>OY390727.1:4306364-4975522 GCA_959613375.1 Heteropelma amictum
TTAATGAAAAAAAAATATTGGAAATGAGCCAAAGTTCTCTTTTGTTCAACCGAGTAATACGTCGTTAATTCCTTGCCTCTTTGTTTAATTCCGTTTATAAGAACATTAATATTGTAGCTTAATAAGAAGAGCGAACGTTTATGAAGGTTGGCTCTCTCTCGTTTCGTGATTTCCTGTGGGTGCGAGTGCATGTGTGTGAGTCTCTGTGTCTGTGTGCTGGTTCCGAAACCGGGCCAGCGAGCCAAGCGTACCACCTTTTCATCCCCCTCCGCTCTCAACCCTCCTCTGTCCCGTAAACTCCGGTTATTTGTTTCTTAATTAGAAAGAAAACTTTGACTGGAGCCTCGTTGGCTGTGCGGCGACGATTATCGTTTCCAACTCCCATTAGAACTCGTTATGAACGCGGTATTGGCGCTATATACGTGTGTGCTGCTTCAAACTGTCCCCCGCTTTTTCCCTTCGCCCTCTCACGATTCATGTGTTCCTTGGTTAAAGATATACATCAAAAAGGTTTAATAACGACTCTGAGATGTCGAACTGGCGATAAAAAAATATCATTTTTTTTCGCGAGAACATCATGCCGATGGGTCGTTTAGTACGAGAGCCATTCATGAATCTCGATTGATGATTCGTCAAATGTTATTTTGCCCATCGGTGGCATGGAATGTTTGCAAAATATGGTGCCCGAGATTTATTTGAAAATCTGGAGGACACATTTATTTTTATAGCTGGAAATATTCCTTGGGAAAGTGTCGTGTCAATTAACGAAACTGAAATAAAGCATGCAAATTTCGAAGGCGCTAGGTTGGTGTGTTGAAATCTGAAAAAAGTCGAATAGAAGACACCAAGCACATTGATTTTAGGTAATAACTGTATTGAAGAGTAATTAACAAAGTTAAAAAAAAATCGTAGAAATATCGAGAAGTCATTTTCCTTTCATATCAAATAAATGTACTTTTTTTTCGAAATACACATTATTGCCGTTATATTCCGGAATACGCGTTATTGACAAGATATAATGGTGCGTATCGATTAGTTTAAATTTGTGAAATGTTATTGTGCCCATCGGTGGCATGGAATGTTTGCAAAATATGGTGCCCGAGATTTATTTGCAAATCTGAAGGACATATTTATTTTTATAGCCGGAAATATTCCTTGGAAAATGTCGTGTCAATTAATGAAACTGAAATAAAGCATGCAAATTTCGAAGGCGTTAGGTTGGTGTGTTGAAATCTGAAAAAAGTCATATAGAAAATACCAAGCACATTGATTTTAGGTAATAACATTATTGAAGAGTAATTAACAAAGTTAAAAAAAATCGTAGAAATATCGAGAAGACATTTTCCTTTCATATCAAATAAATGTACTTTTTTTTTCGAAATACACATTATTGACGTTATATTCCGGAATACGCGTTATTGACGAGATATATATCGCGCGTATCGATTAGTTTAAATTGTCTAGAATTATTTTGGCAGATATACTCGTGTAGGAATTCAAAATCGCCGCTGTCCGGAAAGTAGCCATTTTTCCTACATACAACGTATTAAGGTACTACTCCCGCGATCCGATTTGAGACAGAATACCTTACACTTTTGGAGGAATCTTGTCAGCGGTGTACTTTGTTTATGCTGGTAAACCAAAAATGAATCGACCATTCCGTTATCGACATCTATACCGATATTGGCGATCGAAATTGGAATTTTCGTCACGCACCTCGCGCAGGCAAGTCCCGAAACAAAATACGTAATCATACATTATGCATAAAAAAAATGACTAGACGGATATGAACTAAGATCTATGGAATATACATATAGAATTTTCAGTGATGTTAAAAGAAGGTTCATCACGATGGACCATCATCATGTACGCCAAAAGTCAGAAAAACATTAAAAAAATACATTCAAAGTATTCGATCGTGCATAAATTTCATTTGTTCCAGTGGTCATGTGACATTCGAAAAATAGTATACACTTTGCAAAACGAAAGTCAACATATTTGATGACAATGTTTTGTCGCTTTTCAGGCTTTGAAGCCTGAAAATACCTTGAACCGATTTTTTGAAGGCACCGTCGCGTTAGTACCGCTTTAAAGGCAATCGCAACATAATGTTGGATTGTAAATAAATGTGAATTTTTTATCAGACCTTGTAATTGCTTCTGTACCAAAAATACATACCACATGTGCACCAGTTTTTTCCATAGACAATATGGAACATCCATTTCCTATCATTCCTCAAGCTTTCTGTGTGTATAAAACAACGAATGTTGGAAAATATTTCACCCTTTTCCGATGACCGAATATATCCAATTTTCACTAATGCAGGTGCTTTATGCATATGAGCCGATACGTGACAATGACAGCGATGCAATCGCTTCTGTCGCAATTAGGACCGCATCAAACTATGATTCGGTATTTAGTCACCATCAGGGACGCATTAGCTATGATTATTCACGTACACGTGGATATATATGGATGCATCCGTGCACCAAAGGGCACGATTTATGTACAGTGTGAGTGAATGCATGATACGTGCAATACACTTACGTACATCGGCTCGACACTCTGGACCACGTGCACAAGCGTTTGTACTCTCGTACATCTATGCATATATTTATCTCTTTTTCATTGCACCTACCCAGATTCAGTCGCTAAATCAACGATGGCCCATCAATTTCAGCGACAAACAATTCTAGGACAATGGTCGATTCCAGTCTAGCGTCCGCGAATTTACGTTGGCATAACTGTCCATGATTTTGTGCACCGCGAATAGAGTGAAATTTTGGAAAATTGGCACATTCAAAAATTAGCTCTTTTTTTCAATAAAAAATTAAAACGATACATCAATCACATTCATTAGGGGTATATATATTACTTATATTATGTGTGCGTTGGTTTTTTTTACCTTTTTCGGTAGGATTATTATTTAATCACGGTACTGGAGTTTGAAAATTGGAATTATATCGTTGATTTTTTACTAAATTTCATTGTGGGTTTTGATGCATTGAATTTCGGAGTTGCATAGCGGTTTTTTCTCATGTATTTTATTGAGATATTAAAAATCAACTGATGCGAATTCAAACACCGTCTCAAGGATATTTTTCAAGGCCTAAATGCGTATGCCTATATCATCATCATCATCAGCGTCATTTCAATAATTCGGTAAGCCATAACGTCAACGTTTTACTCCGATATACATACACGTACATTTATTTCTCAAAGAAGCGTAAATAAAAATTCTAGTCGTACAGTGTATTACGATATATATCGTTCGCCGATGACGTCATCACGCGCCGCACACTCCGGACGTCGTAAAGAGTTTTATCAAATTGGTGGCGCGGTATACGACGGGGTTTTCCTGCTCTAGCCAAGGGGGAACGAACCTCACGGATCTGAAGAGAAAAAGAGATATGCCGGGAGAGGAGAGAAAGAGAGGGGAAGAGAGAGAGAGAGAGAGAGAGCGAGAAAGATAGAGGGTTCCAATTTCCATATTCACACTGATTCTCACAGAGGCACGTTAGTACAGACAAAAACACAAATGGCAAATGTTTGTGTGTGTGTATGTGCGCTGAAACGAGCTAGACACGCCGGTAGTTCATGGAGGAGGGGGGGAGGTATATCTACTTCCGGCAATAGATTTCCTCCTGGCCCTTCTCTCGTTTCCTAACCCGCGTACAACCCCGGGCATTTCGGCGCCGCTTTCTCTCTCACTTTCACCCTCGTTATATACAGAAGGGGGTCGGATCCGCGGTGGTGAGAGATCGCCGCAGCTTCGCTGCTGGGGAGGTCAGAATCTATCCACGGCTATATATATAGCCGTAGAAACCATGGCACGCGGGGGTCTTGTGTATACAATCGAGCCATTGTGCATCGTGATTTGTGGGGACGATTTTTTTTTCACTTCCGCTCGCATATATAGTTGTTCAAAGGATATACTGTACACGTATACTGTGCGAATATACAGGAAGGTTCAATTTGAATGGACCACCAAAGTATCTCGCGTTTGGTTGACGTTGCGGAGAAAAATGTCTGAAAAAACAATGGCGACCATTTGAACGGGTCAGTTTCACGTAACGCACCATTTTTTTGCAACAGTTTTTATTGAGTTTCTTCGTATCTGTCTTATACAAGCGCGGTTATTTATCGATTCTGACCGTTTTTGTAAAAGTGTTAAGATCGCCGTTGTATTCATTTCAATGTCACCTACAATGTCACAAAAATATGGGTGCTTTTAAAATCAATGAAATATAACTTTTGTAAAATAACTTTTTTGTACATAAAAAGTTGGCAAAATGCAACTCCCTGTATGGTGTTATGTCGTGTACGCATGTATACACATATTTTTTATGTATACATATAAAACATATACAGGTGTGGACAACGAGAGCGTACGAATATTGGTTATTCAGTGTGATTCCATCAGAAATACGAATCCAACAATTCGAGGCTTGGAATAATTTGAAACATTTGTTTGGGTTCAACCAATTCCAATGAAATCAAACAATTCGTTCAAATTTTTATGCACCGTCGGGATCGTATTTCATTGACAATTTTTCAGTTCGAAAAAATCGCAATGAAGAATTTAATAATGGCGGAGGCAATCGTAGTTGAAAAAAAATGAAAAAAAATACGAATTTTTCGATTGATTGAATTTTTTTTCAGTTTGCGATAAAAGGTCCATACCATACTACGTGTTTTTACATGTTTTGCATACATCGGTATTGATCTATTGGAAGAAAAAAATTATCAAGCTTCATTAAGAATAATTACGATTGGTATTGTTCAGTGGGAGATATTTAGTGAGAAGTATTTGAATTTTTCTTAAAGTAAAATGTTAATTTATCCCATTCTATGGTCATAGCATTTTATTAACACTATTATGCAACATAAAGGACTGCTCGATATCAAACTTTTTACATTTCGTATGAATAACACATTCTCTCGTAATTTGTCACGCAGGATGTCGAAAAACTCGATGTTATTATTTTAAAACTAGTCCCAAATTAAAATTCCGGCTTGAAACGTGTGTTAATGTTTTTTTATAAGATAAAAACCTTTTATCTCCCATGTGGCATCGAATTATCAGCATCCAGTTTTGGGACAGTTTGTATATTTTGTTTCATTTAAAATGAATGATCATATCATCAAAAATTTTACAACGTCATCGAAGAACAACGATGAGAAGAGGAAGCTCACAGAACCATCGTTGAGACGGTAAAGTCGAAAAAGTTTGCACATACACACCCACGTAATAGAAGCACTCATATAGTTTAATTTATTCTCAATACTGCGCTGGATTTCAATCTTCACGAGCATGACATTTTACGATTTTGTTTTTGGTCTCTCCTCTGTAACAAAAATACTCATCACAGAAACGAACGGAGAAGAGTCTTCGCGACGTGTATAGCTATTTTTCAATATTATTATCAAAAATCTAATCCATCGAAGTGAAGTCTGTAAAACTAGATAATTAAAAAAAAGTCGTGAATTTTGATGACTACACATGGTGTATTTGTGATTTCTACTGTTGATTTTTTCAAATGGAAATATATCGGTGTGACGATTTGAGATGATATACTACATTATTCTCCATTATGTTTTTTTTTCTTTGGTGGAGTTTATTATTGACGATTGAATTTTTGATTATGGATATTTAACGTTTGTGTCTTTAACGACGTTCGTTCGATGGTTCGAATAGAAAAAAAATTATGCTCGTTAACGCGATATACCGGAGAGAATGCACGAAAGGTGTTCTTACACGTACGTATAACTGATACGTCGTCTGAGAAGCGAGGAACGGAAAGTTTATTTCTTCGTTAAACGCACACATTAATTAATGATTTTATCACCGTACATATATAGACATATATATATGTATATGTATAACTAAGAGGGCCTCTAGAGGCTGCACAGTCATTTTCCTCTACTGCATATGTACATACGTGTATGTATAATGTCTACATGCATATGCATTTACGTACATGGGCTTATGTACGAGGAAACAAACGTACATACACGAGGGTAACAAACGAACGTTCTTCTCGACTCTTCGAGTACACATATACGCTTTATTTCTATGGGTTCTATTAATTGGTGATTAGTCCCGAGGCAATTTCCATCACGACCTCTCAACGACTCTAAAGGAAAATCGTTAGCCCGCTTGATATACCAGAGAGTAACAATTAAAAACTCTCACTGGTGAAATGCGTAAGCTGATGGATATTTTTTTGCACGATTTTGCAGAATAATATAATCAGGGGTTGAGGTCGTGCCGCGAATCGTATCGACAGACTATATAAAATAAAAAATAAGGCGCTGCAACGCGATTATTCAAGGTAGACGCATGAAATGTGGATTGTAGTTTCTCGTATGACGGAGATGTCGAATAATTTTTGAAAATTTGCTTTTTTTTACAAATTAACAAAAATCAATTTTATTTTTATTTATACATATTTTTTCAACGTAGAAAGCTGCATATCACTACGAGAACGATTTTAAGAGCGATTCCGATGTCCAAGGAGTAAGATCATGGTTGGATATTGTTTTTTTGTAAATATTTTATTTCATTTTATTTTGCGAACTTCAGTTGCTTTTCCGAGCAACTTTTTCTGTGAACACGGGTGTTATGTGTGGTATATACTGCAGATTTATTTGAAATCGGTTGATTTATGACCGACGATTAAAGATATTCAAATGGAATTCGAAGATTTTAATACAGATGACATAATATCACCGCGCGAAATTGTACAAATTATACGAGATGGAGGATGTTCGTTAGGAGCAAGAATTGACGTCACGTACGGGAATACAAAAGATCAGGAAACAGCCCAAAAATACGTGTACCTTTAATAGCAAAAATAATTCATTCTCATTTTCCGTTTGACGACTGAAAGACGATCACTCAGCCTCCGAAAACTCGACGCCGATGAAGCATAATCGTCCCCTTTTTCCAGCTGTTGTGTCTGTCGACTCCTCCGACACAAGCGAGCAGGTTGAAGCCTTTTTGCAGCGTGAACGCAGTCTTGTTATTGTTACGTCTACACCTTCCTCTTGCAAAAAGTTTGCGCAGGGATCAAGCTGCGGGTAGACGAGCGGAGCTTCGAGCCTTAAGCTTGAATGAAGAAAATGACTTTTTTCTCTCTTATTCCTTTTCAATTGCTTTATATACGTACAGCAGCATAATCTACGATACATACAGATATTATATACATATACAGTGGCTCTCGTAGTTTCTCCCTCGAGTTATTGTTTCTGTTGGTGCCAGCCAGGGCTCTCGCACTTTCGTAATTCAGCGACGAAGAGTCAAATTTCCTGAAAGAAGGCCATTGTCCGAGGGACTTGCCTCTTCTCTCATGCTTCTCCCACTCTCTCGTAATAATGGTCCCCATTCATATTGCAGGAGCACGAGGGCCTCAACTGCTCTCTCGCGTTTGGGACTTCGATCCACTCGAAGCTTTTTTCCTCTTTTCTCGCTTCTTCTTCTTCTTCTTTGCTCTTGATCTTTCGATGTATCTCTCTCGCTCGTATGCAGATTTCCGCTCGTCTGTCTTTTTTTCACAGCTCTCAACATTTTCCGCGTCTCTCCACACTTCTCTTGGATTTTTCTTACGCTCTTATCACTCGCTCCTCGACAGCGAGACCTCTCGACGCTCGATCCAGTGTACCACGAGCTCGCATCAGCATCTTTGGAACAAGAGTTATATATTTGCTTAGAAGTGCGTACGATGATCTCCCTCTTGAAGGCTCCAACCGGAAATGGGCGTAGCGTCCGCAACTGCCGTTTTTTCGCTCCTTTTTCATGGCTCTCAATACTTCTTTTCATCCCGTTTCATCCTCCTCTCGCTGTCCTGCGAACGAAAGATTTAATTTTAGCATTTACATTCCGGGACGAGGTTTTGCGACATCGGCGTCGTTAAGGTAGTTGTCGCGCAAAATACTCTTCGACGGGGGAAAACGAGCAATATTTTTCGAAGGTTAACCGTCTACGAGCTCGTGAAAGAAATATCAAAATTTCGGAATATTACATGGATGCCTTGCGGAATTAATGTATTTCATTTTTTCTTCATCTAAACGGATCGACGGATTTTAATTGTTAAAGAAATACATTGTCCTGTGATATGAGAGAGGCACGTGAAATAAAAATTAACAGTATTTTCCGCCTCGTTCTTTAGTTAGTTATTGGATTATGGGATCGGTTTAATGAATAAAATACAGCGTCTTATTAGCGTAGAGCAATATCTTTTTATTCCGACTTCTTTTTCTATCAGGAGTCGTCGAAGTACTGAGAGTGAGACTGCAGGAGAAAAGAGTCACATATGCTTCAAGAACAAAGCAGACCCAAAAACGACTCTTATGTATATTTTCTTTTACTAATGTAAACTGCGTCGCCTCGATAGTTATCGATAGGCCACACGTGCTTTTCATTCTCACTTCATATATACTCATATACTCTTCAATAATATAACTAATATTCTTATTTATATTCTCTTATAAAAGATTATTTTTGCCATATTCCAACATTAGTCAAAATTATAACAGAAAAATTTGTCAAAACTCAACATCAACGGTAAGCTGCGACTAATATGCTTCTGTCACTCATGGGAATTTCATGAACTGTATATATGAAAAAGTATTTTTGTTTCCGACTTTTTTCAATCAATAATATGAAAAGAATTGATTGAATTAAAAATGTACAATTTGTAAACGTTATGTCATAATGATAACCTATGTTTCTAATGACAACTGATTTTCGTTTTACTGTGGATGTGTAGAATTTTGTCGTCCTCTTTGGGACTCTTTCCACATGACTGTCTGACGACAACCGCCTTCAAATCAGTCAAGTAAAGAGGCAGCAGAAATTAATTTTTTCACGAATTTGAAACTTTTTCGGGTTCAATATGGCGCAGCAAAATTCGAAAGAATTCTTGAATTCCTTCGAAATCCGGTATGCAGCGTTCATCGAGGTTGCTGATTCAAAATCCGCTGCCAAGTTTGTGAAATTTGAAAATTCCTCTGTAGCAAGTTTTTAAAGAAATTCAGCAATTTCTCAAGGTTTACTCGGCCATACTGATGAATAAGGAGATGATGAATAATTTATCAAATTTTCGAAATCGTAAGGATACTCTTAGAACTCTATTCAATAATGATTTTTTTCTCAAAAACGTGATGTTTTTGAGAATTTCTCGCTTGTATAAATAAATTAACAAAACACGACAACAAGATTTTTCCCCTTCGTTCATTTCATTTCCGTCGATCGCGCTTCAAGAGTGTGGACGTTGAAAATGATGTTTTATCGATTTTTCCGACGAACAAAGGGTACAATAAATATTTGACGCTGCGTCAAATAATTGAGGCATCGTCATCAATCATTCAGGTGGATCCGTCGGTGTAGCTGAGCGTACACGGTCCAGAATGCAAATCGTCTGGACATTCGTCGGTGCTGGTAGCTGCTAGCTTTACAGGAGCCACCGCTTCGAATTTAAATCCTTTAAAATATTAAGACGCTATCGAGTTACAGCATAGTCGTAGAAAATTCTACTTTGGCCCAATACGTGCAACTAGGCAAATGTCAAAATGAATTTTTTCACACTCGTAGGACATGTTTCGAATGAAAAAAAAATACGTTGTGTAAAAAAGAATTTGTTTTTTCTTTAATTCGGAATTTGTATAGGACGAAGTAAGCAAAGATCGTATTCCATGATTTCCCAGGACATTTGGTGTTCTAAAAAACAATTTACAGCAGAAGCTAATTTATATCGATTTCAATATTCATTAAATTATGACAATACAAATTTTAATTTTATTTTAAAAATGTTTGAATATCAAATCGATGTACTAGTATATGAAAATTAGCCTTGGGTTAATTAAAAATGAAAAAAATAGTTTTTAAGAAGCTTAAACATTTTGTTATAATTTTGAAAGAGTATTGAGTGTTACAGAGCAAAGATGAATCCAGAGCTGATTTTTATCACTGATATATTGATTTGGTAGAACAAATTCAACAGTTTTAAAATAAAATGAAGTTTTTTAGCGTAATAATATACAAAGTTTATAGGATCGATAAATTTAAGCTTTATCGATTAAATAGAAGAGACCATTTTTATGGAGCATCAAATTTCCTATAAATTATGTTATAGAATTTTCCCTGAGCTCAACGGTAGCAACTTATGAAATTCCAAAGCTTGGAAACAAATTTTCTCGTGTTATTTAAATAGAAAATGAAAAATTGCGATGGGGGATCTCCTAATGTTCAGGGCTCGTATTTCAATTGGTGCTTTTCGAGGTACCAAGCAATAAATTTTTTATTACATTGAGAGGAAAACAAGTCAAGATTCATTTACAATTGTGCCAATTTCTTTTTTCAATACACCATAATAATAGAATATTTTGAAACTCTCGAATTAAACCATTTCTCATATTATTCAGCCCATAAATGCATTTTTCCAGGACAATATTAAAGGTCGTAAAATGATGGCTGGTTTTGACGACAAGCCGTGAAAACGGCTTATTATATAATAAAGTTCATAATATTTACGGGATCAAAAAAGATGAAGCGAGATGGAAGAACGAAAGGGAGAGAGAGGGAGAGACAGTCCGAGAGGAAATGGGTCCCCCCACTTCTCCGAGCAAAGACAGCAAAGTAATAACTCGGCAATGCTGGTATAATTACTTTAATTAATTAGGAAAGTCGCGGCTTTGTGAAAGTCCGATCTTCTGACGCGCAACATGTATCTTTCCTTGAGGGTACGCTGTGATCTCGGAAAGATTTTTCTCAGCGGTAAATGCAATATATTTTTTTTCCGTTTCCCTCTAAACATGAAACTCAAGACTGCCTTTTTCAGTTTGTTCAGCAATTGATATCGGTTCGTGCGCAATTCAGAAAATAACCCGACCAAAAGCGATGTTTTTTTTTAGTGAGAGGAGGTGACATTTAATTTGCGTCGTTTCGATATTTCAATTCCGCCTCTCAAATACACAAATCAAACAACGAGTTAATACTCTATTCAATATTCGTCTTTGGGATCTGTAAAATTTTTAATAGGCAGGAAATGAATTTTTCGTTTGATCGGGTTGAGGCTTTTGGTAATAGCTTTAGAGAAACATATACAAAAAAAAGAAGAAGTAACAAGAGAAAAGAAAGTCCGAGAGAGAACATACCACTCTCGATCTCCCGCTCAGAATCTCAGCAGGCTCGCCCACGTAATGTCGGGACATGCCTACGCAAAGGGAAAGAGGGACACGAGTCTCGCAGTCGGATTAATAATTAAAGTAATAATTCGTTGCCGACGGCATCGCACGTACACCAACGTACGAGGTAGAAACATTTCTTCAACGCCGAAAGAGAGAGCAAGCATGAGATAAAAAGGAAAGAAAAAAAGACAGAAAGCGGGAGAGAGATGGCGGAGCGATGAGAGTGCAGAGATCCCTGATTTCCATTCCCCATTCACTCGCTCATCACCGCATGATAGTCTTCGCGGTGAATCGATCATTTAATGTCCTTAACCCGGGCGCCATGCAGTCCCCTTAGAATTCAAGAGAGAATCGATCTTCTACCCGTCCTTGATGCAGCATTTTGAAAATCCATGAAGCGTAATAAATTATCCACTCATAAAACCATCTAATCAAATTTTCTCGAAACTACTTTTAATCGAACACGTATATTCACTTTATTCGTATGCTCGTTGATAAAATTTAACATTTGCATATTCCTTATTTATCGAACGTTCATTTTATGTAAAAAATCATCGTGCAATTAGAGTTAACGATGTATTTGAATCGAAACGAGTATACCTTCTTATCGGATGTACGAAGGCACATGCAAAGTACGTGTGCAGTGCGTTTGAATGGTGAAAAGTCACCAGGCGGGAGGGTAAATGAGATCATCTTGTTGGTTGACTGCGAGCAAGGGTAAAAAAGATGGAGAGCGAGACAGGGAGAGAGAGAGAGAGAGAGAAAAAGATGAGGAAAGAAACGCGAGTCACACGCGTGGGCGAAAATCGAGTTAACCGAGCTAGGGAGATAAACTGAGGTAAAGGCAGCTCGATCCTAATGGAGCAAAATATTTTATCGAGCCAAGTATAACAGCTTACCGTTAGTTGTTTAATACTTACAAGACTCTTGATGGTTAGTTAAAATGTTCTACGGAATCTCCAAAGCAATTTGCATCAAAATTACGATCGATTTTGAGTTTGCGATTAATCTTGCATGTATTAGTTTTAGAGCTTCGCGATATTAATTCGCCAATTAAATTTGATAATGGAGCGTGCGATCTGTTTCAATAAAGTTTCCATCGGATCATGTTTCACCGGCCTTGTAATTATTTTAGAGCAAGGGAAGAAATGAAGTTGATTTACTTTTGAATGAAATGTCATTAGAAGGTCTTTGTTGGTATCTTTGATGGAGAAAATTCGCGCAAATTGCTGAAAAAGAATGTATATTTTCTGATGCAGAGTATACTTGTATTCGCGTGCTCTGATACGGTTTACAAGGATAAATGTTATTATGATCAACCACTTTTATGCGTCTCAGTCGTTTCATCTTCTCTTTTCGTCCTTCTTCTTATTCTTCCTTATAGTATAATGCATCGCCTACCGTGTGCCTGTACCAACATCTCGCAGTCTCTTTTTTCCTTCTCAATCTGGAAGCGTGCGAGAGACAGATAAACCAAAAGTGGATCAAGTTCTCGAGGAAGATCGAGGGAGAACGAGCGATGCTGTGCCAAAACGCGCTGCATGCTCCTCTTTCACTTTCGCGGTCCTAAATTTAATTAAATTTCACGGTTTTTCGCGATTAAGGGACACAGAAGCGCCGTTGCGAAATTAGTTTTAGCGGGATAATGAATTTTGTTAATTACGCCCCTCGTGAGGTAGGAGCGAGAAACGAAGGGGGATATAAACACTTCTGTGCGATACGACTTGACGAAGAAAAGGTGTTCGTGTGGAGCAAAGTTTTCAGAAATCGTGCTCAAGTTTCCGAAGCACCAGCGTTCGATATCTTTTTATGATCAATAGGATTACCAGAGGCTCAAAGACTTTATTTTATTTTTTATCGATTTGTGCAAAGCGTATCGTCGTATTTATTTATGGTAATAACACACGTAGTATCGGGATGCAATAAATTCTGCGAAAAGAAGAAAGGAATAAATTATTCTCGAAGCACTGTAGCTTGGGGTCTATTGTGGAGGTAAAAGAAAATTAACAATAACACGATAGGACGTAGAAATCCAGGCGATTTCGACGATCCTTTGAGGTCAGCTGAGGGAATAAAATTGCCAGTGAAAGCATCCGTTTTGCGACTAAACACGGAATATTTTACAGTCATGAATAAATCATAATTTTTTTATATTTTTGCAAAAAAATTCTCTCGAGCTAACGCGATACATTTAATCGATAATAATTTCAATATCACTGCATGACCTCATATACGTCTCGATTTCAAGTACTCCTAATTGTCCTATCTCGTTTCCGATTCGATCGAGACGTCGTACACCTTTCGTCGGTCACCCCTTGTGCGGGACGTATAGACGAACTTGTAGGTTTTGCCGGAGAATAGATATTCGGTATATCGGAGGAAGGTTGGGCCATTTCTCTGCTCGCATACGTAGAAACGGAGATTGGCGTCTTGGGTGCTGATTAGTCGACAGCACCTTGGAGGTTTCACCTGACCCCGAGAGCGAAGCGAAGCCACCGTGAACACCGACGGGGGTTACCTCTCTCCAGCAAGCCCTCGAGAAGAGCTAAACGAATAAGGGAGGGCAAAAGTGAGCGAGAAAGCTCTAGACAGAGCAGAGACGATGGCGAATTTTCGTGTACAATATAGGCAGATACAGAGACAGCAGCAGCCTGCGCGGTATAAGCAGAGTGCTAAAGAGAGAGGGTGGAAGAGCGAGAGAGAGAATGAGGCCTTAAAGGTCTGATTAACCCGCTCCGAACTCTCCGTGAACGTCATAATCCCTTTGATAACGCCATTCCGCGATTATCACGTGCCTTTCCTTATTCTCCCGTCGTTTCTTGCATGGCCTCTCGTTCCTCGTTGCTTTTCTCCCCCTCGATCCCTATACCGTGGACTATACACGCCATAATACTCCGAGACCCACCCACACTTTCCTCCTTGAACCTTTTGTCGAGACCGCGCTTTGATAGCCGCGAGAATCGACTTTAATTATCGCTCTTTCCTCTTCGCACGCCCGTTCTTTTCACCGTCATTTGGATGTCTAATACAATCGACTTGTAGCTGCGCAAATGCGAATGTTGGGTACATGTGCGTAGAAGACGGCGGAAATATGCAGGATCCCCGTACGGTTCCTTTACTTTTGGGGGAAAAGAGAGAAGAATGTTGGCAACATCTGACAAATATCCATAAACATATATACGTGTCACGTGACGGGAGTCTATCTATAGGTATGGTGTAGCCGATCTAGGTCTCGCAATTAGAATCCCATCACAAAAGTGAGAGACACGTCGGTATAAGGATATACTTTAGACGGTTTATCGAGTGTGGTGGACTGCGTATGTATAGGTGTATTCAATCGCGCACGTATATACACTCACGGAGGGTTTTCTGGGGGTGCGGATAGCAATACTCCTAGAGACCTTTCGCCGGCTACATCCGCACGAGCACGGTTGTTTCAAATATCTACTTCGTCTAGGCTCTCAAAGACTTTGCCCTGAGACGATCGCAATTAAATCGCGACTGAAGGGCGGGCACCGTTAGGAAAAGGGTGGAGGGTGAGGATGATCGAGAGGAAGAAGAAAGCGAGCGTGAGTGACAGAGCTGCCAGCTAGAAATCCCGTTGGGTTCGGTAGATTGTAGAGGGGGTTAATGGATTTTCATGCTGCCATCTGACGGTCGTTCGAGAAAGCTCGTCAGAGTTCCATAATACAGCACTGTGTGCAATTTTAAGCAACCCTTTATCCTGCGCCACGCTCACCCCTTCCCTTTTCATTCGTTATTTCCTTACCCCTTGCCTCGCCACGTTTTTGCCCGTCTCCGTTTGGAAAACTACCCTCTGTCGCTCTCTCCCTCTGTTTCTTTCCACCTTGCTTCCTCCCGTTGTTGCAGCGCGCACAGTAAAGCCGAGCGACCTACCTACCCTGCACCGCATCCTCTCGACCCTCTTCCCTTGTTATCTTTCTCTCTTTGTCCCTCTCGTTGTCTCTCTCACTGCAACGTATAAGACTCCGGTCCAATTACCTCCTTGCTACGCCGGCTGCCGTTGGCTAGGAAGGGGTTGCATGATAGTTAATTACACCCCCGTACAAACCTCTCACTCTCTTCCTCTTCCTTCTTTGCTCCCCTTTATCTCTCTCTCCCTCTCTCTCTCTCTCTCTCTCTCTCTCTCTCTCTCTGTCTTTCGTCTCTTGCCAGCAAGTTGCAGTACCTCTATCCCCTTCGTCGGAGATACCGGCACCTCAGCAGTCTCACTTTCTCGCTCTGGTACACTGTGGCCAACATCGGCACTCACCGCTCTCATTCCCCAATGTTCTCCATCTGCCTCTTCTGTCGTGCCCCCATCAGCCTCTCCCTCTCTGTGCTTCTCTTCCTCTTCCTGGGGTTGCTAATTACTATTTTTAAAACATTAAAAGTAAAGTTTGTTAAACGAGTGGGAGTTAATTATGGAGCTACCAGCGGCGAAGGTAGTGGAAAGAGAGGCTGGTGAGGTAATTGGAGCGAACGACAAACAAAGGCTCTCTGGTATATATACAGCGGCTTTGGTGCAACGAAAACCTCTTCCCAATGAAACACCCCACCGCTCTCCGTGTCTCACTCTCTTTCTCTGACACTCTTTATTTCTGCCTGTCCAGCCTATTCTACAGAGCGCAGCACGCATCTTTTTTTCCATTGGTCCTCGGTGAATCAACCATCTTTCATTATTCAGCTACCACAAGTTTCCTGCATTAGAACCGAGTGGTTATGCCCACAAGACATTGCGTTATGATTTTGCCACCTTCGTGTGCGAACGGGGGACCGTAGTTTCGTTTCGATAACGCTTTCAATTTTGGAAACTGCGATGGTGCTGTTAACCAACCAATCTTGCTCTGCAAACAGTTTGAAATACACAGTTCAAAGTGCACAAAGCATTCGGTACATTGCTGTACGCGGCAAATCTGTGGAAATATTAACAAAAACCTCTTGGTCGCTGGAATAGACGCTGCATGTCTTCAAGAAGACCTATGAAGGAATTTCCTCATGGCGTTTGATGCAGGGTTGCTGAAACATTGAAGTCAGCTACAATCGACCAAATTGCAGGGACCCTAATTTCGTTGTTCGCACATAGGTTCCTTTATGGGCTGCTACATACCCCATGAAGCATGAAAGGATAGGCAAACTGCTACAGCACCGCACTTTGCCATTCATTGCCACACACGAAAGCGACAGATTCTTTTGTCGAATCTAATGAAACTCCTTAAACAAGCTATTAAACTTTCTCGGGAAATGCACTTTTCTTGTATTCTTCAGATTTCAAGGTCACGGCTACCCAATTGACAAATTCGAGATTGACACTTTCATAAAGTTCGACATGCCTTCAACAGACATTTGCAAAAGTTTGAAAACCCATTTGATTCATTTTTTTCCAGTCGATATCGAGCCAGCAGTCATGAAAGTCGCGCTCGATTGACGCTATGCAACTATCGCCTGCTTAATTTTATTCCTATATTTTCGGCTGATCAGGGTAATTGGCAGTCAAGTAATGAAAAATGTACTCATCCAGGTGTACTTAATTAGATGATGTAGAAGCTTGTTTTCAATTCGTCGAGAGCCACGAGTTCTTCGACAACTTCCTCAAGCTCGTACGTATTTATTTGTCCACTCAGTCGGCATCTATTTCCGTCGCCATCCATCAGACCCCGTTACGGAGACATCGCGTGCGACGCTCGCCTTCTCAAAGACATAATTCTTCCACGGGCTACCACCAACGTGTTATGTCCGTAAAGAGATTTTTACTTCAACCTATTTTCTCCTCTGTATATCTCTGCGAGCTTTTATCTTGAAGTCTAGAATCGAGAGGTATTCGGCAACTGGGAACGTATATACGGTGGAAGCGAGAGGAGCAAAGCGATCTTTTGCGTTGAGAAATGCTTAAACGTAACGATTTCCATGGACGAAAAACGACGAAGAAGCAGATGAATCTCGTAGTGATGACGGCATAAGGGTGAAGGACTGGCAAACGTGGCAGGGAATCGTCCCGAAAGAAGCTTTGCGCGAAAGAAAAACGTCGCAGAAGAGGCGGTACCGAGTGTTAAACGGGGCGCGTTGACTGCCTCAGGAATAGCTTGAGACGCAAAAAAGAACAGGAAAAAGACATGCTAATGTATCGGCTGACATGCCTGTTCCTTGTCCCTCTATTTAGTTAATAGCACTTTGCTTTTTTAGCTTTTGTTGCTACTCTTTCTTTTCATCTTATTTCTTCGCAGCATCTCTTCTCCCGTCATCGCCGACATCATTGTTAATGTTTTAGTTTAATATGCACGCCCATTTGTTGCACGCATATCACACGTTAGCTTAAATCGATAAACGAATCGCACATCCTGCGACGGTTCACGCGATACCGGAAAGCAATCTTGTAGAGCACACGGCACACGATTGGGAGAACAAGAGAATGGTGACAAGAGGAATAAGTAGTCCCAGTGTGCTGTTAATTGCTTTCGTATTACGACGATCAAGTGGAAGCCCCAGATTCATCTGAGGCACCCTCTGCGAATCTCTCGGCAGCTTGATTCATGGTCGGAGGTCTCCGTCTCTATTTTTCTCCTCCTGTGTTTCATCCTTCTTTTTGTCTTCGTCGTTGCAGCGTTCTTTCTCAGCCCAATCACTGCCTCGTCGGATGTTTTCTCGGGAAAGCCGATCCGGCTTTTGTATCGTTGGGATTTACAAAATTCCGACACCACACCGTACGTCCTTCATCCCCCAAATTCTGGACGAGTCGAATTATTTCGGTCCATTATATTATAAATCATCTACTCTAACGTGTAACGTGGATGCCCAATAATTTATTACTCGCATTTTTCAATTCAACGGGATGTAAAAAAAACGTGAGATAAAACATGGAACCGCTCGAAGCTGCCGGATTGAGAGCATCACTTGAATTTTTAAAAGCCATTAGTGTACCATTACAAACACATGTACGTAATCGCCCTGGTAAATGGGACGATCAACACTTGAAAATTGTCCATTAGCCCATCAGTAAACGCGATTTAGGGTACACTCCGGATGCTCAAGGGTGATTGGGTGAACCAGTGGGTGATATAAAGCGCGCGCATGAAGCAGTGCGTGCAAAAAAAACCGCCACCGACCATTCGTCCTGTTGCGTACGTATGATATGTGTCCAAGACTAATAGCTCTCGACTATTAGCCATTAGTTCGTCGGAATAATACCAATTATTATCTTCGCGAGCCGATCTGGATGCTGGCCAATGAAACAACCCCTGGTCCCGTGGTGTACATGTGATCCTACCTCCACACATATATCTGAGAGTGGTGTGTAATACGCGACGATATATGACATTAGGGTGGGTAAAGAATACGACCATTTTGTTTCTTTTTGAAATACCGATGAATCGATTTTTTTGCCACCTCCAGAAACTTTTTTATATAAACTTTAAATACGCGTCCTCGTTATATATGAGGGAAAAAACGGGTCCTTTATCGCAATTATTCCTTTCCCATTAATTGACATGGAAAACTTTTACTTTACATTGGAATTTTATGAGCCATTCACTGTTAAACTACAGAAAAATTCTACACAGTATTTAAGCAGGAAGTTTAAGGCTCCACAAAAGACTTGTACGTGATCGATAAAAGCACGTTCACGATGTATCGATTTATTTCTATTGTTTCAATCTATCGGTGATAAAAATTAACTTTGGAGTAGTTGGCAATTTTTAATTAATTTTCGTACCTGAAGAGATGGAACATTTATTGGTAGATGTGGTAGATTAGAGGGGAAACCAAAGCTATAATTTGTATAGCTAATACATTGATTCTGAAGATCGGAAATTTCCGGCTGATTACGAAATCCACCGACTTTTTCCCGAAAACTCGAAATTTCAATGAGAAAATAGTAATTAATCGATAAAATTCGTATTATCGCATTTGTGGACGGAAATATTGGGTTTTCGATGAAATACCGGTGTGTTTCGTAATCAGCGGGAAAAAATACATCGATGTGGCCCGTTAAAAATCATTTGTGAAATCCAAAATTTTGCGTCATTTTCTGCCGGATTGAGTTGGTTCACTAAAATGTTTGGCATTTTTTTTTCGTTCGAGATGGACACCCCGATATGTGCTTATTCTCTTTGGAATCGTTGAGGCTTCAAAACGCCGTTTGGTTTGTCCAGATACCTTAATTTTTCGATTTTAGGCAGATTTTTAAAGTAGGACCACCGATTTTCGCCAATTTTCCCATACACACCCCTTTGAGTTTTTTTCGCCAATTTTCAACATCGGTTTTGAGGGTGAACGAATTGATCTATCGACATTTAACTTTCACCATGTTTTAAGTCTACTCGAGAGCGTCTCAAAACACTCCCATCAGATCCATAGAGCGTGATTTTTAATGTAGTTACAGCCTTTTGAAATTTCAGCTTTTCGACGATTATGGAAAAGTAACCAAAATTAACGAAACATTTTTTATCGAATTTTCGATAGTTCAACAGTCTGATAAATTAACGATATCAATGTCATTAATGTTCACGTTAATATAGCGCCATATTTTGATCACAATGAGTGTGTGTTTGCCAACAGGCAGTAAAACTGATTAAATAAACAAATGCATTATAGTTAACGATGATCCTAGCTGTTTATGCCAATGAGTTCAGTGATGATTTGCAACAACGATTCTTTCGCAAGCAACCAGCAAGTTATTCTTTATTAACTATTTTTTTTTGACATACAAAGGACTTGTGCGAAGAAAATGTTTCGATCGAATTACAACTGCAGTGAGTTATGCTGGAATTTCACATTTTATAAATGCAAATCAATCTTAATCTCGATAAATGCTCGTGTACTAATTATTAATTAATTGTTTTTCATAAGCGAACGATTTATGTGAAAATTGAATTTTCTCTGAGCCGTGTTACATTCATCAGTATCATATCAAAGTGCGACTGTTATAATTATTGCAGTAATACATTATCGTGAATAATAAATGCCATTAACGAAATGATTTGCATAATCTCGTGTAATATCGAAACAAAGTACGTAATACCGATAAATTTTTCGTGATTCCAGCGCTCTCTGCTTCGAGAATAAAATGTAATGGAATCAAACGGACGTGTGGGGTATGGAAAGTCTGATGGCGGAGGGGTAGTGAGAAAAAATTGATATTCGTACAGGAATCGAAGGCAAATTGGTTGTCCCTGCGCCGTGCGGAAAGTTGGAAACGTGTTTTGCATGCGTGTATTCTTGTGAGAGAAAAAAAGCGAGACGGAGTGAACACGAAAAAAAAAACACTCGCATATATATGAACGGAGAGTGTAGAAAGCGGTCCAATCGATATTCCGCGAAATCTTGCAGATTCGGCAAACGATAGGAACCGAAAAACCATCGTATCTCCACCAATATCATATAATTTATTCGTTTGTTGCTCGCCTAAACAAAGTACAGTCGAAATTTCGAATCGACCACTTTCAGGGAATAAAAATTATAAAATTACGATCAACGCCCTTCAATGCATGGGTAATCAGTCATATTTTTTTAAATTTCCGACCAATCATCGGTAGAAAAAATCTTCTTGCGTGATCACAGGGTTAACATGAATTTTTTTGGATCCAATAAATTTTGTTTTTTCTCAATGCTTTTATTTCAATGTTATCTCGTTCCGAATTAAATGAATTACGAGTGAGCGATGAAAAAAGAAATTAAGATTCCGCAGAGTCGTTTAAATTATCCTGTAAGATCGAATTAACACTGTGACAGATATTCCCTGAGATGGTTGAATTTCAAGAATCTCGTAAACTTTGCACCTATTATCGAGAGTACTCGTTTCTCTCTTTCTCTCTATTCACACACTTTTTCCTCTCTCTCCCTCTCCGTCTATCTCCCTCTCTGTTCCAAGTGCTAATGTAACAGTACTGTACCGAAGGATCTCTGCGAGTTATTTATTTTAATCGTATTCTCCGACACGATGGAATTCCGAAGTCGCGGTGATCGAGAGTTTGCCCACGGTTATACAGCGAAATCGTGTGTGCTGGTAAGCGATCGAGTAAGTAAGAGAGTCGGAGCGTTAAAGATGCTGTGAGAGAAGAAAACAGGTGAGAGAGAGGGAGGAAGAGAGACAGATGTATATGAAATTGGCGAAAAAGACGGAGAAGGATTGCTCCAAAGTGAATACTGTTTAAGCAAATGGACGGAGAAGTGGGAAGAGTTTGTCAATCGGTTCGAGTGTCGCAGTTAAGTGGTTACATAGGTTTAAGATTAGAGAAGAACGGAACCAACGATTTAAGAGCCTTTTCCTTCGTTTATTTTTTTTTCGCCTTTGCTTCTTTCTCTCTCACCTCCTCGCTTCGACATCCATCGTTTTCACTTATATACCTTCTCCCTCTTTTCCATCACTCGAACGAGATTTTCGCTACTTCTGTTTTTTTTCATCGTCTCTCTTTCTCCCTCGCCCTTTCATCTCTCTTTTATTCCGCACACAGGGACACCCTCGAAGAGTTGTTTGAGTTCGTAAATGCTTGATTGTGCATGTAGTCGATGACGCTGTATCTACAGCCCTCTTTCATCTCTCTCACCTCTCTCTCTCTCTCTCTCTCTCTCTCTCTCTCTCGTGCCCTGCTCTCCGTACCAGCCGCAGCTTCCAATATTCTTGTTTGTATTGTTAAACGTTACGTGTGTACCGGGCGAAATGTGAAGATGCGAAAAGGTGAATGCAAACATCGGATACTGTTATCTTCCTTCGCACACAAATTTATGTAACGTCTTTATACATGTGCGCTTGTATATACACACACGATGTACCTGAAACTGCGTTTCGTTGTGAGAATCTCCCGCGATTCCTCTCCGTTTCTTTTCTCGATCTTTCCGACACGGCGTTTCAGTTTGGCACAAATTAATTGGCAATTCTCGACAAACCGGGGGAGGAGAGATTTAAGTGGCTTTTTATTTCCATCAGCCGCCCACGCGCCCACGGATTTAAATTATTCGGCGTTCCAGATGGTATGTTTGTATTTTCGCAAATACGCGTACGACCATGAGGTAGACCGGTATATTCACGACGTTGAAAAAAAAAAACGTATATCTCGCGTGTTATTAATTTAAATCCTTGATTTTTCTCGCTACGATATATACTTCATTCTTCATAAAATTTGGCACCAAGTTTATTTGAAATGGCACCCGAATTCTTAGCACACATTTTGGGATGATTTTTTTTTTTAATAACGGTTCTCTTGTGACGCGGGAATGAATGAATGCCGGTCAGGTATGAAATTCAGCTGTCGCACACACGAGGCAGGAAGAGAGAACGTACGCTGTTGCTTGCTCCGCTGGCGGACCTTGATAAGCATTTAGATTAGCGTGACGCCTCGAATGTGTTTACGTTTAATTACGCTAAGAGTCTCCATTAGTCTGGACCACTGCCAGAAGCTCCCGATTCCCGAGGTGTCCCCTTCGTCTCCCCTCTCCTCGTCATCGTACCTCTCTGCCCTTTCGTTTCCTCGACCTCCTGTGCTGTTTTCTTCAAAGTACTTGAGTGGTCCTGAGGGTCTGTGCACTTAATGCCTTTCTTGGGAAAAAAAGTTCATCAACGTTCATTTAATTTGTACTGTCGCATCGACATGTGCCACATTCTTCGCAATAAATTATCAAATTTCATTAAATGCCCGCGAGGAATCCCTCACGATTTTAAAAATCCTTCAGGTGTAAGTGCATTGATCGGTTTGAAAAAAATTCCCAAACTTTCGATGAGATTCGGAATTGAAAAAGATTCACATTGGAAAAAGTGAATAATTTAGAACGGTAAGGTGCAATAGTTTGAGGCGAAAATTCTGAATATGATTAATTTTTCGATACGATGTAAATTCTATTTATATTTCCTCGCTCAGGTGTCTTAAATTTGAAGCTCGTTCAATCTTTGGGTAAGGATAAAGATAAAAATAATTTCCTATATTCGACTATGGACTATCGACTATCGACTTTCAAACAAAAATGAATTATTAAAAATCTTGTTATCGTTTCATCACGCGAACTGAACGAGATGAAAAATTCGCATTGCATCGTGATGAGGTCATCGCTTTATAAACTAGAGCATCGAAGAACTTTTTCGTACCAAAATATGTTGTTTTATTACACCATTTCATTAATTTTTTTATCAAAACACGTTTCCTCTCCATGCGATTTTTCTCCCCCCCCCCCCCCCGCCCCGAACTTAATTGGTTTTCCTTTCTCTTCAACGTCATCGATTTCTATATCGTGCATTTCCGGTACTTTGTTGGCAACAATCAGCGAAGAGTGCGTCAGAGAAACCGATATAGCGATATAGGATGATATAGAATGCACGAAAAAAAAAGTAAGAAAAAGCGAAGAGGAAAGAGTCTCCGGCAGAATTTAAAAGCGCTTTTAGCTTTTAGCCCCGACGATCCCGCAAAGAAAACGTTTTAGCGGACTTCATTTGCCGCAATGCTCTCGCGGTTCGTCCATCAGCGAGCACTTTTTCCCACCTCTAAAAATATAGAGGGCGGTTGTTATGGAAGCGTTTTAATCCCGTCATCTTGATTTATTATGGATCGGTAAACGCGCAAGCAAAACTGTTTACTTATCAACATAAGAAACGAATTAACGAAGTAAAGGCGCAGAAGCTGAGAGTATATACGCGAGATTTATCCCGCAAGTGGCTGAGCTGAGAAGAAAAAAAATAAATATAAGAAGCGGAGACCGGAGTGGAAATGCTGTTGCGGGCGATGAAAAGGAGCTTGTTCACCGGCAACCCTGGTTATTAAGTAGATCCTACATCGGGGGATGAATATTTAAGACGTTCAACAAGTTGCGGATTTTTCTTTAATCGCACTTGCACATAGACGCTCTTCTTGTAAAGTACCAAAAGGGTCCAGATTCACCTTTCATCCTGCTCTTTTATCTCTTTCTCGCTTCCTTGCTCGTTGCTCCAATTGATCGCCGAGATCTTAGAGGGAACTTGAACCGGTACAAGCTTTATTCTTCCAGTTCCTCTCGCTTAAAGTTTCAGTGCGGAACATTTAGAATTTGTCTCGCCCCATTAACGACGCGATGCTCGACTTCTACTCGCTGCCCGGATGAAAAACAAAAGCTGCGTTTATCGACATGTTGGAGGATATTAAAAAAAACGAATGAAATAACACGATTCATCTTTTAATAAGCGTATTTTCTTCGATTTCATTGGGATGTCATTGAATCATTGGAGATTTCATGTTTTTCCTTTCATTCTCTTCGCTAATAGCACACAATGTAATGGAGAACAATGAATCGTATGTAAGACACTGTGAGACACATGAATTTTTATTAATAACAATATTAAAAAGCTATCAACAGATCGGTAGAAAAAAGAAGTTCTCCAAATATTGAGAAAAATGTTCTTGTTTTCGTGCTTCATTACGGAGCTTCACCTGCTTAACTTGTATCATGAATCAATAATAAAACAACTGACTTTTGTGCTTCTTTAATCGATAATAAACAAATCGGAAATCAATCCTTTTTCTTAACCACGTCGACAAAGTACAAGCAGAATGTAAGAATATACGCAAGATTTATCGTGCAATAAAAAACGTGCACGATCGACCACTTTTGATTTTTCATAAGTTTCTTTTTTATTAAAAATAAAAATATCAGAATACTCGGAATTTTTAATTTTTAATTCAAGTGTAATTAAAATAGTAACAAATTCATCCAGCATGGAAAGTTAATAAATTTTCTGGTATTATCAGTATTTATTTTGTCAACAATTTTTAAGTCACTTCTCAATATCGTTATTATTCATAATTAAATCGTCAGTATTGCCAATATAAAACCAAAATCGTGCTCCAATTTTTTTATCATTGGGGATGAGTTTCCCGCAATGCATTCCCAACTCCAAAGGAGAAAAACAAAGTTTTTAATTTTCTTTCTCAACCCGAATGCTTGCGAGTCTTAAATATACGATCGTACGCAAAATTGGATAACCAATATCAAGGTGTTGTAACAAGACCCTAAGTATCTGCCTGTTATACCGCGAATCTCTGAAAATAAAAAAAAGGAAATAGTTTTTTTTTCTTCGAAGAATAACTAAGTCAACTAGAAACAAACAAGATTCTTTATAGAGGGAGCAAACCACTCTTCCATAAGTACATCAGCAGCGCTGGCTTTCTACCTTTTTCCATTTTCCGCTGTATCTTTTTTCCTTTATTATTGCATCCGTCTTTGCCCCTCACTTTGTTCTCGCAGACTTACCCTGCCTCTTTCCACCATCTTTCTTCCGATCGTTCCATCTTTATTTCTCCCATCGAGCTTTCTCGCTCGTTCATATTCCACCCCTCTCAGGTTGAGTCTAGCACTCGGGTTCTCACTTTGCTCTTTCTTCCTCGTTCCTGTCTCTCATACTTTTCGAGTTTTCTCGCGAAAGATATTCTCTCCCTGAAATCGCGTATAACGACACCCTCAAACGTTCCACTGTGAGAACGGCCCGCTCGCGACTCGCAAGTGTACGCGTTTGTGTTGTTTGAGCGTGCTCGCAGAAAGCTCGTAGCCCGCGCCAAACTAAAGTAAGCTTTTAGCTGAGTGGCTGATTTATCAATGTATATATTTATACCGAGATATTGAATTTATTTTGTTAAGTAATGCTATGGTCTGTTTCTCTCGCTCCGATTATTTTCACTCATGCGGTGGCTCTTTCTAACTAGCTTCTCATATTTCACTGGCCATCCTCGCATAACCTGCAGGGCAATGAAGGCTTTTAAATATCTCTGTATCTTGACTCCTTTTTCTTTGCTTCCGCTTGACGTTTTAATTATTGTTACATCAATTATTGAATTCATCATCGATTTGGGTATTTTCTTCGAAGGGGGAACACGGTGGATACTTAATAATACCATTTTTCAATGACCTACATTTTTTCAAAGTAACCTGTCAACCAATATCTCAATAATGGACACGATTTCAAGTTGAATGAAACCCGTCGAAGCCATGTAATTTTGGCAAACGTTTAATTGTATTTATACATCGTATGAATATACTTTGCAGCTCATTTTTCCAAATTACAATACAATCTTATATCTCAGACCACAGGGCACTCGTAATTTCACAGACGGTTGTTCGCGCGGTGCGCGAGTCTCGATCTCGATCGAGACTTTAAACACGCGAGGTGTTAATAAGAAACCGCATTTCGGTGTTATACAAGAGCAAGCGGTACGCACGTACGCACATGCAGAAAAGAAAGCTGAAAGAGGAAAATCAGGAGAAGAGCAACAGCGGAGGCTGTTGGTACACGGAGGGACGACCCCCTTTTTTCAACCCTCCGGCTGTCTTGGAATAAATTTCGATTCGCGTCTCGTACAAGTACAAACACCTGCGTTCTCAAAGAAAACCACGCAACGACCCATCGAAGTAAACATGCGTAGAAACGTTAAGGGGTTGAGAGAAGAGTTTTTTCACTCATCATTTACGTATCGAACGAATATACATCGATTTGAATTCAATCGTGTGCAATGGTCGGTTCTGAGGCCACGTGATGTCAAAAAACATTAAAATCATTGAATTCAGGCGTTTCAGGTTCCTTCGAAATCCTGCTGACAACAAATTTCCGCTTTTCAGATTATAGCTTTTCTTGCCTATATGTATACAACGGCGCATCTCCCTGTATTTATATCTACGGTTATATAACCCATGTCGTGGGTCGCCTCTCTCACAGTTTTGTCCCGTGTGCACAAAGCCGCCCCATCACTCTGTTTAATGCAGTCCATTAGAGTGCATTTAGATCGAGGGATAGCCAAAGAGCATCAGGGCATAGCCAAAGCAACGAGACTGTGTTACACAGCATTTGCACGCTCTGTGTGTTGCACACACGATGCGTGAGTTATTGTTGTCGTTTCTCGTCCAGGGAAACTGTTTTTAGAATCTTGCATTCGTCATCAGGAAAACCACTATCGATTGTACCATTACTCGATCATTTTTCGATCGTCAAATTTCGTTGCATTCGAACGAAAAGCCTCCAATGTTTCATTTTGAGATGAAAAAACTCTTCGACAGGCATATTTTGCTCGTTGTATCATACGAAATTTCGAAAGCTGTACAGTCACAGTGGAGCTCTTCAGTTCCCACTTACTACGTAATTGGTTGGACCAGTTTATACTGGCAAAAATAATCTGCTAAAAATCGAAATCTATGCTCATAATTCTCGATTGAGCCTCAAAAACCGTAATAGCAGACTAAAATCGCTATAGAACGAAAGTTAATAAATATATTAAAATCGTCGTTACTGGAGATGACCACCATGCGTTGGGAGCGTAAAAAAAATTGACATTTTTGAAAAAGCCACGGTTCTAACGAATATTTACCGTGATGCACAAACGTACCTTCATTCCAGAAAAGTCCAGGTGCCATGAGTGCCCGGTAGCTCCGCGTTCAGGACTGGGCGATCTTTCGTCGTAATCAGAACTAACAATCGAAAAAAAGAGGCCAGGCGAATGCTGGAGAACGAGGCTGATATTGAAAGAGAAGCAGTGGAGCAAGTTGGGTGCAGAATTAAAAATGAAGGAGGAAAAGAGAAGGAAACTCGGCTATCGGAGCTCGCTGGTTGCACAAACATCGTTCAAGGCAGCGCAGATGGATTCTCACTGTGAAGGCTCTCGTTGCGATACGATTTGATTGGTACTTCGAAAGCGTCTGTGTGTACAGGTGGTGCAGCATTGCATGGATCTCCTCCTGGAGTCGTACCCTGGTGCACATACACTATATGCAGACATACACACGATCTGGAACATTAATTAGCGTGCATAATTGTTTACCGGCGCTTAGCGAAGCTGGATCAATATTTAATTGAATGCCCGCTAAATGCCAGAAGCATCGCGCTTAAATTTCGCGCGCTCTCTTTCTCTTTCACTCCCTCTCAAATGGAGAGCTACACGGTTTCTCTGAATAACGGGTCTGCTTATGGGGTGTTTCCTACCCTGCTGCATTCACGCGATACTGCATCGGCAGAGAGTGCATCGTTCAATGCGCCTCATACGAGCACAACCCCGATTCCGTACACCCCGAATTCCCTCCGGTGAATTTTTCTTCCTCTTCCCTCGTTTCCTCCTTTTCTGCCTGATTTTCTTCAAACCCAAACCTTGGAGAAACCGCGATGGTCGGGTTTTTCTCTCCTCCTCTACGTCTCTCATGCTCCCCTGATGTTTTTTTTTGCACCTGAAAGTGCGTTCCGTAATATCGCGTTATGAGAGAGCTCCGAACACTCGAAAGAACGCGAGAATCACGACGTGGTAGCGCAATCACCCGGGATACGTCAGGGATAATGAGGCAAAGTTCTCAATCATGATCAAACTCAATGTCCGCACGTAATTATTACCTTTGGAGGTAAGAGCAGCGGGTTTTCCACCTGGACTTTGGGAGGGAGGCATAAGAGGTTGGACTCGTGAATAACGTATGGATGAGGGTATTTTTGCAGTGGGATATAAGCCATCGAGAACAGACCGACGTTTGTGAAATTCAGTTCTGCAAGTACAGTATACCTATGGCCTTGCAATACCATGTACGCGTATAGTATAAAATACACACGCAAGCATATAACGTATTCATCTTATATTTCTCTAGAATGTGCTTCGCCCGACCCAGCCCGATTTAATCCTAGCAAATTAATTCCATTTTCTCGGGGCATCGAGCATTCTCTCTGTTTCGTCCTTCATCAGGTCGACTTTATGTGTGTGCACCACGAGCAGGTGTATATAACACGTTGTACACGCATACTGTTTTAAGGAAAAAGTTGTATACATAGGACAGCAGAAATCCATCTATTCCGTATAGTATATGATGCAGCCGATATGCCAACGTCTGCGAGAACCAACACGTACACGCTCGACTTTACACCACTTTACTCACGTCGCTTCATCCTGCACATCCGAGGGTCTACGGCCTCGCGCCTTACAAACTCCCCTTTCACAGAACCCACCACCACTTTATCCTTCCATCCACCCCCCGGACGAACCACCCCCCAAAAGCCATACTCTCACGGCGAGTCTACAAGGAATTGTTAATTGCTCGTGCAGCGGCAATTTGCATAAATCAATTTTAAATCAACCTCCTCATTCTACAGTCGACTGTGAAAGTGCTCCACGTCGTTATGTCTCTACTCTCTATTCCTCTCTTATTTTCTCTCTTGCACACTTCTCGAATTTTCACTCGCCTTTATACGCGCCATTTCACTCCTCCGCGTATAAGAAACATATTATACAGCGTAATTGACGTTAGCGTACGGTGATTAAAGGTGAGGCCGAAGAGCCGAATTCTCGCTGCGAGATCTTTTGACAGATTTTCCGCTTTTATGGATATAATGCAGATTTCATCCGCCACTCTGCTTTCTTAATTTCGAAAACGTGAATGGAAAGAAAAAGGGATGAGGAGTGTACAAATACACCGAACGAATGAATATCGTTGAGGTTGGAATAAAGACTCATGACATTTCGTGAGATTGACAGGAAATCAAAGTTTCATTTGGTCTTTCGTGTCTTTGACGTTTTAAGTCCAATGTACAAGATCGAAAAGATCCTTTTTGACCATTTTTAAGATAAGAACTATACAAAATAATATATCGATCCACAGTACAGGGAAAATAAACATATTTGTTTTTTAAATATTCATAATAACAAGACTCGTATGGTAATTGAAGGTTACTGTTGCACATATACGGAAAAGTGGGTCAAAAAAGTATTCGTACACCTCGATTTGTATTATTAATGAATGGTTTTTTTCTCGCAGTTCTGCCGTATATTTCGGCAGAATGCAAAACGTTTCGGATAGTTTGGGAACACTCGATCTTCCCTGATGTTGACGGGACGTCAACATCGATAAATTTTAAGCATTGACAAACGGTTTTTTTCGTAGCCTGTAGGATTTGGGCATCGAGGTGTAGCAGCTTAATCGTAAGTGCATAATTCTTCTATTATTTCTAGCAAAAAATTCTTCATTCGCGGTTTATCTCTGTACCTGATAGACTATTGAACAAAATAGGAGTGTTCGTGTATGGTGTTTTTGCAAAAAAACAAGGTATGCATATACTTTTTTGACCCACTTTTCCACATGTCATTTTTCACATCGACGTTTATCGTATATGTTTCAAATTGTTGTTGGACCTAAAAGTCCGGAAAGATGCGAAAAAACAGCTACAAAAAATGGCAGTATCGCGATTGCCAAATTCAAAGATCACAGAGGATGCGATCAGCATTCCGTGTACGGAATCGAACAGAAATTGCGTGCCATATTAGACAAACGTCGGAGGTTTTACCTTTTGTGGAATCTCATCGAAGGCTTTCAATTATTATTACTTCAATTCTACTAGTTATTTTTATTCCGGTTTTGCCCAACCGTTTAATTCTCCTTTCGACGCAAAGTTTAAGTCATTCCAGCGCGATCATTTTCTCCAGCCACTTTTTTCTTACCATCTTCAACGTGTAATTTCGAAAGTCATGCTTTTCATGGTCGAAATTCCTCGTGATAACGTGCATGTTTTGCTTTCGTTTTCCATATGCTTGAGTACGTTTACTTTTTATGTCTGTAGAGAAAAAAAAACGAATTTGAGTAAAAAAAAGTGTGCGTGTTAGCTATAGGAAAAAGGCGGAGCGGGAGAGAAGCGGAAAGCGAAAAAGGGAAAAAAGGGTTTAAAAGGAGAGCGAGAGCAGGGAAACAAGCAGAGGGAAACTCGAAGAGGGGTTTCGCGAAATACTCAAGAAACTAAACAGAAATGAGACGAGGTTGAGGTAAGACGTTTAATGAAATCAGCTGGGTTCTACCCTCGTTCACATCCCTTGTATCTTTTGCTCAACCCTCTTCGTCCGCCGTTTCACAGCTCGCTCTTCTTATCTTTCTCACCCCATGGCGAATCTTTCAGGGTGTCCCAGCGTTGTTTTAATTATATCAGGTATCTCTCGTTTTAGGAATGCGCGTTGCAGCTCTTGCATATCCTCAATTTTCTCTTCTTCGTTCTCCATAGTATCTCATTGTCTGTGTTTTCCAGACACACATACTCGCGTATGAAAAGTATAAGCACTGTCGTCATACGCGAATATATTTTCCCTCACCAGGTATCCAATTCTGCGCAATGCGTACATGCACACCGGATTGCACCTGGAAAATTAATGGGGTGATTCAATAAAGATCGTTAAAACGTAAGAAAAACAAAACTACAATATACGACAAAACAAAATGGTTCGAGCCTCGAATATATTTTGACCATCTTTTATCCACAATTTCGCAAAGCCAACGTTGGAATGTCGTAAAGTAACGCAAGCTTTTTGGGGTATTTTATTGGACCAAGAGTCAGTTGCTTTTTCGAATCTAAATAAGCTTCCATAGCTCATAGATGCGGAAGAATTTTTGCGACACGAATCTAATAAAGCAGAGAAGTAGAAAGACCTTCAATTTCCCTCAACAGCGGTGGACGATACCAGCGTCATAGTGCTTCCGTCTGAGAACTTTTGCAGGATCTTAGGTCAGGAAGAATGCAATACTTGAACCCAATTACTCGGGATCTATAGTCTCAAACCGTTCTTCTCACTCAGCCCAATCCTTGCCTCTCTTTCTCTCGTTGTATTTCGTTCTTTCCTTTGCTTTTTGGTTCCACGATAAAAACAGCTTCCGTCTTTTCATCTAAACTCTCCCGTAAATGTGTGCCAGACTCCGACTCTGCTCGCAGCTTTCTCTTCCTCCTTTCAGCTTCCGTATAATATTTTTGGACTTGAAAAAAACCTGCGGGTTTCCCGGTAGTCCGTGTGGTACACAAGATACGAGAATTGAGAAGTGGCGAATGTTTCATGAGAGAAAGATGGTCGGATTATTTACATGACGGTTAAGTCGTCGCGGACAGTTCAGGAGTAGAAGATCGTGGAGACTTCTCTTGGGAATACGGTTGAAACACAGCCCAGCCGGACGGCCAGGAATGTGCTAATGAGATCATTTAGCGCATGGCCCTTGCACCCTCTTGTCTCCGTGTTTTTCATCTTTCTCTTTCTATCTCTTATTCCCCTCTTTTTCCTATCTACAGAAGCTTCGCTGGACCAGAGGGTAAAACCGCCATCTCGTACTAACCCATGCACGTACCCACTTCACCAACGTACGGGGTTTTTTTTGCTCACATCTCGAAGCGTATTATAACACACGGAGTGTGCGAGTCTTGGTTCTTGCTGCGGTCGCTTCCTCCGCCTTGGATAGTCATCCGTTTGATTTACACCCGGCTACGTTTTCATTCGCGTTGTTAGCACCCTCCTTACATACGCTGCGACATGGATTAAACCATGCTGTTTCGTTCTAAAGCACAGGAACGGGTGTTGATAGGGTTTTGCAATTGATGAATTTATCGCTGAAACGTTTGCAGTTACGAGCAAAGGGAGCAACAACGAGATATCAATTATAAAAGGGTCGGTAGGGTGACGACTGACAGAAACAATGTTTCGCATTTTTTTAAATGATTATATATTTCTACATCGTTGGTAGTAAAATTTCGATGGCTGCGGAATATTAAGGAGCATCGGGAATAATCGAGAAATAGACGATGTTTTTTTTTTTTATTGAAGGCATCCTGTGAGCGTATTTTTTTCAAGACGTACACAATCACAAACGGTTCAGTATTTTTTTCTAAGGTACTTTTGTTCGATCTAAAAGAAGCATTCTGCTCTCCTTACTCGTTTCTCTTCGCGTTGATTCGTTCCTTGGCTCCCAACTGCTCTCATCAGCTGGTGCAGGTGTTCCCACGTAATGTATTTTCGACTTGTGGTTTAATATACCTCTCTAGTAATTGTATACACGTAATAACTCTGCGATGTTCCTTTGTCGAAATTTGCAGAACAATTTGCGGGACGGCTGTTTCTCTTCGCTATACGTCGAGTGCCGGTAATTTTCAGAACTGGCCAGCATCGATATCTTCAATTTTTCATTCGCTCATCTCGAGTCTCAAACCTTTTTTTTTCTATAAAGTTAACAGAATTTATTTATTTATCGATCTATGGATCATCACGTTATACTTTTGCCATCGCAATAAAACCGAAATAAATTGTGAAAATCGCGAACTTACCGACGATATGAATTTGTAAAAAAAATCGTCTAGAAGGTACAAAGTAAATTGATCTCATAATAATAATGTAGAAATGTGATTAAAGTGTGAGTGAAAAAAGTTACATTGATTGTTTTCTGAATTTTAATATCTTTTTGAAATTCCGTTCATTAAAACTCATCAAAGACCGTGTGAACGAAAGTGACTATTCAACGAAACGCGAGTTCCTTACGAGTATTATATGAGGGAACCTTCGTATACCGCAATCATGAATAATTCTCCGATTTTTTATACATTTTTAATGAATTTTTCAAAATTTTCCGAAAAAATGTCAAAACTTGAAAAAATGGACGATCAATTTTTTCACATTCTGTTTCGGTTTCGTGAGATTATATCTCCAGAATATCCTTAAGACGAGCAAAAAAAAGCGATCGTTGGTCGAAATAGGTGAGTGCACACGCGTTGGTCTTTTCTCTCTCCACTTATTGCTCTCTTTTTCTCATCTTGCCTTCTTCCTCGTGATTTAACAAGGGACCACACCACACCATCACGATTCACTCATTGCGCGCGTCGAGACATAAATATCCCGAGCAAATTTATAATGACAATTACCATAAAAATTGTCACACAATAAAATATTTGGATTAATTTACGGGCGGCATCGAAAGAATTTGCGACGAGAGGTTATTTTAATGTTGACTCATCTCGGCTGGAGGCTTCGATATGCTCGACGGAAAGGGAGCCCTTTTTCTGTTCATGGGCCAGAGGCAATCGCAAAAGGAAAGAGCCCGGACTATATATAACACAGATACCGAGGAGACGCCTGTACCCTAGGCCTCGCGCCTCCCTCCCTCATCTCTCAAGATCTCAACTTTATAGCCAATTATTTTATACACTGTTTTATCGCTTCTCGTTTGCGACGCTTTTTCGAGAGAAGGCGATGGTCTTTTCCTTGTTCCTCCATCCGCATATGCGATATTTTTTCACTCAAATAGAATATCTCGCGAGAGTGTGATGCGATCACATACTAATTACTCATTTATCGATACAGATGTCGATTTATTCGTTTTATTTTCATAAACGATCATCGTCGTACCATCATTTTGCCAAAAGCTTGGAGGCGAGTTTCAAATTCATTCACAAACGAAAGGCTCGAGTGCTATCTGGCAAAAAAAAAGGTTTTTGTTGCGCAGGTAATAGTTATAAACCTAAAAGTTCATTTGAAATTTTCCAGCGCTCTGCGTTGGCAAACGCATATGCAATTTCTTTGAATAAAACCCAATTACAAGTTTGATTTAGCAACTTTTGAATTCGTAACCGCGGGCGATAATTAACGCTCGTGAATTAAATTAATTTATATACACGTTCTGTAACACAAACGTGAAAGTTCGAACTGCCTACACATCGCATATGTATTAAGATTTCACTTGAATTAAATATGCTCAATGTACGAACACCGGTGATTTCGCGTATAAATGAAGTCAAACAAAAAACATAGGCGTATATTTTGTGATTGCGAGAACTTGGGTATAATCTGCCTTTCAGTTCCGAAGGAAAGTTCATTACCAAAACCTTTCGGTGTGCTAACATAATTATTTTTCGTGAGACAACTTTTTTGGCACGAGTCAAAGTTAATTTATACAGCCGTTCATTAAATTTTTATAGTGATTTAAAGCAATGTTCGTAATTATACACGTGATTTCAATAATGACCTTGTTGTTGTAACATTAATTAGCATTCCAGAGAGTCAAAATAAAAAACATGCGGAAAACCAGAGGAGATGCATCGGCATTTAATCTCTTTAACTATGTCTCCGGGGCAAAATACGGTAGTCATTTCTTTGCAGCCATTAGCTGCGTTGAAATACTTTTTTTGCTCCATTTTTGAGAAAATTACGAATAATGGCTCTACAGAGTTGATAACATCGATTCCACGAGTGGCGATCCTGGTTTTGATCGAATCGTTTTTCGGTAAAAAGTGTATGAATTATAAACATATCATCAGAAACCCCGTTGGATATATCGAAATACAATAGATTTGAAAAAATTGATTTTTGTTCTATTTAACCACAGAGTTTCTCGTAGAATTTTCTCCCAATTCGCACGGGAGTCTCCCACAGCGACTCCTCGAATCTCCGTGGTTGCATCTTAGTGTCCAGACTCCTTTTCTCCACATTCTCGCGGATGTAAATCTTATGATGACCCCATATTTCATCATAATCGCTGACAGTAAAGATTTTTTCACCTATAACGGGGAGAAGAAAATCCTGCCGAGATTTTGCACATTGAAGCTTGGGCACCGACATTTTCGGAATCGATATAAATGATCGAGATTCTTAACGATTGGCTCACAGAATCTATAAAAGCGATTATGCACTTTATAATACTCGGAAATGCCCCATCATCATGGACCACACATCCATTCGGGGTTTAAAATTTGATAAAGATATAGAGATATGATGATAATGATAGGATCTTTCTGGTTCGATCACACGTGAAATTACGTAGGATAATAGCTGTATGTCGTAATACTATTTTCGTATAGTCATCGATCGTTTTCTCCCATTCGCCAAATGATTCGTTTCGTTTGAGAAGAGCTTTCCAGTTCGGAACTTGAGCTCGCGGCTGGAAATTGATTCACCGATCCACTATCGCTCTCCGCGCGGGGAATCTTCGTTCGCGCTCTCGTTTTATGATCAATTATCACATGGCTTGTTCGATTAATTCTATAAATAAATTCCATCAATATTTTCATGCGTATACTATATCTAAAAGGTTAAAACACTTTGACACTCAGCACTGACGTTTTGATTTTTCGCTGATTTGCCTACTTTGCGTCGCCAGTGTCAAGAGGATAGAGGATACGAATGTGATCATCGCTTTGGAATTTTTGTAGAAAAACATCAACTCAAAATGATGAATTTTCATATATCCGCTGAATAAATCATGCTTTAACTACGCTCAATGGAAAGGAAAAGATCATATTGAATCGGTAAAATGTCATTAAATTTTCGATTAGGAGAACGGTTTCGGAAATATACGTGATTTAAATTCTTGTTTGACAGCTGGAAGCCTATTTTCCCGTACAGTATCCGTGAGAGATAAATTCTTTTTCTGACAACTTGGCGTCCAGACGCTGCCGCGTCTCCTATTAGATTTGGAGAAATACAAAAGGCAGAAGGAAGAAGCAGGAGATCTTGCGAATACGCCGATGTTTTAAGGGTTGAACCTCCTAGCGGAATCTTGGAATCGGATCGTCGTTTGTTTTCCGAATGAATCACGAATTTTATTAGCATATGTCTCGAGCGTTCCTGCAAACGAGTATATTTCGTAGAGAGAACGCGCTCCATATCGTTTTCTCGTTGATTATGCAGTCCTCCTTTAACACCTGACTTATTATTTTACTCTTATTATTGTTATCATTATTCGTATCGTTGTTAGTATTCTTAGACTGGCGGTAACGAGGAATTATTTTAATGGCCGTTTGAATGTTTCTGCAGTGCAGCGCTTAGTTAAAAGTTGTATTCGAGGGGATCCGTAAAGTTTTCTTCAGTGTATCCTCGGTATATATCGTTTTCCCGCTTGTAATCTTTATTCTTCTCTGGGGTGTTCCGCGACGACGCTACAGGATACGTCGCTCAAGCAAACCCGAGAATGGCCGGAAGTCGTGAAATGGGATTAACTCACCTGATGTTTGCTAGCTCGAATAACGTCTCGCTCACAGAACTCCCCGATGCGTGTGTCTCAACTTTTGTCAAACAGAAGGGCATAATTTCAGGAAAATTCAAAGGGTAAACTTGTTTAAATTCCACTCCTCCGGTGAGTGTATTTTATGTGCACAACACGACGCAAACTTACGGAGTACGTGCATGAAATTACGGTGACAATTGAATAGATAAGACGAAAGCTGACATCAGGAAATCTTCGATTCGAGAGCAAACTTTTTCGTTGAGTTAAATTTTGAGACGCATTCTTGTCTTGAGATTTACCAATTTGGGGATCATGGAAAATGCATTATTTAATTTTCCGGCAGTTTTGATATTTTTCTTTCAAGTTTCGTCATATTAACTTTTGTACTTGAAACTTGTAATAGTTTAAAATAATAGCGAAAAATTCGTAAACTACGATACGTTCGATGGTGTGAAACTGTAAACATCACAATTCTCTCTCACTCTCTCTGTCTGGCTTTCGCTGTTTTCACTCCAAAAAGTTTACGTACGGTGTGGTTAGACTTGTGGCATTTTTTTTTTTACGCAAATATGTGAATTTTGATTGAATCGATTATTTCAATGTCTGAACATTAAAATCGAAAATGATGGAAAGTGGCCAAATGGTAATGACGATGATATTCGAAAAGATTAATCTCAATATGACTACTTGGATTACGCTGACGATTATAAATTTCGAAATACATATAAAATTATTGATGATTTTAAATTTGTTTGATTGTTCGCACGAGATAAGACAAGATCTGCTTTTTCACCTGAGCGAAATAATGTATACAGCGATATTTTTAGCGATTCAACATACTCTCACAATTTTGTCACTCATCGTCAATTGACCGGTCATGTCGACGGCGATTCAACTGAAGCAATTTGTGCCCAATCCGTCCTCTCGAAAAAATGATTTTTCTTCAACAATTGTGAAGATCCCTCAAGGTTTCCAAAAAATTGAGGTGCCTCAGAGATCTTCCACGTTTCTGTTTAATTTTATTTAAAAAGATAACCTCAACCAAAACGCAAGTTCCTATTCGGATAGCAAATGTCTTTCCAACTGCGTGCATGTTCGAGCGATGGCGGGAAAAGCTTCGGCTCGTATTTCCTCTCGCTTCGAATAAACTTTATCCCCTCTAAAGATCATCGATAAATCTTGTACGCAACCTCTTTACGTCTCTATTTCCGGAGATAATTTACCCGTTCTTGAGCCGTGGGATTGAGTTTTTTCGTGTTTTTTTTTGGTTCCACACTCATCTGGAACAAAGTCCAGCATGTGGGTTGTTGATGTATATACGTAATAATTCGTCGCTGCCGTACATCAGCTCGCGAGGTTTCTTGCTGCGTTGGTTCCACAAACGCGGGGTGACGGTGACGACGATATACGCACTTTGTGGAGTGGCAGTTAAATTGACATAACGTATATCAAAAAGACGAATGAGTGCATCTCACTCGAGCTTTTCTCACCCGAAAAGCGGTCGCAGCCTCGAGACGACTCTGCATTCGCCGTTGGGACGAATTTACTCTTTTTTTTTAATCAGAAAACCTGTCCAAGTATCAGACTGCTGCTATTAACATTTTTTGCAACTTTAAAGCGAAATTATCGAGAATACGGTACAGGGAGATAAACAGCGTGCAATAAACAGTTTCAAACACAAATGCAAAATAAAATCTGTTCTTGAAAAATTGTAAATAAAGGACAGAAAATTTCACAGCGATAGATAAGAGGAATTAACATTGATAGAGCATATATTAACATCCGTCACAGGGAAAAAGGTGAAAATGAAATGAACAAGAGCTCTCGGTGTCTCTCGAAGATCTCAGATGTAACATTCCAGATTTAATTACATCTTTCAATTATTCAGATTCAATATCATGCTGGAATTCTCGCGACAGTAGCTCGATATACGTGATTTCCAAAAACGAAAAATCCGCGTTAATGCAAATTTTTCAGTTACCATTGCGAATAATTTTCCTCAGTCAGTGCGACGTAAATCCACAGGTATCGATATACCCACTTGTTCAATAGACATTTGGACAAACGTCCAAACGTAACATTTCAGATTTGATTATATATTTCAATGATTCAGAATGAATATCGTGCTAGAATTCTCGCGACAGTAGCTCGATACGCGATTTCCAAAAACGAAAAAACCGCGTTAATGCAAATTTTTCAGTTATCATTGCGAATAATTTTCCTTAGTTAGTGCGACGTAAATCCACAGGTATCGATGTACCCACTTGTTCAACAGACATTTGAACAAACGTCGACTACAGTCTCACAAGTACGAGCATTACGCGATTAAATATTGTGAGGTCTAAATAACAGTTAGACAGCGAGATGAAAAAAAGCAAATGGGTTTCGTATTGAGAAATTGCCCGGAACCGGTATCCGCGTCGCAGTTTCCGCAGCATCAATCTACAGGACTATCATTCCGCGCTTCTAACAGTCGTTATTTTATTTTCCTTTTTTCGAAATATAAACTAAAATGAAATAAAATAAACTAAAACTCGCCCCGCAGTCATTAACGAGTATCCCCGCTGGTTTTCCGTCTCGGCACTAACAAGACCCGGACCGCATGCGTATACACCTACATGTACATATATGCATGTGTGTTTGCACGAATAATGTGTGTATATATGTGTATGTATATTTATAGACCCCAGTGCCGGCTAAACACACTATTACGCAGGCTATTCTCGCTCTTCTTCTCTCACACTTTTGCGCGGATTCGTATGATGTGCGTTTCACATGTCTATTTTGCTCTTTCCTTCGTGCATACACGGTACAAAGATATGCAACGACGGGGATGTCGTCGACGGGCGTTGGTATGCTCCTCGCACTTGTTAAATCGGCCGTCTCTTGTCGCAGCATCCCATCGTGTGTCCGTGGCCCGAGGTCCTGCGGTAATAACTGGACGCCATTATAAAACCTCCTGAGGGAAAACCGGCTAAGGGTACTCTCGCTGCTGTACTTGGCGCTCGGTAAACCCCTCGCCCCCGTCCCCCTCTCGGTTGCCCATCTTCGTTTTCCACCAACTTTCATACACGTAAATATATACATACCCATGTATTAGGGTGCCTCATTTTCTTCCGAGTCTCTTTTTGTTTTGTCCAATTTGAAAAACTGGTGTATTGTACGTGTCATAAAAGACATTTTTACGTAAAAAGGGTCCAGCACAATTGCGGGAGTAGCTCGTTGGAAAATACCATTTTTTTAGTGTAATAACACGAAAAATACATTCTTTTCCGTTTTCCATCTTTTTCTTAATCTACAAACTAATCTTCTGGTACATTGGAAGTTGAATATTTTTAATTCTGACAGTTACAGGGCTTGCGAGAAGCACTTGAAGGAAAATGTGAGCGAAATCGCCTGTAGATCCATCGGCGATTGGGTTTATTGATTGTTAAATGGGTCAATAGAAGACAAAGACTGGGCGCAGAGTACTCCAAAATTCCAGACCCACTTTGATAATATTGTCGTTTCATTCTGCCGTACTTTTTATGGAAAATTACACGATCTACGAAACAATCAAGTTCTTTTTTTATAAAAAAAAACATTTGCGGGCAGAAAAAAAATATGTTGAATGCGAACAATTTTGTTGTCCGTGTTATTCAATTTGAAAATTGAATATTCCAATGAGCAATGTAATTGAGATAGAATTTTTTTACTGGCAGGGAAATTTCTCTTCTAAGGTGTATCATAGATTTTCAACTTGGGTGAAACATACAAATGTTGATTAAAAAAACACCCTAATACGGAATACATGTATACGTCGCATCAGAGAAACAGCCTCATATTTTTCCTTTCTTTCTGAACTCTATCTTTCATATCATACCCCTTTTCTCCCTTATAGCACATACCCCTGATCGTTACCGTCAGGATACGAGATTTTCCACCGTTGACCAAGAACATTTTTTTGCCAAAGGATGCATCACCGATATAAAAGAGCGAGAAGCGAGGAAGAAGAGAAAAGATCGATTCATATCTTCCTAGTTCCTCCTTTTTTCGGCCTCAAGGTTATGGCTCGATCCTGGCTGTGATTGTGGTCTTTTCATTTTTTTATCCTTCTCAAACGACTCTACTATTCCTTTCCATCAGTTATTCCAGATATAAGATTTTCCCTTTGATCGTACACACATCGGGAGATTCGGACTTTCGAGGGGATTTAAAGAAAGTAGCGTGTAGAAGCACCGGAAAGCCTTCAATGACTTCACCTCTGCACCACCGCAGATCGTGAGCGTGTACATTTGTTGGTCACCCATGTAAATTTATGTGCGTGGGTGTAAGTGCTGGAATAAATGCTGAAAGCCCCAAACTGGGTCAGGGGGACGACGGTAGGTAGAGCACCGATTCCCCTCAATTTATAGTGAGGTGGATCGAACGATAATCCTCGAAACGCAGCGGAGTAAACGTCGCTGATGATCGGAGAGAGTTGCAGGGATAAAAAGCATCGTAATGATAACCTGCGTGAATTCAATTGGATATAGCAATGTTTTAGGATCGTTACAGCAAAAAATTGAATCGTATTGCAAAACTATTCGATTAGTCCCATAAAATCAATAAATTTTATGATATTTTATGAACGAGAATCCTCCAAACGCAGCGGAATAAACGTCGCTGACGATCGGAGAGAGTTGCAGGGATAAAAAGCATCGTAATGATAACCTGCGTGAATTCAATTGGATTTCGCAATATTTTTGAATCGTTACAGCAAAAAATTGAATCGTATTTCAAAACTATTCGATTATTCCCATAAAATCAATAAATTTGTGATAAAACTTGGTTCTACATTCACTTCTGTTTCACAAAACACTCGATGGCCTTCTAAAATAATGCCTAACAGAAATTTACTCTTATCAAGTGCTAACATTTTTTTGAAATTCCTGATTAATCCACAGAGCTGACTCGTATCGCTAATACATCGATTTGGTAGAAATAATCGTTGAAAGTGTATGGAAATCGGTCTTTTTTGTAGAGCATCAAATTTCCTACATAAATATAATTTTTCCTGAAATTTAAATATTAAGAAATAGAGTAGTCTCTTTTATCGAATGATTCATCATAATGAGAAGAAGGAAATCATGGAAAAGTCACGTTGATTTTTGATCAATAACCTCATGAAGAGAGAAGCGGAAATGGAGAAAAAAAATGGACGCAATAATTTCCCATCGCTGTAGCAGTTGCACATTGAATTACATTTTTTGTTACTGTTTTTTTTTTTCAGGTGAGTCTTCAGTGAGGGCAAAGGAATCAGTGCGGATTGGCAGGATTTGTACAATCATTATCTTGGTAAGAGTGTATCAAAGTTGCATAACATTTTGTTTGTACGATCGTGAAGGCCGAAAATATTACTCAATTCCGTACTGTAACGTACAACGCGTGACTTTTATTACCGTTATATTGCATTCGAAGTTTTTTTCATCGTCTTTCGCCGTTATGAAAGTTTTTTCATTAAAACATTTATTGCGATCTACCTCGGTTTAATTTTGGAGCAAGTCTTTTTTCCCCACTCCGAAACGTGACGCGCAGAGTTTATTTATTATTCTTTGCTTCCTTTGGTCGCTTTTCACTCGCAAAACGTGCTGATCTACCGCGCATACGCACGAGTTTGCCATTACGCGGATCTCGCGTCGTATTGCACACTCGAGAATTTCCGTTTGCTCGTCGTCGCTCTTCGCTCATAGTCGGGACATAAAGAACTTCATTATCGCAGCGTTTAATTATGTATTTATTTTTAGCTTCCTTTGTCGCCGTTTACGTAGACGTACTTGCGTATACTTTGCAGTAAAATATACACACGTGCAGGGTAGGAATCGGTGAGGGTGTACAGCGAATGAATTTACACCGATTCTTGGTAAATTATTATTTCTCCGTTTCTTCTTACATTCTCGCTCGAGACGTCGCGCGAGTCAATTTTCACCATTTGTTTAAATTTTTTCTTTTTTTTTTATCATTCGCTCATTAGAGTTCTACACTCGCGACTATTCGAGAGCAGCATCGGCGCTGATTTTCCGATCGTTGTTCACAGCAATGATTCGAGTTTAAGTTTTTTTCCCGCACGAACACGCCAGATTTTTAATAATCGACCAAACTGAAATTCTTACTTGAATCGAGTTTCAAAATAATCGTCGCTCGGACCAAATAATTGAATTTTAATTAACTCGAGTATTTCAAGTTTAATTTCAATTATCTTTCATTCACACAAGTGGAGTGTTTCATACGAATATAATCATGATGATCAATTGATTATCATTGATGCTTTATCAAGTGACATTGACACTAGATGACAAATTTTCTTACGATGTAATTTAAAAATGTATGCAGTAACTAATATGTACCCATGTCGAAATGATATCTTTGGGCGAAAAGCAGGGGAAAAATATTGACAACGTCATCGATTTTTCCATGGGTATTTTGTTTCGTTGGATCTACGATATTTTATCTCAGAAACATACCGCATTATAGCTGCAAGAGCGTGGAATAAAGTGTCCGGTGATTTTCCCGATAAGAACCTGATGGTGGAAAATTTTAAGTATCTTCGATCTCGAAGTATCCAAGTGCAAAAAATGAAAAATAAAACGAATAGAAGGCCCTACCGACGAGCGAAGTGGCCTGGAAAAGGGATGGGACGAAACGCGCACCAAAAGCACTCAAGCAGGACGAAGGCGGTGTATTTGTCTTTGGGATAGAAAAAAATGTGAGTGTAAAACGCTTTTTATCCAGCGGCCAGATTTGGTCTCGCTGCTCCTGAAGAGGAGGATAGAGAGAAAGTCGCAAGCGTGCGAACCATCGAGTATTATATAGCTAGCTACTCTCGTGCTATCTCGAACTCCTCTATTCGGTCCTATTTTTTTTCCTCTCCTCCTCTGTTTCTCACGTTTATCCGATGTTCCTCTTTCGAAAAGCATCGTCTCGATCTTTATTTCCCGTTTTTTTCTTTTTTCATCTATCCACTTGCCATCTCCAGCATTATTATACGCACGCGAAGAGAGATGAAAAGTGCAGCTCGTCCGTAATTCAATCTTCCACAACAAGAAGGATCTTAATCACGAAATTATGCCGGAGCTAATATCGAAAAAAAAGATTCAGACATTTACCTCATCCTTTTTTCTTCGCTCCTTTCTTTCACGCTTCGCGGATGAAGAGCACGCCGAGAGCTCGACATTGCCAGTCGAGATCTTCCAATCTCGATTCATATCCCCTCGATTATTAGCTCGCAAACGCTTTTATCACGACGGTTTAATCGACCTGAGACAGAGAATGCGGCAATGTGATAGTGTACGCGTTGATGAGTCTTGAAAAAAAAACGATAGACTCGAAGAGAGACAGAGAGGATGAGAAACGATCGAACAAAAAAAGCTGCAAAGGTGAGTGAGAGGAATGGAGTGGTGGAAGGCGTTTATAATTGAAATTAATTCATACGAGAACCGATTCGCTTTTCGTGTCATCGGACTATCTCTTTCTCTACCCCTCGGCTATTGTCTATCGTCGCTATCTTTAACGCGTAAATATAATTGCTCTCATTTCCCACCGATGAGGTTAGAAAATTCAGACACAGAGAGTACCAATGGGACACTGTTGCTCTCGTATCTATTGGCGGGAATATACTGTTGATAAAGAAACTTTGCAATTCTTTTTTCTGCTCAAATGTAAATAAGAAAAATTGCCATTGTATACTTGAAGACCCAAAGTGAAGACCTGTACTTGTTTTCCCTTTTTAGGGTAGTCCTCATGCAATATCCAGCATTCTTAGTCTTTGGTATGATTGGAAAGTTTCTAACATTCTTGTATGAATTTTTTAAAGGGCTTTTCTTTCAATTTTGTATTTTCAGTAGTCTGTCATACAAGTCCATCGTTGGTAGAAAACAATTAGAATATACAGATGCATGACAGTAATGCCGAATAAGAGGGAGGGAGAGAGAGAGGTCAGTCACCTCAACCGTCTCATCCCAATCTTCGGAAGCGACAGAACATTCCAAATAATAGAAAACCAACAATTAGCATAGAGATGTAAGACAATAGCTCCGAATGTGAGGGAAGGAGAGAGGGAATCCTGGTCTGTCCTATGGACCCTGTGGCCCAGCATCCCTCACTCTAATCATCTGTCACAGACTTCCCACCATTTCCCCTGTGCGATCCAGATCCCACTTAGGTATCATACTCGTTACAAGGTACATGATTCATGTTTTCAAACATGTATATATAGAATTGTTGTTATTGTTGTAACAATAGAATGTTATTGATTTTTTAATTTATATATAGGTTAAAATGTTTAATTTAAATCCTTTAAAATTTCTTTAAATTACTTGGGGGGACTACTTGCGTATATTCGATCGAACGAGGTTCTATTGCAATTCGATAAATCAAATGATTACATAATTTCTGTGGAGTGTCATTATTTTCGGAAAATCTCAAATTCGAAGGTGCTTTTTATACCGAAAGCATTAATTCGTTTTTACTTTTTTTCCTTTCGTTCGAGCGCCATATTTCATGTACCAGTGCCTTCATATACCGATGTATGTATTACATATAACGTAATACATACTCGCACGAGTGTTGCCCGTGAAGGAGATTTAACGGGAGGGTGGAGAGGGCTGGGGAGTGCAAAACGTTGGCAAAGGGAGGTTTAGCATGCGGTAATCGCGTGTGTGCGTATACTCGCATATATACTCGGTGTGGAAAGGGGATGAGGGTTGCGAAAAGCAATCCATATATGCAGATCCGAGATTCTCTGGCGTGCCAGCGGGTTCGATTTCCCAGTCTCGAAGTTATTATCACATATATTAGACGACTGACCGTACGTTGAACAAGGGAGGAAAAGGAGGGATGCGAATGGTGGCTGGAGCTAAAGTTGGAGAGAGAAAAGTTGCTCGAGAGAAAACTGCGAGGGCTGTAAGCGTTTTTCTTCCACAGCCTCTCTCATTCTCATTCACCAAACTGTTGGCCAGCCCCAGCTCCCTTCGTACGAGATACAATATCACGAAGGATACGACGCAGCCTCGATGTGTGGTTATGGTAAGATCCTCTCATTGTTTTATATTGTTTTTAGGGGTTTGGCCTTTTATTATACACGCAGGGTTGCGAGGAAAGACGAGGAACGAAAATAAAAGGAGAGGGTCGAGAAAGCTTGCGGAATATATTCGAGAAATGGGGAATCGAAATAAAATTGTTGTACAGAAATGTACGATCTCATTCTTTGTTTCCTCGTCTCGTTCTTTCACATCATTTATCGCGATGGCTAAAGGAAAAAAGAGACTCGCGGCTATGTGTTATTTATAGCGATATCAAATATTATCGCGGACATTTCTGTGTCTTGTCAATAAGTTCAACGTCCGAGGCATTTGTTTTGCGTGGCGCTTGCGCACGATTTTATAAAAGATACATCGCGAGTTTGAGCGGCCTATGAAAAATACGACGGCGATTGATATAAACGAGAAAGGAGTAATGAGTATCGTTGGTTTTATTCTCAATGATCAGATATTGCCAGTGACGATGGATCGATGCATGATCACGCTCGGTAATCATACATGCATGTACACTGCCGTTCAAAAGTGCCCCAAACGAGAATATCGTGTCGTAAAAAATGAAGAAATCTTCCATGTACTTTGCTATGAATGGGACGATTTATTTATTAACGTATCGTAGAAAGACTCCTTGGGAAACGAAAGTTCATAATTGCGACGAACTTTTTTGTCAATGCCAAAAAAAAATCGCGTTTCACTGTGGGAAATTTGCGGACAACTCCGAGCGTTCTGAGCGACGAGCTGGACCAGCACGACTGATGTCATTTAATTCTACTCTTCCTGATGTAGCTGCTCTGTCGATAAAGATGGTCCAGATCGGACCAGGCGACAAGCGTGTGAATGAAAAAATCGGGATCGCAACGATTTCATCGTTTATCGCAGATGCTGCTGGCAGGTGGAATTGTGGGAATGCCGAAGAATATGTAAAAACGACGCGAGGCTTCTTTGGACGACTCGCACGAAATAAAAGCGCGTTTCCAACGCCGTTAAATAAATCTCCGGAAACTTTTGGAGGGCAGTGTATGTATATAATAAAAGAGAGAGGCTGAATAAAGAGCGCCAGAGAGGTATCGATCGAGAGACCGCAAGCCAATCGAAATCGGTATCAAAAATATGATCACCTTGATACTCGATCAACGTGCATCACTATGCATGCAAACGTTGCTTCGAATAATATATAAACATATTCCTTTTGGGTATATATATGTATACATAAAATGTGTATATACCTGGTATACAGAGTACTTGAGATGCATCTATACGATGCTGAATACCGGCTTGCACGGACGCCTCATTGAGGGTTGTATTTACCTTGCGGTTTCAATCTGACCTTATTTAAATATAAATTACGTGGCCCGAACGAGTCCGGTATTACCACGTAAGCTATTATACATATTATATACATATCTATATACGAATACCGGTATTTCCATGACTGCATAGCCGATGAAAAAGGTGTCCGCCCAAGCTTGGCGAAAAAAATATCACAGTGCCCAGTTTTTCAAGTTTAACCCTCCGAGAACGCAGAGCTCCGATTCCACCCTCAACACAAATTCTATCACATTCACCATTCCGAAGTAGTCGGATGAACTTGTTGACGGAAATGTAAAAGAATTTAAAAAATACGACTTTCTCTGCAAATTACACTTGATAAAAAATCATTTTTCTTTATCATGGTTTCAAGCGCGACTGAGAATTTTATCGAGCTGATTGTACTCGCTGATTCCAAATGGTGGACAATCGAAAACCTAAAGGGGGTTAACAGCTGATTGGAAGAATTATTCGACAATTCGTGTCTGCACCATCGCGTGTCATTTTTGTCTCGAATTTAGACTTTTATGTTTATTATTTATTATGAAAACAGTGGTTTGAGAAAATCGTGATTGATTATTAACGCGATACAGGATAACGTGCCTCGCGGGATTGAGAACCACTGCAAAGCGTGGCGCTCTTTGTGCACTCGCGAGTGTACCGATCATTACGCGATCGTAATGGCGCGAGATTGTTCTTCTCCCCCAGGATTCAACGCTTACACGTCTCGACGATCTTTCGGTCAGCTGCGTGTTTCACAGTCATCATTATCCTTGGTTCTGACATGTTTGTTGCTCTGACATATCCGCGCCTCACACTCAAACCGGGGACAATCAAGTTTCCTTGTAGATGATGCTTTTTTTACCGTGAATTACAACACGACAAGTACGAGCGCTGTACTTAGACGCAATTTGAATGGGTATTGAAATTAATTCTCCATTCACTTTTTTTCTCATTCGTAATGACGATCATGTACTAAATATGTCAATATACATATTTATTAGTTCAAATACTTATATAGGAGATATTTTTACATCACAGGATGCATGAAAACACGTTACATGGAATCTCGAGACTTGACTCGGATGCCTTATTTAGGTATCAAAATTGCTGGAAAACAAAAGGGCGTAATCAGCATAATTTACAAGGGAAAATAACAAACTCAACGCTCCTTTCTCTCTTGGCAATTCATATTTATGAGCGCTCTTGCTTCGCTTGTGACACAGTGAGCGCAGCACGAGACGCACAATGGTGCTGAAGAAGCCGAGCGCTTCTTTCGACAATGTGACTCGAGCGTAGCCGCGCCATTTGCGGGCAAAAAGTTAATTCATTTTCAGCGTTTTTACTCCGATATACCGTGAATATTACGAAACAGTGGTGCTCATCGAAATATCGCCATCGGCTATATTTTCACTCGACTGCCTTTTCTCGAAGTTTTATAAGCGAGAAAACAGTTTTGAATTAACAGGGATTGAATATTGCTCCGAAAATTCATCCGAGGTGGTCTATTTTTGGAACTTTGATTTTTATTTTATAAAAAAAATCATATTAACCTATTTAAGGATATTGTGCAGCCAGGCAATTTATAGATGCTACCGAGAACGTTGATTTCGGATAATAACAAAAGTTATTAAGCAATTATATTTGTTGAAAAAAATCCCGAGACAGTTCAGAGAACTCATTTCTTTCAGATCAAATAGATGCATTAAATTATAGATGATCTTTTTTTGAACATTTTCATTCATGTGAAATTTTCCTCCTTTTCGACTTAAAAATTGATAAAAAATTACAAATAATCAATCCTACTTATTATTACCGAACATCGACTTCTGATCCACTGAACAAACGTTTTCGCTTCATTAGTCCTTAGAAAGTTTAAACGATCGGAATTTTGAAACGATAAACAAAATTCTGGCTAACAATTTTCTCCTAACAATTTATCGATACCTAATATTTAATATGGTTATTGTCCTGAATTAATGTGCTTGGTACCCTCTTTACGTCCTCAAACAAAATTGTTTTACAAAAATTCGATGATACTGATGGAATACCGGTTTGTTAGTTTTTCGAGTATATTTTATAATTCTTTCTGTAAGTGGTTTGATGTAAATAATATAAATATGCATATACATGAAAAATGCTCAAAATGATATAAAGCACATGTCCATTTTCGTAAATTATATATTCACTGATTGTTTTTTTACAAAGGCATCCGCTCAATGCACACGTATAGAGTCTTTCAGGTATAAAGAAAAAATAATCATCGTTCGGAAAAGTCTGTCAGTAAAACACAACGTTTTTAATTTCATGAACCATAAGGTGTTTTTAGGTGTAATTCATGCCAGTTGAGAGGGTGCGGCGAGAATTTTATAGATGAAAGAGTGCGAAAGACAGGTGTACACTGACAGATGGTTCCTCTTCCGGTATGGCATGAAATGAAATTGAAAGTTTACGACGATATTTTGTTAATTTCATTAGATCCTGAGAGTTGATTTCACGCTCTCTGGTTGAGCAGGATACTATTGCAGCAGTACTCCAAAGTATTCCCGTATAAATGAATACATAAAATTGGCATCGTACATCAAATCCACTTTGGATTGTATTGAAGCGGAACCAAAAAAAAGATACTTTTGCGAGATAAAAAGGGAAAGACACGTAAATAGTAAGAACAATTTCTACTACAACCTGTTACAATAAAATAGTTTTGTCATAATTATATCAGCAATGTTACACATTTTAAAGTTGATCAAAACAAACGATAATTACGATAGACACGTCCGATTAAATTCATTTTCAATGTCATTAAAACAAATTTCCTTTTGTACAAAATGACCTTTGCGTGATTGGAATTAATTACGAAAAATTCTTTCGATGTTGAACGAAAGTTAATAAATTTACAGTCCCACGGATCTACGGTGTACAGTTAACCCTCTATATATGGGGCGTTATAAACGAGAGAAAGTAAGAGAGGGCGAAAGAGGGGCGATGGGGGAAGACGCCCTCTTTGTTTTCCAAATGCAAATGAGTGTTCTGACCCTAGTTACTGTACTGTACGCCTCAGCCCTCGACCACTGTCCACCCTCGTGCCATACACGGTCATCGAGGCTATTCCACCCTTGTGTGCTCTCATATGCCCCCTTATTTTGAGACACACCAAAACGCGCGATTCACATGCATATTCATTGTAAAGCAACGACTGTATGTATGTATGTGTCTCTAAACGCGTGCGGGTGTGTGCATGAGAGGTTATTAATTAACCGGAAGCCTAATCAAGCCTCCACGGACTCTGTTCTACGCGCGGGGTGCCTCGAAGGGGATTGCTGACGTTGTACCCGTTTGTGGCTTCGAATTCCGTAAACCCATCGACCGATGGCGTTTTCCTCACTCCCGCCTGTATACGTCGAGTTCTCATGGACACTCTTTTCCTCCCTGTTCATTTAACCCAGGACTAGACCCAGATACAACCGTAAAATGATTAGGAAACTTCTTTGATCAGACTCCATTCGTGCATAAAAATCGTAAAAGAATTTTTGTTTTGTTTTTTAAATCTGTTTTTTAAGCAAATGTGATGTACAATGTTAATAATAAAATTATTCAATTTTCAATCAGTGTTTGACGAGCAGAAGAGCAAATAAATTCGGTTGCTTCAGCGAGTCACATAAGTTATGCTTGAAACTCTTAAATCTAAGCGTGTAAGCTTCTCCACCCATTTTATGTTACAAAAAAAGTGAAAACAATTATTATCCTCCGTGTTCACCGCGAATCTCGTACAAAGCTCGCGTCACTCCGGCGGGAAATTCAAAGTTCTCGCCAGCGCGCCATCACAGCCTCCGGTAGTGGAAACATTAAGGGACTGCGATAGAGGAGGGGTCATCTTGCGGGATGCAGGTAGATGAAACAAAACAGAAAAATGCCGAAAAAACGGAAGAAAAACGTAACAAAAAAAGAGCGAGAAAGACAGAGACAGAGAGAGAGAGAGAGAGAGAGAGAGAGAGAGAGGAAGCGCGAGAAAAGGAAGCAACGAATGAAGAACGAAATGAAAGTGAGCCTTTGTATTTGGGATTCCTGCAGCGAGCAGAGCGCATTCTGCAAAAGGATGCGCTGCTGATCGGACGAAGCCTTTTCCTCTCGCACTCCCGCGTATCCCCACGCGCCCTCTTTTTCTCTCTTTCCCTGTTGTATAAATTGCAGGAGGCGGACAGACAAGGAGTGAACGTGGAAGGGCGCAACTGCAATTTGTACCTCTTACACTGTCCACGGGGAAGAATAGGGCATTGTCTTGCAGAAGTGAGAGAAAACACGTACATCCCCAATCCTCACAGCTTCAGCCGTTGCCACAATCATGGTAGGAGAAACGAATTGAGCCTCTATGAAGGCCCCGTGGCACTGTTCTCGAGTGAGAATGGGAATCGATATTTTTAATTCCAGTAGAAGCCAAACATCTACAACAAACCTTTTGCTATATTCGTTTCTACCAATTCGTTTCTTTTTATTTTTCACTCAACCATCCCATGGTTGCACTCTCGTATATGCCCAGTTGTAGCATGATCCGGCAACCGTGACCGTCGATCATATGTTCCCATTCAAGTTAAATAACTCGTCAGTTTGTTGTATCCTGGGTTACGTAAGTCAACTGATGTGTTACGAGTGATTATTGCTCAGCTATTATTTGTCTTATTCGTTACAAGAGCGCCATTCGACTGAGCAACTTGTTGTTTTCCGTCGATCGTACAAATAAATTTGCACAAATACATTTTGTTCGTTCTCGCATAAAGCACAATGTGGGAAAATGCTTCCGGATATTTTTCTCTCGTCGCGAAGGAAAGGATGGTCCTAATGTGAAATTGAACACGAATAACTGTACAAAGGATCATTGTATATCGTGCGAGTTTATACAGAAAATTTTCTGTACAACGTACGTACAGGGTGTCTCGCGAATAAAAGGGATAACCTCTTGCAGCTACTGGTTGGGCTAACTGGAGCTGATCACACAATTTTCGTTTCATTTTGCCTTGTTTTTTTCCCGAACGCTTTGATAAATAAATTGAACGGTCAACAAAACGCGGAGTTTCACGATTTTTAACTACGACCGAGAGTGAATGAATTTGCGAAAAAAACCTTCTTCTCATTTTAAATAGTAATTTGGCCAAAAAACGAAAGAGTGACTTTAGTGTTTTGTCATTATGGGAATCTGCGAAAAATGAGCAATTTTTTTAACCACCTTGCCTTTTTCTCATCAGAAGAGCTTCAACGTATAAAAAGAAGAAAGAAAATTGAAAACGTTATTATTTCAATTTTACAAAGTGATTATGTGCCCACTTGGAAAATTCCACCAGGTTTCTGGTAGCTTGAATATTTAAGATTATTTTTCAAAAAGCCCGATTGAAAAACAACTTTCAGCTGCAGTCACGTGGCGACTAAAGTCGTGACCAAGGGTACGATTATTTGAGGTAACGCTAAACGTGCCAATAACTCACAAACAACTCTGAAACTTTCCATTATAAAAAGTCCATTTCCTCCTCCAAGTGTGCTCGACCCTGCAGCTATAAGGGTAATCGTTATTTATGGGACACCCTGTATGTCGTATACATACATTTGTAAAATATATAATGAAAATGCGTGTATATATAGCTAACAGACGTCGTGATAGATAGAAAAATGGAATGATCCTGCTTCATCCAATAACTGACCGTTCCCTCGAGATTATTATTTTTTCATCAGTCTCTATCTGTAACACGCTTGGACACGTATGTGTGCTATTTCTATGCGATACCTTGGTCAAGGCGCCGAAGAGTCAGTAGCCACACCAGCATACTTTGATGTTTGAGTCTCGAGATCCACACGTATGGGGCTTTCCAGGCAAAAACAGCATCTGGTGCTCACTGGCATAACGCGACTGACCTTGACGTTGCTCCTAATCTAACGACATATATTTGTACAATGAGATGTGGGAATTTATACTATTCCCCATTTTTTCAAAATAAAATAGTCGAAGCCCGCACGCTATATTTTCACCCAATTGGGTTGAAATTGCTCTCGAAAACTTGCACGTTTACGTTTGAATATGACACAAGATATTAAAAAAATGAATATAAATAAATATTGTCTCACCAGACATGAAAAAAATTTGAAATTAGAATGCTAATGGATGCTTCTTTGTGTTTTCATGGAAGTGGCAAAACACCGAGCACTGGCTACCAGTGGAGTATTTTTCGATTCCATTTCCAACAATTTCAAACGCATCCCTTATTTTATGAAATCACTGAGAAGTGGAGGAGAAACAAAACACTCTGTCCTAGGAAACTACAGTTGGACGAAAATGAGAAAAAACTGTGTGGATCGGAATATCGGATTTAAAAACGTGTCGATTTAACCTGGAACGTCTCGAACGCATGGAGACATGTATGCACGTGTGTATCGGGTTGTAGTAGAGAAGGGTTGAACACATATATGGGGAGTATATCGCACCCGCACAGCACCCTAAGAAATTGCATCTCCAGGGTTCGTAGCCATCCACCCCATCCATTGAACCTTCTTTCCTCTTCCCCAATGTAGCCTCCCTTACGAAGCTCTCACATCCCCTGTACTCTCCTCCGGAGCGTCCGGCGTGGCCGAGCATCGAACCCGCACCCCCAACGCCGCGAAATATATACGATCCGGCAAATTGAAAACTAGCGATCGACCGACCTGAATAAAATATCGCTTAAATTTATTGAAACACCTGGTATATCGCCGGTCGAATTGAGCCTCCTGCCAATTTTACGAGGGTGCTTGTTTCTATAAAGTTAGTGTGCTATAAAAATACAGATTGCTGCGTGAGAATTTTTCGTACCGGTCTCGAGGACCCTCCGTCCGTTGGGGGTAAGTTTATTAATCGCAAATTGAGAATGGAACGCGAGGTTAGTGTTCGACATTTTTCTTTCGGCAAAAGGGCAGTTCCCATTGACTCTCGCGGTACCAATGACTCCGTAACTGAAACGAGTTACAAGAGTTTATTCTGGTACTAAAGTTAATATCAGTCGCTCTTCTGTTTCAGTACCAAAAGCGGAAGCCGTGCTCGCACGAATCTCGCTATTATTCCGACTGTCCTTCTCTCACTCTGTTCTCTCACGGGTTTGCCTGTATCTCTGGCGTTTTCCCGGTACACCGCTCGTGCCCTCGTCACGAGACACCCTCGCAATAACTGAACATACCGGGTGGTTCGCTGCCGCTACGTGGTGACGGGCTAAATTAAATTTTCTATTTTGCAACACGGGGTTTGCCCTGACCTCGCTGTGGCTCTGCTCCTTCTTCTCCTCTCTTCGTCTGTCTCTCTGTCTCTTCTTTTCCCACCTCGTTGCAATCACATGGACAAGTCCATCGGGGGTTCTCAACGATTCTCAAGAAGCCAACCAAACTTGCCGGCCTTCGTAAAATCTGAGCGACCGGATCGAAGAGCGAAGGGTCGATCGAACTCTATTTTAATCCTGTCGCAAGCTTTTTTAACAAGTAAGAAGATTAATTACAGCCTGTGCCTGTCGATCTTGGAAGAGACGACGATGACAGCACTGTGTTTATCACGAAGATGATCTTGTATTTGACGATGCGCAAATTGGGAACCCCTTCTCCGGGTATGTGTTGGGGTGGTTATTTTAATTACTGTCCGGTAGCTCTAAATTAAAGAGCTCCGTTATTCCAAAAGGGTGCCGCTGGTTCTCATATCTCCCTCTTTCATATTGTTTTTCCTCAACCCACGAGGTTGTCGAGCCTCTCACGTTTCTTGACTTTCTATTTTTGCGACAGTACGAGCACACACGTGGCTCAATCCTCCCTCCATTTATCCAGCATCTGGTAGGGGCTCAAAACTGTCCTGTTCAACTTTACCATGTGCAGTAGCCTCAATGGGGGAACCTGTTTATTATTGTATATCGCGGTTACCATTCTTCACCTAAAACAAGAGCCGGGGAGAAAATAAGGTGCGTTTAATGAATATACCAGATAAATGTACCGATTTTTACGCCAACCCAATTGGATAAGAGGGATTACTCGCTGTTTCAGTGGGGATTAAATAGAATTAAACAGATTCCATGGTCAAGTTTAGGGTCGAAAAGTTTGGGAGCTACTATTCTTTTTACAAAAACACGGTAAAAGTTTACGAAATATCGACTTTTTTTACAACTCCATGGTAGGGTCCCTTCGACAATTTTATACACAGTTGAGCGAACGAAAAACTTTTCTCTGCGTTTACAGTTAAATTATACGAAGGTCGTTTGATTTCTGGGCCGCTGTCCTCGAGGCCCTTCTCTCCAGCCCTTAAAATTTATGGGTATGCGAGTATTCCGTAGGTAACAGCCGCGCATACTGTGACCCTTGTATGCCATAAGTGTAAGTACACGGTGAAATTTTCCGCTGGTCAAGAGTACGAGGCGCAGAATTTAATTTCTCGCCATTAATCAAGACCTTTAGGTTTAATTACGGGTTTGCTATATTTACGATAGAATTGTTAGGAATTCATGCTTTTCAACGTATGTAGTAAAACATTTATCCAAGGACTCGCACAGGGGATGATCTTGAATGAGATTTTCCTCGGTATTTTCTCACCGAGCGTTTCTTTATTCCTTCCGGATAGTAACGTCCTCTTCATTTTCTCGTATCCCGCGTAAACGTAGCGTGCATTCGGAAAAGCGAGTAAATCGCTTTTCGCTCACTTTTCGTCACCTACTAAAGCCAACCGAGCTCGCTAGTTCGCGACTACAAAAATATACTGTAATAGGGGCGAACGGGCTGGGAAATCTTCTTCTTCACTCTTACTGCTCTTACAGATTAGGGGTTCCCCAAAGCTCGAATATTCAGAAAACGTTGATGGTGGAACTTTCCTGCTGCCTTAAGATTGCTGTACCTTGATTTCGATGAAGAATTTCCGGTCTTTATTTTCGCCGGTGTTTTCGTAAATCTTCAAAATTTCTCTCAAGCATGGTCCAGTATTTTCTACCAGTTTACGCGCGTCTCTATTTATATGCAATGTTCAAACTACAGTGGAAAGATCGTGAGCAGCTTCGAGCGATTGCTTTATTCACACTTAAGTCGCGCGTTGGATGCTGCACGAAAAACACTGCATTATGCATGTCTCTCGTCCTTCTCCCCATCCTCCGTTGCACCACAACTTCGTTATCCTCGATCGAGCACCTTCGAACACGAGGATTACTGGCACTCTTACGAACGGATATCGTACTTGAAAAAAAAAGAAAATCATTTTATTTCCTTTTTCGTTCTTTCGATTATACCGAGCGTCTTGTTACTTCTCACGATGTTTTTCTTCGCTTTACCCCGGAGTAAGACTTTTCTCGCCACCACTCGGGCCGCGTAATCGCTATTAGTGGCAGGAAAAGTAGATCTTTTTGCGAAGATTTATGGGAATCTTCACGTTTCGCTAATTGTCTCAGAGTTTTTCCTCCTCGTTTCTTCTTCATTCATTTTGATTATTCGTTCATCCGCTTCCTGTTCCTCTTCTCGGGCAGAATATATGTACACTCATCGATGAAATGATAGTAACAACTTTTGGTCATTGTTTACATGTAATTAACTTTGCCATCGCTCTGTGAAACGATTGCATTCGAGCTCGCGCGTACGTCGATTTGCTTGATTTTTGTACCGAAACGTTGATTTCATTGGCGATTCGTTGGCTTCCTTCGGCGTTGAAAGTTTTCGCGACGTGTCCATCAATAAATTAATTGTGTTTGCTCATATGTATATTTGTGTATCGCAAATGGTTTGACAAACATTGGGCACAATGTTTCGACAGTTTTGGTAGCGGTAACCCGAGAATAACCACAAAACGTACGGGAGTTACGTGCATGACTACGCATGTAACAACCGGCCGTAACGAGCCCGCTGGACTGTAATATACTCTAACAGGTGTGGATATAGTTCACCAACAACCTGTGCACACGATATACTATACTCACGGGCGAAAGCGCGTAATCGTTTGATGACAAAATTGTAGAACGCTAACATTTGGATGCGGTAATGGGTTAGCTGACGACGCAACGTTACCACCGGTAATTGGGTACATGTTTGGTAACGAACTACGAATTTACGTGAAGGGTGTATAGACCCTGTGCTTGCTAACATATCCTCCTTCGTTATGTATTTACGCGAATTCAAAGCGCTCAAAATCACGTCAAAGTTGTACACGTTCATGCGCCGAAAATTAACGGGAATTGATCGAATGTGCCAACATATGGAATCAACGACCGCGTTGTAATTTGCGCCGTTGAGAGACTTATTTTTCTAACAATTGTTCGATATTTCATGCAATTGCTTTCGTAAAATTGCTTCTCATTTTTGGGGTGATTCTACGAGTTTCTTGAGGAAGATTCCTTTGGGAAGTGATCATTGATTCGATGGGCATTAACTCGTTACACTTAATCTTTAGAAATTTCATTTTTGTTTGCTTTTCCAGGTGTCAATTGCTTGGAGAATTAACACCGCGATTCCTCGTGATTCCCACGGAGGAGCGGGGTTGATGACATTGTTGAAATGTGATTCAAAGTTGATACGCCATTTTCGATACACAGTGGCTGTTTGAATAGAGAAACAAGTGGAACAAGATGAAAGTTGAATTTTTCTGTTTGTGCTATCAAAAGTAGCTGAGCTAGGCACTTCCTGTGGAAATAAGAACCGACTACGAGCTGTATTGCGAGTCGTATGTCCGCTCTGCTCGATGGATACACTCTTCGTGCAGATACCGAAGCTTCAGTGCATAGGAAAGAGAGGAAAGAAGAGTGTAGCGAAAAAAAGGGACGGAGCAGAAGCGGTGGGTGCGAGGGAGCCCATGCTCGATGTTTAATACATAAGGATCGAGTCGATATTGCAACGGTGAGAGTAACCGTATCTTCGTGACTGAGTGCGAAGTCGCAGTCTCGACCCTCACTTTTCTCCTCCTCCCTTGGATGCTTCCAACCATCACTTTTTTCTTTCTCTTTCTTTCTTTTACTCTCTCTCTCTCCCTCTCTCTCTCTCTCTCTCTCTCTCTCTCTCTCTCTCTCTCTCTCTCTCTCTAACGTTGCCTTGATGGGTAGGTTGCGATGCTCGTCGGTGTGCTGCTGCCTGGGACGGCACTCAACCAGGGAAGTGTTGTCGGCTCGGGCTTTTCAGGAGCTTTCAAGTGCTTTCGCAGTTGCCTCGAGTGCCGTAAGAGGCTTTCAGAAACGGAGGCGGAAACGGGCTTTTTAATAGGAGAGCTAGAGGAGATGCAAGCTTTCTTTTTCTCGTCTTTCTCGTAGCTGTCGCTTTTGGATACTCTTCCCTCAGGTCCATCCTCTCCTTTGCACCTTTTTTCGGCCGGTATTGAAAAAAAAAAAAAAATTGAAAAACTGCCTTATACGAGATCAATTGCTTGACTTTTGACACGCCGGGCTTACTCCTATAGGATACGATACTTTGAAATGTGATTTTCCACCTTTTGTATAATGCAGAAAACACTCTACGGAAGGTTACAGAAAATTGCCATAATTGTGTATGGAAACGTTCTTCCATTTCTTTTTTTTGAATTGAGTAAGTTCTTGAATTCTTTTTCTCTGTGATCGTCAATAACAAATTCGGAATTAATTGTTTTTATTAATTGTACATGCATCAAATTTGCTTAGATTATTTGATGTTTTTAGTCGAGAATTTAATTCTAAAAAATCTTTAATCGTGTACCATTATTGCTTGAACCAAAAAAACTCGACTTTTGATTTTAAGTTATTTTTCAAGTTAAAAGGGCTTTATGAAACATATCACCGTACACTCCATGCATATTTTGTGTCCTGATATTCGCATTTGGTTGCTCATAGTTGGAAAAATTTGTGCCAAAAAAATAAGAATTCGCCACTACAAGATGAGTGTTTCTGCCGTAAGATACTGCTGTAAAAGACTTTGAAAAGTAAAACTTTTATTGATTTTTCTCTCTATAACTAGACAGTGGATCTACAAACAATTCTAAAAGCAACAATATCGTATATTTTTCTATAACGGTGTAAAAATTGAAATTTTTCATTGATGCTGTATGACCTTAACCTCGAAATCTAATAACCCCAAAAAATTTATTCCAGAGTCAAACGTTTGATGAGATTTTCTAAAAATCTTTCTACATTCTTACTGTGCGAATGGAAAACATATTGCACAAAATTGATTAATTGCCATAATCAACGTGGCCAAGTAGTTATATCGACTGACAAATTCGGTGGAATCAAAAAGTTTACGATTATTCGAGCAGGTTTGAATAGAACGAATGAGCGACGGTGTGCTTTCAGAAAAGTTACTTTCCGCTCTTCACAACAAAACACCGTGGTCCATCATCCCCTCAGAGCCTTGAATACGGTATCAGTTTTCGAAATATACAGCATGTTGAAATTTCATAGTTTCACATTGGTGTAATATGAAATATTGCGCAGTTTTTCGGCATGTGTGCGACGTCGATGGAAAACCCAGGACGAGAGAATGATAAAGTTAAGGCTCAAGCCGGCCAAATGCGACTTTAAAATGTTAGTCCGCGATAACGTGAATCCCCATGCCTGTTCCCGTACTTTTCGAACAGACCGCCTGTTCGCCACACACCCCTTGGCAACTTTATTCGATTTTTTCAACGTTTTCCCTCGGTTCAGCATACGTGAATTTCGGTGAAACATCCTGGACAGAAATTAAAAGAGAGTTTGGAGCTTTCCAACGAGACCATTCCAAGGACTCCATTCTCGACGTTAGTTGGCCGGAACGCCGCGATCATACCGGAAAATCTATGTATATATACTATATTCTGGATGTCGTGAAAATCGTCTGGCGACAATGAGAATTTTTACTCCATGCGCTAGGGAAAAGGCCTACGCGCAGCCTTTATCGCGAAAATTCTCCCTCGAACATGAAACTCAAATTTTCTCTCCACGATATATATCCCTGACTCCCCTTTCTATGGCTTCACCGATCTCTGAGGGTATTATTTTTACGTTTTGGGACGAAAAAAACTGCACAAAACGACGTAAATCCTGTGTATTACAGTCGGTAGGGTTGCAGACGTGCTTTTGGTTGTGGAAAACTAGGTAAAAGATACTGCTGCATCGGGGACTATCAATTTTACGTTTCTGACCGAACAAAATCGCATAAAGCATCCCGAATGATTTTCGAAATAGTTGCAAGTGCTTTTTAACAATAAAAACGACACGAAAACTGCCCTACCTATTCGTCAATTCGCCTTTATATCGTTGGAGAAAAAGACAAACCGATTTAACGATATCAGTAAAGAGTGTGTGCCACGGTAGGGTGGAGAAAAAAAATTTAATCACCCAACACGCGAACCGTGCTTTTCGCGTGCCGCGGAACGAGAGGAACGTTGAACACACGCCGCGTGGTACAGCGAAAATTGAACCGTCAGCAGTGGACGAAAGAGGAAAAGAGAAATGAAGCAGAGAGGAGGAAAGAGCGCGAGAACTAACTGCTCTCTTCTGCTCACTCGGAGTGTCAGCGGGCGCGCGAACTCTCGGCTGCTCTGGTCTCGCTACCTCGCGAGAGTTTTTGCGACAGCTTTAAAATGGCCGTGTTAAATTTTTATAGGCCGTTTACGATGGCGCCCAGAGATTTGTAACTTGAGGAGCAAGAGGAAGTGAGATGCGGATTAAGAGAAGCAGAGTAAAAGAGAGAGCGAGAGAGAGAGAGAGTCGCAAGGGTAGAGAAAACGAGATGGAAATTGCACGCTATGTCTTCCAGCACTGCAACTCTAAAGTTCCTCATACTCGTTGTAAATCTCGTGCAACAACGACATCGAGGAATTAACGATTTATGTTGTATTCGTGGTAAAAAAAACAGGGGTTGCAAAAAATTCATTACCGACACACTGTGTCAAACTTGGGAATTCTCACACTGATGTCATGAAAAACCGACGAACTTTGACAATTTTGGTTTTTTTTCACATTTTATCGGAGAATACGTTCCAAAAGCAGAATCTTTTTCGTGATATCGATTGAGTGTACAAATACAATCTGGTCGATTGAATATATTGCATCATTTTTCTTAAATATCGTCTGGCGAGTATAATCTATGAAAATTGAGTTCAGCTGTGAGATGAGTAAACTTTTTTAAATATCGCAAGCTGCGTCAAATATTGTTGTTTTTCGTAGGTGGTAAAAATTTAAAGCAAAAAATTTTCCTCACAGGGCCATTGGCGTGACAAAAACCTCAAACATTGTTTCAGTGTATTTATAATACAACATTACCGCAAGAGGAAACTGTCAAACGAGTTATGTAAATCTAATGATTCAAGTATAATCATTTGAAGCAGAAAAAAAAACAAACAGGCAAATGCAAGGCACACGTCGCTTTTAGTTTCGATCCAACTTTTTGTATCATGCGATTAATTCAGCACGTATACGACTGTAAGTGGGAATCTTTTTGCATTTCTGTTTTGATAAAAAATCGCCGCCAACGTACGTTCTGCATATATCTTATCGTTATTTATTATTCGAAAATTGATAACGTCACACGAAAACGCTCGCAGACAGAGAGGCAATATAAATATATATTTTCGTCGTTGTAACATTGGACCTATCATTACTTCGTAAAAACGAGCTCTACAGTTATCGGGCATGCCAAAAGTGAAAAGCTTTCGAGTGTACGATGCGATAGGCCGGGAGCTCCGAGTGTACTCCGTCGAAGCGATGTTGTACCGCTAATTGCCTTAATTCGATAAACTACAAGCTTCTCCCTCGTGCTCTTCCTCGTTTTTTTTCCGTCCTTTTTCCCCGCCGCCCATCTTCCATCGACTTTACTTGAGCCTCATCGTTTTGCCGCGGGTAACTCTCTAATTCTCGATTCTTTGCTGGATGTCTGTCTCTTTTTTTCCTCTTCTTCGCCACGTTATCTGCCGGTGGCCCGGCTTTCCCTTCTGCCAAGACTCTGCAGCTTTCTCATTCTAGCTGTTCCTTCGTTTTCTTCTCTTTCCCCGGCTCTTAGCTCTCGTCCCATTGTCCGTAAAGATGCTTCTGTGGTGTCCCAGAAACTCTGTATACATGTATGTGTCTCTCCAGCATCCTCTCTTTTTCTCTCCAGTTCGCGATCCATCTTTGTTTCTCCAAGATGTGTGTGTGTGTGTGGAATCGATCAGGTGTGGTACTTGCATCGACTATCAGAGCGGAGAACTCGGCTTTTCCCACCTTTACTTCCTCCTCGCTCTTACTGCTACTCCCTTTGGCTGTTCATGCTCGATTTCGATTACCTTGAAAATAAAATTGCGCAGAAACACTCCGAAAGGCGCTTTGGCGCGATAAAACATTGCCAGAGCACACGAATAATACATCAAGGGCCGGTATGTGGCAAAAAAATCGAAGAGTGATTCTCGTCGTATGATTTAGACTTTCATGGAGTGGATTACAATGTATGCATAGAGTTAAACAATGTTAGGTATGATATAAAGGTTTTGATACCATGTACGATTTGGCGACAAGGGTTGGAAGCACAAACCCAATTACAGTTGGGAGGAGGGTTAGTATAGTGCCATTTCGAAAACTGAATTGCCAAAAAATAATCTTAAAGAGCAAACAATCCTCGAAATTCGTTTTTTAGTGAACTAGGGATTAGAGACGCGCGCGTGCGCGCGCGCGACCGGCTGCATTGTCGCGCTGCAGCGCTCCATTTTGAATTAAGTATAGAGCCCTACAGAACACATTATAATTCGGCATAAGTAGCAAATGGTGAAAAGCAAGACATTTTTAGATTCGACAAGATATCACCGATCGAAGAGTCATTTCTTGTAAATTCTATAAAAAATCTGAACCAAAATTTCCGAAAACCGGACATGAAGCAACTTGTTGAGAGTTGTTTCCTCTATGAGTGGTTAAATTTTGATGGAGTTATCGAACGTTCTTTTCATCTGCCATGTAAATTCTATAAAAACTCAAAACAATTTTCCGAAAACCGGACATGAAGCAACTTGTTCAGAGTTGTTTCCTCTATGCGTCGTTAAATTTTGATGAAGTTGTCGATCGTTCTTTTCATCTGCCATGTAAATTCTATAAAAAACTCAAAACAATTTTCCGAAAACCGGAAATGAAGCAACTTGCTCAGAGTCGCTTCCTCCGCGCGTGGTTAAATTTTCATTGAGTTGTCGATCGTTCCTCTCTTCCGCCGATCGAACGCTGGACCACAGAATCTGTGCAAAAATCTGAAACAAAATTTCCGAAAACCGGAAATGAAGCAACTTGCTCAGAGTCGCTTCCTCTGCGCGTGGTTAAATTTTCATGGAGTTGTCGATCGTTCCTTTCATCCGCCGATCGAACGCTGGACCACAGAATCTGTGCAAAAATCTGAAACAAAATTTCCGAAAACCGAAAATGAAGCAACTTGCTCAGAGTCGCTTCCTCTGCGCGTGGTTAAATTTTCATGGAGTTGTCGATCGTTCCTCTCATCCGCCGATCGAACGCTGGACCAGAATCTGTGAAAAACCTGAAACAAAATTTCCGAAAACCGGACATGAAGGAACTTGTTTGGAGTTGTTTTCTCTATGCGTGGTTAAATTTTGGTGGAGTTATCAATCGTTCTTTTCATCTGCCACTATTTTAAACGAAAGCGCTTCTCGAGAGATCGTCCGATCGAAGAGTCATTTCTTATAACTTCTATGAAAAAACTGAACAAAAATTTCCGAAAACCGGACATGGAGCAACTTGTTTAGAGTCGTTTTCTCTATGCGTGGTTCAATTTTGATGGAGTTGTCGATCGTTCTTTTCATCTGCCACTACTTTGAAAGAAAACCCTTCTCGCGAGATCGTCCGATCGAAGAGTCATTTCTTGTAAATTTTATGAAGCATTAATGTGCAAGGGAGAAAGGGAGAAAAATTTTCTCTTGAAAAAATGTGCATGAAATGCTATTTTAGTTTATTCACTCTCATTCTCCCGGACTACCTCTCATTTTTTCTCAGTACAATATAAATTCAACTGTGAAATATAGCACTCTTACTTACTTGATATGGATGATTTCTTTTTCACGGAATGAATTATCGTAGAACTATCACCTTCGCTAACCGCAATTAATGTCACAAGTCGACAGCTGTCAAAAACAGCATAAAAACCGCGCGAATACAGTCTCGCATGAATTTCGCGGCTACGCTCATCACCGACCAATCACGAAACGAATAAAACGACAACAAAGCATGCGATATTTCGATAATTTCGATCTATATCTCCTCATCAACTTTTTATTAGAAGAAATTAGAAGGATATTCATAGAAATTAGTAGGTATTCACCATTTTTATATTTGGAAATTATTGTCGTTCAACATTTAAATCGATAATCTAAATTACATAAAAATATCAAAAATTAACTTTATACAAATTTTCGTTATTCGTGCGTGTTATTTTTTTTGTTAACTTTTCACATCAAAACAGGGGAATTCTCTCAAAATGACACAAGTTCGATAACCATGAAGCAATCCGTGATTAAGGGATTTTTTTTTATTTTTCGGTATAGGATCAAAGAATATGATTTCACAGCTCATGAAATAAGGCATTGTTTTTTTTCAACTTGAATACCTTTTTTATGGAGGCTCGATTGTGTACTTGGACCTCACACTATACTTACGAGTGATCATTAAATCAATTATCCTACGTAGCTGGGACTTCATCAGTAAAGATCAATTGAATGCAATTTTCCAGTGCGAATATTCGTATCAGCTGTACCAAATCTGTTTCGAAATATCATATATACTATATGTATATTAGGGTGGGTAAAAAATCGACTGTTTACTTTTTCATGATAAATGCAAAAATTGAAAAAATTGATGCTTGGTACGTGAAGAAACATTACTTCACGAATGAGCCCTTAATCATCGGAGGGAAGTTTCCCATACTTAGCCATACGATAAACCTCTGAGAACAATCATTCGTCTTTAAGACACTGAAGACAATACATTTTAATAATAACAATATTAAAAAGTTATTGATAAATTGTTGAAAAAAAAATTCCAATAATATTAAGTAAACATTTTTTAGAATACACGCTCGAATTCTTTCAAATACTGTGGGTATCTTGGAATTCCATTTTTTTCTAATTTTGTCGGAAACTGTATAATCGAAACTGTTAGCTAAATCGATCGAAAATAGCTGTCGCGTGATGAGAAACCTTTTTGTAAATCGTGAGTAATTCTTCACGAAAGATTCTATGATTTATTTTTACAAGAAGCTTGATAAACTTTACAAGAAAGATTTTTTGTATCTGATCGATAATAACGACCGTTCAAAAAATAATCCCTGGTAAAACTCGATTTATATCAATTTCAATCTTCAATGAAGTTCTTCAATGGTTCCCATCAAATTAATGCACGCGTGATAAAAATGAACTGTTCCAGAAAACATTTGCACTCATCAAGTGAGAAAATGAAAAAAACAATTGCAAAATAATGCTACTTTCATCACCTGTACATTGAATTCATAGGAATAATCGAGCAGTTTAAAAATACAATCGAATTTTTGAACGCGATAATTTGAAAAATATCGAAACTGACATAAGTCACGCTTCAGCACCCGATTGGCGACTGGTAAAATTCCAAAGTATAAAAAACAATTTTCCCAGCATATTGTTCGAGTGGGAAGTTAAAAATTGTAGCGCGGGACCGCGTTCGATATTAAAATCAGGTGGTCATATTTATATCGGTGTTTCTCGAGGTGGCGAGCGATCAATTGTTTAGTCTATCAAGAAAAAAAATGGCCGATTACTTCGACCCACCCTAATGTACGTACAATCTTTCGTGGTCCGAAGTTGTTCTGCTCCCTCCTCTGCTCTTCTTGCATTCTCTGATGATGAAGAACGAAGCAGACGAGAGCGAGGGTAGCACAGAGATGGAGCGAGAAAGAGATCGAGGAATATCGAGAGAAGGCTGAGAGATTCCAGCGCCGAGAGCTCTGGGTTAGTCCTTTTCCGACTCGTAATCAAGACGAGAGAGCGTCCGCACAACCATTCGTTTCAATTAAAGCCAATTGCGAGTTCCTCGCGTCCGATGCGTTACAGGTTTCGTGCACGCATGTATGAAACATGGGGCGCGAGCATCGAGGAATACGTGAGCGATCGTTGCGTATGAACATGCCTGCTATCCTTTTCTCTCTTGCATACGATATCTTGCACATATATAAGTATGTATGCACAAGGGAAAAGGATCGATGCAAGGATGCTGCACGCGGCGTGTATGCTGAGAACGAGAGGATTCGAATGCGAGAGGGGCGTGTCAATGATTTTCGAAAAGAAATAGGATGATGTATATGCGAATGAGGATAGGCCGAGGGAAGACAGAGGCAAAGGGTGCTCGCCGCGTAATGAAGGTGTTATTAAATAGATTGAGATTAATTGCGCGATTAGTGCTTTGTGTGTAATTGAACGAATGGTCCGGGAGAGCTCGCGAGGCTTCGGACAAAATCAAACGGGGCTGACCGACACGGGGAACGAATAAAAAATATCGCGCTAGCGGAATAATCTGCGGAGCTTGAAGGAGTGATTCGGAAAATAAGAGATACGGAGATAGAGAGAGAGAGAGAGAGAGAGAGAGAGAGAGAGAGAGAGAGAGAGAGAGAGGGGTGAGTAAGAGGAAAGAAAACACTGGAGCAAATTGGATTTGCACGTATACCTGTTTATTAGGAATCCACTTTTCGCGTCGCGATCGATAGACGACTAATAGATTGCGCATGAAATAGTATATAATATTATACACTTCACTATATTCTCGCAATTTGCTCAATACGTGACTCAATCGTTTTCTTATAGCGGATAAATCATGAATCTCATGACTTTACCGACTGCCTTCGTCTGTCGACGGGTTGCCTTTCCCACTGATGGTGAAAAGCTCGCAAGAAATATATCTCGTGGAATTTCTTTGGAAACTCTTTTGTTTCACTCTTCGTTTTTTTTTAATTAGCCGCAAACCGTTTTTATTCCGCTGCCATACCCGAGGATACAATCTGCGGCCATTTCCGGTCAGCGTAGCGGATAGGAATGCGACCGTAGGATAGACCTGATGAGAACGGTCGCACAGGATGATCGCGAGTGAATAGGTATACGTACTTACTGGATCGAGGGTGTCCGTGTCAAATCGATCCGTTTTGTTCTTCGCTTATTTTTCATTTTCTTTGATCGGATGCTTCGTCTGATTTATCTTTGCGTTTCCTGTTATTCTTCAAGTATTTCATACCTTTTTAAGCATCTCTATGTACTCGTTACATCAGAGTTCACGGAAAAAAATGAAAAGAAACCGAATACTACTTAACGTGAAGAATTTTGTCATTTGCTTGGCAGCAAATCGGAGGAAAAAGGCAAAACTGTCAATCGTGGATGAACTCGCAACGAAGTCGTTTCAACTTGAACAGTTCTATTTTACGTGTTTACGAAAGACCCAGGGCCCTGTAGGGCCCAAATTTTTTTTTAAAAATCTGGATTTGGGACACAGATGTCAGAATCAGATCAGAGGAAGTATTCCTCTGATTTATTTTTGCGTTTTCTGTTATTCTTCAAGTATTTCATACCTTTTTAAGCATCTCCATGTACTCGTTAAATCAGAGTTCACGCAAAAAAATGAAAAGAAACCGAATATTACTTAACGTGAAGAATTTTGCCATTTACTTGGCAGCAAATCGGAGGAAAAAGGCAAAACTGTTAATCGTGGATGAACTCGCAACGAAGTCGTTTCATCTTGAACAGTTTTATTTTACGTGTTTACGAAAGACCGGGGCCTTGTAGGGCCCAAGTTTGTTTTAAAAAATCTGAATTTGAGGCTGGAAACCGAACTTTCCATCGACGGGTGAGAAAAAAATCCTTCATCGTGTACGTCACTATTACCGCGATGAATCCCAAAACCAACTTTTGACTCTTATTTTTCAGTTATTTTTCGTTGCTATATTTTTCTATAACAGTATAAAATACCACACACAGAAATTTGAATTTCTCCTTATCATTAGATTAGTGTGGAACTCCGTACAAAATTATACCTCCGTGTAACTCAAAAAGAAACATTGTAATTTATCCATTTGATAACAAATAGCTTACTTCATTCATGAATAAGTTTGTAAAAAAAATTTTGAAAGTATTAATCGAACGGTTAATCAATTTTGAATTTTTTCATTAAATCTTACGAGAATCAATGATAATCACGTTCGAAATCGAAGAATAAATGACCGTACCCAGCGCTTTGAAACTACGAAACTGAATTGTTCGTTTAAGGGGCCGTCGTGCCCCGGTGGTTTCCCCTACAGCGATAGGGACGACGCGACGAAGCGATAAAGTGTTATACCATAGAAGAAATTAATTCGCGAAGATTCCTCAGTGACGATTTCCCACAGTGGTGTAATTTTTATTGTATCGTAACTTCCTCTCGCGGTTGCTCTGCGGCTTTCTTTCGTCTCGAAACTTTACGGCCATTCTGAAATGCCAAGCATACTAGGCAATTACAGTTTCCATTAGACACTTTGTTTGTCCTGTTTATTCGCTTATTCTATGCTTTCATATTATTACTATTAAATTCATTCGACTGTTCATCACGATAATCACGATCGTTAATAAACGTCCTCCCGTATTATTTTCTGTTCAGAATTAATTTGTTTCCACAAAATTGCCAACGATTTCTAATAACCTGGAATAAAACAGTCGTCGGATGTACACAAAATCATTCCGACGAATATCGAGTTTATCGACAAATTTGTGAACGTTGAAAGGGAAACTATATTCGATTAATCAATAATACGCAGGAAAATAGAAGAAATTAGGAGAATGCCTTCACGGAGGAGGAGAAAAAAGCGCAAATTGAAAAGTGTCGGTGTATGATGGGGCAGAGAGGAAAAAACCATGAAACGCTATATGCGGTCCCTAGAGTGCTTATTAAGGTAACAGGCTAGCGGCAGGTCCGACTCGGAAACGCACTTAAAATCCGGAATCTCTCTTTTCCATTAATGTTACCGGTGGCGCGAGCAACCCTTCGCTCATGGCCGTGAGGTATTATACGGGGTGCCACGCGTCTGGCGGCAGAGTTCGCCAATAGTACGAAAGGGTTGCAAGCTCTCTGCAAGCATACGAGCTGGTTGAGAGCTGCTCAATGGACGTTTCGGTGGACTCCATACACGGATGTATATATATTTATTTAAATACATATATACTGTTGAAAAAAGTGGGCCGGAAGGGTTGACTGGTTGTGCTTTATGTGGCACAGTAGAAAAAGAAGACAGTTCGATTTTGCGAAACGATCTCGTCGTATGGCCCATTCGCGTAATAGAGGGCACATTTCGACGTTGAGAAAAAGAGGGCAGGGTGAAGAGAGTTGGCCGAAGAACTCGGCATCGTGCACCGGAATATCAGAACGACTATCTATCGCTACCTTTTATGCTAATTGATAAATCGTGTTGCGTTAATGAATGGAACGGTTCTCGCGATGGAGGGTGAGATGAACAGTAATATACCAAAGTGCAAGCTGTTTTGGTCGGTCCCACTTGCAATCCGCTAACGCGCGATATGGCATCGCGAGCTTCTATGAGGATATACAAGCCCAAGGGAGATCCGCACGTGGGATAAGAATATACCGAGGTGCCGTGAAGTTCCGAGTCCTCTCGCGGCTTTTATATACCTCTCTGGGTGAAGAATGAGAGTCCGCTGTTGTGTTAACACGGAGTTTTTGCTTTCGCTATTATTGAATCGCAGTTGGGCGGTATAAAAGTATTTAAGAACTTCTTCCTTTTATCTCTTGCTTATTATTTTTTTTGAGCGGTCTTGGTGATTGCTAATCGAAGAGGAAACAAAAATAATGCAGCGAGAGAGGAAATATTGAAGTACTTCCGCTTTGGCGGCGAAAAAAAATTAGATTGATTATACGAACGATTAAGTAAATATGCGAGATTCATCGACAAACGTTTCATTGGATGATTTTATAAAGCTATGTCGTATCATTCATTTTTTTTTGTTTCAAAACTTCGAGAAAGTAACCATTTTGATTTTAGCACGATCGAAATTGCGGTTCCGAGTAGTACACTGAGAAAAAGATACGTTGGGGAAACAAAACGTTTAGTCCGTTCATCCAACAATAATTTTGTTGAAACGAGCGCATAATTTGTTGATGAATACGATTCAATAAAAGAAGATATCACATCAACAAAAATATTCGATGAAACTAATGAACCGTACTGTTGGTCGTATTCAACTACACGTTTTGTTGCATCAACAAATGTGTTTTTTCAGTGTACGAAATCTATGAAACAAAAAACAGATTTTCTCACATGCCACACTCTTTACAATCGCAATTGCTATCACACACTGAAGTCTAAATAGTTATTATTCTTGAAATATTCAAACAGAAAAATTAATTATGATGAAATAAAATCATTGAATGAAATGATTGTCAGTGAATATCATACATTTTTTTTTTTTGGATATACCCATCGAATTGCAACGCTGCGAAAGCGAAAGTATTTCATTAGTTTATCTCCCGGGTTATTACTTCTGTTGCCACTTCAATTAGCATGTGCCCACAAGCCCGTTTGGGCACGCAGGCGTAGTGACGGGCGCAGTTTACCAACCTGCCAGCATTACGTATACGCGCATACAATAAATATTGCCATTTTTCCAGTAGAGAAACCCTCCTCCACGCAGCAATTTCATACCGCATGCATCGCGAAAGGCATATATTGTATTAATTTATAAAACAATAACGAGAACCATTTATATTTTATCGTACCAGTGCAGGTAACCAGAGATAGTTATAAATATTGCCGGAATGTATAACGAGAATTGATATAAAAAAACAAAGTGAAAAAATTTTCCAGGCGGTGTGGCACGATCGGTAGAGGAACGGTAAAAATTCATCAGGCATTTCCTCTCCTCGTTATCGTTTTCGACGATTTTATCATTCCATGTTGTCATTATTTTTTAACGGAATTTTTTTTTCATTTTCCACCGTCGCACGCATAAGCAGCGTATCTCTGAGTGCTCTTTTTTCCATCATATATATACAATGCCCGACACTCGAAGTGAAACACGTTGATTTTCGCGGATCTCCGGCGCGGATCGACCGATATCGGAAGATTAAAAAAAACTCTTTTGCAATTTTTATTGGCTTTCCAACGAGGGTAGTTCGAACAATCTTGTGATGCGCGCTGCGATATATTTTTTCGTGGAAAATACTGACGAAATTGCCGTAATTGTAACTGTTTACGTATTGATTGAGAGATACGAGTCGGAGCGAAAGATTAATCGCTGATCATATGTATGCAGTCAGGAAGCTTGATCAGTGAGAGTAATTTTTTTGGCCACAATCAACCGCGGAGCACAGTGGCTCGCGTGTTTCTCGGCGTTATATAAAAATTGCTGACTTTCTCTCTTTTCCTCTCTTTCTACCGCTCGCACTCAACTAAGATTAAAATGACGGGCGTTTCTTACGAGGCCTTAATCGAATTAATAAATCACCGTCGGCGCGCCTCCAGCGCGGCCAATTCGCAGCTTGATATTTTTATTTTGCCGGCGAATTATAAAAAATAAAATGTTACAAGGATGAAAGGAGTAAAGTATGCTGAAAAAGAGAGAGAGAGAGAGAAAGAGAGCTTTCTCTCTCTCTCTCTCTCTTTGAATTTTAACATTGGCTACGGTGTTACTTGAAAATGGGGATAAAAAATGTTGACAGAATCGATTACGCGTATAAAATCCTCTTATCGAAAGGAATATAATGACTCTGAATCGAGGGATACGAAAAAATCGAGCGCCGAAACAATATTTCGTCAGAGCCTACCAAGATATCAAATAATTATTAATTTCGCTACCACTCTTTGCCAATTATGCATGCTGTGAATCATAATTAGGTAGTTAAATGTGTAGAACACGCATTACTACTGCCGGATAATTAATAACTTATTATTCTTTTAATTGGAAAATTATCTACATTCCTGATGTAAAAAAATGAACTCATCAATTACTCATGTCCCTTTTGTTTCGAGATAACTTTTTCTTCGTGCATGGATCTTCGACAGAAATAGAAAGTGCAATTCGCGGACTTGGCGATGTTATAAGAATCTTTCGAGACTCAGTCAAATAGAAGGAACCGGGCGCAGTAATTTTAGATAATAACAATATGGAAAAGTGTTCGCATATTGCGACACAAATGTGCTTAGTACTTTTTGTATAATTACATTCATTTACATTTTTATATGACCTCGATGAGCACGTGTGTGATGCACATTCTACATCGATTGCTTTGGGATTCTACCTCCAGAAAATCCTAAAAATCGATCGTCCCATTTCATTAACGTAATGGTTAACGTAATGGTTATTTCGAATTATATAGTTTACGAAAACCTTCATCAACAAAGTCTGAACTGTGCGATGAAAAGAACTGCCGATTTATTTGTTGAGATAAAAAAATTGATAATGCGATGAACACCAAGTTTCTCTTTCATTCGTAGATCTAATGAACCTTCAATATATTTAACCAAAATTCGGTGTGCACCTCTACTTTTTTCTATCCCGAGCATAAAGTTCCAATTTTCCAGTGCTTTTTGCTTTTTATGTCTCGCTTCAAGAATACTCGTATCTTGCCTCTGCAATCTGGTGCGTAAACGAAGTAATTCAAAGTTCACAGAGGGTGTCGTGAGAACTGTGCTGTAAAATTCAACAATTTTTTCACTCTTCGAGTGATCACGTTAATGCCGTTTATTCCAAGAGTCAAAGAGGCTATTTGCTCGAAAACCTCGGCGTGCGTTGATTTAAAGACGCGGAGGAGAAACGGTTACGGTGATTCGCAGTAGAAACGTCTGGACGTGGTCGGACGCGCGGAGCAAAGTTCCGGACGTTGTGCAGCGATCGCTATAATACACACAGACATTAAGAGAGCTATATACGGAATCTCTCCGCGTTTCTGATTGCCCATTGTCCGACTAATAAGATATTCTATCTCAACGGTGTGGCGAACGGTTCACGGTGAATGCATGGCGTGCATCATCCGCCTGAGGATTCTGCTACAATATAGCAGACTGTATAACCTTCTTCGTGCGAGCTATCCTCAAGCGTTGTCGTCGTTGGTGCGCGAATTTCGCCTCGTCGATTTGCAGCTTCGACCAATTCGAATTCTCTCTTCTGTCTCTTCCTCTTCTTTCCACCCTCTCGCTCCTCGCTTTCTCCGTCTCTTGATCTCGTTCTTCTTCTCTCGTGGGCAAAATTAACCGATGCACAAGCTTCGCTCCCAGAAACTCGGGACCGATAAATTGAGACAGGTGTTGCGTTTAAACGAGCGGAAATAAAACTTGGCTCATTAGGATGAAAATGGTCGGAATTACGATACGAGAGGGGATGAGCGGGGTGTACAGATTTTGCTATTGTGAAACGCGTCTGAAAAAGTGTGTGATAAATTATACACTCTCGGATTCGAACAATCTGCATCTGGCTGATTTTCAATTTTTATTCTGAAATTTCGATGCTTCATCGTAATTGTTCCATCGCGTTAATGCGGAATAGAGGTGAAAATCTAGACAATGCTGCTGGTCCATTCAGTGCAACACCAACGCCCAAGGTACATCCGTTCGGACACAGCGAGGGATTTACGAAAAAACATCCACCCCCGCATGAATCTTGGCTATGCAGAGCTTCGTGAATTTTCAAATTGCTTTTTCCAAAAATTTCTTCTTTCCATTATCTCGCAGATTTCTTGGGCGAAATAACGATCTTACGAAAGAACAGGAAAAGCCGAAATTCGAAATGGAAAGAAAGGAGAAGTTGACCGTAAAAAAGATGTCCTTGCAAGAACACGTATGCATTGATCATGCTCGCGAGTTTGGTCTTTCAAAATAACGTAATGTTTGGCTAGGAAAACGAAATAAAAAAAAACGTAAATCTCGAGAATTAATATGCCTTCGTTTCACCTCGTGGCACATTTCTTTCTCCGTCCTTCTCCTATACGAAACGCAAGACTGGGTGTAGTAGCCTCTTACATGTACCTATAACGTGGTAAAGTGTATATATTGTACCTACACATATCTCGGAGGGGGATCGCTAATTCCGTCGTGTTCCGAATCCATCAGGCCGGGTGCCTTTTATCTTCGAGCCGACCACGGACTCCTATCTAAAGTGGTTCTCACTTAGAGCGAGGGTGCCCTCGGAGTGAAGTATCGTACGACAACGTCCGTTCGCTCTTTTTATTTTTTCTCAGTTCTCGTATAAAGCAAAAGCTGTGTACCAACATACAAGTACGACGTATATAAGAAGATGCGATACAGCCAATTTTGCCGGCTCTCCGAGATTGAGCACTGTTAACGGTGAATGAAATTTTTCTTCACCGTTCCTGCTCTCACGGCTCTGATGTATTATCGGTCGAAGGATTTCCACGGAGAATTTGTCCGAGGTAATTATATAGAATATGATAAAAAATGTAAATACAAAAACAGCCTCCAGAGTGTCAAGAACGATGGAGACCGAAGAATAAAGCAAAATTGGGCGAAGGAGATAGAGATGCGAAAATGAGGGTGAATAGAGTGTGGAGAAACGATCATAAATATAAGTTAATGCTATCACTCAATTAGCACGGGTAGCCCGAGTTATCTCGAGGGGCTCACGCAAACGTTTCTTCGAGGAGCGATCGGGTGACGATGGACCAACTGCATTGCAGGCGATTCTGTCCATCTTTTCGAGTCCTTTATTCAGGGTATTCTCGGTTTATCTCAGAGTAACCCAGGATCGAATAAATGGATAAATTAATGAACAAACTCTCGAGGACGACGTGGGGTGGAGCGGTAACACGATTTCAAATAATTTGTACATTTATACACAATTATTCGGGAGATTTTTCTAATTTATCTCGTTGCAAATATATGCGTCCTTCGCATGCGTTACTCTTATTTTTATTCTTGGCGGTGATTCTTATTAAATCGATAATTTTAATTCAAAAATATCTGATGATATTCCGAATTGCAGGATTTTTCATCAGTCTTTTACGTTTTTTACAAATTTTTACAATAACAATGCTGCATCCATCTGTTCGCGCGCGTGCCTCTCATTTAAAAAGTTCACAACGTGAAAATTTCTCGAAGAAAACAATGTTTAACGTAATAGTTTTAGGACTCTGTTTCTTTACAATCGCATCTGAAAATCCCAAAATTGTCCGAGGAAAGATTTTTTATAAACAAACGGCTATAAATTTCCCAATTTTGAAACTTGTCTCGCAAAAAATATTGGATAATGCGGATCGGTTTTATTCTTGCCACTTTAATCGTTCTGTAATTGCTCAGCGAGTAATTTTCAATGAAATCAGGGATGACAGCGCCGCTGCGCAATCATCCACCTTATAGTGTGCATAAGCAAATTTTTTCGTCTTTTGTATATGTAACGTCATTGAGAAATACCATTGTAAGCTTGACAAAAATAATATTGTAAAACGCTCATTGTTCTCGTCTGCTTATCTCTATCTCCCACGTCAGATTTAAGGCCGAAAGGTCTGAAGTATTTCGTTGCGGAACGTTGAATGTGTGTATACGTCTTTAGTGTGGATATGATTCCGCAGATTTAACCGGAAATCAGGAAAGATCACATTGGTCGTATTTTTTTGCGCGAAGGGCTTCGAGAGCCTTTGAATTCCGTTGAAAATTCTTTGAACGAAGCGACCGTTGCATTGAATTGATATACTAGTAGGAAAAAGGAAGGAATTGAGAGCTAGAGAGAAATGAACGTCGAAAGAGACAGATACAGAGCGGGAGAACATTCGGAAGGTGGATAAATAGAGAGACAGAGCATATCATCAGGAATGGGCTTGTTGCCCGTTGTATATATACGGTTCGGCGTGGATCTTCTTTGAGCGATCAGAGCACCTCGCCCAACCGTGCCAGAGCTACGAATTCGCGCTGAGAGCTTGCGATATGTCTTTCTCTGTTTTTCAATCCTCCTCACATACGTGCGTTCGTAAACCACACGGACGCTGTATATACGATTGAACGACGGAGATTCTCAGCCTTCTGCATACTATAGCGCGCACTTAGCCCTCGTTGCTGGTGGCAAACACCACGATGAGGGCGAATGAAGAGCGAGGGATGCTGCGGCATAGGAAAGAGGATGAAACGATATCCTCGGTATCTGGTAAACGAGTGTGACGAAGAGTAGGATGTAAGAGAGGCAGCCAGAGGGAGAGCGAGAGAGAGAGAGAGAGAGAGAGACAGGAAAGATGGCCAAAGGGTGTACCAGCTGTGAGAGAAGAGAGTTCGCGACAGACGGTCAGAGCGAGAGATTGTGGACGCGCGGGGACGCCCACCATGGTCGATGGTCGATCGAGCGTGGGCTGTGGAGCTCGCTAATGCGAATATGCTGTCGTCCAGATAGAAAGAGATACTCGATAGCGAATCTGTGTTCGACACGGATGTCGAATTAGCTTGGATTTAGGTTGCCCGGGGAACTGACAAATAGTTATTGCTTGATTAGGTACGTAGGATGCGTGCTATATATGTAACACCGCAGAAGAGAGACGGAATACAGAGTGCCGGTATTTATAAATGCGTGGTGACAAATACCAGTGCAGTTTGAGTGCAATACGAAGTAAACGGGACCCAAACGTGTACACCGTAAATCGCGACATCCATTCCGATGATAAAATCGTTACGAATGGAATTGCATGAACATTTTCGTCGCTTCAGCGAGGAATTTTTCGAAACAAAAGTTAAGTGAGACGTCATACCTTGTGTTGCTCTGCTGCAACTTACCAATTGGGGGTTTGGTCAAATAACGCATTTGCTATTCAATGTAAAAGAACGACCACGAAACACAAAAAAAGAGATACAACAAGAGAGTCACGGTTCTAGCCTTAAATACTGCGTTTGAAAGCAGATGTGAATATTATAAATGTTTAATTCGTTAGAAGTTCTAATACCAATCTAAACTTTGTATCTGAAAGTACAAAATCGTGTAGCAGGAGAACGCTAACGGAGCTTCAAGCGTATTCAGCTCTGACGTCTTTCCCTTAATCCCTAATTCATTTTGCATAAACTTTTAGGGCCTCTCCGCTCGCGAGTTGCGTCGAAAAAACCAGGCGTGTGTCTAAGCTCGTTTCTCTTAACATTACTCTGTATCGCAGTGTCAAATACATGAACGCAGATTTTACAAGTTAACAACGACGTCCTCCAAAGTGGATAGTAAACTACCCGTTGTCCTGAGCGCGCAGAAAAGTTTTTGTTGTTAATCGAATAGACTGAAAGTTGCTTTGAAAAGTTCGTCCCAACTAGACCGAAAATTTAAGAATCTAGTATGCTCATGTGGTTTAAAATCAACTTGGCGTCGTAGTTTAGAGTAAATATATCACGAATCATTGCAAACAGTTGATGTCCGCTGGTCTCAGAGTTGATCTCATGCTTTTCGTTCTTGACAACAGGGAAGAATTCAAATTCTTGCATAAGAAAGAGGGAAGGCCAGTTCGTAATAATCTATGATTTGCAGTGTATTTTTTTTTAATAAAAATTACCAATTCGCATATTTTTTCATCCCCTTCCCCCACGCTAGAATGCATTTGTTCCTTTTAGCACGAACCCTTCTGTCTCCCATCTCATTCCCTGTCTACTCCGAATTGATCTTCGACCGAGTGTCGCTTGGTCATAATCGAAAATATTTCCAGGTCGGACACTTCCGTCGCTGAGATCTTATTCCTCTACGCCAATGGTGATTTCGTACCTCGTACCACTAGGATCGGGCCTAATTTATATGCTAATTCCTCGACTAAACGGACTATCTCGGTACATCTTCTGTCTGTCTATACGAGTACACACACATACACACACACACACACATACCATTACATATCGATTGTCTGTATGATTTCCCGCAATTGCGAGGTTCATCTCAGCCGGTAACCGTACATCCGGTACGAGATCCGGGGGAAACATCGAAACCTGTCGACGACTGTCATCATTCGATCCGAACCTGTTCGGTTCAGTTTCAAGAGGTCCACGCCCTTTCCTCCCTTTCCCGATATATTTTAATAGCTTTTACATATACCCAATCGAATATAAAGCTTGCAACCAAAACCCTCCAAGTCCTTATCCCGTTCATCGATGACGAGAGAAGGACTCGAAACGAATAAACGGTTATTTCGTGAAATACAGCAGGTTATTTCGACGATAATTTGGACATCGAGGTTGACAAGAACTTGGTGTCAATCGGTCATTATCGTACCGATAAACGCCGACTAAAACACTTGGCCTAGGTGCAACGAATAAAACGCAACTGTTCGCAGAGTTAGGGCTTTGATGGAATGGACCGTCAATGAAATTGGTGGCATGCTGTAACGGTCCTTTTACGATCATCAATACGGATTAGATAAACTGACGAATAAACAAAACAACTGGCTATTGTTAAGGTTGATATAAACATGAGTAGCGCGAGATACATATACATGTGCGTTGGATACATGTGTCTATAAATATACATATATCTTTCTGAATAAAGAGAATATATGTGAACATACCTACACGTGATATAATGCGTTTGGCTATCTCATTTGTTTTCTCACTCTCGTTTGTGCAGCATTGACAATCACGCTCGCGATCGTTACATCGTCATGGGAAATCGAAACAATCAGATAATGCAGAGGGGTGTATCGAGTGGCCCTCTGTATGTCCTACTCTACATGAACGGCAATCCAATCCAGAAATCTACTCAACGCTACTGTATATACTGTATATATATACATACATATAATTAAAAAAAAAGATTTTAGTGAGATTGATTTTTCGATGATTTGATTGCTTATTCTCGATGGCTCTCAGTCTCAATGGAACTTGGAACCAATCCACTCGAGAAGCAATCGACAGAGGAAACAGAATAGCTACATGTAGCCGTTCTTAGCTTTTTTCCGCACTCAACGAAATTTACTTCTATACACGAAGCCGTTTTAGGAAATATCAAGTATATTGCTTACCGCAAATATAAAGAATCGTAAAAGTTTTGCTGCTATTTTTTATATTGCTCACGTAAATTCCTACTCATCGGATTCCAGATGCTCATTGTTTATGAATATACTTGATCCGAACGAAGTGCAATGTTGCTTTTGAAAGATGAAAACGTTCCTATGGAGCTGTTGAATATCGAGCTTGGAGGAGTGCGCGCGTGGAAATGAGAAGCATCTACGGTGACTCGGGGGTAGTTGGAGCATTAATCGCAGTCGGATGTAGTAGTGGCTTAATGTTGCATTATAGTGTAATTCCGCAGTTCAGCGATATATGCAACAACGAGAACGAAAGGTACAGAAAGAAAGCACAAAAAAAGGATAGAGTGAGAGAGCAAAGAGAGAGGGGGTATAAATGAAAGAGCGATACCACCATTTGGATAGGGGTGGGCAAAGGTAAAGTAGACAGTACCTTTACATGCTTAGACCCATACAGATATATTCGCAGGAGCATACACTGTTTTTATAGCTATTGGTGGCACGTGATGAGGGTTGCTGCTAGGGATGCTGGAATAGAATCGATTGAGCGTAGAATCAGTCGCGGAGTACCCACCAATTAGTCGCTTGATGATTGGCGCGTGTAAACCGAAGCGATGACGTCATACACATACACGATTCGCGGGACAAGAGAAGCTTTTTGGGAGATAGCGATCGGTCAGCATCCACGCGCGCGGTGGGTACAGAGAGCGGGGTAGCTCGCAACTTGTGAACGGTTACGAAGAGATGAATCGTTCATAGTGCTCCGATACATATATATACGACATGTACACGATATTAACATCGCGCGGTAGTCTTCGTTGGACCATTCAACGACCGTGACATCGCGAGGTAACTAGAATCAGCCTATATGCTTTTCCACATATCGCGAGTGTATTATCAGCATTGTTTATAGTTATATGTGTGTATACCGATGTAGGCGATTATCTGTGTATATAGAACGCCCGGGAGTGCTATCCCATCACCCTCGGTAACGTATGAAGGGTACAGGGATGGGCGGATGGGGATGCTGGGCAACAGGAGACTAATGGAATTGATTAAAATGTGTTCGATCGAACGAACCACGGATCTCGCTCGCTCCGGCCTTTGCGAAAGGCCGGGATAGAGGTTTCTCTTCATATGTGTGACAGTGTGCGTATATTCATCGCAAACTGCAATCCTTTATCTCTCTCTCCTTCGATCGCTCGCATCCCCTCCCACATTGCATTTTCCTCTTCCTTTATGTATATATTCTGGCAAACTTGCCACAGTGTCGGCAACGTCGATAGCTGCCACTGGCTGCGATTTCAAAGTACTCTATAGAGATGTGTGCGGCGCGTTGACCAGCAACTCTGGGTGCAATCGAATATTTGCGTTGAGGTACGTCGACGCGGAAAATGCTATCTTTGTCAATTAATTCAACCTGTTGTCCCTGGTGGTCGGGCCTCCGCGAAATCATGCTGTGTCGTACACTCGAATAACTATGGAACATTGTCTACCCTGTTCGTGGAAGTGGAGGCAATATTTTGATAAGTTAATAACTGTGATTCCGCATCTTTTTGTTATCATCCAACGGCAGAACTGTTGGAGGATACCCCCAGTCTTGCGTTGTGAATACCAATGTAGTTTGGATGATTTTTTTAACGTGTTACGTCGTGAGGTTGCACAATGATGAAAATTGTGTTACCAATACCGTATGATGCATTCTCGCAATAATTGGATCATCGGTTTCTTAACCATGGCCAATTTTTCGCACAGTCTTCCAGACTATATATGACGAACGCAAAGTTTTCGAGTCATCAGCCGTCTGTACACCAGAATCGACACTCGTTCGCAATGTTGCGGATACTGTGCCGGGGGAAACGAAAACGGTTAGTTAATGTATTTTGCTAGTCATGCAATTATGTTTGATCGTTAATTTCATTCATGAAATCTCGATCCGGTGTTTCAACTGCTCTAATGTGGATGTTCTTCGTTTTATACGACTGTATGTGACCGCACAGCAGAGTTCTCGAGCCACCAGCCGTATCTGTTTTCCGTACACCAACTCGCTCATACAACCACGTGCAAATGTACGTATGACCGCGATTGCATGATTAAGCTAATGCCAAAGGAGAGTGTGCACTTTCCGAGATAGGGCGTCGAGTACATTATAAGTACTTGGATGCACATACTTCTGAGTGAGTACGAAGCACTTTCTCAGTGTGTGTGTGTGTGTGTGTGTGTGTGTGTGTGAGCCATACAGGAATTATTCGTACATAGTCCCATAGCGTAAGTAGCCCCAGGAACCCACTTATCGTCTCGACTCTTATATGGTATAAGCCGCCCGAACCCCCAACCCCTTCTCTCATATGTGTACTATTAGCAATTTTCAGACATACACACGATTTTATTTCACGACAGATACTGGAAGGCTGCGGGAGTGCTGAGATGAGAATATAAGAACCGGCTTGCAGAATTATCTTATAATTTGTATACACATATTGTATATATATATATACAATTGTGTATATAATTCTAACCAGACATTAATAACGCAAAAGTTTTATTTAATTGCGATCGTTAATCATACCGTCTGACTTGTGTATTTTCTATATATACCGCGTGTCTCGACGTGTCTGACGTTGAAACTGCAGGCATCGCTCGCAGTCATCTCAAATCCTGCTGAACGACGAGCCAGAAAATGAACAATAAGAGCAAATAAAAACGACAGTAATTTTCACGTATGCTTGTACACGGTGTATTCTTCACACTTTAATACAGCCGAAGATTAAGAGTAAATGTATTCCGTGGAGCCAATGTGCAACGGTAAAATGGCAGATATATGTATGTCGATCTCATCGCGTGGGAAATGCAGGGATGTCGTTTTCAAGTATTTCAGGAAGTGTATATTCGTTGAAATTACGTACGAGACGAAGAGAGATGGAGAGCGAGGGAGAAAGCAACAAAAGATGCATAGAAAAATAAGAGTAAATAAATTACAGAGATGTATCTCAAGCTCAGCGAGACTCAGATGCTAGCGTGTAGCTAATGAACCGGTCTACTGTCGTCTCCGTCGGGCGTCCGTATTTAAAACGGGGATGCTTCGCAGCTTCCCGCGAGCCCACCAACCCTTCCCTGCTTCCTCGTTTGGACCGTGAAGCAGCGAGTTGGCGATAAATGGCTGCTCGCGTTATTCCCTCCTCAGTTTCTTTCTGTCTTTCTCTGTACTTTATCCTTAATTGTCCGCACGTACGTTTGGAGAATCGGAGATCGTTCGACCGGAATTAACTGATATCGCGTATCTTTAAATACTCGGTAAATTCACCTCGTGATCATATTGTCGTAAGGAGATAATATATGGGTTCACTTTTTTTCTTTTTCAGGAATCAACCAACGGCAGAGTGCAGGCACAAATCTACATAGACGAACGAGTTGCATTTACTCCCTGTTTCTGATTGGACAAACCTGCAACGCTGGGTGAGGAGACTCTCGATCTTTGGTAATTATTTTTATCCGAATCTGCTTATGAACAAAAGCTCCAATGTGTTGCATTCATCGATTGTGATCTTTTCACTGCCAGTTTAAAAATCTACAATAATTTTCAATTTTTTGTCATTTTTTCGAAAACAAGAATATTTTTCAAAATGCCGACGATATTTTGAAAAAATTCAAGCGCATTGAAAAGATTGAACGAGTTAATTTACTGTGTGAAGGAGGGATGTGAAAATCGTCATCATAATTCGCACTTTGTTGCTAAAAGCGCTTTTTTTTGGCAAATCTGCATTTATGCAAGTAGAAGAGAATACACCAGTAATTTAGATTCCACGATAAAAGCGTAATGAATAAATTGAAAACCGTGCTGGTTCTCCATTTTATTTCGTTCAGCTCGTGACTGTGCACGTCGCCATTAATCCTACAAAATCAATGGACCTTCAAATTTAAACGTTGGAATCGAAATCTTCCATTGACCGAACCTCTCGGAGAAAACCGAGGCGAAAATTTTTACGAAAAATAGATCGGAAGTTGTGACAGCAAAAGCTTCTGGCTCGTTGTATGCGTTTCTGTATATAAGAACGGAAGGGCTTGGATTACAAATCCATCGCAAAGTATCTACTTTCAACCTGTTACCGGATTCCTGAAAAATCTTGATATATTATATGGATATGTATATACAAGAGCTTAAAGGAATTTCCTATCAATTAGGGACAGGTTTTCAATGGCGCGGCGGCTGTTGTGAATGCTGCTACCGTCGTTCTTTTCTTTTCTCGCTCAAGTACACTTTCGTCGCTATCTCATTCCAGCTCTCACCTTTCCTCCTTTCCTCTCCGAGACTCCTCTCGCACCGGCGTTCTTATCCAGCTGAAGAATCCTGTTCCTCGCTTGCTCATACAGTTACCGAAGCCTCTTAAGCTACGAACGACCCATTGAGAAAAGAAACTAAGAGACGTGTGGCTGGCAATGGCCGAGAGGTGTTTGCTCGTCGCTCGGTCATACCAAGAGAGTGTAATAAGGATCGCATCGTTACCGATTTTATATACTTTAACGTCTCCTCGTGCAGCGCACAAGCCGATCGGCAAAAGAAACAATGACAGGATGAATCATATCGTTCAAACGATGAATCAAACGAGGACGTTACGAGTCATCATCCTGACGCTCTTGAGAGTCGCTTTGGAAAAGAAAAAACCGTTTATTTTTTATCATCTTTCAATCAAGCCTGTTTGGAATGTGAAAAAATTGAGTTCGCAGCTGGAAATTCATTCTTGAGGGTACGTTCGTGCATATTTTTGGATTTCAACAGGTAGGCGGGTCGGTTCGCGTAAAAGTTACGCAGGCGTTCTCTGTACGTAGGTGGAAATGCACTCGAGCAAATCATATCGGAATAATGCTGAATGTATCGTGTCCTTCAATTGATGAAAGAATTGGCGAAATCCCTGTCCTTTAATTGGTGAAAGAAACAGTTGAATTTCGCGTTAAAAAAAATGGTACATTATATCAGTTTCGCCAAATCATGCATGTTTTTTCAGTGTACGATTATTTCTATACCTGTGAGAACAAACCGGAACTTATACGTTCGATTTAGAGAGACCTTGACAGTCTCTTGACTAAGCGCCGTGCCCGTACTTCCTTATCTAGAGACGCGGCAGCATCTCGACGCCAAGTAATTCAAACGAAAAATGGTTTGACTTTTGAATCAGCTGCGAATAACTATTCAGAAATTGCAATAACTGCTTTGCTCTGGCGAGCAACAGGGATATGGAAGAAGGTAACAGATTAGTACGGAGGGGCGCCCGAGCATCTCACAAAAGAGAGCACCGACTGTATCGATAAATCCGAAGGTTCACCAGCGTGCAAAAAATGGTCCACGTGGACGTCGAACTAGTGTCCGATCTTTACCTCGGTGTGCGTGACTCTTTATCGTTTTGCTTTACACCTAAAGTCACGATGCAGCGTACGCAATGGGTATGCACCTTTCGATTTCTCTTCCCCTCTTATTCTTAGTCACTCCCGGCGAGCTTAATTATCGCGACACGACGTCGCGCTCAATTTCCCTTCGATTTCTCTCCTATCGCATGGAGTGTGCGTTCAATGCAGATTGCAACTCCAAGGCGTTGGAGCTCGTGACGTTGTATACGTACATATACATAGATATATGTATTTACATTGTACATATATCGATACTTTCGTGTTTGCTCTGCTATCTGGATTCTTCGAGTGCTCGTATGCATGTATATATCGTTTCAAGTCGCAACTACATTCTGTCGTATCATTAACATGCAATAAATCAGACAAACGAATTTGAGATCACAATTGTCCGCGCTGGAGGCCCTCGCGCTTGCGAGCTTACACGATTCAAATGGGCTCGTGAAACTTACCTTTATTTGTATTTTTTTTTCGTTACATTCAATTATTGACAACTTTGAGTGAGAAAGTTTGAAAGGTATCGTTTTATGTTTATCGAGATGAGAAGCTTCACTGTATATAAACAACTATCGATGAGTTTCGAAAAGTCGGAATAATATTGATGATGCTGATAAAGAAGTTGATATTATGTTCTTCGTGATGATTGAACGACATTTATTGAAGAAAAAACAAGATGCTTTGGAAAAAAAAAAGTTACAAAAGCAACGAGGAAGCAAGAAGGATTTTTCGTATCTTTGACTTAATTCGTACCACGTATTGGGGTGCAACTGTAAATAACGATAATTGACAAATTTCTCATCGGTGAAAGCCATTACTCATCAGCCCATAAAATTAATTATCGATTCCCATTAGATCGAGATAAAGCATCAACCCATCTCGAAACACTATTGAAAACACTTTATTTTGTCGGGTCGTTTTATCGAACGAATTATCCAGTACTGTTATACTTGCAAACGCGAGGGAGAAAAGTCATTTGCAATTATGAAAGAAGAAAAAATCTTCTTATCCCTGCAGTCGCCCACCTTTTCCCGAGAGTATCGTCGGATACGTGCACTCATATGTGTTACAGTGTTATGCGTACGTGGGGTATACATATATACATATTTGGTACACTTTAACGCCGTTGCGGCGCTGCAGTGTTTGCCCCGTTGCCGCGCTCCGTCGCCTTTGGACCGATAAAGCCGAAGAGAAATGCTGCTACATGCCGTTACTTCCTGATAATCGATTCTCGACCAATTAATAACGTCAATTACCACCGAATTATAGCCCGCCCGGGATATCTCGACAATTTCCTGCTCCATTCTGTTTCTCCTTCTCTTTCTATCGTTGGCTCGTTTGTTCAGCTCGCTTTGCAGCCAAAGCAGAGTGCAGGGAAATGCGAGAGAGGCCACGATGAGAGATCACACACTGCAATATGGAAATTATTCACCTATGCATTATATATATCGCCTTGCAGAGTTATCTACTCGTGGTTGTAGATGAATCAGCTGCTCTATACATGTATATATATAACACACTTATCCATAGTTATATGGGCTGTTCGAGGAACGAATTATTCTACACCCAACCGTCGCGAGATACATAACATGATTTTTTTTCAATACATATCGACTTTTTATCCTTTCAACGACAGATTTCCGGATGCACAGCTTGACGCTGTGATTTTTAGAGTCGAGAGAATATCTGCGGAGAATTGATATGAAAACTGTAGGAAAAAAGGTGTTTCGTCAGTCCGGAAAACGTTTTATCATGACGCGGGAATTTTGGGAAATGTCTTTGAGTATTGCTTGTTTTGTCTGTATGTTTTTTCGCAGAGAGAGCGTCAATCGCGGATCAAGTTGGCGTTGAATACCGCATACAATCGTGTCGTATGTGTGCACTGCAGGTGTAACTAGACTATTAATAGGTTTAGCAATAATAACGCATTGCTGTATGGGAAAGACGATATTAAGTACCGTACAATTCCCCGTTCTCCGCATTCGACTCTCCGATTCATCGAGTTCAATTAATAATGTAAACGTGCGCTCGTAGTTATTAATCGTGGCTCGCTTATATACGAGAGTCGCCGCTCAGATAGCGATACATATATGTGTGTTGAAAACCCTCGAGAGACAAAAAAAAAAGAGAGGAAAAAGCTCCAGTGAGAGTCGAGGTATTTTATAAAAACGACAGGTATTTAATTTCTCGAGAGATCTGTAATGTTTCGAGAATTTATGGCACGAAATTTAATTCGAAGCGCGAGGACAAGACTGACACGGCTTATACTTCTCGAGCAATTAAACGTGCAAAGTGTGCGCTGTTTTTTTATCGACTACAATCGTTTCTAGCGATAAGTTTGTAATTAATTTCAAACAATATGCATTCGCCAATAGATAAAATGTATAATTCCCTTTATGTAAATCTGCAATTTATACTAGTAGTGATATAAATGTATGACTCTTTTGAAATAATTTTGGCTTGTGGAAAAATAAAATGTTTGCAGGAATTACATAATTATTATAAATACCAGAGTATCGAATACCGGTATTTAGCTTCAGATCGTTTATAAAAGTGTCTCCTTATCCGTAGACTACAGTCCCCTCATTCGTAATCAACGTTTTCGTGATTATAATGATTTATTTTATTTTTGACCATAAATTTCAATCAATTTATTTAACTGTCGTATATAACTTGGCCCGCAATTAATTTTGTATATTGCAAATGAGTTTCGAAGCTCAGCACCGCGCGAAACTTATTTCGGTTAGCGTCAAGATCGTTCGCGTCGCTGTGGCTCGATCGATTTTTCAAAAACACCTGCTATATCGCAAAATAAAAGAAAGTTGAATATTTTCGAGTAGCATACAAACAAACAGAAAATTCTTCAACGCTCTCGAGCGAGCTTGCTAAGAGAAATTGAGAATAAAGTACAAACATCAAAAATATTATTGTTCGGTGATCGCCGACGAGACTCGCGAGCTCGCGGCCCGTCTCGTTCTTCCATCCCGCGGATGTCGTGAAATTAATTTTTATGCGTTCCTTCTTCCCATGGAACCGAGATTCCTATCTAAAGTGGTCCCACGTGTAAACCCTGCGAGGTGGCAGGGAAGAGGATCGGGGAGGTTGAATAAAAGACGGACAGAGAAAGGAGAGAGAGTGAGAGAGGCAAGAAGGGAGATGGTTCCTTTTACGTATAGGTAAGTGTTGAAATTTTACGATCCGTTTCGAGACACACAGCCCACGATATATGCATACATTCCCCTCATCCTTCCGCCCTCTCACTCACCTTCTCTCTCTCTCTCTCTCTCTCTCTCTCTTTCATCTCGAATATGCCGTTGCGCTCTTTGGTCCAGCTATCTCGCGAGAGATCAAGATAGCACCGGATTTATAATTTCTTGCAGCAAGACGTTGCGCCCTCTCTCTCTCTCTCTCTCTCTCTGGCGGCGATGAACAAAAACCTCTCGTGATATCTTCCCCTATCCATCCCTTCACGATGCGATTCGATGTTTCAACACTTTTGCAACGATACGATTATAATAATCCGGATAGCGATTAATGCGCCACCGAACGAGAGACAGAGAGGGAGAGAATGAGACAAATTATGGGAATATAAGGCAGATCAAATGAGAAACGATTAAAATATTTCTGATGACAAGGAACTTTTGCCACTGTTTGACTTTTGCAACCTAGTGATTCCTACGGAAACCACTGAGAGCTTTTGAAAATAAGAGCTGCAAAAGCTGTATCGGCATGGGTTTTTCGTAGCTTCCCCGTGCCCTTGTGCATAACAATAGGTTTTGCTGCAAAACGTTGGCCAAATTGAAAATAAAAAAAGAAAAATGTATTATTCTTTTCTCCAGTTTGTACAGCGATAAAAAAATAAAAAAAGGTTGTCCCGTATTCGGAATGTCATTGGCTAAACTTTGGATAAATCGAACAGGATTTTTATGTCTTTTTTTCTCAATACAGCCACATTCGTGCCGCAAAACCTATAATTTTCTGGTAAACGCGGTATTTTTTTATCGAACAGTTCGTAAAATTTCCCTAAAAACGTAACCGCGATCCATTCGATTATCGCTACCGGATGAAACACAAAGGCGGTGGCCACATCCGATGGGCAGCCCGATAAGAAAATAGGAAGACAGAAAAAAAATGGAAACAGGAAGTAGAAAACAGTAGACAGCAGGGTCGCGAGAACCAAAAAAGGAATACAGAGGAATATAATCGTAAAATAAAAATGAAAATTTTCGATTTTTTATCATTGAATATTTGTATACGTTATAAGCTTCCGGTGTTCGAAATGTATTACGTCTATAATTGTTCAATCGATGAGTTTCATTAAATAGTCGATAAACTTAAAGTGGAACGTGCACGCTTGATCGAACGTATTGAAACGGAAAAATCGGTGAACTCGATGAAACGTTGGAAAAAATGAATTCAAACGACGAGAAATATATGCATTACACGGATGGATGAAATTTATGGAGCGATGAGTCAAATATACGTATCTATACATGTAACATCTTACAGATGCATATCGCCTATCACATCAGGATTCAAAGTGCCGTAGCTCGACTCGCACGATACAGTCGCTGGCGTGACTCTTCCATTTTTTTACCCTCGCTGTAAATACGAAGAGAAACGAAGAGGAGAGATGGAAAAAAAATGTGCTCGTGAGATACAATCGATTTTTTTACTCACGACAAAAAACATTGAGTATATTTTACATATGTTATTTCTGCTTGATAAATAAAACCCAACGTTCCTTTTCGTGAAGATCTACGCAAAAGATAGACGAGATACTCCCGTCGCGAGAAATATTTAAATGTATTTCATTGTTTCGCGCGAGAATAATGGTAACCAAAAATTGCAACTTTATGGCTTGAAACTTGACACGTTTGTATAGAAAAATGTATCATACAACTGTACCGATGGAATTATTTATTGGTCCACCGTCTAATTATCGACATAAGAAATCATAAAAGTTTGATTTCTGAAACTCTTGTATATACAATTAAGATATAAGACGAAAAGAAGAAAAGAAGATACGAAAAGATATAATATACAAAGATCTTCTTGAAAATGTCGTCGTCGTAAAAAATAATTCATAAATTGCCTGACCTTATTCTTTCTCGACCCTTATTCTTTCTCGGAGGTACACAATCCCTTCCATTTTCTACACATTTCAGACATGCTTTTCTGTAAATGGATCTAACTATAAAAGTTACATATTTCCGACCGAAAGTTTCATTAGCGTAGATGTCAAATGGTTCGTGGGTGGAGTATGTTGATTGCAAAATAAATGATTTATTTCAATTAACCGAGAAGGTGTTTTGAGATTTCACACAGACATTGTCTTCGTTATGTTGACTGTAACATATGAAAAAACGCGATTTTTATTTGACGAAGCCGATGAAGAGGTTCGTGCCAGTACTCCCTTAAACTGACATACCTAACTTTGACAGTAAAAATATTTATCTCTCAATTCTTGTTCTGAAATCTCGTTTTTCACGTGCTTTATCGAGTCGTACGTTACACGTGAACCACCTTAACACATTCTTCACCGAATCGGCAGATTCGTAGGCTGGGAATGTCACAATGTTATTTCAGAATGGTTCTACGAAGTTTGTTGACGTATAATTCGTATGCGCATATTGCGGTTGATAAGATATTTTCGGCGGTAATTGGCTGCAGAGTTTCCAAAACAAATTTGAATGAGATTATGGTCGAGAAGTACCAGTACGCTTCTATAATTGTATTGGCAAATATACGATCGTTTCGACCCGGAAATATCACTGTCAAAATTTTCAAAATCGCAATATAATATTTAACCGCACATTTTTGAGTTTTCTTCACTGTCACTGTTTAAAAGTTACCGAATTTTCGGAAATACTGAGGATTTTGGGCAGGCCAAAACGACGAGAATCGTCCCAAATTTATTTACGAAGGTATCAACTGTGCTAGCGAACGAAAAGCCGGAATTCTCCTCCTTTCGCACGAGAAATCGTTCAGGTTACATCGTTTTGTATGCAGCGGTGCAGTGTATATTTATTCTCGAGGTCGTATAGTTGTGGATATAGTAGACAGGATTTAGTAGAAACAAATTTATATATATATATATATCTATAAAAGGCATTCCACCTCAAATAAACTCCTCAAATAACCCCTTCCTCGCACAATCGAGAGCACCATTTTTTTATCACACTATTTAAAAATGCGAAAAAAAACGAGTTGCTGAGTCTCGCGATGAGCATAATATTCTGTAGATTTTGGGAATAATGACTTTCCCGAAAAGAAAAAGTCGAATTTGAAACATTACTTCGAAAAAACTTCAAAATTTCGAAAATAAACAAATTTCGGAATAATCACTTTCTTGAATTTTTGCCGAATAATATAGTTCACGGCTCGCGCTTTCCAAACTTGTTGTTATTGTGAAAAATTCCCCTCGAGATCCGCGGAGAATCGAGATCGAGGCCAGATACAGTTCGATTTAGCGTGTAACGCCCCATATGAAAACACAGTATGTATGAATGTACAGCCCGCGAGCAACGAGTGATCACGGTGAATTATGAGCGGCCGAGCATCGAGGCGACGGGTCCTCCGACCTAAGGACCGGATCCTCGTTCTTTCATGCATGCATACATGTATACATATACATATAATTATACGTATGCATTGCGTCGAGCTTATATGGCACAGAGACGTGTGGGGTCTCTCGCGATGGCCAAGTATCCGCTCCATGGAGGATGCAGCCTCCGTGATCCGTTCGCAGACGCCATGTTGGACGCGTCGATGCCATGTGCGAGTATGATGAAGATGAAAACCAGTTTTTTTTTACGATTGTCTCTCGAAAATTAATTTTTCATCGATATCTTTCATCTTTATCTCTATTTAATTACGTACGACTGCATATTTTCTTACCGCGCCTTCAGCCAACATCTGGGACGAATGAGAGTAAAGCAAAGTTCGATCCTTTGAAAAAAATCGTTTTTCACACAGCACGCTTGGCCATAAGAAAATCTATGCATATGATTTTTCATCATATCGAAGTTTTCGTGATTTAAAGGAATAAACAGACGTTTACTGTAACTCGACCCTGACGATTTCCGGTGTGGTGTTCGATTCGATCGAATGACGTGGGAACGAGAAAAGAAACTTAGCAATTTGTGCATGTATATTTTGTTTTTATGTACTATGCGTACACGAACGTAATAATATTCGCGATGCGACCATTCTTATTCACTTCCTTTCGTGGGTGCCTCTCGCGGAGGACGGAATAAAGGATGAGAATAAAATGAAGGGAAGAGGCTACACCGATCTTCGCGTTATGCGGTCTCCGAGCATTTGCCGTGTGCGGTTTACCAAACTCAAGATTCTTGAGCGTTTCTATACGCCGCACTGACCGAGACTCTGAATTTATATCTTTTTTTCGGACGAAATCGTGAATCGCTCGTAGATAAATTAAAGAGTAAAAATAAGCACGCAATGATCATAAATAAGCCGGGAATCGGAGTACGAAACAAAAAATGTGAGAAGAGCGAAGCGACTGAGACGACGATCCTGTGATTCATGTGGATTTTAATAGGACCACCTTGATGTGTCATGCACCAGAGTCGTTATCGTAATGACTCTCGGTTATTATAATGGATTTCCGGTTTTATGTGTCGTTTTAAGTGTTCGAAACGTTTCATTTATAGCACAATTTTTCATCAATTAATTTATGATACATTTTAAGTCTGATACATCCGATAATGTCCGCGCGGTTATTACGTATCGGTTTATTATTTTTAAATTTGCTTTCTCATCAATGCTGGCTTTTTTCGTTAATATTTCCCCTCTCGATTTGCATTATGTACACTCCTGATTACCGATGAGATGGTTATTTTTGTTTTTATCTCAGGCAGCTTTTTACCCGTTGCGATGTTTTCTCCACGATTTTTACGGTCTTTACGGAAAGTATGGTTAGTGGTATAGTAATATTTTGTTGCAACGTTCCAAGTTACTCTTGAGGAAAGGTGCACTATAAATTTTTATCGCACGCAACGACTCCTCGATAGCTGAGAGTGTACGAGGAGTCATATGCTGGGTTTCCGGTTCCATTAAGAAATCTGTCTCTTCGTCTTTTATGACCTGCAGAGCTTCACCAGATCCCAGTGTGAACATACTCGTATACGTCCACGAATTCGGGAACGTTTTCGTAAAATGGCAACTCGAAAAATTCGTAACAAACTTTTTGAGAACTCTGTGAAAAAAAATACATCAATGTTTCTTCGACATATCTTTTGCGCGAAATTTATATTCCGTTTATTCCCCATGAGATTTAACGACTTCGAGAGACGGAGACAACTCCAGCTGCTCGAACGAAAATCTTCTTCTGCAAAGAGTAATTCGATTTGAACGCATCGGTGGCTTCTTTTTTCGTTGCAAGATGCGCTTTTGTGACTGCTACAGGCCGGAAAGTGGTCTGTCAATGAAGATCTTTAATTACGGACATTTTAAAGATGCCGATTTGCAGCAATGTGCGAAATTCTCCGGCGATTGAACAGTTCGAGTCTGATCTCGTCAAAACTTTTTTCACTCGAAAGATAACAAAGTTTCGGAGAAAGTACGATTTCGGCTCGTCGTCAAAATCACGAAAAATCACTTTGAAAATCACAATAGCGTATTTCTAATGTTATCATTTGTATTATTCGTGTCAAATATGGAACATATATTTTGTCACGTTTTGCCGCGATCTTCAAAGGTTGTTCTCGTGATTCGAACGATAACTAGACTCGCGAGATCCAGGAGAATACATCTCGGACGAATCTATTCATAATGATAATATACAAAGTCAAGAGTATCGTGGACCATGAAAATTCGAAAGATGATTTTTTGGCGGGGACCAGTTCCACGTATTTTACTCCAGTGTTGAGATAACCATACAAGAGTGAGCGAGAAAGAGAGTGAGTGATATGAGAGAGGGGAGCGAGAAAACGAGAGAATGAAGCTTCGCTGAATATGCAAAGGTTCGGCCGCCCATTGACGGCGAAACTCATTTTCATAAATTATATTAATTCGCCGCGGCGCGACGCTCGCGATTCTCCAGAGTCTCACCCTTTCTCTGTTCTCCTTACTCACTCTGCAGCTCCCTCTCTCTCTCTCTCTCTTTCTCTTTTTCTCTATCCCAAGACGATGAGGTGGGTCTTTTTGGCTCGGTTGATTGGGTGACACGAAGTGCAGCAAAACAACCACAACAGCAACGACTTCGTACGTGCAAAATAGTCTTGTCGGTCTCCATATACGAGTTCTTAACTGCTCCCCCTCCCCCCTTTTTCGTTATATACCAATATATGTCGTCCTTAGGATCCTCAAACCGAGTCAACACCCGTTTCATCAGGTGGTACGATTCTTTCAGAGCGAACGACATATTTTGGTTATTTGCGCGTGACGGATGCGCACGATTAAACGCGAAAATATTTAAGATAATATTATTAATATCCGAATGATGAAACAAACTGGCAGAGAAAGAATCGGCAATTCCGGTGGTAGGAGTGAAAAAATGAATCGACGATTGGGCGGATCCGCTGTCACCTGAAGTCAAAGTAGAACAGGAAGTGAGAGTTCAGTCGCAGGCAAAGCTCCATTTTGTTTCCGGGTGTATCGCGTTCGCATGTTCTTCATGCAATTTTCAGTACGGATATAAGGCAGGAGAGAGGAAATACCGTAGATATAATACACAGAGGACATGGGAGAGTTTACGATCTGGCTTTTTCTTTTTTTTATAACGTTGCATGGGCCGCCCGCACGCCACGTGAAATTCTCAAACGAACGATGAGTGCGAAGGAGGAGAGGGGACGAATCTTCATCTCGCTATGGGGTATATAATCCACGAGGATCAACCTGTCTCGGTCTCATTGTCAGCCTCTCTCTCTCTCTCTCTCTCTGTCCCTCTCTACATATTCGTTCGGATTGGTAAAACTCCACGCGAGAAAATAATGTGAGAACGATTTCAGCCGGGCGCATCATTATCTCGATCCTCCTCTCTTTTTCTTGGTCCATTCTCTCGCTCTGTCTCTATACGAAGGTCCTCCGTGATCTCTCTGTCTCTTTGTTTCTCTCTATCGTTTTATTTCTTCGTCCTGATCGCTCGTTTTCTCGTTCTCTATGCAATCGGTCTCTCCGAGAGAGGGAGACAGAGAGAGAGAGAGAGAGAGAGAGAGAGAGAGAGAGAGAGAAAGAGAGAAACTCTCGTCTCGATCGATCTGTCGAGCCGATTTCATCCGAGCCACACGCGGCCACAGCAGAGAGAGCGCAAACCCTGCAATTACTATCTATATTATCTTGGTCTGTTGTGCGGTGTGGGTGTAGGTATAATCTGGGGATCGTGTCGAGGTTTTAAGACGATCGCCGCGACTCCTCTGTAGTACACAGGTTCAACAATGTACGTACATGTACATGTTCACACTAGTAACTCCCTCTCGTCTTCTTCTAGCTGGGATATTTGGTATTCGTATCGACTGGCAGCGGCAACCCCGAGGGCGCGAACTCGGAAAGGGTACAAATAATATACCTCTCTATCCCTTGCATCACCAAATCCCTTTTTCTTCTCTTCTTCTTCTCTCCTTCAGCATTCTTTTTTCACTCTCTTAAGAGACGAGCTCACGATCGGCCCTTCGACCCATCACGATCCGAATCGATCGGAGGCGCGCGCGCCTCAAGGCGCCAATCGTCTTGTACATATAAACAGACACGTAAACATGTACTTTCCCATCTCCCTACCCTTTTAAATTCCTAAGATTTGCTTGAATAATTTTAACTTTTCGTTAATTTCAATATTTGACAGCCAGCGACTAATTCCTCTCCCCAAGTCACACGGTGAGGATGTAGAAAACATCGAGTTTCGGGTTCAAATGTATCAAATTTTTTATTAAATTTCGTTCAAGCTACGTAATTATTTCGGCATTATTTACAAGCGACGCTGATTCTGAAAATGTCGTTTTCGCTGAGGTTAAGCTCTCGGTGGTCATATACATTCTGCGGATTTGGCCATCGATAAATTCCGAACACATAAGCCGTGATTCTATACAATTTATGCGCAATTTCGATTCTAAAACATCTCGTAATTACGGTATACAATTGTATTTCATTTTTTTCATATGCGCATTTAAAAAAATCACGTTTTTTGTAACCTCAACGTTCTCTACACCAAATTACAGGTAAGGGGACTTGTTACTAAATATTTTTCAAGCGTGACTCAAAGTTACAAAACAAAATACGTCGAACCAAGAAAAATAAACGTTATTAGTAGAGATGATTTTTCCTTCACATTCTCCAGTCTTATTTTCCATCGGTGGTGATATAAATCGCGATCCTGTATATTGCGCCAAGAAGTAAACCGCAGTGCTTTTTCTCGCGGTATCTCGGTTTTATGAACGCTTTCGATAAGAATGACGATGGGAACGATATTGGATAGCGAAACGTTTGTCGGCTGTGAGAAAGATGGACTCTCCTTCCGTCAAACGCATCCTGGCCAAAACAGGTGCAAGCTGGCTCCATTTTTTTAACGATAATTCTCAGATGTACTTTGTTTCATTCCTTGTTTTATGTCTTTTGTTTTGCTGTGATGTGCACGGCGTTATTTGCTCACCCGATGTATACTTCTCGCGCTCCATCTCACGTACGCTCTGCAGTCGTTATCGCGATCATTTTTTTCCCCCTTTGTTTCGCATCCTTTTTTTTTCTCTTCTCCTATCTCCATATTTATCTCTATCTATTCGGCTTGTATGACACTCAGTACAGCGCTCAACGATATCACGCCGTGATATCCCCTCGTCCGTAGGTAGGGACCATAACGCGAACGGGCGAGCTCTACTTCGAGAGGCGAAAGGGAGGCGTTTGCATTCTCTTTTGTTCGGCTTTTATATTCACGCCACTGTGCCACTTCCGGTTTCATCTCTCTTCTCCTTTCTCTCTGTCTCTCTTTCTAGATTGTCAACCGTGCGATAACTACTCAGAGGCGTCGTCGAACCGCAAGGAGGAGCTCAAACGATTGTACTTTTTCTACGTCAACATGATTTTCAACCCGTTTTCATTCGTTCTCGATTCAATGATACTGTATAATACGAGGATCGTAAAAACCAACTTCCACGTTCCTCCTGTTCAACCCTAAGTTTTTAACGCGTATAAACACGCGCGAGGGTGGAAGCTCGGCGAGTTGACGAATTTCACGTTCGGCGCGGATTACCGGAGTTTTGGATGACGATCGAGGGAATATGAGGCGTTTCGAGACTTTAAGAATTAAGTTTTTTTTCTTCATCCGACATAGTTTTTCATCAGCTAATGTTGAGTAAATGAAACCGCGGTCAGTACGAGTCTAGAGAATGATGGGTGAAGTAATTGATCATTCATTGGATAATCGTCGTGTTTTACCGCTTGAAACCCGTGAAAAGCCTGGAAACACGAGGAGAACGTGACCATGACGAAGACACCGTCGGTTAATAAATCGCGACTCTCTGAGATTACAGGGCAAACGTAGATCTTGTTTGTAGTAGATAAGATAGAGGAATGTAGAAAGAGGAAGAGGAGTCCCCCCGGGGGTGGCAGCTTTTGTGGCCAGAGCGAGAGATGCCAAGAGCCAACACGGAATGATGGAGGGGGACTGAAAAGGAAAAGAGTGATAGAAAGAATGGAGGAACAAGGAGGAAGAGAGAGAGGGAAAGAATAGAGGGCTTACGCCTCTATCGGTCCGGCTTATCTCAGGAAGTTGTCGAGCTCGACGTCGGGACAGCCCGTTTAAGACTCGAACCCTGTTTAGTCTGCAAACTTCTTCTCAGAAACATGGAAGAAAGTCACACCTCCACGGGTCCCGGGTCTCGCTTGAACCGAGAAGCGAACTCCGAGTGTTAGTCGTGGTCTTTTCCTTGTACCGTGAACCCATACACCACACACACACACACACACACACTATATATACCTTTTCCTTTCCGTTCTCAAAGGAGCCGCCAAAATAAGCGATGTATCCGAGAAGGATCATGTTTGTAGTAGGCCCAGAGTACTTTGGAGTCCCTTAAAAGAATCACTCTGACAATAATTAAACGATCGTGTTATCGTTACCGTGACAAAAGTTTTTACAACCCCGCTGAGCACGATGTGTTCCACGATATGGAAAGAAAAGCGTGTCGTACCGGTTGATAGATTCGAAAAGTATTTCTCCTTCTCGAAACTTGGTAAAATTAACCGCAGTTTGAGCTGCATAAAGATAATAGTTTCTCAATTTCGTGACGCTGGGCAGCCCTCTCGAGGCTCTTCGGCATAGCCCACTGCAGAAATAGGAATTTTATGAGTGTCTCATTGTGATCGGAACAATGGCCATATTTCATCGTGACTTTTTTAGGGGACAGTCTGTTACAGTTATAACGAGTCATCGTCATTGAGAAGTCGAAATCTTGGCATCATTATATCGCGCCAGGGCACTCGTACACATCTCCGAGCGTCTTCAGAGCGAGTCGGTGTATGAGCGAGCCAAAACGTACCCGAGCATATAGTTTATACGGGGTAAACAGTGCGTGGACGTGATTTAATTGAAACCCGAGGCCTCCGCGACCCTCACGTCTCATGACTCAGAGAGCCAAAGTGTGGGTATGTGCGAGTGGGTAACCGTGTGTGCGTACGACAAAGAGGAAGAGAGAGAATATGAGGCATATGAGAGAGAGAGAGAGAGAGAGAGAGAGAGAGAGAAAGGAATCAGCAAAGACGCTGGAAAGTGAGAAGGACGAAGAGTACATTTCGAGTCCCTGCCGGCGTGCACTGAGCATCGAAAACCTTCTCTTTGCTCTCGCTTCTTGACACGAGAGAACGAGAGATGGAGAGTCGGAAAAAAGAGCGAAACGCCGCGAGAGAGAGAGAGAGAGAGAGAGAGAGAGAGAGAGAAGCGTCCATTGACTTACCGAGTGACGTAAGCAATTAGCGCGCTGTTTTGTTTGCACCGGTACACCGGCTTAAAGTTGTTTGAGTTCGAGTGCACGCTTAGGTACGGGTCGACGCGGGAGGGACTCTTCTCTCGGTCTTAGCCGACGTAGTCTTCACCCTTCCTGACGACTCCTCACCCGGTTTGTCCCTTGGCTCTCACATCTGCATGGTACACCTTGTTCCAGTAGGACATTCTCCGAACTTCGTAATTTCTACCCGTAATCAGTAAGACCGACGTCAATGTTCCTGTTCCCCTATTTCATTAACTTCGCGTTGACCACCTTTGATTTTCTTCACGTGCTGCCTTCGCCATTCTTTCGTTTCTTTCGTACACTGCCCGTTTTCATCCCGACCTGCTCCTCGCTCTGCTTTCTTCGCCTTGGTTTCTTTCTTCGACCGAATGCACTCAACTTCTCAGTTGCAACGAGCAGCGTGTTCCACCGATGTGTTTAATATGCTGTAGGGAGAAAAGAAAAAGAAGCGGGAGCAACAAGCAAACCTGGTGTATATTTCCTTTGTTTTTGCGTTCTCTTCAACGCGGTGAATCATCAAATGTGGAAACATGTATTCCATCGGCACATGATCGTAGCGAAAGATCGATATACGTTATACAGCAATGGCTGAGTTACATCGGGGTGACCATAATTTGAAATTTAATAGGATTTCGAATTGATATCGATGAATCGATCCAAGCTCGAATAGCTCTGAGACTTTGGAGAATCAACTATTATTCTCTATTGTGAAAACTTCGCCCTCGCTGTATGTATACTATACAGTACATACATAACGTATATATTCATAGATGCCTTACACATATATAAGTACCCATCTGCCGTATAACAGTCTTGGATCTTATATGTGTGTCAATACACTAGATTCGCGAATCTGCTTCATCCACACGTACGGAACACGAGGTCGTACCGGCAATAGGGGCTATCTTAGATCGAATGGAGTCCAATTACCAGGGTTATTAATTAAGCCCCTCACCCATCCTCGAGTATCGAAGCCACTTCCACTACCACCGACATCACCCGTTCAGTTATCCAATGCCATTCTCAATCTAGTTGATGCAATAGTAGTAGTCATCGTCATCGTCGTCGTCGGCGTCGATGTCAGCCTGACCTTTCAAGATACCTAACCCCGGGAAATCGAGCTAAACTCTCCGCTCCATCTCTCACTCTATACATCAGGTTTCAGAGTAGCCCTTGAAATGCATAGCGAAAGCATTTAATTTGCGAATCCAATCTAAACCGAACGTAATATCGTTTCGAGAATCGGATGGAGAGATAATCAATTTTATTGGATGTTATTGTATATTCAATTATTACAGCGTATATTTCGTTGCATGGAGACCGAAACGACTGAAGTTTAGAATGGATCGTTGGTGAAAGAAATTGTATTTTTCTAATCTGTGCTAATTGCAAGAAAACAGTGTGATCGGAGGGGCACCATCTGTGCAGGCGATTATAAAAAAGGTACTTCTGACACTCAAGTTATCCAGTTGCTTTCGTCTTTGGGGTGCATGTATTTATTGGAGTGTTCTTTTGCTACAGATGAATGTTATGCCGAGTTATACTGTCGAAAAATAGGAACATTCATATAGAATGTTGGGCAGAAGCTTTTAAATCATTATAAACCGCTGATTTCCGCATACCAGTCACTTTTTCATAAGTTAATACCATTCGACGCTAGTTTTCACGATAGGACTTTCGAGATACTTTCATTTTCAATTCCTGCTTGGCCCATGATCGCGAGATCTTTGGAAATTTCAAAATCACAAGCTGTTGAACGGCGGATCTCGAGAATGTCGAAATTGGGTGCAATTTCGATTAGCGTAAGACCTTTTCCTTTATTCACTTGAAACACAGCAAGATCAGTGATGATCAAGGCAACAGACTCCTTACCTAAAATATATTTCGAGCCTGGATAACAACTTCCAGCTTCCTGGATATCTGATTTTTCATTAATATTTTTCTTTCTTGCCTGTGAGTGGTAACGAGCAATCCGCCAAAATCTTTGGACTTCCGTCGCGTGTTTTGTGTTCCATCGTCACAACGACTTTAGTTTTCGAGGCTGATACGAGATCCATAGCACCACCCATGCCCTTGACCGCTGTTTTTGGGATCATCCAATTAGCCAGGTCACCTCTTCCGGAAACCTGCATATCTCCCAGTATTGTCAGATCAATATGGCCCCTGAAAAATCCATCGACGTTACTTCCATACACCGTTCTTATTCTATGTAACTTAGCCTCTGATCATCGCGAAACTTTGAGCACTGTCGAAGAAAGCTGCGCCCTTTCGAACGGTAACGGGTTCGTTCGCAGAATTTACCAAATCGACATCGATTTGGTCTTCCAGTGCATGACGTCCGACTCCCAAGATTCCATTTTCGCACTGGATGATCGCGTTGATGGCTTCAGGCATCATAGTACCGGCCATCTCGGGCATGCCGATTCCCAAATTCACTAATAATAGTAAATTTGGTAATAACTAATAATAGTAAACGCGAAATAGATATTTAATCAATGTTGGTTTAAAGAGCCATTCGTAACTTACCGTACATGCCATTTTTTATTTCAAGGACAGCTCGACGTATGATCCGACTTTTCGCTTCATTCAACGATATTTCTCGCGGCGTTTTGAGTGCTTCCGACTGCAACAGTGCGCACAAAACTTGTGGTAATAACCGAAGAAGATGGAGAAACTTTTTTCATTCCATAGAGTACATAGTCTGATGTACCTTATCGTGTTTCCCGCAGACGGGAACGTGAACAATACGATCAACATAGATCCCTGGAACATGGATTTCATTTGGATCTAATTCACCAACTTCAACAATTTCCTCTGTTTCTACGATCGTGACTGCGCATGCCGTGCACATTATCGGGTGAAAATTTCTGGCTGATTTCCTGAATACCAAGTTGCCTGCCTTGTCAGCCTTCCAAGCTTTCACAAGAGCAAAATCTCCGGCCAGAGCTGTCTCCAAAATGCAATTTCTATCGTTGAATTTCTGAACGACTTTGGCCTCATTCAGAATTTCAGGATTTCCAGCATCGTTGTATTTGGCCACGAATTATCCGTCCTGCACGACCGTACCGTAACCCGTAGGCGTGTAAAATGCCGGAATTCCAGCACCAGCTGCGCGTATTCTTTCAGCAAATGTGCCCTATAGTCGTCGTACCGAGTCGATCTCGTTATACACACTTTTATCAATGATACCTTTTCGTTGAATGTTTTTGTTACTACCTGAGGAGATAACTCTATTTCAAGTTGACCATTGAGATACAGTTTTTGGATATCTGGACTTCGACCCGTGAAAGAAGCTATCAATCGTCTGACTCTTCGTTCGTGGAACAACGCCAGCAAGTCATCATTCAACACGTCGTTCATAATTATTGTTAAATCTTTAACGTCTGTCTTGTAAATCGCGTCTATGATATTGCCGGGTACTCCACAAGAGCCGAATCCACCGATCATCAGCCTTGCGCCGTCACGTACGTCAGAGACGGCATCGTCCATTGACTCGAGTACTTTACCAAGACTATTTTGGACATCGCCTATCTATAAAGCGAAGTCGAATTCCATTGCAACCGAATGATTCGTTCGCAAAATTGATTAGAAATTATTCCATCAAATCTGTTAATGCTGGAATAATGTTGTATTGATAAAAAATCGATATGTAACACGTACGCTCGAAAAGTATCGATGCCTAATATTGCTGCAATGAAAACGCGTACTAAATTTCATCAGAGCCTCACTCAGATTTCTTACTATCGCGTACATTTCGGTTAAAAAAAAAATAAGCTGGGTAAAGCAACTGTTTCGATATAACTCTCATTACCCGAACGAGCGACGACTGACGATATAGTCGTCGGCCAACGAATAAATAATCTGTACAGGCATATCAGTCGGTTAAATTTGATTTTATCAGCAACTTAGCATGAGCTGATACATCATGTGACGAGATGAGCATTTCAAGGGGAATGAGAGAAAAAAGTAGATTATGCTGAAAAAAAATCTGTGCAGTGGATCATTTGCGCTGATAACGATTCGCGATCAAATCGGCCGGTAAATTTATTCGCTTGCTGCCTTTTTTAATCATTCTTTCCTACCATAGTGAAATGTTCGTGCAATTTTTTTTTTTCACATTGACACAGCGTTAAAAAAAGGAATCAGCGTTGAACGTTTGGAAATTAGGTTACGTTCGGAAGTTTTAACACTGGACGAGCTCAAAGCATGATCAACGTTTAATTCACTTATGCAATTTTCTCTCAATATAATGCATCGATGTAAAAAAAATCGATTACATCACAAAGTAATTCAATTTTATCCAATCTACATTAGTCCCGTCCTCTTTCTCTACGCTTCGTTTCCCAGCGAGTTTATATACAGAACCGACAGTTTATAACGAAAGAACGAAAACTGTTGGTCAGGTGAAACGAAATGAGGTGGCCATCAGACTAGAGGCTATAGCATATATTGCTCGAACTAGTCCCTCTTGGAGGCTTTACAGCGCGCCGAGTTTTTGCTCGAGTCGTCGGCTGATTGGTGTTTTTGCTTCGTTGCTCGTGCGGATCTCGCGCAGTCGTCCGATGGGTTCAGCTTGCCGATTCGCGTATGACTTGCCACTCTGAGCTCAGGCTTCAATATATCAGTGTGTGTATATATACGCAGATCAAACACATAGTGTTGAGATGGGTCTAAACTGCATGGGCTGAGTCAATTATGCCTTAACAATGGGATTACGTTTCAATTACAATGAACGCATACGAGGAAAAGTGTATCATCGCGATCTGTCCTGGTCCGAACCGAAGCAAGTCCCGTTGCTTTGGGTGTGTCGCTGCATGACCAGCGAGACATGTTCATTACTGGCCACTTTGTAAAATCCGCAAAAGCCGGACAATGCTGAAAAATGAACGAGTGCCGCGAACTGGGTATCGCCGGTTTTTCAACAAGGCAGAGTCAAATACCTTGTTGCAAGGATCGTCCCGCGTGTGTCGTCCAAAGTTCTTCACATCCAGAGCACTCGAGAACTGGCAACGCCGTGATGCTATTCTCGAAGGTCCAGCAGCTTTTCAGGCAAGGAAGACGAGTGCAAGGAATGGATGAAGGAGAAGGATGAAAGGAGACAAAAAAGACAAAGGAAGGGAAAAGATACAGGACGAGAAAAGGAGAGAGATAGAGAGAGTGAGAATAAAGGAGGATGCAAGGAACGACCGTCCCCGAGAACCAGCCTGTTGCCCCACCAGAATGTCCTTTGTCGCGCAGTCCTCCGCTTCCTTCCCTCTGTACCTCGCCGCAAGAGCGTGGTAGGGCCTCTTGTGGATGGGACACATGGAATGCGGGGGAGCTCCGATCCGACGTTCCCTGTCAAGGCCCACATGGAACCACTGCAGATTTTTAGAACACCAAATGCATTGCGAAGCTATCAATGGTCACCGAGTTTAGTTCGTCCGATATCTTGTAACCCAATGATCCGTGAGATGTGGTTTATACGATTTGCAATATTTCACGATCGAATGATAATCCACCCGTGAAACATATCAGGGCGTCCTTTCCCTCATAGCTCCGAAACCACACAACAGCTGATTCAGAGTTATTAAAATCATGTTATTCAGGGCCTCATCCGAAACCCGAAACGCTTGAAGTGACCAGGTCTGATAAATGAAGTATAACGCCGCCTCAAGTTAACCTGAACTGGACGAAAAGTCATGAGCAAAAAGTCACTACCTACATATTCCGTAAAGGACTATGATATATGCAGAGGGTGAAAGACATCGATTGAGACGAATTTAAGGGTAGCTTGTCTATGATGGATTCGAGTGTGCGTGTATATGGAGAGGGAACTTCTCATTTTCTTAAAATATTAAATCATCGTTCTGGGTGTCACAGCAGGGGCTGCGCTGTCGTGGCGCGCGTGTATATCCCAAATGACCATGCCTATATACCTTCTATCTTTCTTCGCCCTTTTACTGGTTCTGGATGATCGTTCATCCGTGCTACAGAGAGGTAAGGAAGAATGGCGCTGGTGCTTCTGAACACTGGATGGTCTCTCATACTTTCGATGGTCCTTGCTGGTTGCCGGACTCCACCGACTGAGTTAGGACCGAGGAGGATGAGATGGGAATTAAAATTCATTGGTCCCCGAAACCCTTGTCACCGGTCGAGTGCCATCGTAAATACCTGCGAGAAAAGTCCCCATCTTCCCGTTCTCCCTTTCCTCTCTCTCTCCCCCGCATCTCCGGTGTCTCCACTTCGCCTGACCTGCCCCACCTCTTCCTGTCTTTTTCTTACTCTCTACCTGCCTCTTCCTATTTATTTTTCTTTCGTTCTCCAATCCCTATAGAGCGCTGTATTGGTTTTGAAATACAACAAGAGCTCGAACAAACGGGCTTACGTGGTTGCCGAGGTTCACCATAAAAATTATTCCCGAGCATACGTTCGTAATATCTAAACCTCGAAATCTCCGACTTCTGTATTCCCACCATTTCCCCCTTGTGTGTCTCTTCATCCTCCTCTTCTTTGTGCTTTTCTGCGTAAAATTTCTTCGGGAATTCCGGTCTCTGGGATGCAGAATCATTCTGCATACTGGTGAACGTTCGGCTCTTGTGTTTCCCTTCCAATTTTTTGGTCAAATTTCAGTACCATTATTTTTTGGAAAGAAAATATCTGAACCTTGCGGAAGATTGAGGAAAAACAGCGCTTGTGCACGTGTCATTTTGTGCACAGGGAGCGTGGAAATTACAGAAAGCAGCAGCACGAGATTACATCGCCGGTTGGACGACATTTTTAGCAGTGTGCGAGGAAATTGAAAATACACGTTACATTTGATTTAATGTTACTAAAATCCAACTTGGCTGCTACCCTTAGGTCCATTTCTGCCAGGTGATACATACTTCGATAAGCTCAAGTACCAGCGTACTCGCACTCGTCTGTATTTTCATTCGGTTGAAGACCAGCTTGAACGGAATATATCGGGGATGGGAGAAAGAGCGAGAGGAGAGTATGAAAAGAAATAAGAGAGAATGATAGAGCGGAGAGAAAAAAAATAAAAATGAGTAGTGAAGGTGGAGGCAAACGCGAGTAGTCCACGAGTTCCAACTGGTTTGCGTTTGTCAGACAGAGATTTTCATCAGTTTTCTTGGAAAGTCCAAGCTCCTATGCGCGGTTCCGAGGTTGTTCAGCGTTGAGTGAAAACAAACGACCGGGGCCCTAGAGAAGAGACCTGTGCGCCTTGCATTTTAGCCTTTAATCGCATCCACGCTCCATGGAACATATACATATGTCGATGGTCGGTAAATACGTGATTGTATTATTTGAAAAGCAAATATTACGAATGAATAACAAAGTCTCGAGTCTCTCAAGTTGTAGAGATCTGATTCGTTCGTCATCCTCCTCGATTTTTTGTCCTAGAACCAAGTGATTATTATCGTTTAAGGTTTTTTTTATAGCTTTTTAGCTTTTAGCTTTTTAGCTATAGCTTTTTTATATATATATTGAGTCTATAAAAAAATGAACAAAATTATGCGCAGTTGGTTGGTCGTTCACCGAACGTCTGATGCATATTTTTTCGTGCGCTGAGCGATGACGCAGAGATTTTTTAAGATGATGTCAATGACCAAACGTCTTCAACCAATACTGATCTTTCGCTATACGGTAAAGTTTGCGGGCACGTAGATTATCCATCTCGCGGTCTTGCGAAGAAACAATCGCAGAAAACGATCAGTTTTATCCGTGCTATGTGGGTATGGTACGTGTACGATCGACTCTACAAACGTTGCCCCCAATCGTTCAGAATCATCAGGAGGATACCAGACGCGTATCGATTTTCAGAGATCGTTCCTTGTCTTCAAAATATATGAGGAGAATTTGGAAAGTTATCAAGAGAGATTCGCTCTCATCATTCCGGGACCATCATCGAGATCGCATCGAAATCGTAGGAATCATCTACTGTCAGAGATAATTATATCAATACCGATCTGGCCGACTCTAATCTCGACATATTTTATATCAGAAATAAAACATATTTATTGATTGTGTGAACGATCGATTTGCGTGGTCCCCGGAGCGGGAAAACCCCGTCGTCCTGCCATAGACACTAAAGATCAGTTTTGCCCACCGCATTTGTAATAAGAACAAACGGCAATTTATTTGAGACATCTAGAAAAAAAAACAATTTTTATTTATAATAAACCATGTTAACAGAAAGAAAACGTCGCAATGTCTTCTTGTAGTATAAAGACTGTGTATTTTGTGTCTTGACGAGCAACGGACAGAGCGAGATGAATTGAGTGACTAACGGTGAAAAGACAGCGCGAGCGTTGACGGGGATTTGCATGTGAATGGCGTTTTGGGGACCAACTGAAAAGGCGACTCTTTCTTTCATCGACGTCAGATTATTGTCTCGGGAACACGAGTTTTTTCCTCATTATTAATCTACGTGATATCATCATTGTTTTTTTTTCGTTCTCTCCATCAGCTTCCCTCTCATCACACCGCCTTGGTATTCGTAAAAGCATGCCGGAAGGAGATAGAGAAGACGGTTGTTACTCGAATTGTATAATTTTTTCTCGATAAGCAAAATACTTTGGTAATTTTCTCTACTCTGCGTTAGCGGAGATTCTGATTTGACAAAACAATGGAACAGTCTCATAAATGATCCTTTCCGGTGTAACATCGTCTCCTCATAATTCTTTTCGATCTGTATTTTTTCAGAGTACCTTTTTCATTAATCGTTAATCAAACAACATTTATTCCCAACGCATACCTGTGTCATCGTTTTCGAAATTGGAAAAAAAAATCCGAGGTACGATGGCCACCGTCGAGTTTTAAAGAAATAAATTATTGCTGTTGGTTTCACAACTGTAATACTTGAAGCACACTTGAATGTCTACTATCAGAATTAAATAAATTATTATATACTACAAATAATTATTTTTTCAACAAACCTGATTGGGGGGCTATAGTACCCCATTGGGGCCTTCTCCTCTACTGAGCTGCCTGGTATCGATCGAAAAGTCTAACTATGAAAAAATGTTCCAAAATTTCATCGAGTTTATTCACACGAAAGATTTAATTGACGTTTCATGAATTTTCATTGCTGAATGAGTCGATAACTACACGTATCCATAGTACACGAAAATTGATGACTAACGAAAAATATCCTGTCGATTTCAAGGATCACTACGGCTGCCTGAGAGCAAGTCGGAAAGTGGAGAACATGTAAGTATCAACGCTGAGTACATTCGAGAGTATACCGTCGATGGCGTTGGCATCCAGAGACCCGTCAGTCTTCCATCGAGATCTATTAATAATGAGTCTCAGAAATCAACCTCTCGTTGTTTTTTTCTTTTCACTTAGCGAAGATCGAGTCCCTTGACTCGTTCTGTCTGGATTAATCATGGGATAACATTGTTAATTGTGCGCAAGCTGTCTGTCATGTCAATTCGCAATGATGACTGACTTATCGTTTCGTGTAGGTAAACGCAGGACCTTCATACGCGAATATATTTATCATTCCCGAGCACTTTCAACGGTATAAACGATCGCGTGAGCGTTTCAGGTGGATATTATAAATATACGTACGAACCCTTTTGGTCGTGTGTACGCGTATGTAAAACAAACTCGAGAGTGCATAAAACGCGTGAAACCCTTGAGCATAAATGCAGTTCATAAATATTAACAGTAAAACACGTTGCAGCTAAAGGTAAAATCGATCGTCAAAGTACGTGAAGAGATGAACGTATTTGCGAACACGACGAAAACGCGCACGTTGGTGCACGCGAGGGTATATCAACATCGAACTTTCTATTCGTCCTTAGAAGTCAAAATATTATATTATACGATCGATCATAAATAACGCCTGACTTGAACGACTCGGAGTGGAAAATCTGCACGTGTGAAAACTCATATCCAAGACCATATCGTGCGTGTTGTTTACGATAAATCATACGATAGCTGTCCTTTTCGAAAAAGATATTACATTCCGGGAATATCTGGGCTCTTGATGGTGCGTGACTTGCGATTGGTGCTGTACGACATCGTTTTAAATTAAACAATGTTATTTACCTTCAATATTGCCACTTGAAGAAACCTTGCTTATCCTATTTTCCTCATTTTCCTTATCCTAAAAGTTGCTTGTGGGTCATATCCTAATGTGATATGTGCGAGAGAGAATCATCGTGGACCATGTTCGTTGAATTCAAGATTCATAAACGTAACTAAATTACAACAAAAAATCAACGTACGAGAGTTTAACTCATGATGCAAAGAATAATTGTGTCAGTGAGAGGGGTGTTTGTTCAGGAAGGGTAGTTTCCGAAATAAGGTTTATAATGAAATTATAATGGGGAGGCGATGACGGAATAAATATATAATCGAAAGGACGTGGAAGTTGTATGACGTATTAACTCGCGTTCGTCTCCTCGCAATATCGAGAGAATTACGAAGCCAGGTGTTCGAGACATTTCACGGTGCTTCATCCGAGCCCGTAGGACTACGAGCTCGGCGGAACCTTGAACTTCTAATACAGAGGGAAAAAAGCAAGAAAGAGAGAGAAAACGAGAGAGATCATCCGAGCGAACGATTTGCCGACGAGAATGCTCTCCTCTTCGTATTATAATGGGATATGGATGGCATGGGACCAGGTCATTCCCGTGGAAGGTACCAAGTGTGGTTCCTATGGAGACTGAATTCAGTTCGAAAGGGGCCCCTAAAACTTTGGTCATGACAGTTTTCATTTCGTTTAAGAACGAAAATAAAAGAAAAAACCTTTCGAAGAATATGAAACGAAGACGAAATAAATTTGTTGGTGATAAGATCGAAAAGTTATTTTTTTTTATTACAATGAATATCATAAATACGTCGAGGTGTACTTGGTGCTGTACTAAAACCGTATAGGGTGTCGAGGAAGGTTTTGCCGCCCCTGCGACACAGTTCCACATTCCTTTTTCACGACGGGTGGCCATTCTTCGTCTATAGGCTCCCCGACAGTCATTCGTATTAGCCCCGATAGTTGCGTTGTGTGTTTTTGTGATTGATCACGTGACCTCGTCATTCGGTATAATAAGATTGCTTTTAATCCGCGCTCCATGAGAGCTCGTCGGTCGACCGAGAGATCTTTGAGAGTGCTCGTGTCGAAAAATCCAACATACAGGGGCCTATTCGTTGATCGCATACCGAGAAAAAAAAAGACAATCTCTCTCTGCGATCGTGATATCGCTGTATAGCTTCGTGGGATCGGACGATCGAAAATTTATCGCCATCTCGAGCAATAATTTCTAACGTCCTGTAGAATTTCATCTACCATGTGAATTAAATAGGCTATTCCATTGAAAGATACTTCTCATTGGTTGCTCGTACAGCGGAGAGTTTATTATTTCAACATTGATTCAACTAAATGGAAACTACGTATGCTCCACATCGCTGGCGTTTAGAGTAATGAGTTCGGTCGTTAGTTAAATTCATCCACGCTCGCATAATCCATGATGCGGTCAATTTTGTTCACCCTGTGCGTACTGCGTTTTAGTTTGCAAACATCTACACCGTTGATAATGTACATGAAGAGAATGCTTATAATTGAGTTATCAAAGAAAGACTATTCAATTTTAGGGAAATGAAAAGTCATAATTATTTTTCTTACTCAATTATAATACAGTTGGTTTTAACCGTGAACATCAGCGGTTTATTGGAATGCATTTTGCAGAAGCTTTTCATAAAGTTGAATAACATGTTGGATTATCGACAGAATTCATTCCGTTCTAATTACGTCTCGTATATCAGCTGTTTTGCAAGACATTTCGGAGCTGAACGATTTTCAACGAGGCAGGTCTTAAATTTCGCAATTTTTCCAGGTACGGATTACGAATTCGGTCGATAAATTATACGCTGTTTCGATGGCTCACACTTGCGTTACCTTGTGCAGTATCATTGCTGTTGGACGCCCAATTTAATCCGTTAAAAACATCGCTTCATTATTATGTTAAGGGAATAAAAAGTATAAAACATCCTCTCTCTCTCTCTCTCTCTCTTCTAGATGTAACGCATTGTTCCACTTTGTCTCATATTTTTGTATGTACCGTTTACACGATAGCACTTGTACCATTCGCAGGGGAAAACGCGGGAATTATATCCGATTATTCAAATTGGCAATCCTCAGGCAAAAACGGCGAGGGAAATTCACGACGACACGATCCACAATTCAAATTTATGGAAAAATGCTTCCGTAAACAAGAAATCACTCGCTCTCCGTCTACTTTATTAATATGGATCAATTCTGGTAGAGCTCGAGTGCCCTGCGGTGGTAACGAAAGACGTACGGGTCGTGTTTTATATGATATATCAATATCCAACAAGGCCTGTACGACCGAAATGCAAAAATGGGATAATCGTAGAAAAATTTTGTGTTTGTTTAAAATAGCAACTGACAAACGATAATAATCCGAATGTCCCAAAACGAGCCAAACTACTTTGTACAACAATTATTTTTGCTCACGCTTAATTATTTCGAATCGTGTGTTGCAGAAAATGGCGAGACAAGCGGAAAAATTGGCCACCGATGTAAAGAGCAGTGCATAAGTGAGTACACGTAAAGAGATAGAAAAAAAGGGAATAACTATGGCGAATCTCCTAGCGGAAAAAAAGGCGATTAGAGTTTGCACATGTAGTTGCGAACAGTCCTAATGACTTTTAAAACCTGGATCATCATTATATGCGCATGTGTGACCTTAAAAAAAAATATTTCCCAAATAGAATGACCGCGTGCAGAATGAAAAATTGCATAAATTTCATACGCTCAAGTTCGTTCGGAGAGATATAATATTAAGCGTTGAATTCTGCATTCCTGGTGGTCTCGCGGTACAGAACGCGGTGGGGGTAGTACAGAATATAGTCCACCTCTCCGACAATACGGTCCAAATGATGCTGCCCTATCTGTGTCCTTTACGTTCAGCGATGTACACGTATAACTGTCGAGAATAAACGCAGATGTTTTATATGTCCAGTGAGTGCTACGTCAATGTGGGTACCACAGAATTAGGATATCCTAACTATGCCATAGAAAATACCTCGCTTGACCCCGCCGCATAGCGATGGGTACAAACCATCAGCCAGAAAAAAAGATTTATTCCGCATCGACGTATTTCGTCAGTTTTTCCGCGTCCCTTTTACCGATATAACGCACCAGTTAATCGTGGAACAGACACGAATGAAGATTTGGCCAAAGGGTTGAAAGATAGAGTTGAGATAAAAAGCAGGTCGTAAGTACCTGAAATGTCAAGGGTAGAAAAATAAAATGTTTCTTTTTCTACGATTGACCATTCTTCACCGAAAAAAAATCGTCACCCTAAGCTCTCATAATTTTTCTACAATTAGTAACGACTTTTATAAAATCGGTGTTATAAATAATGAAATACTTCGTAATTGGACGTCTAATTTGCTTTCAACTTTCCGAATCACATCACAATCAGTAAACATGCCGAATTGCTAAGAATGAAACTTTATCGTGATTCGCAACCCTCGCTAGCCCCATGAGTCGTGCTCTGTGGAGTTTGCTGCACGCAAATGAAGAATTGTCAGCCAAATACGATTCGAGGGATGGGTTTTGTCGGTCGATATAAAGTAAGAGAGGAACAGAGTGAGAGAAGGGGAGGAAAAGAGAGGGTAGAACGAGGGACCTCGAGAGGGACGGCGTTGGAGGATGAGTTAGAGGGGCATGAATGGAGTGTAATGCCGGGTCTGCACTGATTGTTGCCCTTTCGCCTATCAGTACACTGCAACCTCCCTCTGTAACCCTCTACCCGTCCGCTTTTTCGAATCCATCGGAATTTCAGCACGAATTTCCGCCGGTGCCGACGTCACTTCCGCTGCAGAGACAAGCACAAGCTATCTCTCACTCCATGTGACATCTCCATATGAAAACAGCACCTTCTCTGTCGGATGAAAAGTTTGTCTTTCGAGATTTCGCAGCACAACCTAATGTTTCAATTGCGTTGAAAGAAAAATGCGAAGAAAGGCTCTATTTTTTTCATTCGAATTAAGGGGTTGCGAATTAAACACACGAGTTTGGCAATAAATCTCTTGTGAGTCTTTTCAAAGTAAAAAGATCGGCCGAACCGGTCTCCGAATATATACAGGGTGACATGTTAAGGGTGGCCACCCCCTTTTATTTCGCCCCCCGTAAAGATAATCGGACGGGTCGCGGGTGATTTTTGAAGGAAATTTTCTGAACTTTTCGATAACAAATACGGCGTTCATCGGAAAATGATAGGTTTTGCAGGACAAAAGTGGCCACGACGAAAATAATGTGAAAACACATTTTTTTCTGATAGGAATAAAGTAGACTTTATTCCGAATACGGGACACACGCGAAAATTTTGTTTTGCGTATCGCATCATTAAGAAAAGTTATGTCAAAATTAGGTGTTATAATACCAATTTAAACTTATCTGAACGAAACGATGGAATCGAATGAACAGGGCTGTAGTGTTTTGTCTCAAAGTCGGTTTGTCTTTTGCGCTCAAGTTCACTCTCCCAATGTTAATTTTGTATCTGTCAGTGTGAAATGCCAAAAAGGTTATTTAAGAAATGTCAGGTTATTGAAAAATATGCCGTCAACGAGCAGACGACGCAGCAAATCACTCTCGTACCGCTCGTTCAATTCCCATGTTTCGTTCAGTCAAATTCAAATTTATTCGATAAAGCGCATTTTTAATATAACTTTTCTCAATGATGCAATACTCAAAAAAAATTTTTCGCGTATGTCCCGTATTCGGAATAAAGTCTACTTTATTCCTATCAGAAAAAAATATGTTTTCACATTATTTTCGTAGTGGCCACTTTTGTGCTGCAAAACCTATCATTTTCCGATGAACGCCGTATTTTTTATCGGAAAGTTCAGAAAATTTCCTTCAAAAATCACCCGCGACCCATCCGATTATCTTTACGGGGGGCGAAATAAAAGGGGGTGGCCACCCTTAACATGTCACCCTGTATATCCAAATGCCAAAACGCAGAAAAAATAAACAGCCTGCCGCGTAATTATACCTTGAATATAAAATCTAAGCGTGATAATAATGGCACAATCTCCTCCATGCGTGGCCATTTTTTTCTACGACGCATTCTGCACGATTTTTCATCTCCTGCGGTAGACTGGACGATGGAGCAACCGGCGAGGCAAAATATAATTCGACATTCAGTGGGTAAAAAAGTATGGGAATAAGAAATAAAAGTGGCTTCAAAGCAGCAGTTTTAAATATGGAGAAAGCACGGGCGCGCGGTGCCGCAGAGTCTGTAAAAATTGGGCTTAACTCTCGTTCTCCTCTCGTAATAGAAGCAGCGTAACAATGAAATTGTCGAGCGAAACAAAAGACAGACAGGCGAGACACGAGCGACCGGCCAGTTGTAGAGATGTGGCTACTGTAGGCAGTGGTGAACGGATGTGGGGAAAATCTAGAATTCTTTTTTTGGCGACAATTTCCATGGCAGCAACGGAAGAGCCCATGTATGACCATATATGAATGAATCCGAAGTGGTTGAGATGCATTCGAGCGTGATACGGAAAATCACCGAGCGAGAAAACGATGCGCCTCGGTAACTATCTACCATATTGTATTACCGTTGCGTCAGTACCGTTGTGCCATTGTTGCGTGTACTACTGCCGGAAGAAACAAAAAATGGGGTTGTGGGGGGTGGATCATACGCAGCAGGAGAGACCGAAACAGTGAGAGTCCCGGCGTACCGTTCAATTCAACACCCTTTCCAAAAATTTCCGCGGTTTCACGCCTGCCTCCATCCCTTTAGCGATTGAAAACACTCGTACAGGCGAATGCGCTCATAACACCCCCTCGTCTTTTATCTCTTATCGCTATTCCAGATATTTTCCATTTTACCTCTCGCTCTCTTTCCCTTTCCCGTCTTTATTTTCGGATTCTCTCTCTCTCTCTCTCTCTCTCTCTCTCTCGTATACCTATTTTCAACGCAGGCTGCAGAAACACCGTTTCTTGTATTATTTTTTACCACGATGCGCAGATAGGGGTGAGAAAATGAAACAACCGCCGCAAGTACGTAATCGTAACGATCGCAACACCACAGTGAAATGTATTCCTAGTGTCATAAGGAAAAAAAGAAGGATATATTTTCATGCGGGATGGAAAAAAGGGGGAAAAGAAAAGTCTGCATTTGGAGCAAGGGGAGAGGATGGGAGATGTTGCAAAAAGATGATGGTGGGAAGGGGTTAAAAGTCGAGGGCGGGAATAAAGCTGTACGGGGAATTCGGTACCCTCATGCGCTTTGCGCGGTGTGCCTTAAATAATAAAACCGAAAAGGTAAATATAATTACGTAGCGACCTAACTTGTTTGTAAGCTCGCCGACAACCTTTTGCTCGGCTCACGGCTCTTTTGCTAACGCGCACCAAGCCCGACAACAATCGTTGCAAGAGTCTTGAAAAATGCTTTGAAAGGAGGGCCTACGATTCACGTAGGAGCCTATAGGAGTCTCTCAAGCTTCGCGTACAACGGGACAAATTAATGTTTCATTTTTAACTCGTCGCGCGAGATTACTATGTACCAAATTTAATCTGCGCAAAGTCGATTTAACATGGCTCGTAGCGACAGTGTGGTTTCGTGGAATGTAGATCGAATATCTAGAGAAATGTTTTTCCTTCTTCGCTGTTACATCTCAATTACCTGTACACTAAGGTGGACCAAAGAAATGTTATTCACTTATTTTCAACAGGTTTAAAAGTTTCGGTTACACAAAGAAAGACGTAAATTACAATTTTCAGCGTTTTTTCAACTAGTAATGTCAATATTAAGATGAGCCTTTGCATCAGTGTTTTCTTTTCCATGAGAAAAAACATTTGATAAGGAATTCAAGAGTACTTGAATATTATTAATTTAAGGAATGAACCGCCTGACGAAAAAGCTTCATGGTAAGGAGTTACAGCCAGTGAAAGTTGACGTAAACATTGTCGATTTTTTTATTGCAGCCTCATGACACTTTTTTCCAGGGCATGCATTTTATTAGCGACAAATGCCCAACAATATTTTTTATGAAATTATATTATACCCTTGGAAATTACTATTTGCATTTTCAATCATTCGCAATCGTTCTGACAAAAATATGTTATGCGTTTTATTCTGAGGCTCGTCGTTATTGTGCAATAAAATTCAAAACACGCTCGGATGATTTTTCCCAAATAAACCTTATTTTTAACCGGTATTTTTGTTCGTGTGACCGAAATTTTTTAATGCGTTAGGAAGATATTTAAAAAATCTCGTTTCTCGTGGCACTCGAATGTGATTTCGTGACGCAAGCGTCGTCATTCGATACAAAATATATCAAACCATTTTGCATGGTAATTTCGATCGTATCAATTCTTGTTTCAGAGTTTTTTAAATATCAAAAAGACGCGATAGATTCCAGGTTACCTAAAATTATTCTCTTTCGAAGAGTTGAGTAAACATTTTTCTCGAAACCTCAGCACTTCGTTGATTCGACATCGACGCCGAAACCCCTTTTAACCCTTGTCAACTCGCTTGCAAATTTTCCGACACATATCGCAATATTTGTTTAGGCATTTCTTTTCTTTTTTTTGTATTCGTAACGCGAATTCTTCTACATTTCATGAAACTACCCTTCACGCGAGTGTATTGTGTGAGTACTCGAGAAGCCATTACTCGTTCTTTCATACTTATGGCCAGAATATATAATACACCCGTGAAGCTGCTCTCGTGCGTTTTGCTTGTAGGGTAAACCGTCTCGGGGCCCGGTGGTGTGCATGTAGTTGCTGCTTCCATGGCAAAAAAGCACTTGTGGGCAGCCATTATGACGTGTGTACACTCGTTCGTATGTAATGCGAACATATGGAGATTTTTCCCCCTCTTTTTTTTTCTCTCAGGTCGCGATAAGTACATCGAGAGCGAGGCAATAGGCACGCAAGGGGAAGAAGAAATGCGCGCAAAACGAGGACGGCACACGCGCTTTTCGATATGAATACATACTCCGCCACGGAGTCCCTCGCACTTTTCTACTTTCGTGCTGCTGCACCCTCTCCGGAACCGACCAACAACCCCCTTAATATCCGGGCTCTCTCTTGACGTTGATATATAAAGCACCAAAGCTATACACATACTTTACGTCGGCACGAAACGGATGAGAGGGCATCACTCGATGTGATGCCCTCCAGAGAGTTCGGAGCCTCCTCCTTTCCTTCTCGGTACATTCTGACTGCTAAAAATTAAAAGGTACAATCTTATATCGTTATGCAAGTTAAATGATGTGATATATGCCCTTCTGATTTTTTCACGATCCATGTGTGAGGCCCGTGTGTGTTTGGGTTGTGTGTAACGCGCAAGGCACAGTGGCTCACCGCGCTCCGCAGGTAATTGGCCCTCTTGATCGTCCCAGAAGGAGTTTTCACCAAGGAGAGCTACACACGAATAACGCAAGCACCCAATACGCTATGCTGCTTTTCAATGATTTTTCTTTTTATTATTCCGCATTCCACCCCTTGAAGAACCTTATAGTATCACGTAACAGCACCAGCGGAAAGCTCAGGGGTTGCTGCTACGATTTTTCCTTCGACCCCACGTCAATTCTACTACTCTTTTCTCGCGCACTTTACTCTCGTGTGCTTCCGCATGCCAGAGCTTGTTCAGACCATTTTTTTCTCTTTTTTCATCCTCTTTTCTCCCTTCCATCCAGCATCCATGCGTATGCACATTGCGAATCGGCACGCTGCATTCTACTCTCGATTGACCGAACGATCAATCACGCGTGACTTTTCGTTTCTTCCAGTGAAGAAAATGTCTCAAAATTCGTGATCGGATCGGTACGTACGTATATTTTTGACTAATATCATTGCGGCCAATTATACGCATGTTCCAGGTCTTGGAGGCTTCACGGAAAGTCATTTTTGTATCGATGTAAATGCCTGTTCGATTTTTTACACTCCCGACACTTCAATGTAAAAATCTTCATTAAAATCATTCTCGTAATATTTTTCTTTCGCGGCTTTAGTAATCTCCTTCGTATTCACGCGTAGGGCTGAGTTCGTTGGTCGCGTCAATTGCCATGAGAGAAAATGTGTCTGAAAAGTTAGCTAGCTTCTTTCTTGGCTCTCCATCCATGCAGGACCAGGTAATCTCATCTTACCTCGCACTCGACCGTCGAGCGATTCGACGCCGTTTGAAGGATTATTACGCCTTGTTCCTTCTCACAAGAATGGCGAAAGCTCCGAAAAGTTTGGCCACAGCGAGACGAGACGTTTCTCTCCCGCGGTGCTGACTCCCGGGTGTACAAATGGCCCATAATTGGCGGAGGATCGTTGCAGCGTCGTTCTTCTCGTCGTTGTATAGATGGAAGCATCCGATGGTTCCTTCTCGCGTATCTATACCTTGGAGAGAATTCACGGGAGACGTGTCGAGCGAGCGAGCGAGGAAGATGCAAAAATGATGGTCCCTCGCGACGAGGGGACCTCGGAGAGAGAAGCGGCTCTGGGGTTTGCCACTTGTTTGCCTTTCTCCTCTCGGTTTCAAATTAGGGATGCTTTTCATTTGCTTGACGTCTGCCCCGCCCCCGAACAGCTCCTGCGGTAGCCTGATAGAGAGTGCGGCCAGAAAAAGCGACAGAGAGGGAGAGAGGAAAAAGGAGAGAGCCACTCGCCAAATTCCAAAGTGGTATGGATACGAGCGCGTTCAACGCGCCTAATTCATTTCATTCTTTTCAATAAGCTGGCCGATCGATCTCAGGATTTCGTCTTGGCAAGAAAACTAAATGTAACCTCTGCTGCAGTAACGTGTTCTCCAATCTGAGACTTGTACTTTGAAAGGTTCGACGTACTGTTTAGACCCACAGGAACGTTGATTTTCAGATTTAAAAATTACGGTTATTGCTTGAAAAGGTCCAAAACACGCAATATTGAAACTTCAAAATTACTTGACCAAGGTTATATTCAACTTCGCTCAAACCTCATGTCATGTCCTTGGAAATCCAATGCCGATCACTCTTTATTTCGTCAAGTTTTGTCCAAAAAAAGATTTAAAAGTCCTTTTTTTTCGATTATCCGTGGTTTTTGAACTTGACGAAAATAAAAAGTTCGCCAGCTTCGGTAACGGCACTGTACACTGATAATGGATAAATTGATGGTCTCACAAATTATTACTGAGTTACTTGAAATTTACTGGAAAGTGACGCTCGTTTTTATTTTTCCCTAACTTTAATAGTTCACTGTTGGCAGTGGGATAAAAAAGAGAATTGCGTGCTGAATCGATAGACGGTACTTGAACATTTTTATTTCGCCATATTTTCTCCGAAGGACATATTTCAAGAAAAATCATACTCCAGCAACGAATGTTGTAGTTTAATACTTTTTCCACTGAGTCGAGATGTAAAAATTAGGATAATTCCATCAGCAAGTGAGTCTGTCACGAACAATTTTTTATTGAAAGCCACTCGAATCAACGTATCTAATGGCGTCTTAGCGCGGAGTAATAAAAACAAAGAAAACTTCTCGTACCTTCATTATTATCCCCCGGAAATGTCTATCCAAATTTCATCAGTGAATCAGACGCTGGTTTTTTTTATCGGTGGACCAAAAAAATCGCTCTGTCAGTCTCGATAAACGTCGCGGTAGCAAACTACGAATTTCACGATCTTCGAAGCTCTCTTTCAAAGTTCGGCCTCGGTGCTCTCAGTCATGTCAGGTGCAATTATACGGCGTCCCTCCTCGTGCAGGAGGCCAACTGAGAGCAGCGTGCGTCGTCCATTGTCTTTTTCAAGTTCTTCTATTTCCGCATCGTCTTATCGTCGTTCCTGTTTACACACTTAGGAATGATATCTATATATCGAGGGAAGTAAGGGATGAAAAGAAGAGTTCGCATTGTCTCACCCTTCGTCTTTGGTGAGAAGTCTTCAGGCCGGATTGGAAACGAAAGTGAACGAGTACCCTCAGGTGTACATCGACTGTCGTAAAAAACTCTCTATTATTCGACTTTGCCATATTCTTCGGACGGTCTCGATATTGAGGAAAAAATCTGCGGCTATTTCAGAGACAACGTTGCTCGTCCTTGCTGCTGTGGAGAGTGAAGATAAAAGTTCTTGACAAGTGCGGCTCCACTGAGAAAGCGGAAGAATTCCTCGTGGTACGTACACAGTGCGAAAGTTGTGACAGCGAGCTGGAGATTGTTCACGGTACGTTGCAATGAAGTCTCAATGGTCGTTGGTTTTTACGCGCGAATCTCATCCTTCGGGTTCTCTTGTTTCTTAGAAACAAAACAAATGATAGATGCGTCTGGAGGATATTAAAACGAATCGCTAGAAAAAATACGAAACGAAAAGCCCGGCATTGGTTGGGAACCGAAATGTCGGTACTGCACAAGTGGCCGACGGTACCGATTGTATACTCGCATACCATCGGGTGACTGTCAAAACGATAACACCGAAGTGACTTTGGCTGTAGGTATTCCTGGCCCACAATTTATGGCTAAACGTTTTGATTGGGTGCCATTGACGATACTTTCCGCAGGTACGCAGTGAAATTAATTTTGGCTGGATTCATAGAGGGATTAAAGCTCGACATTGCCGGCAATGTGGTCCATTCGAAAGATAATACAAATTGTTTCTTCCAAGCTCGGCTGAAGCTAGATTCATCGTATCGGAAAACGGTTCAGTTCATAAAAAGTGTTATTATTTCGATTGAAAATTGAGATTTGGTGGGCTTTCGAAATGGAAATTCACGGACAGATCTCTACTCTTCCATACAGTGGAATCCGCGGTGGATATTTTCCATGTCGTACACAAAGTTGTGATTATTTGAAAATTGTTGCCAGTCTGTGTGTATTCCTGTTCTATTCCGTGTAACCCGTGCCTTATTGGACTTTACGCACGAGCGTAATTTCTTCAACGGATATGATGGTTGTAACAATAACGACATGCAACATTTGCGAGTGATAAGCCCTGCGCTCTTCTTCCATTATTCGATTCGATGCTTTCTCGTCAATTACAGGCCCGAGGAGTGCGACGGATGAAAAAAGTGAGCGAGGTGTACCGAGGCGGAGCAAATAATAAAAATGAGTAATTACCTTCGCTCATCCCTACCTTCGCCCGTTTCGTATCCTCTCTCCGTTCCTCGCGCATCATCTCTCACTTTATACACTGTTCTTTTCTGCTGAAAGAACATGGTGGATACGAAAACTTGAGGGATAGCTCTGCAGATCTCCTCCCAAGCGTCTCCCACCCACGCGCGAGTCGTTCAATTAACGGAATACTCGTTGTATGCCCCACTCGCGAGCGACTCGCTCTCACCTCCTCGCGATCCTTCTCCTCCTCCTCCACCTCTCTCTCTCCACCTCGTCCCTTCGGGGATAAAAATGTCCAGCACGGGGAAGCACAGATGTGTATATCGCGAGTGCGTTTCACCCGAATGAGAAAAAAGCCAGGCGTACAAGAGGTTACGGTATGCAAAATATCACCAGGGCGGAGGAGTCGATGAAGAAGGAAATGATGCTGGAGAAGAGCAAGAAGAAGAAGGGTTGAAGAGAGGAACCCCGCGAGTTGAAGCGGGCGAGTTTAAAGGTTGCGAATGAAGCAAAGAGAGATAAACGATAAGCACGTATATGGGGGGATGCCCCACCTTCTATCTGGCACTCACGCCCCCTCTACCGCGGGATCTCAACATCGCAACGTGGCGTGCTTCCCCCACTCGAGAACATTTTCGACGAGATAATATATATCTATATATATATATATAAACAGAATCGTTGCTCTCACTCGCTTCTTTTCCTCTCTCTCTCTCTCTCTTTCTCTCTCGTTTCATCTTTCTCTCAGCTGCCTTCCGACTCACCCCACTTTCCGGATGCCGCCGCTTTTACCCCGCGACGCGGCATTTTCACCCCTCCGCACAGCGCGCACCGCCTGATCGCGAGAGAGACTTCGCGGGGCCGGAACAGTGGGGGTAGCGAGCACAGCCGCACTAGCTCGTCTGCCGTCGTACCGAGCAGTTCCAACCGTTTTCGTGCTACGCTCGCGTGTATAACAGCGTGCGTTTTATCAACGATACGCAAACTGAGAGAAAACAAAAAAACGACCGAACGCAACAACAGCTGGATTTATCGTTCGCTCTACGTGCATGCGGAACGTCCATTTAAACTGTATGAGATAGTGTGTGGTGAAAAATGAAGAAGATAATGACAATTTTGCGATAAAAGCTATGACAAATGCGTGGCTGACGCTTGGCTGTTTCGTCAGCGAGAAGTTTGCCCGGTTCGATCGTGATTTTTCACGCGTTTGTTTCGGAGCATCGGCATCCGAATGAGCATCGAGAAATAGAGGAGGAGAAGTTTACAGCACGAGGGAAATTTGGAAACGGAGCGCGAATGGACAAACCGTCGAGTGTCTGTCTCTTACTGCCGTGACTACTGCGTAGCTCACGCGGCGTCTGATCACCGACGGTTCCTACTGCGTTCGAGAGACCGGAACGGTCCTTCGTCGCGGGATAAATGTGCGCGTGTGTGCTTGTGTGAATGTTGACAAAAAAAAATCGGCATGTGGCGCTGAAATCTTCGGTGGTGATAGCCTCTGGCCACGGGTCAGATCGGATGGGATAAACGAGACAGATCTCGAACGATACGAGAATATCGAGTTTTTTCGTCGTCGCAAAAGTATAATTTCAGTTTCGAGCCAAAGTATTCGTAGAGAACGAGAGGCGGTGGGGAAGAGGGAAGCTGGTTGTATCGAAGCGAAAAGATAGAGGAAAAATATGACACGCGAAACGTGGTGGTGCTTCGCCTATTTCGTCATCAGTTCACGAGGAATTTCTTACGAGAGGCCAACCTGAGGGTAATTTGAAGAAATATTCGTCTCACATTTCGAGATAAGATAAGAACGATCGTGAATTATATTTCCATCGGATTGTTTCGACACGATCATCGAGAGCTATCTCAACATCGTCACGTCGATCGCTGTGCGTTTTCGTTTTTTCTTTTTCCTTTCATTTTTTTATTGCCCATCGTCAGCCTTCGGAAGTGCGGAACGATAACGATCGCAGATAAAAGGGAAAACGTGTAGAACGTAATGTACAAAGATCACGATCGTGTTGGATATTCATGAATGTTAATGAGAATTTTTTTTTTTCTCAACGACGTTTCGGCATAACGCGAGTTTATCAGTGAATGTAACAAGTGTTATCGACGAGGGTTCGCGTATCAAAACAACGAGAAAAATATCAGAGTGTGTAAACAGTGAATAGTTCGATCGATTATCGTCGACACGTTTGTTGTTTTCATTTTTTTTTTCTTTTTTTTCGTCGATTGCAGCTCACGACGATAATCTCACCAGAGTCTACGTGCGCAGTGCGTCAACGTAAGTAATCGAACTCTCGTTCATTTTGCAATTGAAACATTCCAGAAATCGATTGAGCTGACATTGCAAAATATCGACGATATATCAAGCGTGATACACGTCGCGGCATAAATCGAGCTCGTGAGCGAGTAGCGCGTCGCGGCTCGTCGGCCGAACGACTGCGAGTGCGATGGGCGCGCATAAACGCGTCGAGAGCGGCGCCGCGTTTCCGTACGTGGAAGAAATTTCTATTTCGTTGTGATGAACGTAACACGCAAGCGCCGTTTCTCCCCACGTGCTTTTCACAGACGAGCTTCACCAACCTTGTCGTTATATCGATAAGAAAAACCTAAAAAACCGACTCGCCCGTGCAAAAGAATCGTCAATTATCATCCTCTTCCCTCGGAGTGGTAACTGCATTCCCATGATCTGATCTATGGAAATGTACGAAGGCAGCAAAAAAATGAGCAGCTTGAAGAAGTCTGTTTTATTCCAGGGGGTGTTTGTTTAATTAGAAGAAAATTGTCGATAAATTGGCGAAAGTAACAACGAAGACGCAAAACACAAAGGGGAAAAGCCCCGGTTGCGCTCGTCCAACTATCGCTGCTTCTACGTCCAGACGATTACGTAGATGGGATATAATCCCTGTTGGAAATGTGCCAGAATAGAAGGAAATCGAGACGAAGCGTAGAAAACGATGCTGAAGGGGGGAATACGACTTTGAGTAGATCTTGGAGCTGTCGTTGCATATCTTTCATCGCTGTCATTATGATATTTTGATTACTTAAAAGTAAGTACTTAAAAGTCTGAAAGAGAGAAAATACGAGAGCGACGACAGCAAGTGACCAAGAACACATTTTTCGTTGTCATTATAATATTTTGATTACCTAAAAATAAACACAAGCAATTGTATGAAATTTCATGACAGCACGAAAATGACACGCAACAGAAATTTCTGCCAATTCGTATTATGTTTCCGTTTCCTTAATTCCAAAAGCTTCGACTGTCCATAATGATGATCTGTTTTTTGGTTATTTTTGGTGGTCATTGGAAAGTCTAAGAGAGAGAAAATACGAGAGCGACGACGGCAAGTGACCAAGAACACATTTTTCGTTGTCATTATAATATATTGATTGCCTAAAAATAAACAAAAGCCAAAGTATGAAATTGAATGACAGCACGAAAATGACACGCAACAGAAATTTCTGTCAATTCGTATTATGTTTCCGTTTCCTTAATTCCAAAAGTTTCGACCGTTCATAATGATGATCTTTTTTTGGTTATTTTTGGTAGTCATTGGAAAGTCTGAGAGAGAGAAAATACGAGAGCGACGACAGCAAGTGACCAAGCAACGAACTTTTCGTTCGAATCTGCCCGGTCGTCGGATTAGTTTAGCGCTCGAGTGTGCGTAGGTACGAATATACTCGTACATTCACGGAAATTGAATGCATACAGGGTGATTCTAAACGAGTATCGAATGTAGAAATTCCGAATTCTGACTGACGAGCAAAACTACCCGGACGTTAATTTTTTTTCACAATCTTCCAATGAAAGAAATAGAATTCCAACATTCTATGCCAATGAGGGGTCCTGATTTACCGATTTTAGGAGACGCTTCAAGCCTGTAGAATCAAGGCAGGAAAATTAGAAATATGAAAATGCCTGTTTTCATGATTGGCACTATACAACAAACGAACAGTTTTTTTTTCATTTCTTACTGATTTATTATTATTAAATAACTTTGTACAAAAACTAGGAAATTCTGAACTAAGATGAAAATTCGAAGCAGAAAAATCTCTTCCACAGGCGAAACGGTTATGTGCCTGAGCTGGGCCACATTGCTCAGATTGTCAGTCAGAACATGCAATTTTTTAAGTTCGATATTTTGTGTGGATCTCCCTGTATGTGTACACGTATAAATATAAGGGTAAAGAATAACGAAGATAGGATCGCCTGCGAGAGTTCTGACGGGACCACGTAATTAGGGATTTATCGACTCGCACGATTCTCGCTGAGACTATTCATTATAGCCATATTATGTGTACACAAAATGATATTCAGACACGTATACGTATCTGTATATATTTAGCGAAGATATCGAGGCGAGAACTTGTATATACGTATAGTGAATCTGCGAGGCAAGAGCCTGGGGTCTGTTACACACGACAATTTCGTTTTGGACAACTTTCGAAATTTTCGAGATAATCGCACAAGAATTTTGACGAACGAAAACGTTGATTGGTCCCATACGACCTATTTAATCCGTCGAATCATTTTTATGGCTGTTGAAAAGACATTGTCAACATTCCTCGACGTGAATTACGAAGTTCAATTACGAGAATCATGTATTTCTCGGACAAGTTTTACATGTCGAGGGGTATCATTGCGTTCGGTAATGTTTGTATGTAGTGATAACGCTTCTTTTCCTTTTTAATGACTGCTCTTTAAATGCATTGTTGGTAATTTGAAAAAAAAAACGTCAGAAAATATAAAATACCCCAGCTAACAATATACAAGAGCATCGTGCAAGAGTTTCAACATCTGACAAAGTAAACTTTATGAATAAATGAAAGAAACGTGATAATTTTATTTCCACCCGTGTTTTCATTGCTCCAACTTTATGGTCTGGAATTTCCGCAAGGTGGAACGTCTGCAAGTTTTAATGAAAGAAATAAAACAGAACGTATAGTACAAACTCTTCTATATTGATCTTGGACTGAATTCCGTATCACGGAAGCACCGGTGTTACTTCATTTGTGCATGAAAAGTTTGAGCTCGATTTTCATTTACCCGAGGTATTCCGGAGCATCCGAAAATTTGACAATTATACGAATATCACCGGTCAAAAACTGAATAATACCTTACGAGATAAATATCGCATTGAATTGCGTTAATTTTATTTTTTTTTGTACATACTAAAGTGGATTCGGTCAATTTTCAAACTGGAACATCTTCCACCCATCGTCATAGAGTATTTGTTATATTGCTGTTGCGCGATAAAAAGCTATTTGCCTCTGCAAATTATCCGATAATGAAGTAAAATACACAAAGAGACAATAAATCTTATCGAAATATCATTCTACCGCGTAAACTACAATTTTTGTACACAACGAAAATAGCTTTGCGAGGATGGCTTAGTTGATAAGCCTCGGTAACAAGTACTCCAAAACGTTCGGTTGATAAAGCGTGCTGGTATCCGTGAAAATTATTTTTGTGCGTAATATCTTTCCCCTGAATGATGAAAAATAAGTACCGACGAGGAAAATAAATTCGATCGCTTCTTTCCTTCGATCGTATTGTTTGTGTCGTACGGGAACAGAATTTAGTCGTTTAGGTCTATTGTTAGACTCTCATAAAAACATGAAAAAAATAGGTAAGATTAACGGTATATCTGATTGACAGTCGCGATTGAAGATAAGTGGAAACACTTTACTAGAGCGGAGCATTTTTCTTCTAGATCAGCTGGGATTGTTGGCTCGGTCCCATGCAATTTAGCTATGAAATTGCTCACAGCCATTCTCCGCCAGGAATTTGAATAATAATTTATTATATCCTTGTGTTTTCTCACGTTATTTCCAGTTTAACCGCGTTTTATTAAAATGACTCATATAAAAACACGGTATATGAATAGACATGATTCCAACGCATAATTAACTTATGGACAAATGAGTCTGTCAGTTTTTTTTTCATGCGAAGGCATTCCAATATGTTCCCCAGATCGATCAACAAGGAAAATTTCTGGATGTGTATCTATCGCAGAGATTCAATTCGAAAACGAAAGAAATATTCCACTGTCTCTAGAAAAATTCCCGAAACAAATGTCTGGAGAATTCGCACCTTTATGACGTTTCTTACATTTTCACATTACAAAAAACTGTTGTAGTTTCTTTAATAATCTAAAAGACATCGTTATAATTTTTTGCACGATGCAGATATACAGCATTTACGTTCGAAAGTAAATCAACCGAGAATTCGAGTGAAAGCTGTCTTTTTTGTCGTTCTATCAAACTTTTTCAACAATTTCGTACCACCGCAGTCTTCTATCGAAAATTTATAAATATCGTAAAAAAAAGGAACGCCGGGTGGGAAGGTGCGAGCTTATTTCTGAAATCGTTGAAGTAACTTATTACGTAAGAATACACGTATAAAGGCCACAGTTGACATTGTTTCTTATACTTGCACTTAATAATGATCGAGAACACGAAAGCCGAATAAGAACCAGAGATGTAAGAGAGTCGGAGCATCCGGCAACGGAATTCGTCCCGCGGATAGTGCGTTACGCTTTCTGGACCCGTTCCAACGTCGAAGGGAGCAACCGAGCCACGCTAAAAAGTTAAAATAACACAAAACACAGCGTCGTCCCCTTACACAGCACTATCGTCGCGACGAGACACTAACGTTATTTTCACCCACACGAATAGCCGCAGTCTTGTTTTACCAGTCGGTATACAGTGGCGGCATTCGTTTTGGCTTCGAAACGAACATCCGAATTTCTTCCTGTACACTCTGTAAAATCATGCGAAGGAAACTGTACTAGAATTCCCCGGCAAAATCGCCATGGCAATGAAATTTTTTGCTCACCAAAAAAGGGTGTGTTAATTTTATTAACAAACATACATCCGGAGCACTTTAGAGTCTACAAAGTGGTACATTCGCTCGGAATATCGACCGTAAAATAATACGTTCGAATGTATCGATTTTATGAGGCTTAACAAACATTAACGGATTACCGTATAGCTATTGTGTGCTGAGCGTGTGTGGCTTGAATAACGAACACAATTGAATAGATACGCAATTTTATTGAGCAGAGAAGGCAAAAGATTCGCGGATCAAAGCGATTGAGTAAATGTCCATTTTGGGATTCGCTCAACAATTGTTTGAATTGCTAACCAAACTGTCCAAAGTTCCATGCATTTGTTGGATCAAGTATCCTGATTCTTTCGACATACACGTAATTTTATGCGTGAACGCTATTTGAAACGCTATTATGCGCTAACGCTATTTGATTGTGTCTAATATCTTTAGTATCCTGCATAGTATTTTTTTGGACTGTATCAATTTCTCATTTAGTGGATTATGGACGGAGAATATCATTTATCGAAGAATGGGATACAAAAATAAGATTCTTTTATTGTTGAACGTTAACTTACTATACGACGAGTAGAATTTCGATGCTGTGTTATTAATTTTCCAAGGAAATTAAAGTTTCACGTCTCGTGAAAGTTAAATCGCTTACGAAGAACTTACATTTTGGTCTATACGGTACCAACAATCTTTTCCATTCAATTTGGGCTCAATCTTCTCCGTATGTCATTTTCCTCGTGACAACCGTTCCGCTCACGTTGTTCAATTGGCGGTTACAGATTTATTATATTTTTGTATACTATCAAAACTGCTTATTTGGCATACGTTAAGTGACAGTTGACTCGACATGTTGGTTCGGAACAAATTTTTGTGCTTTTCGCAAAAATCATACATCAAACAAACACATGTAACTTAAGTGTTAAAAAAATGTTTTTTCAAAGATATTTTCAAAAAAGATGAACAAACTAGCGATCAAGAGTGAGAAGGTGAATGCTACGTGCGAAAATTTTGCGGGTGCCAAATTTTAATGTTCATAAAATAAAGAATCGGAGGATTGTTGATGAATAGATTTTTCCAACTGTGCAATGTCCTTTTTTTCTCATTAGTGGTTGCAAAGCTGGGCAAATGAAACAAATTGTTTTGCCTTTCTATTTCTCTCCTATCGTTTTTGTGTCACTGCGAGTTAGGCGACCTAGGAGCCTGAGCTCAGGTACCAGGCTCGAGTTTACGACGTCAAGAGGAAGCCTCCTCTGTCCCGAGTTAGAGAGAAATACTTAGTTTCTCCTTGGAGAGAAAAAAAAAGGAAAAAACGTAGTTTGACCGCTCGGCAAATCGTTTCAGTTGGTTTGAGGACGGTTCACACCTCTCGTAACCGCATCGATAGAACCGTGGCAAAAGCCCTCGTATAACTGCCCCAAAATTTATTATTTTACGAGGGATAAAAGTCTGCGTATACACACCAGGCCATACGACGGCACTCAACGTACCGTGTTTTCTTTTTTGAGACTGGCACCCGTTCGAGCACACTCACAACTGGATCGTTGTGAATTATACATTTTTTGATTAACGATTATGCTGATACGCGAGGTGTATAAGATTGAAATGTTTACCCCAACTCGGTAAAATTACGTAAAAACGAATATGAAACTGCAGTTTGTATTCATTACGAATCGAATGTACACACACTTTTAGCATGGAACTAATGGAACTGTGGGAGAACGAATGAATTCGATTTTAATCTATCGTATAGCCTGCCCGAGTACGAGAGCTGGCAGGCATGAAAAATCTACGATGTTGAATTTCTGTAGCGGAAATGCCATAGAATGAAATTTGGACCATTCCGCGGAGTGACGAGTGATCTGTTGATTGGAATAAAAAACAGATAAACCCAGTATTCCTCACATGTTTCCAATGCTTGAAGAAAGAGTGTTTTCATATCGCAAATTATCGGCTCTTTCGACTAATCCATCCACGGGATAAAATCCATTTACAATTTTAGTCAATCTCAATCTTGCACATCCGCTTCATCTCCCGGTAGCGTTGTATAGCTCCGCTCACGCTCGTTTCAGCAAAAGTGGCAGTTCGCAATTAAACGACGAGCTACACATCGGTGGCTGTAAAGGGGATCACGCGTATTGCACCCAGGAACGAGCGGAGCAACAGAGTGAGAAAACTAAGGGATCTAGCCAGCTCGTACACACGCGCTTCGCGGCGGCACAGCACAGCGAATTAAAATGTAAATATTTGATTAGAGTTAATCCCGAGCAGGTGGCTGAACCCTGGACGTCCGGGACCACACAAACTCTCCACACTCTCTTCACGACGCACGCATACACATCTGATGTATAATATTATGTACGGGGGATAGCCTTAGGTCTACCCCTATAAGGGGTGAGTTTTTATTGCTAGTTTTTATTGGCCATACAGATAGAGACCCCTCCACGACCCTCAACCGGGGTACCTCTTCCGCACTCCTCACGAGCCACACACGCCTCCGACGTTTTCCCTCGTTTCCACACCCCTCGTCTCTCGCATGTTCGAAGCCTCGACCCTCTCGACATCCGGTGGAAAAAGCGGGAGAGGGGAACGGAGAGGGTTGATTAAAACTAACGTTGCGCCAAGAATTACCCCGTGAGATTGAAAATTAAATTAATACACAAATGCTGCTCTCTCTCTCTCTCTTGCTCTTTCTTCTTCTTCCTCTTTTTCTTCTTCTTCTTCATCTCCTCCTCCGTCGCTTTCTCTTTCTCTCTCTCGTCCTTTTTGTCCGTTCCAGCTCCCTTCTCTCTTACAGCCTCCATTCTCCGCTGGGCTCTTGTTGCTACGGTACGTCGCAGCTCTGTCCCCGGAGGGCTAATTACGTATATAATATTAATTAAAAGTTAAGTGCTTCGTTGTTTTCAGCTGCGGCGTTGCAAAACCTTCGCGGCTTGATGAGCTCGAAGGGGTAGTTTGTCCCAACGTCAGAGGGTTTGTGACTCGTTTCGCGAGATATCCTCGGTTTTATATCTTTGTTACATCATATTCAATTAGCACACTTTGAATCGAAAAGGTCAGGGGAAATTAATTTTAAAGATTCTAGTGACAAAATAAGCGCGTATTCAATCTCAGATGTATTCGGTAAATGCGGTGATTATCTGTAAAAAGATTCTCATTGCTCTGGAAGCTTTTTGCATTGAGACATTCGCAATAAGCATCGATCGGAAATAACGAATCAAATAATCAAGAAATGTCAGTTTGAAAAAAAGGTTAAATCAGAAATTGTGGTTCAGTTTCGGCAAAGTCCGCGAATTTTCCCAATTTATTCAAATTTTATTTAGGGGCGCAAATGTTTATGCATTCAATTCTGTAGTAGTCTCGAACGGCGTCAATTGTAAATTCAATTACTATACTTATTTTCATGTGCACCATCCAGATGATTTTCGAAGTAAATAAATGGATTGTTGAAGAAGGGCATATATGTATGATAACGCGAACACAAAGATGGAAAATGAACGTTTCAAAAATTGCAAAGAATATATAAATGCTTGACGAAAGAAATTTTGAATCGTCTAAATGCACTCACGTATATAATATTTGGCGACAATGATGCGCCTGCAGCTGGTATCGAATACAAATGTAGTGGTCATCGTAAACCGAGAGTACATGTATACACTTATAAATAGTGTTGATATGGCTATCTGTTATTGCTTTCTCAGAGAGAGAGAGAGAGATCTTGGAGCATTAGCTTACATGCATCCATGAATATTGGTCCATCGCGTACTTTGGTGAGTGCGCGAGCTTCGCAGTGCTGACGAAGAAACGTTGCACTACAGAGAGTACGAGAAAGAGCATTTTAGAGTGAGAAACAGAAAGAGAGAGAGGAAAGACATCGCGAGAGTATGCTTGACTACATGATGATACGGAGACTGGAGAAAGAGGGATGGCAGAGCAATGAGGGGTCACCATAGAGAGGAGCGAAGGGGGGAGAGGCATATAATGTATAAGGTAGTCCATTAGCGTTAATATTATAAACGTTAGCTGCCCTCCGGCCATTCCCTCATTTACGAAGGTACATGTGTATCTCACCGTATACTTCCACACGCAAAACCACGGAACTCGCATATACCAGCACGATCGAGCCGACCCCGCACTCACGGATGGACTCTCGATATTACACACAAACAGGATAATAGAAACAACGCATATTTCTCATCCATCAATCATCCTATCTTCTCCAAATATGTTTTATATTTTCAAACAAAATCTGACATCGAAACTGTTCGTACTTTCAATCTCCATTTTTCCGAGTGCAATTTGTCACGAGTTTTCCAACTTTTTTTCCAGACGATCGCTTTGCTGCTGTTTCAAAATCGATGCTTCTATTATCTTCCATTCAAGTAATTTTTTCAGTAGTTCATGCGTTCCTTGGTGAAGTACTAGAATTCGTGATGTATTTTATTCTTGCTAAGATTGCACGGTCGGAACATCATCGATCTATTCGTTGCGGTGTGCCCGTTTCAGGTTCAGTTCCTCGGCTGGTATTTTTTCGTATTCGACAGAGACTTCTGACATTTCGATCTCTTGAAATAATCGAGAAGATCGAGCTGATTGAATTGTTGAATGACTTGTTCATCCGCCAATTTATTCATCTCAATACGGTGGTACAGTCTGATGTGAAGAAATTGACGGTATCGCGACGAAGTTTGTTTCTCATATTTGTGTTTTCACATGTACGAGTTTGGGGGTACATAATACACATGGGTGTCCTGATTCGGGTCATCCAGATTCCGATGAAACTATCTCTGTGTCGAGGCTAACCCCCGCCCCGTACAATAATGTCATGTGTTGAAGTATTACAACGGAAACAGTGTATGCACCGAGAGAAAGAAAAATAGCACATCGGATTGTTTTTTAGAAGGTGCGGATTAAAACAGGAAAAAAGCAAAACAGCAAGGGAGACTTCTCGTATTTATCGGTATACGAGAGAAATCAACCCTCTAGCCAGCAGGGAGGTTTCGAAAAAGGGCTTGAGTGAATTAAGCTTTTTCGACGCGCGACCGCAAAGTGGCGCGAAGCGGCTGCTGTCGCCTGTTTTGAAAAAACAATTTTTCCAAACATTCTCCGCAAGGTAAACCAAAACGAGATTTTTTTTCGCTCGGCAAAATATTTTAGGTATAAAATGAACTAGGACAAGATTTTTTTTTCACTCGTCAAAAAGACGCGGTACGCACCCTTGCTCTGGGATTGATGTTTGAAAGTTTGTACCGATAAAGAGAGACAGTGAAATAAAGAGAAGAACGCGTGCTACATATTGAACCGAGGGTCTATCGCGATTCGAGAGAGATTTTCAGTTGATTACTGTATCAATGATCAATCAAGTGACAATCAAATCGACAGAGTCTGTCACAGAGCTTGAAACGAAAAGCATTTCAATCGAAAACGAAAACGTGAGAAAAATACATATTTATCCGGAGCATATCGAACGTATCGGAGAGGCAATGGCATTCAACCGTTATTAGACCCGTTGCGAATCCATCGGCGTTTTATTTCAACGATGTAATACACACTGCTGATGCTACATTGAATATACTACTACGTATACACATGCATGCACTTTCCACGCTATACATCGAGCCTTGTATTGTATGGAAAGACCGAAAACTCGCTTCTGCTCTTATCGAGCTCAATATAGACGATCCCTTTTCCCGTATATACATTCTCTCCGTCGCTCTTCATACACACACTCACGCGCGATCATTGTAGCAGCCCTATCTCAGCAGCCAACTCACCCCGCTGGCAGCCAGGCTCGCCAGTCGCCGGGCGCTCCAAAACTACCCCGTTAGTCTAGGAGCGCGCGCGCGCGCGCGCGCCCTCTCGCCCGCGATAGCGACGGGCATAGGGGAATTGCGAGCCAGAGGGAGAAGGAGAGATATTACCACGAGTGCAAGGGAGGGTAAAGGGTATGCGCGCAACAGATTCATGGAAGGGATATGAAGGGTGCATGCAGAGAGAGAGAGAGAGAGAGAGAGAGAAAGAGAGAGCGGTGGGAGAGAGGGTTGGAAACAGAAAGAGACGGGAGATATCAAGAGTGGATGAGTAAAAGCGCGTGGCACGGGGACTTCGGGTATAAGGGTAGGTTTATACATGTATGTATGTATGTAGTTCTCGCTACCCCAAGCAATAACATTAATTGCTATAAGCTCAATCACAACGAGTTGCGCGGGGTTGCCGGGGTTGGTTGTATCGTGCAGAGAGGAACGAGCGCGCGCGGTGCGGATACGAGCGCTTCACCGTCAGCCAACCAGCGTATCAGTGTGTTTCAGCAAGAGAGCCCACTGCATCCCTCTTCTTGGTGTGTGTGTGTGTGTGTGCATATACAGTGAAAGCCAGCCGGGAAAACCCAGCGTTGGGTCACGTGATGCTATCTCAAAATTGTTCTCGGATAATTGAAAAACCCTTCAGTCCAACATTCCGCTCCGCTATAGCTCCTCTGACACGTTGATTTAATAAATAGTTTCCTATACTCTCGTTCGGTTATTAATACTCATTTCTATGCTATGCGTTAATTAAAAACGTATTTGTTAAACATCGCGAGTCCCTCTGAGTTTGATTAAACTTGCTCATTTATCAATTAAACTTAAAATTTAATGAGATTTCCGAATGGTTCATTGCTATATTCGTTGGTCATTTTTGTGGTTCTGCGATGTTAGTCCGCATTGATGGCTTGGTATATTTCTCGCGATACGAAGAGCAGCGATGATCATTCGTACTTTGTTCAAAGTGGGTCAAATTTAATGAGCATCTGCGTATATGATACATTAAGCGGATAAAGCCTATCTGTTGGCTTTGATTTTCATTGACGAATGCTGTGCCATCTTGAGAAACTTATTTCGATAATTCATATTTTTCGTCATGAAACGTAAAATGTTTATGGAAATTCTAGCTCAAGGGCAAAACTAAGAGAAACTTTGCGAGACTTTTCTTTTTCTTACGATCGACATTGCGAAGTAACAATTGGAAAAATTTCGGATTTAAGTATATTGTAATAAAATAATTGATAACAATGCGTGTAATTGAGAATTAGTTTGACCGTTTTACTGTTTTTATTTTCAATGTAAAATACCCAACGCTAAATTCGCCCTGAAAACCTCTTGTTCACAATAACGAAAGAATCTTTGCTGTAACAGAGTTTGAGCAGAACAAGGATATTTCCACGCAATTTATTGAAGTTAAGTTTGAAAATTTGACCCATTTTGTAATAATTATTCGACATTTGTTGAAAATATTCAATTTAGTTTTGGCAAATTAGCGTCAGTGTAAATTGAAGAGTGACGATCTGATACGAGCCTCGTATTTTAACCACAACCACAACGGAATTTTCGAAGAGTATTGAAACTCGATAAAAAAATTGTTCAATGTGTTTTCTTTCACTTTTCTTCACATGTACACGAATATTTATACACACGTGCGCACATGTACAAAGTACTCATGCTGCTCGAGGATTCATTACCGCAGCCTCGTATGCGTCGCTATATCGCTGAGAACCCCTGAATACCAGAGAATTCTAGGCACTCCTGACGTCTGCTTAATTAATTACTATCCGTGATTTTAATTAGCCCGTACGCGCGGTACCCTTCGCGAAAGAGCGAGCTCACCTGCTTGTTCCCCTCTTCGTTCGCGAGTGAGAGAAAGAAATACATGAAAAACCATATGAAGCAAGTATATATCGCCGACTAGGAGTACTGGTTTTATCTTTGTTAGTACGTGGATGCAAGACCATACACGTGTGTCTGTATCGAGCGAGAAGAGCGTATCATTGTCGCCTCTTGATTTATCAAAACAATTTTTCAAAAGGGTATAAATTTGGAGTGAAAAAACATTGAAGGAAACGGGAATAAAATAAGAAAATATATGAATTATCGAACTCATCGATGTATCCTTCGTCCAATAAAAAAAAGCGTCGATGAAGGATGAAAATATCGCGTTCATTGTTGTTGTTTTATTCTTTCCATGATTGTTCGCCACGAGCGAAGAAGAAACTTCATCGTGGCGAAATTCCACTTGGTTTGTCATCAAATCTGACAATTATATATTTGCGAAAAATGATCGGTCGCAATTTGCAACAAAAATATGTTAAATAAAATAAAAAATGACAGCGTTGCATCGTCGGTATGTTGCCGATTGCTCGCGTACACCCGCGAGAATTCATTCGCTAGCCATGAAGGTATATTACATACTTGCAATCGCAAATAACCCCCGGCTCATTCCAAAAACGAAAGTTCACGCAATTAAAAATTGAAATTATGTATAGACCTCATTTTCTATAAACTGTTGAAAAAAAGTAAAAAATAACAAACGATGGCACAAAAATGAGAGTATTAAGATCATTAAGTGATATTTAATGCATCAAATGAAATTGATTAATTATTAAGAAACGTCCAAAATTTCGAGCTAATTTTGAATTCTTTTAACACAATCGCACCTTGACCTATATTAGTGTGTTTAATTTCCTGTATGAAATAATGGACCTGCTTAATGTTCTACGTCACTCTTTCTTTTCCAAGGAAATATAAAAAACATTGCAATTCTTTATAAGCGACACTACTAATAACGTTCGATGAAAAGATCTAGAGAATCAGCGTTGATCCTATTCTAATTATTCATATAAATACTTTCAGGACATTTTTTTAACCATGCATTTTTTAGATTCCATTTTTTTTCATCGTCAAGCTTTGACTGGGGGATAATACAGCGCCCTGGAAAATTCATTGGGAAACACTTCTAGAAAAGAATTTTTTCTGTTTGACGCAAAATAGACAATAAATAAACGCGTGATTAATGAAAACTGTGTTTTGATGAAAAATTAAAATGTATTATCAACGTTTTTTAATCGGAAATGCCGAATCGTTCGACTCGCTCCAGACTCTGACTCTGCGTTTCGCAGGGCTTTCTGCTTATCCGACCACGCATGGCGAGTGTCGCAATTTATTGCTTGGCGCTGCCGGGTACACTCACATTTTAAGTGAATATATATTTTTAGTATTTTCCTTGCAAATTAAACGACTAATTACTTCATCAATACCAAGCAGTTATAAGATCAACAAAAGTGAGTTACGATTTTAAGGACGCGGAGAGAGTGGCGGGAGAATCGTCGTGCTCAGGAATTTTCAAATTAAGATTATCGGAAAATGATGACGAGTATATCTTCGACACAGGTATAAAAGTATGACTACCTCTATAGTGTTTTGAAGCTACGGAAATTAATTATTCGCTCAGAGAAGCCGTCCCGCCACATTCTCCCTTATTATTCACTATAAAATACAGAGAACGATCAAGCGAGAGACAAAGAGAGAGAGAGAGAGACAGTTATAGACAGAGTATGCGCAAAATAATGCATAGAGTTTTACCTCATTGTCAATTTATCCCGATTTCATGCGTATTTATCGGCAAGAAACAAAGCGAAGCTCGTACACTCGCTCGAGGATATATGCATGTCGCTAATAGCTGTGGTGGCACTGATATATTTAAATAATAATATATATTATAACGAGTAATTGTTAACGATACATTAAATTTGGCCGTGGCGTGGCATAACAAATCACAATTTAATGCATAGAAAAGTGAGCGAGGGAGAGAGAGAAAGAGAGAGAGAGAGAAATACATAACATGTATTGTGGCAAAAGCAGCAGTGAGGAAAAGTAAAATCGTATTGAATTGCTAATTATCTCACGTCCGTTACGTAAAACTCGTTAACGGTAATTACAACGAGGAGAATATAGCGCGTCGTTTGCGCTCGAACGCCCGAGCTAAAAGAGCGACATACGGCGCGGGATTCAAGCAGTGTGCTCCATATACAATATTTATGGATGTGTGTGAAGTGCCAAGAGAGATAGAGAGACGGAAACACGCGAGTGATAAATAAAGCGTGAAAAGAAGAGCGAGAGGGAAAAATAGCCCGAAGATAAAAGCTCGCGAATGCGATTGAAAACGCCGAAAACTTGCGTGTGGTTAATTGGTTGATTGGAACAACGAAAACGACGTTCGTTGTATCTGTGTTGGCGATAGGTATACGCGATAAGGGATGATAATTACGATAATGATTATTAATTTATGACAAACGGATACGGTCAGAGGTTACGCTTGTTAATGTATTCGTGTATGTCGCATAATTATTGTGTGCTGGACGATAAAGTACTTTGGCGAATTTTCAAGCGCATTTCATGAATTTACGATTTTCGCTATTTCATACGTTATTTTCTCTCGCTTGTTAATCCTTTATATCCAGCCGTGTGAACAAAAGTGCTTCGTAATAATTTTAGGTCTTTCCTTAATGGTGTTTTTGGTTGCTACTCGGGAAAGTGCATAAAGTTGACGCTGATGCGGAATTTATTGACGCCTTTCCGCTGCATGTTCTTGAGCGGAACGAATATTGGTTCGGAGCTTATTTCTGCGGGAGGATAAAATTTGTGATTAGAAATAATTACAAACTTAATAGAAATAATTGAATAGCTGAAGGCGACAGAGAAATTCCGACAATGTCGAAAATAAAAAATTCAAGCAAATATTCACGGTTTTACCGTGTTTGTTTATTGATTCCTCCTCAAGTATGTTCAGGTGTATTTGTTGAAATTGTTTTTTTCTGAATATCGAAGGCCCGGAATTTTATCGAGCAATTATTTCATTATTTTTGCTACAAAAGTTCTTCCCATTAGGGTACTATTTTGAAATAAATTCGTTCTTTAATTTATCTTTCTCCCGAATGTTCTTCACAAATACCATTCAATAAGAAAACTATATAGGCATGATTAATACACCTCTTATCACAGTAATTCGATCAAGATTATACTCTGACGTTTTCTACAATATTTTACGAAAACTGTAAACAAATTTCACTCACGAATCATTGTACAGGCCTCTATTTATCACAGTCCTTTATACCCCTCGGAAATAACCCTCTCCTATCCACCCTTATTGACGATAAAAATTTGCAAGATTCTCACTAGCAAAATTATCGATGATTTTTTTTTTTCTAGATCGATTAATCGAATATTATTCGAATAATGGAAATCATAAGAAAGTCAGCAACCAGTTTTCAACTGTGCTTTTCTATATTAATCCGAAAACTATGGAGATGAAACAAAAATTCGGAAATTCAAGAGACAATGTAGTTTGAGAAATTAGCTACGAGTTCATATCATTTATAGTGGATAATATATATTAATCATTAACACGGGCGATGCTTTGACGATCTATATTCCATCTCCTATGTACTATGCACTTCCGTAACCGTTCTACCGAATGGAGAAATAATTAGAGGCGATCATTCGGCCCTGACACTAATTGAATATGAAGCAATTAAGTCGCTCGTCGTCGTAGTCGTCTCACAGACAGAATATATACTCTCTAGATATTCATAAAGTGTGTATACGTATTGCACACTGTATATGTATAGATATAGCAAGGCAGACAATTTTGCTGTCTTGCCCTGTGCGCTGGGATGTCGTCGGTACTGGTGTCCTCAAAATAATTAAAAGGCACAGGTGTCCGAGGTGCTCGGGCATATATTACACGTCTTCTCGCTCGGTCACCCGTTGCCCGGAGCTCACCTCTTGCACTTGCTATGTACGTAGTATTACGTGCAATTCTCGACTCGTATAATAACATCGTTCCATATGAAACAAACGACAAAGGTTATATGCAGCCCAGGAACTCAATTTCGTCCGCGTAATTAGTTTGCGCATTTTCGGGACACATTCCACGGTTCCTTTCAGTCGTCGAATTAATTTAACGACTAAATTATATTTGCGACGAATTAATCAATTTTTCATTCAAAAGAACCGAAGAGTTTCGAAAGAAATCCCAAAGATCGTACGTCCGATCATTTTCAAATTAATTTTGTTTTCAGTGTACAAGGAAACTGTGGTTTTTGAAAGTTTTCGATCATAGAATTACTATTTTTAGATTTTAATTTAGAGAAGTTTTGCTCGATACTCCATTTTACAAGGTGAATCGAAATCGAGGGTTCCGGAGTCTCCTTGTGAAATAAATTTTTAAATTTTCTATTGGCTATTATACTTTGGAGAGTGTACAATGTTAATTATTACGATTTTATACGCTGTGTAGTTATTGAAATTGCTATTTTGGGTGTTAATTGAGTAAAGGTCCAATGTAATCTCACAGTCGATTAGTCTCCGCTATTATGTTTCAAGGAAATCAACCTCGTTCGTTCGAATGAAATCTTTTGACTCGTTGCTGCTCAGCATTTTTTCCATAGCAAACATTATTACTGTATTCTGCAAGCAGAGTCATTAAAACTATATATATTTACACACAAACTTAATACGCATAGATGTAAACATGTACATCGACTCTTCAGAACGCCAAGGATGTCATCATGGAGGAACAATCCCAATAGAACGAAAATAAAATTAAAGTTCCACATACTTGATATAAAATCTGAAAAAAATTGGTCATATTGAAAGTACCGAGCCAATTGATTTCAGATAATAACAATATCGTAATTAGGAGCGACTCAACGAGCGATTTATAAATAAATAAATCTAAATAAATTTAAAGTTACCGAAAAAACCCTCAAAAATTATTCGTATCCCCATGAAATTGGAGAAAAAATTTGAAATTTACCATGTGTATTCGGAAATGTCAATGAGTTTATTTGATATGGAAAAGAGATTAAATCTCTACATTTCTCCTGAGTTTTCATACAATTCGTTAGCAACTGGATGGAATTCCGAGCCAAAATGTCTTTAAACACTTTTTGATTCGACAAAGCTTTGCTGAGTTATTAATTAAAATAGTAAAATTGTACGGTACGGTAAGTTTTTATTCATATTTTTCTGCAATATCGTAAAGCTCTTGAAATTCGCGTCTCATTTCGGTTTTGTCAGGATTGTACTTCCGGATCATTCTTTAATTAACGCAAACGTGTATAACGCAAGGTAGAGCCTAATTGCAAAGAGCAAACGAACCACGCTAACCAGCAGACAGTAGTATTCCCCGGAGTTTGCTGAAATGCAGAAACAGTCAGAAAGACAGCGTCTGCAAAAAAGAGATTGCGAGGGGTTTTTGATTCCCACACACACATACACCAAAATTTGAAAAAAATTTTGTTTGAATTTGTTTTCCAATTGACAGGTTTTCCTAAGATTGATACGCCTTCAAAGTTTCGGAGTGGATAACCCGTGGCAGAACGGCTTTCTCGGGAATAAGTTTTTCAAAAATTGACAAAATTCAGTAGGAAATAATAATTCTTCTCACGTCAGTTGAAAAAAAGCAAAATTCATCGGTTTGAAAACAGCGGTTGTCAAAAGCAGCTTGGTAATAAAAAAAAAATAGAAACAATCGATGGATGGTTATATACACTTTCGATATATATTTTATCGAAAATTTTGAAAAATCATAATAAATACATTCGAAGAGGATGACGAAATAATCACCTACAGTGTTTTAAATCTACGAAAATGAAGGATTCGTTACAGACGGCCCGTTTGTCCCGGTCTCCCCAACGTGCGTCTCTGTGTGCGTGTGTATGTGTGTGTGTAAACAGGATAATAGGTATGAGCACACAGAGATCTCGGGCACGCTCGTTACTTGGTTCTTTTATTCTCACTATCTCAGCTCTGGCAAGATTCTTCTCGCACACTTTGTCTGCTATATCTGTGCGTGTGTGTGTATGTGTGTATGTGTGTGTGTGTGAGGGGGTATGTGTGTACAGGTGACTCTGTGTTGGACGTCGTCGAGCGGCGCCGAGCGTGAGCGCAGTGCAGAGAGAGTATTTAGTTGCAGCGAGATAATGCGAAAGCACTTAAGGAGGCAAAAAACGAATTGCCGTAAATCTCCTGAGGGGGTGGAACACAACGTAGCGCGCCAGAGGCGCTCGTCGACGTGACTGTTAAGGGCGGGGAGGGGGGAGGGAGGGTTGCGAGGTAAGCGGAGATAGTGGGAGGGTGCCATGGCCCGACGATGGGTCATTTGGGCCACGGGATCCGATTCTCCCCGGCTGTAAACGAGCGAACGTTGTGTGCCTGCGTGCCGTGGCGCTCTCCTCTCTTATTCCGTTGTGCTTTGCTCTGCCGTACTACGTGCTGCACGCCCTCGTGTGCAGTTCAATTCATGCAACAGCGATGCACCACTTACACTTACACGGCCTGTTGTAAACTAAAAAAAGAAACAAAGAAGAGAGAAACGAGCGCGAAAGAAAAGAAAAACGACAAAAGGATGAAATAACCAGGTCCATCAGAGGTGATCCTTTCTTATACACTGTTGTATTTGCTTCGCCAGAGTAATCTCGACTTGTGTTACGTTGATGCACTGAAAAAGTTCTCTCTCAATCGACGCGGTGAATACAGCGTATCTTATGCGTTGCAGGGTCATGAGGCATGTGTCGGAGATTCTTGGATGCTGACGACATCTAAGATCTACACGCTGTCGCATCGTCGATGAGAGACACAAGTTTTTCGAAAGTATCTCGATTACTCGTTTCAATTGAATTTAAATGCTTGCATTGTATATGAGCATTGGGTCCCTGGCGGATTTGCCAACCACGATTTCGTGGAAGGTATGTTTTGGACAAATAACATACCACAAAATCGTAGTTTTCTCGGTGTCGAAACCACGAAAACTACGATTTTGTGGTATTTTATTTGTCCAAAACATACCTACCACGAAATCGTGGTTGACAAATTCGCCAGGGGTGAATGATCTTTTTTTTTTAGCTTGAGAATGTATCAATCTCGGATGGACATTGTTAAAATGATCCTGAAAAGTCCTGCCGCAATGTCGAGGGTTCAAAGTACCGTTTGAGAAAAGTCATGGAGATTTTCGCATCGATCGGTAGAATTTACGCGCGAGGGGGCATCGGGGGTCGCGATTTAAGAGCTTCGGCGTTTTTCTTCCTTTTTTCTTCTCCGTCTCTCCCACTTTTTCCTCATCTATGCATACAGATTCCACAGGTTTGCCTCGTGGACTGAAGAATTGATCGCTTGGCGCCTCAAGAAACAACGTTTCAAACATGAGCTCCTTTAATATTTAGACATCTCCCATCGCAGTGGCTTTTTAATTCTATATCTCGTTGACCATGTTGAGCTTGGGAACGATTCCAAAAAAAAGAATTTCACGTCTAATCGATTTAGTTTAGTCGATTTAAATATTTGTTATGAGTTATTGAGATAAAAATGTAATTACTTTATGCCAAAGACTATTCGATCATTTCAATTTTTTCTGTCAATTTAAATGGAAAGTGATAAAAATTTCCTCTAAATTCACCTCTGGTGTGCAGGCCTCGCCCCTTTTTTTAAAGAACATTTAACGTTCCCTTATACATTTCAAGTTCTAAAATAAAAAAATTGTTGATCAATGCAGAGCTGATTATTATCGCAGAATAATTCATTCGATAGATATCATTTGCGAGGTTTAGAATACAATCAAATTCTTTAGCGTATTTATTTAAAACCCCGTAGAAATCGATACCAATTAACCTCCTCAGTTACCCCTTGAACGGTCACTTTTGTCGCTTAGACGCGAGAGATCTTTTTCCCAGAGCGAAAAACTTTCCGCAAAAATGTGTTAAAAATCCTTTTCCAAGGCTTTATAAAATCAGCGATTCATAAAATTCGTCTGACGAATGCAACATTGCAATGAGCGTTCTCCTAATATTAATACGAAGGGGTCTTATTTGAGGTGCTGTTTCTTGAGTAACAGAGAAATAAATTTTTCAGTATTTCAAGAAAAAAAAAATGGTCGATTATTCTGACTCAGCCTAATGTATACGTAGAGGTACGTCAAGGAAGTTTCCACGCAGCTCTCGATAGTTATCGATTCTCGCACGCTACCGACGGTCCTTGCGTTGCTAATTAAACGTAAGCACGTGTATATGTATATATACAATATCGAGTCTACAAAATTTCAGAGACGAGGTACAACAGCGCAAGAACATAAAGTTCGATTAGGTGGATAACGAGTGGAGGCGATATAAACTACATAAACGACAGCTAAGAGGTAGCTCGATAAATGTACTCTGATAAAAAAAACATCGCACACACTTGGGATCAAAATAATCTATCTCTTGGCTAATCTTGCACTGATGGCTATCAAGAAGTACTCCCCCAGCCATCGATAGATCTCGATCTTTTCCCATGAGGTCTTCAACGATGACCGTTGGGAGGAAAGCAATATCTTTTTCATTATTTTTTGGAAATTACATCCTGTAGGGCATATCGTAAATTGAAAAAAAAGAAGCGGCCGACAAAAGAGAGGGAGCGAGGAGGCCGGAAGGTCCACGAGGAGTGCAGGAAAATATTTAATTAGCGAAAACCCGAAAATTAATAGCGCTAGGAAGAAGGATGGAGAGGGACAGATAAGACCGTGTTATTGTGTTACCTCTTCGTGTTTCGCTCGGTTGTCTGTGCCATTTCCGGCCCTCGTGTAGGGATGAAAATGGGTGCTTGCAGAGTCTACCCGGGTTGTGAGAGAAAGAAGCGTATGCGCATGATGTAAAGATGAAAAGAGACCGACGTACGAGGGGAGATTCGTACGATATAGAAATGTAATTCTCTCGTCTTGTCTTGCTCATTCTTGGCTTCACGTGTTGTACACGCGGAATGTAATACTCAAAGTAGCCTGTGTGTTCCGCAAAGAGCTTCAATGTGAGTGCGAGGGGATGATCGCTGTCGCACCACTTTCGCGAATTTGCTTGGCACAGCATCCCCTTGTCGCACCCCCTTCTCCATCTCTGTCTCTTACCTCCTCTCTCGCTTTCTTTTTCTTATCTCACACTCATCTTGACTCTGGATTGAGATGACCTCGAATAATCGTGGCACTTTTTCCCACATCCGTTGTGTGCGTTTTGTCCGTTCGTATGTGCAGCATGCGGTGACGGAATGCACCAGGAAGCCTCGCAATGACGGCCTATGAATTTATCTGTACCTTAAAGTTCCACTGTTCTACGTGTAAATATATATCGACGAATGAAATAAAACTTGTCAAACAGCCAGGCGTTCCCGTAGACCACATGAGGGAAAAAATTCCAAAACCGGTCAAGCAAATGAATTTTTGGATTTATGAACATTTCTAGCGACGTTTCAAATACTCAGAAAATCCCGAATTCTTCAACTTTTGGTGACAAAAGATGTCGTTCGATGACGTATACATCGCAAGGGTCTCGCCGCGAATTTATTCACTGCCGACATTGATCTTTTTTTCTATCGCAATATGACGAGAAATATCGAAGGGAGAGACCGACGGAGAGGGAGGGAAGATTGATAGAAACAGAATGAAATTGCGAGAAGCTGGGAAATTTTCATTAAGTGAATTCTTGTAGTGGGTCTCCATCGAGATTAACAAAATGACATGTGTATATAACATGGCCTTCTAGCGGAGTTATCTCTCTTTCTATTTGTTGGAACGATACTTGTATATGTATACCTACAAATGTACGTTTATAAAAAATATAATATATATTACATATAGAAGATGATACACTCCTACGTATCTATGTCGTAGGCAAAATATGTATACATATATACAAATAAATTTATGCGTGTGCATTTGTGTGTGTGTGTTTGTGTGTGTGTTTGTGTGGGGGTATAGCGTGAGAATCCCGGCAACGCCGACGGCACCGTGGTACTCCCGCTACGACTGAGATATTGGATCGAAGGGGCGGTATCTTTATCTCTCTTTGACTCTCGCTCTTTCGCATCCCCCTGTAACCCTCGCTTCGTACTCTCCGGTTTAATATCGTCAAGGGGCGAGGGGGCACACGGGAAACCGGTGTGGATATTGCTGTGCAAGGGTGAAGCACCCACCCTGCGCCTCTGTGCCAAGCTTCTGCGGGCGCTTTCGGAGATGGAAGCGTGTCGATATTCGTGATTCCCCGGGTAAGCAGGCACCTGTACACGTGTGCGTTCGTACGTACACGTCATGTTCACCACGTGTCTTTGTGGCTCGTGACGTGGATATAGGTGAGTAAAATATATTGGTTTTCGGTGTTATACCAGCACGGGACAGGTCAACGTGCAGGCACTTGAACATGATCCATCTAGTGACGCTTTTTATCCACTTGAGGAAAATTGCAGTCAATTTTTAACATTCAATCTTCCGTCAGTGGCGTTTTCATCAAGAACCAGCGTGGGAGGAGTGGGGGAATAATATCGAAAATGATTTATGAAAATTGGAATATTGCAAAAGCTTGTTGTACTTCTTTGGCTCTACTGCTACATTTTCCGAGAGCGAAACGCGTGGTTCTACTTGACGCGAATGCTGAGGTTGAGAGATTTCAGGTGGCGGGTAGTGTGCCGAATCAAGACAATGTCTATGGGCTTTTAAATCCAGCAAAAAAATCTGAATATAGCGTAACACGCGTGTAATAAAAATCATACTGTCGGAAATCATAATTCTACAAACTTTTTACATAACCGCATGTGCAATCTTTTACGGTTCGGTTTAATCGATGATAACTTTTAAAAGCATCCTGTCATTCTCATTTTTCATTACACATTTGGAAAGACAAGCGCGAAACTTTTCTCCATAATTTGCACGTTTTTATCCGAATAGTTCCAGTCATGATGAAGGCTCTAGACTCTGTGGATCCCAAGTTCAATCAGCGTGGATATCACACACACGCACGGTGTCTTTGTCGAACATCGTGATTCGAAAATAAATTATTTATCGTAGCTCGTCGATGGTAGGCGTTTCGAAATTTCGTGCCCCGAAATATGTTCTCTTTGCCAAGTGTGATACACGGGGTTTTTCAAATAGATTTTCTTTTGAAAAACACGAGAAAAGTGTATTCAACTTGCTAGGGCAACGCTTGATGGAGCTCGATGTTCGTATTATACACGGAGAAGAGGAAAAGATGTGGGTTCTCCGGTTAGCGGCACCGCAAAATGTTAAGGATAGAAAGAGTGATGAGAGAAGAGAGAAATGGCGGGTTATGCGGGGGTGAAAGAGGTAGGTGAAGGTAACCGACACCCTTTCGCAAAAAGTAATTGGTTAATGCCTCGGAAATGAGTTTAGTTCCCTTTGCCCGGTCTTTCCTGGACGGGGCTGCCCGTTTTTTTTCCTTCCTCTTCCTACTCTTTTTCTCTGTCTCTCTCTTTTCACTGCCTCGCGTTTTCTCACTCGCTCTCACTCGCGTCACATCTTTCCTTGATCTCCGTGACTCTGTATCTCTCTTTATCTCGTACTCGCACCTTACAAACACATACTCCCAGCATCCTGTCTCCATCTCACTCCATCTCATCCATACAGCGAGAGTTTCTCGACGGTGGCGAAACGAAACGGATGAGTAAGACGAGAGTGGGTGAACGAGCGAAGGAGATGCAGCTGATGATGGCATCAGCGCGCTGAAGGATATGGGGATGAAAAAAATGGAGTTAAAGTGGAGCGATAGCGGAAAAGAAGGGGCGAGAGGGCGGGCATGGTCTCGCTACCGGCTTTTTTTTTATTATTTAAAACGTTTTTTCTCTCTCCTGGCTTGTGTACCTATACGCCGGTACATGGGATGCGGAAAAAAAAGTAACCAGGTATATGGAATAAACGGAAAGAAAGAAAACGCTACACGGTTGGAATATAGCAGCAGCACACCCACAATCAGACTTTGTGTTACATTCTGGCATACCTTTGGACTCTGTTATTCGCGTATAAAAATGTCATTACCAGATCTTCAGGAAGAGAGGATGCAAGAAAAAGGTGCGTTATCGTTTCGACGTTTTTCCTTCTTTTTACGTGAAAAAGCTGCATCGAGGGGTGTAAGAACAAAGAAAAAATATGCTCTTGCGAATAGCAGGGGAAGGCAAAAATAAGCCAAAGAAAAGGGTATAGTGTCGAGTTAATTTCAAGCGTGATGCTGCGGCCCACTGCTGCGGCTTACAAACCCATGTAAACGGCCCTTGAACCCCGCACCGTGGATCGAACCAATTCGGCACGGTGCATGTGTGCTCTTTAGCGAGATTGAATCAATGTTGCCCCGCGATGATGACTGGAGAAGTTTTTGATGAAATCAGATGATTCAGGGAACGTCTCTTGGCGACCCATTGTCGCAAATAAATGTTCCGTTGATTCAAAATTGAATTAGCAATCAGAGGAGGGAGAGGAAAGAATAAATTGTCCTTTCATTCATCGATTAACGTCTGATTCAGTAAGAAATAGAATGCCAACCAAAATCACTACCCCCTGTGAGTTTCCAGTCGTCAATGTTCGAATAAATCTTTCCCAAAATATGGAAAAATGCAATGAGATTTTCATCACAATCAATTTAATGTCTATTTTCTACTTTCTGCTAACGTCTATTTCACCATATAATTTTACTGCATAGTTTCGACGACAAGAACATGAATTCTGCGCAGGCACTGTTCTCCACTCATTCATGGCACGATACAAAGTGCGAGACCATGACGTGTCGGAGCAACACGATCGCTCGATAAGTTGAAATATTTAGTATTATCTTATCGAACGAGCTGCAACGATAAAACGACGTCGACGTCGCTGCTCCATATCATAGCGATAGCTCACGTGTAAAGTGGTCATTAATTGTATGTTTTATTTCTTATCTACCAACCCACATAGCAGACATCAGTAATGCAGCTTGTGTGTATATTCTCGGGAGCAGCGATAATTGAGTAATGATAGGGTCATGATGATTTCACGTAAATTCACAGAACCAACCCGCGTTTGCGATCGATAAACAATACATGTGCGAGTAAGTGTATATATATGTTAGGGAGCTGACGTTAACTAAATCTCAACGATCCGTAAAATATCTGCAGACCGTTAAGGGTGTACATAAAACCCGCAGCTCCGCCAGTCTATCTTCACAACCTGTGTACTCTTTTGTCGTGTCGTGTATGTGTGCGTGTATATATGTCTATTTTCATTCAAACCGGAAGTAAACGGTAAATCACTCCCTTAACGAACTCAATGTGTGTGTGGGTACGTTGCCCTCACGTTAGTCGTACATTTCTAGATACGAGGGTTATTCGCACGTTAATATACTTACGAAAACTTTGACCTCGGTAACCATGAGCAACGAATACGCCCGACGAACAAGAAGGGCTGGAAAAGAGGGCTCACTTTCGTTCGTGAAAATCCGAAACCGGAATTATCGTCGTTGTTTTTACGAACGAAAAAGGATATACCCATGTGTTCCTCTCCTCTGCTACCAAATGTACGTTGGATAATCACTGCTCGTCCCCAGGTGGAACATTTTGTTGAGGATTGTATAAAAATTCTATTTAATAAATTTTATACAAATTGTATATGAAAATGGACATGTACGATTCTTATAAAATGTATAAAAATTGCAAAATGGTTTTTGTGGAGAAAGACATTTTTTTCTGGGCAAAAAATGCAAATACAGAAAAAGATAATTGTGATAAATCGTTTTTTTTTCAATTAAAATTAATTTCATTCGAATACTCCTTTCATTCCGTATTTACCTCGACACGCAGAAAAATGTTGTATCTGCGTTTCATCCTGTTTGACGATCTTGTTTTTTGTCTCTTTTACATTTTCTCGATCGTTTCGATGTTTGTTCAACGCCATGAACAAAATATTCATATTAAACGAATCGTATATCAACCGATGTACAGACTTTGACAGATTGTCCCATCAGCTGCAGTTTTTCAATGCAACACGATAGACCTCGCTAAAAAATCGAAAAAAAATCGATATCGTGGTACTGAACGGTGGCAATGATGATGATCAATAAACAATTGATGATCGATAGGGAGATTCGTCGAATCTCCCTTGTTCTTAATGTCATTACCGTACCGCACTTTGTATCGTGCCATTACCGTCATAACCTTAATGTCATTACACGAATACCACTATAAATCATCAGGACCATATCAGGACTCCTCAGCCTCGGTGACTCAAGATTAGCCATAGACACTGACCAGACACCGATCGGAAATAACCAATAACTTTTTGAAATTACTGATAGCAAATATTTAAATGGTACAGTTGTAAAACCAACATCAATTTCTAAGAAGAAATTATTTCGTTACGATTCCTTGGGGCGACCAACGTGCTCCGGTCTCCCTGTCATGCTTCATACAGGATTTTTTTCAGCGGATTTAATTTGTCGCTGGGATGAATGAACTTTTGTAGAACCTTTTTTCAATAAGGTTCACTGTCCTTCAACATGAATAATGAAGAAAAGGGATGGTGCTATAGAGACGAAAAGTTTTTTCCGCACTTTTTGCTTCTCATATTTTTATGAAAAAAAAAACTGTTTTTTCACCACCTATACATATATAACCCGAAGGTACTTGAACGGCAAGAATAATGAGAATAAGGAGGTGTTGTTGAAATCCATATTGTCCTTGCTTGAGACTCTCCGACTGGCCTGTATCCCGTTTTAATTAAACTCATAAATCAGTGTCAATTAGACGCGTCTAGTGTATAGCGTAGTCTCTGTCGTCGCGATTAATTATAATTAAAGATTAATAATATTTGTAATTAGACCCTGAGTCCTGTTTCGCGAATCACTGGTGTATTGCATGGTGTAGAATCTTTTTTTGAGATCCCTTATTCATCACCCTCTTGTTCGAATCATTTCATCCTGTCATCTTCGTATATACCGTGATGCTGACTAATCTGAAAAAAAAAATCATAATTTTGCTGCGTAATCTAATACAAGACGATATAGATGGACCTAAAGAGATGAGAATGAAGCATTCCCGCCGTCCCGAATAGTTATTGACGGGGAAGACATTTTCAACAATTTCAAACCTTCTGCGACTTGGGACCGAACTATATCGTAAAAAAAAAAATAATAAAGTATCGCGCTAAAATTTAGGACAACTTGAAGCAGAATTTACGTTACTTTCGAGTCAAGCGATGTAAAATATTCAAGAACTTTATTAGCGAGTGGAGAAAATATTTTGCTCTCGTGGACTGTTTAGACTGTTTGAGACGTTCATCGGCGTCGTGGAATTTTTATTTTAAGGAGCTAACATTTTCTTAATAAGCAACGTAACAGCAGCGGAAATAATTCCTTTCCCCCTTCTTTCTAAAAATTAATAACAATTCCATTTATGAATCAGTGCGGTGTAGCCAACCTTTAAACGCAGTTTGGAGCAATTTCCTTTATAAAATCGTCTAACTATTCTCTTCTTCTATTAAAAAATTGACAGAGTCCGGAAGTTGATCCCTGATCGAAAAAATACGAAAAAATATCGCACGATTGTTGTCGTTTTATTCGTCCCCTGATTGGTCGGTGAAAAAAACATGAATTTCGTGGCAAAATTCCGTTTGCTTTCTGATGCGCTCGCATGTTGTGTTTTTGCTTGAATTTGACAGTTACCAGGTTTTGACAGATTAAATTACGTAAAAAAAATTGAAGCGGTCGTGCGTGTGAGCGCGAGCACCCATCCCTAGTAATTTCATTAAAATCGAGCGCAGTTGGTCGACATATGTGTGAAGGAAAAAACTTTTCGTATGTATCGCAACCCCGTAATATTTTACATGTACGAGTTGCTATGATGAGAATGTTTCATTCAAAAAAATGCAACCAAAAAACTCATTTCTGTCCTCCTGCAGAAGTACACCTCCTCAAAGACGATATAATAGAATTTTTCATTCTGTTATAAGTGTGCAAGCGTGGTTGTGAGTAAATTCAACAAGACGAAAAATGTTGTGAGCCATTGCAGTCTTTCAATAGTCCAATAAAATTTACGGTTTGGGAAATTTTATTCCGACGAATGCTCGACACAAGTATATATCTCTTCCTCAATAACGTTGTTTGATTATTTCGCCGGATATCGGTGTATTTACGAAACGTCGTAAACGCGACACATTCAACATTTCCCGGCTTATTCAGAGAAGATGCAATAAAAATTCTCGTGTGTACTTTCTTCCAATCTTAATTTCTTTTCGAGCATATCTCCCGATGTCTGTGATATTTGCACGCGATCGTAAAAATACTCAAATGCTAGAACGAAAATGTGAGAAAATGGCATTGGCGCATTTTTCGTATATTTATACACGTATAATACATCGTGGAGACCTATGTAAGTATATTGATGTATGTATATATTATATTACATATATATATATATATATAAATGCGGCGATGAGTTTCGAATAAATTTAATAGCGATCTGCACGTTCGTCGTCGTCGTCGTCGTCGTCGTCGTCGCTGTTGAGGCCCCCGCTGAAGGGCCTCACTAAGCGAGCAGGTGGCCTTATGCCTCGGTGGGGATAAAGGCAACTCGACCGACCGGTTTATACGGTTGATCCTCCAGCAAGAACCCTTTCTCGTTTCCCGTGAGTGCAACAGAGACAGGAAATAGCCAAGGCAGAGACACAGACACACACGAATCACGGATTCGCACACAAATTAATTTCTGCATTAGCGAAAACAACGATTGAAACAAAAACAAACGAACTACAATGTTTTGTGGGGCAAAATACGTAACTTTGAATAATTTCAATTGGTTTTTACGGTTTACTTGCGGAGATGTCGAGATTCCAAGTTCAGCTTCGTATTATTATTTTGGGCGATTTTGGAGCGGTATTTGACGAAGATCAACTGGAAACTAATCTTTTTGATTCAACGTATATTTTGTGGATACAATTTTTAGATAAAATATATAAAATGTTATTTGGAGAATAAACGATTGTTTCAATCTCCGTCTTCTTCTTCTGTTTATTCTTCGAGATATTGTGAAAAGTTATTAATCCGTCACACAGGAGCTAAACATGATGAAAATTAGAAACTTTAAACGCTGTATATATGTTTGTCGTGCAAAACTTATGAAATAAATATACGTGCACAGGGTGCACTTATTTATTCTTTAGAATGAATCACCTTTACACGTTAATCAAAATATGAACGCTTGTTAAACATTCAATTATATGAATAACATGTATTTTCCATTATCGCGAGTATATTCGTAACGGAAATAATTTCGAAGAGCAAAAAAAAAACTGCCCTGTGTTACTTCCACAGACTTTCACGGACTTTGGTCACGAAACGGGCTATTTTAGAGTTGTGATAATATTCGAAAATTTCCAGCGAATTATGTTTTTTTTTTAAATTTAGAAGTTTGTAAGCTCTTGCGAGCATGAAAATTAAAAAAATGTCCCTACTAGTAAGGGCCATCCCAAAATATCCGAATAAATAAGTTGACGATCTAATGCGATTAATTATGCAATTACACGCTTTGAGTATTAACGAGCGATTATCAACATTGTTGTCATTGTCGAGGAGAAGCAGCAACTTTGATGGCAACTTACTGGAACAGTTAAGTAACATCGAATAAGATTATCCGGTGTGAGTAACGAGGCGATGATGTAGAGAAGAAGAAAAATTTCCGTAGGAGTGCGCAGCGTATAATCCCGTTGAATTTTCTCGCTTAGGGTCGAGTTGGATAAAACGAGCTGCTACCACTGTTTGTGAGTCTGGCTCAAGATAGAGAAAATGTGGGTGAGATGATTGGGAAGCTGTATGGGAAGAGAGAGATGAAGGAAGGCGACCACACGTCCGTGAAACGTCGTGTATCATTCCCTTTTCGCGACACGATTCTCGTGCTCTTTCTCTCTCTTTTTTCCGCGGCCTTTCCACCAGAACACAGCTGTAAGAGGCCCATCAGCCATCTCACGTCTCCTCCATCTACAGAACCTATTCAATCCCTTTATATATCACTTCTGTATCGATATCTATGTCTGTTCGGACGACCATCCAGTAAAACTCCTCCCCTTCAAAGAAATTCACATTTTCTCGTTTAGACGTTTTCATTCTCCCTCCAATTTGTTACGATTCTTTCCCAGCCTGCACCCCTACATTCCCCTCTGCCGATCCAATTACCGAAATAACAAGTTCATTACTCGCTGTTCGATTAATCAACGGAGAAGGAGAAGACGGGATATACTGGAGAGAGTCTTGGATTTATTTACTTTTTTTTCAAACGAATGTTGGCAGTTATAAAGTCAAATTTACTTTAATTATGATGGATTCTCATGCGCAGGTGGGGAGAATTTGAGAAACAAATGATTCGAATAATTTTACGATGGCTGATCAAGATCGTACCACCGTGAGCTGATTTTTGGCGGACAGTTTTATCATTTTGAAGAAATGTCGTCCATGATACTCTTTTCACGTTGCCAAAATAAGAAATTTATTTACGGTTCCGTGAACGAAACATTGGTGATTGAAATTGACATTTTTCGAACGCTTCGCGTAGACAAGCACGCCTATGCGTAATCGCATATTTGTGTATAAAAAAATAGAGAAAAAGATGTGATTTAAAAGCTATGGAAAGATATATGAACACCGAAAGGCTGAAAAACGTTTTGCAAAAAACAGTAGGATGATGCTACAAACTATTTGACGTCCTTTTTCGTAAGGCTTTACGGCCGCAATAATCGTAAAATGCTCCAAATATAAACATTGGAAAACTGAAATCAACATTTCATCCCATTTTTCACGCATATTCTCAGGCTGTAAAGCTTGAAAATACCTTGAACTAATTTCGCCCTGAACGTGAAAATAGATGCTGAAAAACAGTGATCACACATTGTCCTTCAAAGTTCAATTGTGAAAGCGACTGAGAATTTCAATTACCAAAGATCTCCCGCCCTCTTTCAAAGATGTTTGAGAGTGCAAACGAGAGTAACGGATGGTAAAACCGTGAGAGAGAAAAGCCAACGTGCCCAAGGATGTTAAAGTTGAAAAAGAAAGAAAGAAGTCGCGCTAAAGTGTATGTATAGGGTAACAGCGAAATGGACGAGCCTTGTTGGGGGATGAAAGAGGCGAGCGAAGGGTAAATCTTAAATAAAGTGATATGGAGTACTTTCGTACAAAAGCTCCATTTCCAAGGGCTGTGTGTGAGACCTACACGCATATACCATCCATTCATTCGTACACAGACTTTTCTCTTCTTCTCCTTCATTTTCTATGTATTACATCCACGTCGATAATATAAACGCACTTTGTGGATTCGATCGAAGCATAACTTTTTAAGACGCGTTCTCCGATGCACTTTAGAATTGTAAGGGAAAACTTTTTCGCTACTCCGGAAAAGTGTATACGCTTTTTATTTATTTGTGTATCCGAAGAGATTTTTCTTTTGATAAAACGACGCAGCCTTGGTATCACTGTGGTGCAGGGATAGTAATTCCCCTGTGAATATTAATTTTCGGGAAGCAGCTGCTCTGAAAAAAAAAATCTTCATTCCTCTCTCCAGCAGGTTTTTGGTGTAATCTTTTTCGGTCCGCCTGTTAATCAAGCATCTGGTGAACGTTATCGGTCGGCAGCATTTATATCGTAGTTATTTTTGTTATCCATATAGCGTCAAAGTACGAGTGCTGGATCGGTTTGAACGCTCAGCGTGCTCTTCCGCGTTTGTTACTACAACGTTTCACGTTGACAATCTTTCGGAGATTAGATAATCTTGAAATCCAATCTATCAGTGTCTTAACTCTTAAGGCTTAACGCGCCTGATATTTTTGCCGAATTGTGAGCGAGGAAACGTAGATTACCGAGTCAAATCGGGAAACAAATGGATAACAAGCTGCAGATGCGACGAAATAATGGTCCATGATGAGAATGTTCGCCTTTTCAGACACAGTTCCTCAATTACCATCGTTAGATGGGTCTTTGCGTCCGAAGGAGGGAAAATGGATGAACTTTTTGTAGCTCCCCAATAAAACTAACGTCTCCATACTTTTGTGAGTCACGTCCATGATTCTGTATGAAATTTGAAAGGATCTGGTGGTTGCAAAGTTTTATGATGCGATGCATACGTAATTAAATTACATATACACATGTGTATATGTCAGTCACGTGTTTTTTCCTCTCGCTTCTATCGGAAGTTCATCGTGTAAATGCATGAGAACAAACAAAATTCTTTGAGAAATAACATTAGTCAATGTAGTTTAAAATCCAATTTGTAGTCCCAGATAAGTGCAAAAAGTGCGAGCAATTATCATTTGCAGCTGTGAGAGGTGTGAGCTGTGCTAGGAATATATACCGTTGCGCAGAGTCTGTCAGGAGACAATCTCTGTATTTTCGTACGTGGAGACTCGGTTAGAAACTACGACGCTCGCATACGCAAAATTCATACATATATCTACCGAAGAATGTACAGGTCCTAGGATTGGTTTCCAAGCAGGATATAGCATTAAATGGGTTTGGTTTTAATTAGCAGTAAACAGCCTCCATTAAGCCCGAAGCAGTAAATCACCTACACTTACCCTCACTCTGGATTCTCTGTGTGTATAGTGAAACCCCTTTTCTCCAGCTCCTATACACAAGTATACCACTATGAAAACTCTGTACCAGGCATCTCTGCGACCCTCGCTCTATATGCCACTTCCACCCCCCTTCCTTCTCTCTCATATATATTAGTCCTCTTTCCACTCGTAATACCGAGCGACAGCATTGGAAAGCATCTCTGGCTTTCAGAGCAATCGAGAGTATAAGAGTGAGACCGAGAGAGCGAGAGAGAGAGAGAGAGAGAGAGAGATGCTGAAAATGCAGAAAGGATTCTATGCTCTCTTCGACTCTGTCTCCCTCTTTGGTAAGAGATGAACAAAACACAGAACAATAGATAGAGGCAAAATAGACAGAGTGGGAAAGTACTTTAGTGCTGGATGCTGGATGAAAGAGCGGAGAACACCGAGATTGATGGATGGAGTGTGAGATGTCTGGTGTACATTACATTTCAATTTGGATCCGTCCATTTCCGCTTTTCCCGTTGGCATGAAAATTTTACTCCCCTCCGTAAATCGAAGAGACACTAACATTCTGAGTACTTTGGCTATGGACCACTAAATTTCTCTCGTCCCATAAAGGAATGCATGCACTTAGTGTTTATGCGTATAGCATGTATCTATCGCATGAATGATAACAGCGAATGGCGAAGGTACCATGAAATCAATTTTATTTACAATGTAGCTCACTACATTTTGCAATTTCATTAAGTTCGTAAAAGTGGAAAAATAAAGGTCTGGCTTCACGCTATTTCCCCCATTCAATGCTTCAAGTACAGCTACTACCTACTTCCAGCAATTGGTAAGCGAAATCCTTCGAACTCCCGGGTCGGAAGAGGTCATGACATGACCACAAGGACTACAAGCAGGTCGTGATAGAACCCCGTGACTTCGACCGTACAGTTTCTCACTGAGGTCGGGGCCAACACACTCGGAAATACGGACTGGATGCTGGCAACACCCCTTAACGGTTTAATGCCACATGTGCCATGTATGCCGGTCACAGAGGCCAGTCGAACCTCTCGATCTTTCGGGTTATCGCCGGGTAGCGCGTGTCTCCACTCAACAGGAATTCGTGTTGGAATCTGGGCAAGAGTGTACGCAAGAAATTACATGTGAAATGAGCAATCTCGTCACGTGAACCGAACGTTAACGTTGATCACTTTTAACGTGAATTTGAAAAAACATCGCAAAGGTATCCGGTGTCCAATGACAATTGTCGAGATGCTCAAATTCAGTCTTACGGCAGCAAGGTTATTTTTGAAAAAGAAAAACAAGACGCTCACGAGAATGCATGCTTCCACAAGAACGAATGACCAATTAATGTACTATATACAAACGTATACATATATATACTATGCGTAATATGTTATATATATATAATCGTGTCAAAACCAGTTTGAAAGTCGATTCTACTTCGTCGATCGTCTTTCGATTTCAAAGACGTGTCCATTCCCTAATAACGAGAATCCCACTTTGTATAAGTGGGAGAGCGATCGTTATTTCGAAGAATGAAGAGCAATTCTGTGTTCTGTGAGCACGCACAGAGCGGTTCTTCCATCAAATTCGTTGAAGGTAATGCGAACGATGTTGATGATCTACACATCGGCAAACGGTATCAAAAGAAAAGACCACGAGAACGAATGTTCTTTTTATAATAATCTGTATTCGAGAGGCATTCAATTTCTACCTAATTATGCTTATTAACAGGACCACCCTCTTAGCAAAGCCCGTTTCTCCTTTATCTTGCCTTCTCCTTTCACGCCTCTTTCACTCTTACTCTCTAATTTTCCATCTCACTGTCTCCTCATGTTCTTTCGGACGTGCCCGATCCCCATGGTTATCTTCTTCCGTTCGGGTAAGAAGAAGAGCGAAAAGGGAGAAAGAGAAAAGCAACATTCTCCGAGCGTCTCTCGTAAGGCTTCCCCCCTATCGTTCTCCTTTGTCCTCCCTCCATTTTGCGGTCACTATGGTACCTGTACAGAAAGAGTGAAAGAGGCTTTATCGTCGTGCCACCCCGAAAATTGTCGTCATTAACGTCCAGCAGCATCGTGCACATCATCTTGGCCCTTGCGGACAGAAAAAATGGCCGTACATCGTAGTCCTTCAAACATCAAAGCTGAAAAAAAATTTATCTCAAAATACAGAACGGTAAACAGTTTATTGCGTGTATCTCAGTTGAATTGAATTTGTGGATTCAATAGACGGAACAAATACGTTAGAGTATATTGTAGCCTTGTCTTATCCGTCGATCCTCAATCGTAATCCAATGAAGGAAAGGGTAAATATAAACTGGACGAGATAAAAAAGAAGGAAGAAGCAACGGAGATCATAGAAAGCGATGGTTGGTACAGAGAGGGTTGTAAAAACGATCGTTTCAGCAACCCTGGAAGGTGAGCTGAGGTGTATTCTGTCGTGATAATAATCCTACCGTTGTTTCTCTTTTCATCCCCCTTTCCACTTTGAGTCCCATCCTCACAATCGTTTTGCAAGTCTCTCTTGCTCCTTCTCGTTCATACCCTCACTTTTTCTCCGTCTCCGTCGTCCTCCGATTCCACCGTGGCAGAGACTCGCTTTTATCGGGTGTCGCCGCGGGTTATCTCCGGCTGCTCTGCTTTCAAGGGTTGAATGGGGATGATAGAGAGAGAGAGAGAGAGAGAGAGAGAAAGCCACGCGCGTCGCTGAGAAAGCTGAGAATTCTGCAGAGCATGAGCGACCAAGCAAGACCGGGCTGACGGGGTAGTTGTAGCGGTAATAGTAGTGGTGTCTGTAGTAGACACGGTAAGGGATGAGAGGAGGGGAAGGAGGTGGCACCGGCACCTGTTGGCAGAGCAACGTCTTAACCCTCTACGTATATCTCTTTACACTCTCTCGTCGCCTCGGCGAACCTTGGCAATCCCTTCCACCCTCTTTCAACCACCGGCAGCACTCTCGTTTTCCACTCTTGCTTCACGACGTTTTTTTTCATTCTCCCTTTCGCTTTCTAAGTCGCTCCTTTTTTCACCAAGATTATTTTCGTCGTTTTTTCCTTCTTTCGTTTCTTCCCGAACTACCCCCCCCCCCCCCCTCTGTGTAATACATCGCTTTTTCATTCAATCTTCTTCGCGGTTTACAAACGGCGGAATGAAGGCGTTTCTCGAGCATACATGCATTAAATTACACGCACAAAAATGGAAACTGCTTGAGCGCGTTTCCTGCACTGTGGGTGACTCGATCGACGATTGACGCATTATTTCTTTTGGGTTTAGCGTAAACTCAAAATATAGCTTTGAATGTCGTTCGCGGTTCAAAATTATAAGAATTGTAGGTGAAAAGAATCCGAACGAACACGTGTCCAATGATCATTATACGTAATGAGAACGATAATTTATTAACATAATACCGAGCTCCATATACATAGTATAACATGGATGATTATACAACGAGCCTCGATGTTGATAAAGAGAAGAAAAAAAGGTTTCAAGTGGTACTGTGGATTTGTGCAGAAAGAGCAGAGTCAAACTAATGGAAAAGATAACAAAAATAATTAAAGAGGGAGAAACGAGCAGCAATGACGACTGTCTGGCATTTTACAAGCGATGAGCTGTCGTTGGCACAGAAGGAAAATGCTGCTGGATGAACCGAAAGGAGAGAAGAAGAAGATGAAGGAGAAAAAAAGAAGAAAAATCGTGTCAGAGGATCAAGTTTGGCGAGACGTTCAGTTCAATTAATTATTTCCGCACCTGTTCCTCAATGGTGGAGCCCTCGGCAAACCTTGAATCAGAAATACACTGATCCGTTATTTTATCATCATCTTCCTTACATCGGATTCACTCATTATTCTGCTCTCTCTTTCTCTCTACCGCTTTCTTCTTTTGGATAAAAAAAAGCACATTTATTCATCGACTTTTACGGACTCGTTCATAATGTATCTAACGTTTTCTGACTTCGTCATTTTTCCCTAGTCTCGTCCTGATAAAAAATAATATATGATCCGTAGTTATAATACATGAATATTCGAGATACGTTCGTCGAGAGTTTAACCGATTTTGCCAGTCATCGCGATTCGTTCTCGAGAGCGAGGCTTGAAAACCTTTTCTCCTCTCTCGCTCGCTCTGTCGTTTCTGTCTCACTCTGTTGATTGTTTGCTCAATATTTCCCTTTGTTTTTCTTTTATTCTTTTCCGCCTTGAATTTCAATTACCGCGATATTTCGTAACGATTGATCGATGCTCCAATGGTCCGCTCCTCGCTCGCATAAATCCCCGCAGTACAACGTCGATTTAATTAATATTCTTTCGCCACAGACGCCTCATCAAGATTCTTTAACTCCGAGTCTGCTTATACACGAGATGTTTCACGTTGAATCTCACTGACGGAAATTTTCGTTTCATTTAAACAGTTTAAAAAATCTCAAAATTAACATCACGCTTTTCCTCACTCGATATAAAACATAAAATCATGATCGTCGATTTACAATTTTCTCCGTGCCCTTGCGGAATTTTTCTAAAACATTGCGATGTTCTTGCCTAATCATCGTACTATTTACATTCATTCTTTTAACCGAACATCGTTTTTTAATTTACTCATTATAAACGAAACGAAAAATATAAAACGTAATTGCCCTTGTCCTTTGCAAGGTATGGAAAGGCCTGAATATTCGAGTCGCGAGTTGAACTTGGCCACGTCGATTTCACATATAACGCGTCGCACACCTCAGATTCTACCTAACCCAAATATACCTGTACACATCGCTAAAACTACCCTTGGAGTAAACATCGTATACCTTCGGCTGCTGCACATGCTTATTGAACGCGTATTTGAAAATATAAAGCTGCATAGACCCAGAGGATATTATTCTCGTAACAGGGACTATCGTATGTCTGGTGAGTTTTGCTGTATTATTCCGATGGTTGCGTATACGGCAGCCAGTTTCTCCACCAACTTTCGTACCGAAGGGAGGCTTCTGTGTATGCGTGCTTATGGAGTCCCCATTGTGAGGTAAGGGAAAAAACGCGGGAGAAAGCGAAAGAGCGAGAGAGGCATATAGATTTGTTGGTTTTTCATCTTGGCCCCGGAGAACTGCGGGGACGCGCGGCAAACGGGGCCTTGAGGCCCTTCGACCCATCAACCAAACCATTGAGATGCAACCATGTGGAAGTCCCATTCCTGTGTGTTGTGCACTGACACATGCATATTGCATACACACGAAAGGTTGTATATACATTCATATTTCGTCTCGTGTAATTCGATACCCGGCCTCGTTCCTCAGCTTCTTATTAAGGCACACGAGAGTAACACGAATTTCCAGTTCTCGCTATACTGGGTCTGTGAGAATCTCGGCGCGATTTGAAATGGCTTTTTTTTCCTTCCGTTCGATGAACAGGTATCGAATAAACGAAAAGTATTCGGCTTTTTTGTTCGAATTACGTCCCAAGATCAAAGCAATAAAGCGAGTGGACGAAAATCTTGTGTCGGTAATTAGATATACTTCATTTTGTAAATTCGATGTAAAAAAAGGAAACACGAGTGTGAGCCTTGATCCTGCTCGGCGTGAATCATAGATCTTGGTAACAGGTTTTTAAATGTCATGGAGCAGAATTGCATAATTATTGCACCCTGGAATGAGAGAGCTGCGGCATATCTCGTTTTCAGTTTTGTACGTGATCGATGCGGGACCAAGTTTAGTCATGAGGACACAAATTTTATTACGGATTTAATCTTGAGAACGTCTTTGCCAGCACAGATTTCATAAACTGTAATTTCATGAAAAATCGTAATAAAGAGCTCGCGAATAAGTTAGTCTGGTGGATTATTTCGAGTTATTCTGTCGCACGATTGTTATTATTATTATTATTAGGACGAGTGAGCAATTTTATATAAATGACAGATATGCTATAATAAAATGTATAAATGCCGAAGTACAATACCGGCTTTCACACGCTCACGTCTTTGCGGGTCAACTTGTAACGGTTATTTCATTTCTGACGAGAATACATAAAATATTGCAATTTCATTTGCGATCCGTTGGAACACACAAATAGCACAATTTTTTTTCGAAACTCTCTGCCTCTATATTCAAACTTCCATACATGGGATTCAAAGTTTGATTGCAATACAAAATCTTTTTTATAATCGATGAGTTTCGGCACAGTACCTTAAATCATTTGGACGATTGTTCTCGGTTTATGGCTCCGATAAAATGATAATTTTTGAAGCGAAACCAAAGATTGAAGGTTGATGTATATTTGTGATATTTCTCACCAATGGTTGGCGTATAAAGTTCAACCGGTCGAAAACGATGGCTGGTCAAAACTAACGATCAGAACATTTGGGAGAGAGACGAGGGTCTCGATCTTTTCCGCTAGATGGGGATTGATTTGACGAAATCGTTACTCATTTTCGTTACTCGCCAAAATAATATCGTAGTCTTCACGACGGCGTCAAGCCTACGTGACTGACTTTTTGGGTTACATGTAAGCAATATCGAACTTTTGATGTATTTATTATTGGCGATTTATTCGTTTTGTGATTGTTGGGTTTGTTGGAAAAAAGGTAAAAGTTTTGAGAGCTGTTATTTTCGAAAATCGTGAGATTCCAAGGATGCTGCTTTTCCTGCCGATTGTGGCCGAAAAAAAGCCTTGGAATAAGAACATTAGATCAAAATCTACCGTAATGGAAAAATGCTTCATTTTTATTTTTATTTTGGAAAACTTTGTATAGAAAAGAAGAGTCGGAAATTACTGTTACACCAATAAATAACGTTCGAATTTTACAATAAATTAACACGTGCAAGGTGATTGGTCCTATGCACATTTATTTCTATTAATTCATATTTGGCATCGCGTAATTGGAAACGTTTTATAGTCGAATATAGTTTCAACGTAGATGCATTAAGGTGTAAGTAACATACGCACTAACGATCTAAGAGTAGGTGGCAACCTACTTAGCCACCCACTCGAGTAGGTATTAATGTACGTTATAAGCACGACACGAACGAAAATATATGAGGCATTCTTTTTCACATCAGTGGTTCGAGTATTCATACATTTATCAAACATATTATATATGATAGTGTATAAATAAATCGAACCATCGAGTGACGATATTGACCCCACCAAATAATGGTATTCCAAGGCCTCTCATTGACGACAACACATTTCTCTTTTCTTTCAACAATATTTTAATGCTTCTAACGCCTTAACGAACAAATGTGCAATTTCTATTTTTCTACTTTGTAGAAATATCCTGTGATCTACTGGAAACGTAAAACTCTCGTGAAAAAATGATACAAAAATGATTGAAAAACTTAGAACGTCTAATGTACAGATACGTATACACGCGTACTACACGATAATGGTTGGGGGCGATCGTTCTCAGCGCATAGAGCGAATAATGGGTGTTGCAGCAGCCACCGCTCGCAGTATCCGTACTCTTGCAAACATATATACTATATACAGATGCACACGCATGCCCCTGTACATCCCAAAGACTGCGAAAAGCCCACCGAATGTACGATCGGCCAGAGCCGATAAGAAATTGCTCGGAAAATTGGTTTATTCCGTTCAGTCGCCCTCTTCTACTCCTCGAACCCTGCACAGCTCACTTTTCCCGTACTCCCTTTTGAAAATTCTCAACGTTTTTATTTTCGTCTTTGCATACATCACTTATACATGTATATTTATACATGCATGCCCCTACCTAATGCTAACAAATGACATCTTCGAGACTGCCAAACTACATGGTATCCTGAAAAATTCTCCAACATTTTCAGTATGAGAAGAATATAATTTTTAGAGACTGCTTTTTATGCAGGAAGTTTACACAATAATCTTGATCGACTGGTCCATATCATTTTCGAATGGCTGATACTTTTTTTTCCATTCCACCATTCCGCAAATAATGCTGGGTTGAACTGTTCTCGCAATAGTTTTTTTATATTGTTATTTTTTACGAGTAATATTAGAAAAAGTCTTGAGCAAAATAAAAATAAAGATTATAATCACGGCATTGCGCATTTAGGCTGCTGTACGATCTCATACATACAAAATGCATGTATTGACATAACGATAATCGATGTAGTCCGCTTGAACAACCGTGCAAGCGTTAAGGATGTATGGCACCCATAGTCTCAACGAAACCGAAGTAGGATGAGAATGTTTTGTACTGAGCATTAAAGATACCGAGTACAGGGATTTTCAATAATTTGTACCTTGACAAAAATGTTGAAAGTACACTGTGAACTCCTTTTTTTCATACTAAATTGATTGAAATGATAAAGAATTATTTATTTTTCAACATTTTTTCAAAATAAAAAAAAATTCAAAATGTCGACAAAGTTTCGACATTTTAGTATGAAAAGGAGAAAGTTTCATAGTTTACTTTCAGGATTTTTATTTTTCAACAATTTGTTAATAACTTTTTAATATTGCTATTATTAAAAAGTACTGTGCTCAGTGTCTTACATGCGATTGATTTTTACAGATTTTTGTAGTTTTGCCAAGTATACTAAATTCTCTTTCTACTTCGGTGTTGTCGATACTATGATTGCCATACATCCTTAAGGTACGTGGTAGCCTCTCACCTGTATGAAAGCTACTAATCGTGGTTGGAGAGAAGACGCACAGAGAAAAATCGGGCTCGCAGCAAATGCGTTTCACCCACGCAGTGAAAGTTTCAATGCCTCTGTAATTGATTTCAGGCGTTGTGTGTGCTTTCTCAAGTACAGTTTCATTCTCGCCTCTGCTCTCATCTTTAGCGTAAAGGATCGCTGTAAGCATTGAATCTGAATGAAAGGTTATTAATGGTCAAAAAAAGCCAGCCAAGTTCAATTGGAAAGTATGAAATTCTTTCTGAAGCGTGAATAATTTTATGTTTTGAAAATTATGTTACACATTAAAAAAAATGCAAATATTCGCAGCATCTAAAACAGTCTCTGAAAATAACGATTATAATGGATAGTAAAAACCAATTGTGTTTTAAAATCTATTATATGTAATAACATTGTAAATTGATCGTGCGACTGTACTTTGTAAATATATGTGCAAAAAAAACATTCACGACAGGGGGGTTACGTTTCATCTTTATTTGATCGTATTAACTAGCCTCATCCAGTCAGAAGATATAATTAACAACTGTTTAGTTTTCATCCACCTGGTGTTTTTTTGACGATTTTCATACGGACTATGATTTTCACCCAGTGAAATAATTTTTTCCTCTGTAGTGCTGTAACGAGCTTTCACAGAGCCAGAGCATTTATTTTAGGTTTGCTCTTTTGAATGGAAGAAAATTCAAACGATATAAACTTTTCACTGAAACGAAAGCCAAAATTCTGCATACTGATTACTATTTACAGAGGTTTCAACAATGTCTGTGTCACATCCTGGTATCGTATATTATAATCCTACCAAAGTCTTCCAGACATATCGCCAGTAATGATAAAATATTTGTGAATAAAATATAAAAACGTTTTCACGCTGTCCCAAACAAACAATTTAATTGTACACTATAATTCGAGTGGCGAGTCACTGTATGGTTGAAAAATCCACACGTTGCACATACATTGCTGTACTTCAGGGAAGAATGTACCTGTATCCTTAAAAAAAAACTCCTTCTGCTGTTTATACAGATACATGCGACCACCAAAAGCGAGGTATATATTTACTCGGGCGTTCAGAGGCGCGACGTTAGCGGTACTCAAGATCGAAGAGAAACACTGTCGAGAGTACAGTAAGAGGTGTGAGAAGAGGAGTTTTGTTGATTTTTAATGTGTACCGAGGAGAAATGTGTGCTGTGAGTGTACAGAGGGGCCATACAAGCGGAATAACTGCAATAGAATTACCAGGGGGGGGGGGGGATCAACCGCCATTAGTGAACCTAAAATTAATCCAAGCAAACTTATCGTTACAATTTCCTATACGTCTCATACGATCTTCCCATTCATACTGCATTAAAAGTAAAACAATCCTTACTCTATGGGCTTACGTATTTTTTTTAATACGCCCTGAACATCTTGTACGCGAGTGATACAAGGACTTTTATTTTTAAATAAATGTTTGGCAAACGGTAATGAATATTTCGCCGCGAGTCAAGTGCATCGCAAGTTGCTTCTGACAATCCGGTTGAAGGAAAAAGATGGCGAGAATGAAAGCTCGAAAGAAAGGGTGAGATTGCGAGCTTCCTTTTCTCGTTAACCGGGCATAATGATCATTCGGTCATGGGGCTACGCGTATAATTTAATAACCATCGAGCAATGCGGTTGAGCACGACACCAGTTTGCCGCGTCACCGCTCTCCGGTTCCTCTCCCGTTTCTCCGTCATCACCACCCGACAAGAGCTGCTGACGATGACGTACCCTTTCCGATCCCCTTTACCCTCGCTGCTTTCCTCGTCGTGTATTTGCCATACACACCGGGCTGTGTCGTTGCTCGTCCACCACCGTTCACCAGTAATCGGTCATTACGCTGAATGACGCGTGTGTTTTGCGTTGTGAGAATGCATGGGAATGTAACCCCGCGCCAAATTTCATACATGACCATGTACGTAATACCAGCTATATACGCTTTTACATCCACGTATCATACATAAATGGATCGCCCGTTATACTCCCGCATAGGTTAACTTTGTTAACGTTCCAAAACCCTCGTCAGGATTCTCGTTGTTCGTCCGTGCTATATGGCTCATCGCTTTTCCCGCACTAGGCTCGCGCGCACCACCCTCCACGCTCAGCACACCCCCGTGGTAGTCCAGCAAAACGCGTTGAAACTCTCGTTGGCGGGACCTAACGAGCACGTTGTGTGCGGGTCGCTTCGTTAAGCCGTGTCATATATACCCGTCAGAATCGACAACTCTATCGCGGCTAGCCGCGATCCAAGCGACCGTTTTCCTCTCGTTAGACGAATTTTCTGGCTCCTCGGATCGCGCGAACGGGTGTTTTACAGGGTGAGATTCCGTCTGTGTGAACGCGAGGCTCGAAAGTTACACAGCTTCTGGAGCAACCACCTGCCGATCTATCGGTAAAATACAATGCCAGTCCAGGTGAAGGATGGGGTGGTCGCCGATCCACGAGGTAAAAGTACGCATTATCATTAGTATTGGATATACGTGTAGGTATATAGTTTGATACATGGCCTGATAATATCCTGCACAATCATCGAATCTAATCGATATCCCCCCCATCTCATTTCGGATGTTCCATCAACCTCTCTTACACGATGACCCACCCTGTGTGTGCCTTTCCCCATGTGCGTATGTACTTTTCGGGGTTGCGTGTGGACGCGAGTGTCAGCGAGTAGTCGGCGTATATCCGCGATGATCGATATTGATACGTTACATGCGAAACAACTGAATATAACTCTATCCTGCGTGGGAGAGTAATATTCGCGAGCGTGTTGGCTTCAAGTTTATTACCCATTCTCTAATACACGAACCGCACGTATTAGAATGACCATCGGGCAATATCCACACGCAATTAGCTAATAACGAGACATCCTGTAACAGCGGCGAACTCGGACTCTCGATTATATGAAGCCTCTGCCGTCAACGGCAAGATATCATACATTTAATCAAAAGTCGGGGGGGGATACATCGTCGCGAGCTGGCAGTAATTAATTACCATTCCGCGCGGACGAACTGATGATACCTGGGATGAGGAGTTTCTGTGTTTTGCCGTTATCCATCTCTCGGCCATACCCGCCATTTCCCTTTGGCTCTTTCTCGTCCGCCCAGCTTCACTCTGTTCCTGTTAACTCACCGCATGTTCTCGGTTATCTATGCATATCGTATTCTCGTTACAATCGTGGGATTTGGGGTCATCTTTCGTGGATACACGCATGTTCCATTGTATTTTGGTGCGACATCACGAGGAAACCAAAAATTGTCACTTGGAGCGAAAAATAGGTATACCCACGATACCTTTTCCGACTACACCTGGAGACACGAGGTAGTACCGTGGAAAGCCTCACATTTACGTTATGTTTGCTTCACAATGTCTTTTCCCATGCTCCGTTTGCTTCATAATTCACGTTCATCCATTAGAATATTAATGAGAATTGATGAGCAAACGTGTGTCATTACTGTAATGAGTCGACGAAAAGCCAAGTGTCGACTGTTCCGGCTGTGTTTGTTGGCTCTGCTATTTTTACGGCTACAGACTCGTTACTTCGTGTGTTTATACAAAGTGTCTCACGAGCAATCACGGAATTGCGGGGTTTTCACTTCGAATTTAAGTAGTACTAGTTCCAGTCGTAAAGGATAGAGAAAAATGGCGAGAGAATGAGGTAGAGAGAGACGAAGGCGAAGTGCACTCCAGTTTCGACGGTGGGTATCTTATTCCAGAGTGCCTATGTACACACAAGTGTTATATACGAGCAGTGGGAGTATTCTAGTTATGCAGTATATGGTACATGAGCACATGTACGGATAGTGGCACGTTCGCGGGTTGAACAGAGCAATGGAAAACTGAGAGAACATGGAAAAAGACAGAAACGCCGCGACCTAATCGAGAAGAGTTGGAAAAACGTTCCGAAAGCCTTCGTGTATATATATGTGGAGACGGAAACGTGAGGGTTAAAGACAGAAAAGAAAGAAACGAACAACTGTCGTCCAGGAAGCGAAAGAGAGATCGAAGAAGAGAGACGCAGCGTGGAAGAAAAGTTTGGGGGAGAAATGAGGGTTGGTTTTTTGGTTACAGCCAGCGGAGTTGTGAGCCTGTAATGGGCTTGGCGGAGAAAGGTATATACGGTAAACGAACTAAAAGAAAAAAAAGTAGGCGTTTGAGTATCTTGAAGGCGACGGGAAAATGCTGGTCGTTGTTTCATTCCCAGGTAGATTACTCCATCATGGACAATGTATAATTCCATCGTGACCGGTCATGCTCGTTATGCGACTAGGACCTGTACACTCACAGTTTCTCTCCCTCTTTTCTTTTGAAGGTTCCTTAAACGAGGCCGCAAAACAGGTAAAGCTGTTTCGGACACATATCTCAAAAAGGATCTGGAATGTTTGTCGTATGCCGTAGTGTACTTCCGAGAACGCGAGGAAGAAAAACGACCAGTATACCCGCATACATATAATGAACGTATTTTGAGTGTATCAGTATTCACTCGCGATGGTTTGGGGGTACAAGTAAGTTTTGAGGGTTTTCTCTGTAACTTTGAAATTTTATTCAGAAAAATCGCTTGTTGAGTCACTCCCGAGATCTCCTCTTGAGTTGGGCATGAATCTTGGTGCAATAAAACGCCTCCAACTCGAGTCTTCAAACTTTACTGGCCTTCCTTCGGGTTCTTTGTCGCTGGTGGCAAAATCGCCACTTTTAAAACGCCGAAACTGGTACTCACATGTTTGTATTGCTGGAGTGTGTTCTCCATATGCTTCACACAGCGATCGAGGTCCATCAGCCGCACTTTCCTTCAACTTGAAACAACAAAGCAGCGCTTCCCGCAAAATATATTTTGTTGGAACAAAGGTTGGCATGGTTAGAGCACAAGGAAAGTAGGCTGTTCAGCGAAATAACATTTACTGATTTTCAGAGGGAAATGATGATGTTTTATCATGAGTATCGTTACTAGATGGTCCATTGCGATTTAATGTTAAATATACGCCATCTTTTGTAAATCCCTCCAAACTTATTTGTACCAAAAGAACGTGTAGGTATTCGTCTATCTACGTTAGCAGCACTTTCCTTCAACTTGAAACAACAAAGCAGCGCTTCCCGCAAAATATATTTTATTGGAACAAAGGGTGGCATGGTTAGAGCACAAAGAAAGTAGGCTGTTCAGCGAAATGGCATTTACTGATTTTCAGAGGGAAATGATAACGTGTTATGATGAGTATCGTTACTAGATGGTCCGTTGCGATTTAATGCTAAAAATACGCCATCTTTTGTAAAACCCTCCAAACTTATTTGTACCAAAAGAACGTGTAGGTATTCGTCTATCTACGTTAGCAGCACTTCTCTTCAACTTGAAACAAAAAAGCAGCCCTTTCGGCAAAATTTATTTTGTTGGAACAAAGGTTGACATGGTTAGAGCACAAAGAAAGTAGGCTGTTCAGCGAAGTGACATTTACTGATTTTCAGAGGGAAATGATAACGTGTTATCATGAGTATCGTTACTAGATGGTCCGTTGCGATTTAATGCTAAATGTACGCCATCTTTTGTAAATCCCTCCAAACTTATTTGTACCAAAAGAACGTGTACGTATTCGTCTATCTATGTTAGCAGCACTTTCCTTCAACTTGAAACAAAAAAGCAGCCCTTCCGGCAAAATTTATTTTGTTGGAACAAAGGTTGGCATGGTTAGAGCACAAAGAAAGTAGGCTGTTCAGCGAAATGACATTTACTGATTTTCAGAGGGAAATGATGAAGTTTTATCATGAGTATCGTAACTAGATGGTCCGTTGCGGTTTAATACCAAATATACGCCATCTTTTGTAAATCCCTCCAAACTTGTTTATACTGAAAGAGCCTGTAGGTATTCGTCTCTGAGTAGAGGTAATGTAATAAACATATGCCTCGGACACTTACGGTCTGTAACGGTCGTTGTCTCGACTAAAATATTTCCTTAGAAATTGTATGAAACCTGGAAAACAGGTTCAACATGTTTTTCTCAATGGTTTTGCGACTTTTATCAAGCTTCTTTTCCTGCCAGCGATTCATTACAAATGAACATGTCACAGAATCTTTGAAAAGACGGATAACTTTGACCGTTTAGTTTAATAGTCTATGATAAATCATTTCCGCGTTGACTTTTGGCGGACGAACAATTAAACGCTAAACGGCTCGTTTGCACACCAATTAAATTTGCTCCAAAGTGAAACTTTATTTTGTCAAATCTATTTCGAGCTATAACTTTTCCCAGTGCCTGTCGTGAGACAGAATGGCTTTTTGTGCCGTAAACTTGATTGTTTTTTTTTTCGGTGAAACGACATTTCGCTGATGAGAACCCGAACTAGAAGTTTAAAAGTTTTTTTTTACCCGGTTGGTGCGAATGAAGATCCGATGAGTGAACATTTGGAAAGGTGTAAATGGTGATTCTATTAAATTCTATGGTATTATCAAAATTGCAATCTCTTTTACGCATCGGATAATTGATGTTCTTGACACACTGGCCACTTGATGGTTGATAATAGTAATTATGTATACCAATGCATCACCAATCATGCACATTACTTATCTGCTTTCACTTTATAATGTATGTACAGCGTGATGTTAACACAGTTGCATGAAACAGCTGTACATTCGGTGTAAAACGGGCTTCCTCTCACTGAGGTTGGCTGCCGTTATCTCGCTACGATTTGAACAGACATTCCAAGATTATAGTTGGCCAGAAGAATGGAAAACACCGCACGTACAAACAGAAACCCACGCACACGAGCGCAACGGAAATGGAAAAATCCACCGGTCAAACAGTTTGAAAATACATGGAAAACACGTTTATTGCTCGGTGTACGCTTGGTCAAGCTCGGTACGGTAGTCTTGAAGTTATATCATTCCTATAAATAGAAAAGGCCGGGGCACGATGGTCCCTCTAGTTTTCTTTCACCTATTTCGAACATATTTACCACCATTTTTCAAAATTTGCAACGAAAAAAGAAAAAATTGCTTTGTCGATTAATTAATATTCGCCAGGTATTTTTATTAAATATATTCGAAGAGCCGATTCCGTAGGCATGAATTATAATTATTTTTTGTTACGTTACGGAATAATTGCATATGGTAGTACTATCACGCGCCGATTTGAGACGGAAAGTTTCATAATTTTGTAAAAATGTAATCGGTGGCACTCTCTTCGTGCTGTTAAAACAAATTTGGATCGACCATGCCATTTTCAAGGATCATTGACTGAAATGGGTATTTTTTAATCGCCTTGCATATCTCCGCTATGTGTGCATAAAAGAAAATTATGAGACACTTTTGAACGAAAAACTATGACGAGATAAATGAGGAATTTACAATAACGAAAGAAAAAAGTCATCGTACTTTACCAAAAACTTATACCGTATACTGTTTTCGTATTTTTTTCGATATATTTTGGCCATAATAATTGGAATAAGATATTCCAAGTATATACATCGAACAACGAAATCCAACATTTTATCCTAATTTATCACCAACTTTCAGACTTCTCAGTCAGAAAATACTCGAAGCTATTTTTTGAGCGTTTTTGAAAATGATTGTTTTCTACAGAATATTTTCTCGTTAAACCAATTTGTGCGGGAGGCCATTGCGTCTCGGGTATTCCATATCAGACATAAACTTTGAAAATGTTTCGACCTTACGGAAACCTGTAATTCTGAAAAAACACATATTTTTGACCAAATTTTTTTGAGTAAGCCATCGTGCCCCGATTTTCTCTCTACATGTGCGTGTTTTACGACTTTGATATATACTGATTTTCCAGTTATACCTACTATAATGTTTCTGCACTTTTAATGATCGTGTCGTCAGCTAATGGACGTGCAATTAATACGGCGCTCTTGCATCCCCGTGAGGAGATGATAAATTAAATTAATTGCCTAGTTACGTATATGAACAGAGTATCAGCGTACATCGATTGTTGAGGCGATAAGTTTCCGCAGGAATCGCATCTTGACGGCAGTACTCGATAGTATTATTGGTGCTTTACCGATATCGCGTGGGTCGTTATAAACTGATTTTCGCACACACCCATTGATCTGTCATAGTTTTATTGTTGCGCAATGCGCTCGGTCCTCATCTTCGCTGTTAACTTTTCAACGAGCGTTCGATACACCAGCTTCCGAGTCGAACAGCGTTTCGTCTCGTTATTCGAATTCCCGTAGCAAGAGAGAAGTGAGAGAAGAAAAGGAGTGAGTTTACGCAGGGTCGGCGACGCGCTAAACCTTTTTCGCAACGCGATATTCTTGGTTCTTCCTGTTGCGTTTGAATCCGAGTAATGACAGAGTTCAACAACGAAGATATTTCAAGTGGAAACAGAATGTTTTTTCCTACTTCCTCGTTAAAATTGTCCTCACACAAGAAAATTATTTCAAGTGAAGATGGAAGGTGGTTCGAGTCTCGTCGAGAATTGAGATACATCTCGTGTTCTCCGGATCTACGTGTCTCGATCGGGTCCGCGGTGTTATCGAGAAATTATGAACAATTAATTTTTTTTTCCGCAGCTACGTGAGTTGATAAAACTTTAATTGCGCTGTTGATGATGTTTCCTACGCTGAGATACTTGTTTGCGCGGTGTCGTCTGATACTCATCAGGCTGCTGACGATAATAATAAGGTACAGCCGTTGACAAATATGCCACCATCGTCAACTAGACGCGGTGTACTTCAATTCGAGTGTATTTTAATCCTGACTGCAATTCAGCCGTTGAAGAAAAACTTTTTATTCATCGATCGCCCTGCTTTCGTTTTCTTTTTTTGTTTATTGCAAAACGAAGCTTTCCCACTGATGTGAATTACGAGTGCGATACTTTTTGCTACCATTCGCTCGTCTCACAAAAGAACGCTACTCTCGGCAATGTCGAACAGCAATCCGATCCTCCACAGCTGCGAGGAAATTCCATTACCCGGTCGTCATTAAATGCTCCAAAGAACGACGGAGAATGAAAGCTTCCATGGTATGAACGTTTTCCCATCGAAAATAATGATTGCACATATTATGCGGTTCCAATGCATATTGATCCTTCAATCAAAAATGAATACCCCGCTAATAATCGGACTTTAGTGAATAATGAAAATCATTCGGGCTTTCGATTCGTTCCAATAAGGTTTTGCCCTTTCCAATTTCCCTTTGGCGAACCCCCTCGAGAATCGTGGCTGGCCACCCTGACAAAGCAATGGAGGAAGGAATAGATAGATGAAGAGCGAGAGAGAGAGAGAGAAAGAGCATGCCAGCTTACCGCGAGGACGATGACAAATCCGCACAATTAACGCCTCGATGACAATGCCTGCGCCGATACAAACGGGAGAATTGCATCCTCTTGCTTATAATGTTGCATAGTTGGGGCGAGACCTTTTGAGTTTTTCTGAGCATGAGAATACGTATGTGTATCCGGGTAATGCCCTATGCTTCAATCATATAAAATGTGTGGAATATCCATGGTGACCCACTCGAATAACAGTTCAATTCTGTGTGGGATTTTCTCGTGCAGCTGTTTGTCGAAAACGCTCTCCCATCGGGCTGCTTCTCTCTTTCTCGCTCTCTGGGTTTAATACCGATGGACCATTATTTCCCGTTTCGTAAGGGACCGTTTCATTCCACACACAATTCGCCTCGACTCTACATTCAGCGTGAAGAAACTTCGGGTATGACGAAGCTGAGGAAAAATCAGAGTGATTCTCGGAAATTCTGTTGCCTTCGTTGTGTAAAATAAAAACCTTGATGCTGTTTATTATATTTTTTTTTCTTGAAGTGAATTATTAGTCCACTCACTGTAAGGCTGTGATGTAACGTAAAATCGAACCTGAATATTAAAAAACAACAATTCTAGTACCCGTTTTCCATTCATATACGTTGTACATCGATTCATCCTACGCAGCCTTACTCGACGGTTATAATTCCCTTCATTTTTGTTTGATCCAATGTTTCTCTCCAATGCACATATTAATGAAAGATCGCAGAGGAACTCTCTGTTTGTAATTCATCGGTTTAAAAGGTATTTTCATGAAATGTTACAGCGTATATGAGATTCCGTATGCGCACAGAGGAAATACGTGATACGTTAACGTGTACAAAGACTCTCCATCTCAGTTCAGCAGCGAGAAGAAGAAAGTGCTTTGTCGCAATGTATAGAAATATGAGTTCCGCGTATCGCCATATTAACCATGTGTATATCTATAATGTACACATCTATATAGGACGAGAGGGTGCACGTAACGAACGTAAGCTGAGAACCAACAAATGTCGTGTACACCCGAGGGCACGTGGAAACGAGAGGAGCGAATAAGAAGCACGTCATGGTGGATTGCACTTCATGAAAAGGGCCTCGTCTACTCTCATTACTGTGAAGCGCCTCGCGGAGCTACGGAAGTCTTCCGTATTACGCCTATCGTGGTCTTTTCTCCCTTTTCTCGAGACAGAATTCTCCCTTCAATTCATCCCCACTTTTGTGCCTTCTCGAATAAGACACCAAGGGCTACACAGCCTCGTTCCTCGCCGGTTTCTATATATGTACGTCTTCTTCACTTATGGGGTGTAGCGTTCGGGCGACCGCACGTTTAACCCCCAGGCTGTTATGTCGCATACCGATAAGGTCTTGCTCGGTACAGGTTCTATCGTGAGTGCTCATTCTTCATAGAAACACCCGCGCACGTAACATCACGAAAAATTGAGATGAATCTAATTCTTGGCGGACATAAATATGTGCCTTCTCAATTCCTGTAGCCCGAGGAACAAGGTCGTTTGGGAGTGAGTAATTTTTTTTTATAAGATGAAGACTTTCGGCTAGAGTAACTCGAGAGTTCCGGAGCCAGAAATGGTCGAATGCCGCGAATTGGACGTTCAAATACACGAAGAAAAATGACGCGTTACCGGAATTGTAATCAACGTAAATAGATTGCAATAACTGTGTTGATCATCGCAGTGGTTTTCGAGATGAAAGTCTCGGAGGATCAAATGAAGACGATGGAAATACGCGATGGGAATTAACATCAATCGAAGCTACTCCTACCTCTTCTGGGTTCTCCGAGACGACGATTTCGCACTTTGTTTTTCTTTTTCCTACTCAGCTCGCTTCTTTTTCCTACTCACATTTCTCCATTTTTTCGTAAACAAGTATACAAATATTATTGCCCATTTTCCCCCTCGTTGCATTATCCACGTTCCTACTTATCCCAATGGTTTTCTTTTTCACTTGCCAGACCATTTTTCGCACTTTTCTCCGTTTCGCGCATCCCGTTCGGCTTAAAATTACCATACCTCAAGGGTAACAGCTGTTAGAGGGTCCCCTCGACATCTGATAAACTGATAGTATAGCGACAAGACCGGGTTCGCGGTGAGAGAATCGACGTCGTTCACTACCACCCTCTGACAATTTTACCCTTAAAATCTGGTCTGCATCCGCGTACAGACGATTCTCTCTTCCATCGCCGTCCCATGGGCCTATCGTCAGACATTGGCCCTCGTTTTCGCGGTGACGATAATGCTCGAAAATACGTGGTTTTGGTAAGATCCATGACGATATTGCTCGAGCTGTACACTTTTCATATCGCCGCCATTTATGCGGTCGCTTTCCCATCGGTTTCATCCCTAGGATACAATTCAGTTTTAAAAGAAGAAGGTACACGTTGTATCCTGTATAAACCGATGTCTTTCGTGTTCCCAAGTGTTACCATACATTCGTGCCAGTATATTTATCGTTATCTTCGAGCAACCAATGTGGACTTTCGTCGTAAAGCACTTACCAACTGCTTATCCCATAAACGACAAAAACTATGTACATTTTCATCGTAGTTGATGGAAAGATTTTTGTATTCAAAGAAACGTTCGAAATATTCTTTTGCGAGTGTAAACCTAAACTTCTGCTACTTTATAAACAATGTAAATGTTTGGTGATATAACCAACATATGTTTCATTTTTAGGCAACATTTTGTTTGTTCAGGTTGAATACATGTTATAAGAACATTTTGACGCAAATTTGAAAATTCTAGTTCAATTGCAACCTTAGCTAAATGGGAGATTCAGTTTTCTATTTAAATAACGTGGATTCATTTTTCCATTCAACATCATTATTCTCTGTCCACAGAAGAGGGAGAACGTGAGCATCGTAGAGCATGGAATTTTGTGCAAAAGTTATCGAGACTCGAACGTGTGTTCTAAACGTTTTACGAGTTACAGAGCTCCTAAAAAGTACTTGCACACAAGTTTCACTAACAATTTCTCATAAATTATATGTAATTAAACGATTTCGTGATTACAGAGTTATCATAATATTTATTAAAATACAGCTTCATATTTTAAGAAACATTTAAGGAGAAAAATAACGGTGGGGTAACAAGTGTAAATAATTCGATAAAGAAAAACGATGTTACATGATAGCCGGGAAATTGAATTTTCCACCGAGCCAAAGCTGTGATTCGGCTAGGTTTTTTTTTCTTACGTGAAAATGTTTCTTACACCATGTATTATTAGTTTTTCAACTTGGTCAAAAGAAAGGAATGTTGCCAAAGAACGAAACACCCTAATAAACCCGTAGATATTTTACGCGACATTATGGTGGCGATCGTTGAGGGCTCGAACCAGCGTTCAAGCACCCGGTGCTCCATCAGCGGAACCGTAAAAATCCAAATTCAGTGCTGGAGATGCTGAAAAAAGAAATTTGCACTAATGACGTATGGAAATATGTCTAGTACGAATCGAGTAGAATTATAACTATACAGCCGATAAACGGAATATAATTTCTCCTCTTTATATCCCGCCGGATCTTTGGGGATTGTGGTGTGCGCGCGATCCTTTTGTAATAGATCGTACACCCTTTTCTTTCTCTGCCGTTTCCGCCGCGCGACCTTTTTTAATCTAGCTATATACGTATTGTGTATGTTGGCCAAGTATGACGGAGGTACGAGAAAATGTGAACGAGGCCAGGGGTACAGGGGATGACGGCACTTTACTGCGCAAATTAAGGCAAAGTGGCAGTCAGTAATTTTATGTGCCCATCTCAGCTACTGATATTGAATTTCCTTAGTCGCTTAATCCAAATCCTGACCCTCTACAGTGAGAGGAAACGAGATGTATAGGGTGAAAGAGAGAGAGAGAGAGAGCGAGAGACAAAGAGGCGGGGGAGAAAGGCAGGAGCATACGAGAGCGATCTCGCGAAATTGGAATCATTACTTTACGGTCGCTCGCGAAATTGGACGTGCGAGACGTGGCCAGGGGAGGAAGAGGACCAACGCCGAGGAGGAAGTTTGAAGCTTCGCAAAGAGGCGATGGGGTGAACTCACGGGGGTTGCAGACTCCCCGTCGCACCGCTGTCTCCCTCTCTCTCTCTCTTCCATCTTCTTTTTCTCCCATTCGCAGTTTGCTAATATTTTTAAAAGCTTCTCACTTTCTATAAAATTCCTCGTGGATTACTGTAATAAATATATCTATACGTGAACCGGGGGTGTCTCAGGAGTACCACATTTCACGCTATCGACAGGTACAGCTGCTGAGAGTATCCCGCGAAGTGATAAAATCCCGATAAGTTTCATCATACGACCGCTGTTCGTTGTAATCGGTCGACTATACATACTTGCATTACTATTAATGTACACTTAGATTTCTACACTCTTATTTTTACGAATTACAGTCATAACGGTAATTTGTAAATGTGAACGCGGGTCAAAGTTATCCACGGGCTCTGCGAGTATTGCAAAGTGCGGTAATTACGAAAATGAGAAAAATCCATCATAAAAATCGCGTTTACGGTCTTCCATGTGTTTTTATTGTATGAAAATACCATGAGAATACCCGCGGAATAACGTCTCGTCAAACTTAGAATGCATACATACTGTTACATGAAAGTTAAGCATAGCTGAAGAGAGCGACAGAGAGAGAGAAAGATTCGCGAGGTTTAGAAGCGCCGTAAAACGAGGGTACACGGGGGTCGACCAATCGGCGCATATTTTTGGCATTTACGACCAATCACGCGGTCATATACCGTGGTCGTAGAGGCGCGCCGCGAGGCAACCGTATCGCGAGCCAAGCGGGAGAAGCAAAAGCCCCCAGGGGTTCGCGAGGTCTTAGAAATTCAACGGAAAACATCGCAGGGAGTGTTGTATGCTCGTTGCAGCATACAAACGCACGGATACACGCTATTGCCTCTACACGGTGGTCGCTATATGCCTCTTTGCTTACCGGTGGCGGTGGTTCCAGCGTGAAAGAAAATTGCCCAACGATTTAGCGTGATGCGTCCCTCGAAACGGCGCTGTAAAACTTCCTCGCGCGGGGTTACTCTCGGAAACAGAAGAAGAACGCCGCCATCATCCCCGTACCCGAAGAAACGGGCTGGTTCATCGCTTTTCTCCTTTATTTTATCCTCCGCTTCGTCTGTTTTCAATCTTTTTCACCGTCAATTCGTATTCCCTCTCATTTTTTCCCTGACAGATATACACACATAAACCACGGGCAACCCGAAGGACTGCTTCGATCTTCGAACGTTTCTCATCTCTCGAGATCGGGTCTTCGCGAGAGTGCGCACGAAATGCACGGGCAATCGGCAAACTTTTTAATTTCCCTTTTGTTCCAGGCTGTAATCATTGGGTCGTAACTTTGGTGCGACAATGGAATTACAATAATTAGTTTAACGCTTAGTCAGTCTAGAATTTGCTATCGCAACGCGGTCGATAATTACGTGAAACATGTAGCGTGTATCACGAGCCCCGTCAGTGCCAACTTAAATATATGGTATGTTATTGCTTTAATTTCTTTTTTTTTACCACCACTGCCAATGGTTTTTACGACGTTTGCCACGATCAATTGCACGTGTATGCCAACAAGTTGTATCCTACCTTCCCTATCCTGTGATGTTATCAGCATTTGTGGTGTGCACTTTGCGGGGAATCGTGCACATATACATTGAATCGTTCATCTCGTGATTCGATCGATTGATAGAAATTAATGCCTTTATCGCTGGATCGTTTGCCCCTCTTGCACGAAATTCGAGGACCGGCGGAAAGAAAACACAACGCAGAAGTCTAAACAACGTCAAATGGACCTTACGTGTCGCCATAATGCGCTATTTTGCCTCCACAAACTTGGGATTCACACAAGTACGTGAGGGTATTTGCGTTTATATTAGGGTGCTGGTCAAAAAACCATTTTTTTTTCTATACTTGGTACAATAGAAACAACTGGTCGCTTGGCATCTAAAGAAACGCCAATTCGAATAGAAACCCCTTAATGCATTAACACTTGAGAGGTCCCTCATCTCAATTTTTTATTCCTCATTTCAATAACATGGGTATTTTTTGTTCAACAGTGAAATTTTAAAAGCCTCCAGCTGTTGAACTTGGGAAAAATCCACAACATAATTTCAAAGGAAATTTGATGCTTCATAAAAAGGTCTCTTTTGTTGAGTCATAAAAGAAACACCGTTTAATAGGCAATCGATGCTGAAGGATGAATTATATACGTTCACTTTTATTGATTAAACACAACAGATCTTTTTTTTGTAATCACATTTCCTATAAAAATACGTATGTTATAACATTTTTTCAAAGTTTAACAGCTAGCGACTTATCAAACTCCAAAATTAACAAAAAATTGATCATATCATTTGAATGAGAAAAGAAACATTTCGATGAGGAATCTCTAAATGTTAATGTAAATGACGCATATTTGAACTGGTGTTTTTTGAAAGGCCGAGCAATCAATTTTTCAGTACATCGAGAAGGGAGAAGAAAAAATCATCATGGTGCTTTTTCCACCCTAGTGTATATGCATACATACGTACATACAAATAACGATGTATATGCCCAGCAATTTGTACGAAGCGATAAATTTATGGTTCCTGTTAGAGCATATATATATAAACTTAAGTACAAACACATGTATGCGCACATGGTATGTGACATACGCATAATGCATTCTGCTGCTCCCTTGCAGGGGCATTACGATAAGTCCGCGGACCGTTTAATAGAATAATTAAGGGTTCCTATACAGCAGCTGATACCGTCTCCGGCTACCAGTGTATTTGGGTGATATACGCATATACAAGGCTTTTTAAGTAAAATCGATGAACTCGTGCGATCTTTGCACCCTAAAATGTCCTCTCGTTTATAGCCAGACGCCATTCGATGGTGCTGACAATAATTTCATCGACATGACAATGTCTTTATTTCTTTTATTTCCTTATTCGTAAAAATATTTTCGTTCTCAATTATCCTAATTTCAACCAAGTTTAATCGTAAACTTTTCTATTCGGATGTATTCCTAAAGTACTGCCGTGAGAAAATATCTCGATTCGTGAAGATCGCAAATCCACTACAGTTCTAAAATGATATACCGTGGGAATACCTTTGCTTCTCCGATAAATAAGAGCCGTAACTCCAACTTTATGTAGAGACTAGAAATAAAAGTAATAAATATTTATATTACCCTTGTAAAATAAATATAGCAATAAACTTGAAACAAAAAGGTTGATGCTTCTCAAAAATGTGGAAAACACAAATGATTCTACCTTGGCTGGAACGAAAAAAACCAACGTCGAGGTGATTAATTGTTAGAGAAAATTTTTGTTGTACGCCAAAGCGAATGAGGAAAATAAGTTTCAAAAATGTGTCACTCCGTATATTGCTAGTAATCACTCGAAAAAGTGTGAATAAAAGTACCTACTCATGTATTATAAAACGGTACAAAGGGAACGTTGATATTATTGTCATAAAAATCATGCATCCATCGATATCACGATGTCGCATATGTGTACGCTTAAAAACAAAATGGCGGATTCGTCACATGGAAGCAGAATATTTGTAGCCCCTTTAACGTTGAGCTTTTGACATTCAAAAACGTATATATATACAACATTGGTTTGCAGACCAATATAGGGATTCTGCATGCGAAAAATAATATGCATATACACGTATACACATATACATTTCGAGAGGAAAGAGAGAGAGAGAGAGAAATCAGGACAGCGGAAAGAACGGCATGCGATCCTCCCTATTCCATTTTCGCCCCGGGGGCGAACCTCGTGTGTTCCCCTCCTAGTCGCCCTCTCTATTGTACTATTTTATGGAGTGGATATACCGGGCTGATCTTCAACGGAATTAATGGTCGCGGAATAAAAAAAAAGCGACCCATAACAGTTTAACCCGCACGTTCCATTTTTCTCTCTTTTCAACGACTTTTGTTAAATCTGTCACTCCTCGTGGTTCTTCTCTTATCACCCACATCATCAAAATTCATCACCATCGCAATTGAAATCTAAATTATTGCCATCGATGTTAGTACAAACCGGATTACATATAGCTATTGTTAGGATTATTCAATTCAGATCCAAGATAATGATGTATTTTTTTTGTAATTACATGAACGAACTTTTGAAACAAATTGCAGAAGTATACGATAAGTTGGTCGTTTCGGATGAGCCTTCAAATCTACGAACGTCACCGTGACATTTACTGTCGATGAAAAAATGAAAATCACCGTCAATTCACTCATTGCATTCTGAGAGCAATTTTCCGAGCAATTATGAGAAAATTCATGAATGTATCGGGTAGGATTCATCGAAGAAAGTGAGGGCGTTACGTTTACCTGGAATACACCCAAGGAACAAAGTCGTATAGTAGCAGATTGCCCAAAGACCTTTGGTGGAATATGGTAGGTAATTTGATATACCTTGCGCGGCGCAGACGTCAGGGGACAAACGTTCTGTTGTATACAATACGATGTATATATGCACTTATGCAAGTAACAATGCTGATGTGTATTTTCCTTCTTCCTTCTTCCTGTCTCGAATAGACGAGCTAGTTGCATTCTCTCGGTTCAGCAAGGAACAACCCGAAGTCAAGTGGACCCGGCGAGTACCGCTGGAAACTCGTCTAATGACTAAACTTGCTAATTCCGACCAATTACAAGCACCCAACCGCCCTTCCTACGGCTCTAGAGTTCTCGTGCTCTTCAGCACCATTCGCTACACTGGCAAAAGCCATCTAACCGCTCTCCGGGAGAAAGGACCGGTGAAAGGGTATGGGTGCTCTAATGCGCCCCTGCATTTACCTTGACCGATAGATGAGAATCCTGCCGAGCTCATGGCTTTCCGCTGGCTTGCAGGAAAATTTCTTTGACCGCGGTTGCCACGCCGGCAGATATACCGAGGGCAGATTCCGCACTGCGGATTCCATAATTGCTCAGCTTCTCCCTTTTACTCTTCTTATCTGGCATATATACATGCATACCGGTGTTGAGTGTAGGCTTCTGACTAATGAGAACGTAACTATAACGGTAAATCAGAAGTTTCGAGAATTTCGAAAGGAATTCACGTACCCTGGCCCTGACAAATGCGAAATCTGTCATGGCGTGTATTTTGGTTGCATAAGTGCTCAAACGGTCTTGTCGTTCCTTCGATAATGAGAAAATAATATACGTTTGGCGAAACAAAAAACAGACACTACACTCGTTGCGAATAATATATTGCACGTTTTCGTTGATTGACGTAGATGTATGTGCCAAAATCTTGATAAGATAACATTTTCGCAGCGAAGTTCGTTTCAGCTCACCAAAATTGGAATCGTGGCTGGCAAATGTGACGCGTATTTTATCACAAAATGTGATTACTCATTGTTAGAGTTTGCCAAGTACATCTTCTCGGCTTCCTCTGCGTCTGTCTTCCTCCATCCGATGATGAGACTCTGTCGTTCGAAAAGCAAATAGGAACGGATGACCGAAATTTTCCGTTCGTGAAACGACGCCAACTCAATTAACATTTTTCGAGTCGATACTACGTTGATCTTTCTCGTTCTCTTTACGTTATTTTTGGACTGCACGGCGATGCTTCTCGATTATCTCCTTTCTACCGCCACGTCTCTATTCGAGCTTCGATTTCACCAAACGTGAATTATCAACATCTCTAATCAGTCGAATCGTCGAGATTATTTTTGACGCGAATCCGTTGGGTCGAATTAATTGATAACATCGAATACGCTTCTGTCGAATTCATTAAAAAATCACGGTGCCTCAATCGAATGATAAAAGTTAAAATATTTTCATGAATTGTGGAAATCTTCGTCAAACTACGACCCCATGAAAAATTATGAAAATTATTAGAACGAAACTTATTCTGTTCCAATTGTCGAAGAAATGGCAAAAAACAATTATTGGAATCGACCTTTTCTCTGATGAACGGTGTTTGTTCCATATTTGTAGTGATAAGATTTATATATTTTTTCTTACGAAAAAGTATATTTTCTTTCTTTTCAACGACTGAAATGAAATTATCGTTCAGAAACACCGAGTTACATGCATTTCCACAGACTTATCGGTTCCATCTTGCTTGCCGACTACACAGGCCCCTTTGACCGCGTAAGTGAACGAGTTGCGCGTACCACTGGATCATTTACATGCGTTCCAGACTGCACCACCGTAGCATTAAGAAAGATGGCTGCGAAGGTGGAGGTTCTTTTACCTGTGTAGGCGTTTTTCTCCTCTCTCTCGCTCTTTTTTTCTTCTTCGACTTGACTGTCTCCGCCTCCTCCTTAGAATTCCACTGTCTTGTATGCAAAGGAACATTGCCACGCTACAGCCAACATAAGTATATTCAACGACTCTGCATGCAGCTTTAAACTGTTCGATTCAAAGCAATTCTTTCAACTGGCCCTCGCAATCCACGTCCAGGCAACACGATTGTGTGTTCATCGAGCGTGTAACAAAGAGTCGTCTCATTTATTGCAACATCGATACATTCGTTAATTCATTGCATAAACGAAGCTTGTATCGCTGTGTCTTTTCCCATGTCTCCATTCGAGTTGCATCCTGGATGATCTGTAATTTCTTTTATTTCACTGGACCACATAACGGAATCTGCTATATCGGATACGCTCGAATGCATCTCGAAATTTGAGAGACGTGCGATATCCTTCGATGTACAAGCCTGTACGTACAGTATACAACGTTGAGAGTTTTGTGGTCAGTTTGAAGTTCGCATAGCGTTTGGAGTAACAAGCTGCCACTGGATGATATTTATGGGGGGCCTTCGGAGGTCGCACCAGCTCTTCTATCTCACTTTTCGCTTCTTTTTTTTCAACCTTGCTATCTCGCTTCCTCTTGTACGACATATCTAACGGACCTGGAAACTCTCTCTTTTTCGGTCTTTCTCTGAACTTCTCTGCACCCAATGCCCGCAGATACCACTTTTGTACTTTAACTTTAACCCTTGCCTTATTACCCACTCGAGAGAAGTAACCTTTCACCCTAGTGTTGCACACCGTTCGCATAAAAGAGAACCAGCACGCGATAACGGAAGTGTTAGGAAAAGCATCATTGAGCATCATACGATCATTGGAATGTAGGTCGATGAGAAATTTGCTGGAGATATTGAGCAACGTTCCATTTATCATTTTTGAACATCGAAGCAGAGATTATAATCGTCGTGAAAGACGCACGCTCATAACTTTACAGAAGAAGAATATTTTTTTGCATGTCGTATTTTATCGTGCAAAGCTCGAAAAAATGTTATGTATGTGCGCTCTTCTAGTTGTATCGCGTCACATATTCGAATTGTAAAAGCGCAATGAACACACGCGTGCTTGAGCAGCAGGATATCCGAGAGTATTGCACCTGAACGTGGTAACTACACCGAACACCCGGTTTCCTTGCTTCTCTACCGCGTCCATCGAATAACGGCATTAATGCGCCAGAGATTTATGTCGCGAAGCAAGGAAGGATGAAATTCCATCGTATCCACCATATAAAAGCCTTGCGCTCTCGCTCACTCTCCCTTGATTTCGTCCAGCAACCGAAAGAGGGTTTACCCACTCTGCTTTCTGGTGCTGCAGCTTCTTCGGAAGAAGAAGTCCGAGCAAGCGAGTTGCACGCCGAGTGCAAGAGTTATGGTTGCCCGTACTGATATATCCACTATAAACCTACCATTCTCGCTCCTAACCACCTTTTCCCTCAATTCATTCCGTTTTCACTGTCGTACGTCCTCCTCTATATCATATCCTTCATCCTGTGTGTTTCTCCCCTACATTTCATCCTCTCTCATTTTCCTGGTCCCTTACGGAACTCTCTTGCCCTATCGTCGCTTCGCGCAACCACTACTCTGCCCTCTACATCCTCGTGCCTCAGTCGTACTTAATTAAATACGTATTGAGGTCCTGAGTGTATTCCGATGTACTGTTGTATGTCCAAACTGCTGCTGCTGCTGCTGCTGCAAGAAGACAGTGTGTGCGGGAGGTAGAGAGAGTGACATCCGTAAGGAACTCTGCCTGTACGTGCAGAAATGTCGCTAGATGCAATAAGCTACGTACGTGGATATATGTATGATGAATCCCACCATGTTTTAGTTCACCGTGCGTTAGTCCATTTCACTGTGACTGTAACCACATTGCCACTTCCGGTGTTCTCGGACATAACATCGTAGAGTCATGTTGCTCAAACTTGGACGCGTTGACGGTGAGATGCGACGAAATATTTGATTATTGAAGTGCTAATGGAAGTTATACGAACTTCGAGGTACGCGGGAATCCTGGATAATCAACAGCGGACACGAGTTTAAAGCATGCAAAATGCAGTTGTTCCGTAACGTCTCGAATGGTCCGTGTTGACTGATAATCCCTAAGTCGTATTTATGCAAATTATGTGTTAGGAGGGACAATATGATTAACCCTTCGAGTGCATATGGTGTCATTATGACACTTAGCATTTTCAATTTCAGCATTATATCGTAGAACGAGGGCTCCACTTTGAACAAATATTTTGGTATTTACTTTTCGTTTTCGTCAAAAAAAAAGTTCAGGGCCTTTAAACAGGGATATTTTACCGCAAAAAAGTCTTTGGAGACAAAAACAAAAATCGAATATTTACCGAGGTACAGCGACTCGAAAAACACCTTGTGTCAAAATAACCCAGTATGCACTTATTGATCGGTGACGCAAGTGTGCACTCGAAGGGTTAAAAGAGAATACCATGGAGAACTGGGGAATGATAGTTTTGCGTAGTCGTTCGAAGAATATTTGTGTGTGATTGGGAACATGGGATGCATTCAGTGGAAATAATTAAGAAGATACAAATCAGCAAAAATCAGACTCCTGCAGGTGCAACCTGCGCGTGAGAGCGATAGGAAATTTGTTCTCCTCCTTCTCCTCTTTATGCTTATAGGAAAGAAAAACTTAACGGAGTCTTTGTGACAGCACGATCTATACCTATGAATTTATGAAGTTCCGAAGTACAATTAAAAAAAGTACTTTTAATAAGTACTTTATGTATTTATTTTTTATTTTGCAGCTTGCACAGGATTGATTGGGTATCCTTTGAATTTTGAAATGTACATATCGTCTGATGAACAGATTCCCCTTTCTCCGCTAAAGCCCCGATGGTATATAATTGCGTCTCAATCCAAGATATTCCGAGTTTAATCGATCTGTCGATCTTGATATGTCGGCCTCAACGGCACGCTACCATACATTCATATACAAACGCAATAACAAATGACGCTTGCACTCGGCAATTAATAATGATGTACATGTAAATATACACGCATATACAGTCGATCGATTATTGGCACAATTAAATTGTGCTAGTGAACTTTTTCAGTGGTGCTGGATACATAAAGATTGATCATCATTGCTTAACAATCTTTATCGTGGCGTGTCCTGTAATAATGCCTTCAGCGTGTAAAGTGACTTGCTGACGTTTCGATAAAGTTTGAATGTATTCTACCATAAAATGTGCGGAATGCGATTGCTCTTATCCTCAATTTTTTAATGATAGAACTAAGTTGGACGAAAAAATTGCAAAGGTCTTGAGAAAAGTTACAGAGTATACGGTAAATATAAGAATCTGCGAAATTCTCGGAGGGTGGGTAGTCAACCCCTTATGTAGACCATTCTCTCCCTTTCCTCTGATAAGCGGTAATTTTCTTCGCGTCATTTTTTCCATTTCTTTCTTCTACTCATTCTTCTCCGTCATTTTTTCGTTCTCCGTTTACCACTGAGTCTTCTGGCGTGTTTTTTTTTTGCGCACAGCAACGCAGATAGGAAGAATGTGAAAAAGATAGAAAGTTGAGTGAGCGTTGCAAGAGAGCAATAATATTCCAAAGCGAATGGCTGAGGCATTCCAGCGCGCAACAAATCCTATAGCCGCGTGGCGGTTCAACGATAAAATAAAGTATTTGTATCTTTCTAATAACGCCTCTCTGGCTCGCGCGAGTGCGAGACAACGGGCGCATCTTGAAACAGCTCGGACGAGAAGATTTGCTTTTTGTAATAAACGTTCCTCGCGGGTTTGCGAAATGTATAAGAGGAAAGAAAGGGAAAAGGAGCACGGTCCGTGAAGAGGGTACGAGGGAGATACATAGCGGGGAAAACGAGAGAGGAAAAGAGACAGGGGGAAAAGAGGTCTTCGCGTGTTTCTCCCGGAGGGCAAACTACAAGAACGAAACCCTTGAGTCGAATATACCGAATAAGTGACGTTGAAGCGCGCAAGGCGATGAGAGATGGGATGGAGCAGGAGTAAAAATACGAAGAAGAAGATGAACGCGAAGAAGAGCACGGATAGATGATATAGACCCGGGACTCTGTGCTCTTGAGGAGGATGAAAAAAATTAAGGGAATCGGTTCGCACAGGTAATGATAACTTTGGTTGGATATAATGACCGCGGCGGTCGAAGCCAAAAGTAAGGAGAGATGGATAGAAAGACAACATACCAGGGTAGGAAAGAAGAGAGGGATGGAGAAAAAAGGAATCATCTAGAAAAGAAGGTGGTCTGAACTGAAAAATAATCTAATTATTGGTGAAAACGATTATAGTAATTATGTGAGAGTCGAAGGCTGCGGATATATCCGTCTTCGTTCAACTCATTCTTTCGTTCGATCCTGTTCGTTGGCCCTGTGGATCCGTAGTTTGGAATAGAGCGAGTCTCAACGGGCCCCCATGAAACAAATGAAAAGGCGTACCTTCCTGCCGACCTATTTCGCCTGCTTTCGATCTTGTACATGACGAACCCTCCTTTCTTTCTGTTCTTCGTTGGCAGCCTCTCTTTCAAGGAATCACATTGATGGAAATCGAGAACCCGTGAATCACGTAATTACTTCAGTTCCCTCGAAGAGCAAGGGAAGGTTCGCGAGCGGAAAAGATAGAGAAAGGAAGAGAGAATCAGATTTTAAAAAAAGCACAGAAGGGAAGGGCCGGCAACCGACCCCCGAGAGGCTAAGGGGCTCTGAAGTTCCGTAAAGATAAGCATTTTGTTTTTCATGCTTTCGAGAAGTATCATGAAACTCTGCGGAACACTTCGTATTCGCAATGTATTTCAATCGATCGATTCTGACCATGAGTCTCCCAGATGAAAAACTTTTCAATCATTAAATTATCAAGCTCGCAATTCCCGTTGAATCAAAAGCGTCTCAAGTTGGTCGAAAGTTGCACTAATCGTTATTGCCGATCTTTGGTATGAATTGCGCACGTTTCATAATTAAGAACTTTGTTCCTTCTCTCATTCTTACACACACACACACACACACAGAAACGTACAAACGGAGTTTATGTGCACGCACGCATATACATGCTCCCCAGCTCGGGAATCCCAGCTCTACTCTGTTCGCAGTCTTGTCGATGCAAAACTTCTTCGTTATCGTCGTTATCGTTGGCGGCGTCGCTCGTTATCGTTCCGCAACGCTAACAACATTGCCACGGCGTGGCTCGCGTCCGCGATCTCGTTATCGCTTGTAATTGCTCTCCCGCTCGCACGCTTCAGACATCTTCTTATCTTTTTATGTATTCTCATCGTTTTCCCTTTTGATCATCATAGACCCCGGACAAGTTGCAACATTGTTGGAGTTTCCCATCACCCCCTTCGCAGAAACCCACGAGTGGTAACTAGAATTCTATTGGTGTTTCCGTCCGATCCATAGAATCTTCACTCTACAATAACTTGCACCCACTATCATTCCGTCGATTATATACCGAGGACATTTATCCCATTACTATCCATAATTAATACCGTCATCCCTACGTAGAGATGAGTTAGTGGGTGAGTTGATCAATCAACGATTAACGGTTCACAATTAACGGTGAAATTAGCGCTTTACGCCTGGGTATGTAATTGGATGCAGCAGCTGGCAGGTGGTAAGTGGTAGCAGCGTGGTTCTCGTCTCCATTCCGCCGCTTTGCTGGTTTCGGTCGTTGAATTATCTATATATATACATATGTATATATAAATTTGTTTGTGTATGTATGCGTATATACATATTATATATAATATGTAGATCGAAGCATATATGTACAAAGCTATAAAGAGACCGTTACGCCACGCCCTGGGCTCGATCTCGTGACTCGTGAGGCTGGAATACATACATATGCACAGATTACCTATATAGGTAGTATATGGCTTATACGCGTATCGTCTCGGCTCGTTTGCTAAAGTTGGTCACGAGAGGATGCGAGAGAAAAGTACTAGGACGAGTACAGGAAAGTTCAAACTGAATATTATTCCATCTTTGGAGGAATGCCAAGAACCCGGACTACTCGTTTGAATTTTTGTATGGTTACACGGGAATGTATATCGACATACGTATTCGCATCGCGGTTGGGTACAAAACTATGCTAAACCTTCAGGTACACATAGACGACTCTGCCTAACTTATTGGTCCACCAAAAGCGGACGCGGTGTCCCGCAGATACCCGCTGAGCTACCAGGAAGGACCGTCGGTATTAATTAGGAATCGGCGTGAGTGCTCTCTCGCACATTCCGTTTATATCTATACCTACGTACACATAATGGAATTAGCTTCTTACGTCGAAGACCGCCTGGTCAATAAGTCGAAGCATGCAGCGACTCGCAGGTAAACTGTCGAAGGGAATGTGTGACGAAGATGGGAGAGAGAAAATACGAGCATGGTCTCGGAGCTCTTCGGAGGCTTACACAGGCAATGACGATTTCAAAGATGTCATAATTTTCGGTATCATCATAATAGATTTCGAATAAATTCAATAATCTTCTGACTAGTTCGCTGTTTTCTCACGAATATTTATTTATATACACGCTAAAATCGTAATCTCTCGTTTCCGACTAATTTGTACGATGCCTTAATTCAGTACCACTACCGGAAAACTTGATTATAAGGGTAGCAAAGAAACTGCAAAGTTAAAAAAATCGTTATCGAACTCGCGATACGCAGCAGTTTAATACGCGCTGTTCCGGGCGTTTTGTCAATGTTTGCAAAGTATATTTGTTGAGGGTGGTAATACAGTGGAAAAGTTCTGAGTAGGGCCTGGTTAGTGTGATTACGTTCAGGGGGATGATAATACAATGAGAAGATCGGATTTAGCGCAAGAGAGAAAAAAGATCATAAAAGGGAGTAATTAGAGCGTATGCTTTGTTTCTTTCTGTATGAAAGGCTAGATCCACCTTTACTGTTACGACTGCATGTATAACTATCGTCTTGATTGACAACGAACGGAACACGATGCTCCTATAAAGCTGGCTAGAATTTTCTTCGCAGTCTTTGCGATGCATCTTTGACCGGGCTCGTCAAAATATCCGATTGGTTCAATCACTGACCACGATCTCGCTGAGGAATGTCAAAGACCAAGAGAGATTATAAAAGACGCGAAGAACGGTCCTAAATCTTAAGGGGCACGATAGGGACTCTGGAAAAAAATAAAAAAATGTTAACCTCTATCGTAAGGCATGGGTCGCCCATCGTCAAAAAAATTATTAGCTATCGGAAAATTACGTCTTCAAAGTCGGTATATCCCTTACAATAAGTGCGTCTCACGTTTGTGCGCACGAAACTGAGGTAAAAAGAGGATTTCGAGTAGGTTTAACGGATGTAGATATTGGTGTCCTTGTAATCATGTGTATGTGTCGATTTTTTCGTCGTATCCAGCGGATGTAATCACTCATCAATATTAGATTTCGAATCGTTATCGGCAAATATTGAAACGTATAAGCTAGTGAACATTACAGTTTTTTATTTAAAAGAAGAAACTGCTGTAATAATAGTCGAAATCTTGCATCAAAAATAGGAATCAGATGAAACAAATAGGAAGTGTAATAAAAGACAATGATGTAATTAAACGAATAGTGATTAATTAGTGTGCGAATAAAACATAGAGCGTGCTAGGGGCGTTTGTTTAGTTAAGAAACGAAGAGAGGACCGTTGTGTAAGGCATTGTGTATAATGGAATACTATAGACATGAAAGATTGTGTTTGCCAGCCCGAGTAAGCTGAACAGACTTTTGTGCAACTTCATTTCTCGACTACCAGGTTTCACTATATCACTTTGAATTTTGCTTGCTTCGGAATTGTCAATTACAAGTTTTAGCCAGGGAAAGAGATCGGTTGGTGATGCTGGGTTCGACTACAAGAGGCGAATACGTTGCATGAGTGAATATTGCTAATCGTTAGTTTGGAAAATGAATTAGTGAAAGCAACACGTGACAGAGTTAGTGAGACTCGCAGCGTTTGTTTCAAGCAAAGATTTTTTGCGCTTTATACAAAGTACATTCCTCCTTCATTCATTTCTATTTTGTTTTGTGGTCTACTTTCCAGTAAAGACATTTTTTAATTGAATTAAAGAACTGCCATTCTCGTTACGATATATTACGATATACGACGAGTATATTTTTTATCTAACACATAGATCCTCTCCGGTCTGTCACTGTTCCAATTTGTTGTCTTCAATCTCTTTTTCCCAAGTGATATTAAGATAATCCTGTAGCGATCATGAGAAATATGGAAATTTTACTTGCATGTTAATAAACACGCCGAAAATTAGCGATAGGCAAGCACTCGCTGTGTTTAATAAGTCGCCGTTTACAGCATTTGATACTTCTTTAATGAAAAACACTTTCATTGCGTGAAATTTGGTGATCGTATAACTCATGATGTCATACATTCCGTATTTTTTATGGTCATTGACGATTGATTCATTGACACATTTTTCTCTGCGATAACAAAGGAAAAATCGACGAAATATTATCATTGTACAGAATTATCAAAGTTATACTTTCCTACTTTACATTGAGAGATCTTTGAACAGACTCTTTTAACAGAAGGTTTCTTTTTTGTGTTACAGATAGCAGAGGCAGAAAGGTGCAAAGAGGCTTAGGCCCGCGCGTACGTGACCCTTCGCGGACCGCAACCGCGCAGGCCCCGCGCTCCTTGAGTCGGCTTTGCTCCTGAGCCATCGACGCAAGCGATTGCATTATTGATAAAGCGTTAAATCTTGCATTATCAATCGATAAACAATTTCGATAATATTTCTTCATTACGCGTAGACGGTGGGCTCTCGTGGCCCACCTCTCCCATCGGCCAAGCTGGCGAGCGCTCTAACCGCTGGTATGAACCCTCACCATCCGGGCCATCCTGCGGCGTATCCCCATCATCCCTCATTGTCCAGTAGCCCTCATCATTCAGGCCCGGGTGGGTCTCATCACGGTGGCTACGGCGGCGGTGGAAATGGCGGTGGTGGAGGTGGCGGTGGCGGCGGTGGTGGTGGAGGCGGTAATACGACGACACCTGACTTGCCGAGTCCTCACTCACCTCCCACCCATGGAGGTCAGTCGGACCCGGGTGCCCCTTATGGACCACTGTCAGGTGGTCCAGGTATGGGAAGCAATGGACACCACCACGGGGGTGGTGGTATGATGAGCGATCATCCACACCATCCTGGACATCCTCATCCGCATCTACCGGGTCATCCTGCTTATCCACCAGTCAATCACAACAACAATTGCACGTTAAAGGTAAGGACAGTCGTTGCGTTCGCAAGGACATTTATAGTTTTTTGCTAATAAGTGTGCACATGAGCAATGTCCCTAAAGATATCTAAATCCTATTATCGAATATTTATAGTATCATTCAACCAAACAGCGATAATGAGGTTGAAAATTGTCCTTGGAGAACGGGATTTCAAAACTGCAATGTAAATAAAGTTCGTCGGATTTGCAACAGTTGTCGGGATGAATTGTGTCGCGTTGCATTTCATTTACCAAATGATTTATATGATAGCGGTCCCAAAAGTGATCAATGATGCATTATGCCAATAGCACACTATACAGCAAGAAATTATATCGATATTTCGTATCAAGGGACACTAAGGCTGTCCTACACGAAAATATATTTCCATGATTGGGCCGAGCTTATGCAAACATTTTGAATTTCACGGAATTTCACCCGTCAAAGTTTCAAATACAAAGAAGAAAAGAGAAATAAAAAAGACAATGCATATAATGGAGGAATGAAAGAATGACGAAGGGTTTCAAAGAAAGATTTCTACAACCATTATCCGCTATGTGACCCTTACTTAACTCTCCATTGACAAACGCAACAATATGGACATTTCTATGGGGTAATATAATTGAATTGAGCGAGAGGCGAACATAAAAGAACGGGAGGGGAACTTTGAAGAGAAAAAAAGATGGTATGAACGACTGCGAAGCATGAGGCCCGTGTATCCCCACTTCCCGTGTCGCCCATCGCCGAGCTCGCTGCGCCGTGGACCCTTCCCCTTTCAGCGTTAGTTAGGTCCTTTCTAGGCTCGCCTTTTTGTATTTCCCCCACCATTAAACGCGCGAGTAGGCACTGGGGTACCTGAACCCGAGGTCCCGGAGGCATTCAGGCCCCAAAGCTATCCGGCTGGTTCGAAACAGTCAGTTGGTTCCTGACTTCGGTCGGGTCTGGTGCGTATCATTAACACTCGCGTACTCGGTACAATTCCTAGCTTCAACTGCCATCGTCAAGATAGAGTGTCTTATAACCTACACGGGATCAAGAAATACTTCATTTTTTTGATTTATCAGTGATAGTTTTTGCATTAATAACTCAAGGTAATCTAAATATCGAATCAGTGAGAAAAAAACAAAGAGCCAGTGTTTACGCGAAAGCAGGATACGATTAATTGAAGGCAGGTTAAAAGTTTTTTTGCTGTTAAAGCACATTTGAACTACGGTGAATGAAGTTCTTATCCGTTATTCGATTAAATCTACGTAGTGCGTTGCTTTCTTCGTAGATTTTCTCAGTGGAACACACGTGTTGACCAAATCAGTCGTGGCGCTCGAAAGTTGAAACGACGCGATAGGGACGGAGGAAATCTTCGAATGTTTTAAAGTGACGAGAAGAAGAGGCATCTAACCGAACAGAATCTCACTGATTTTATCGACGGCAGTGTCCTGTAGTTACAGTCTTAGCGTTTTCGTGGTGAAGAGTGCGTCAGTGTCTAATGTTCTTAATAACTTCCGTAAAATCTTCAAATACTTAAAGATTAATGCACCACACTTTGTTAGTTTCCTACGCGATTGTTAATACGTTCCACAAAACCATGATCAATGAATGTGATGGAATATATTAAAGTGAAACAACGTAATTCACCAAACATGGAAGTTCATCCGCATTATCACAGTGCTATCACGTCACGGATGAATCAGATGAAATGCTTCCCCGGCGACAAGATGTTGAAGGTTCGATCGAAAATATATTTATTACAGTAACTTGGTAAAACGAAGATGAAGATGAAAGAAAAAGATAGGAGTGTAGGAGTACAGAGTACGAAGCGTGTAGATCGTACAGCCAAAAAGACGAGAGTGAGAGGTGTATTGGAGCATGCAGGATATTTACTGCGACGTTCGAATGGATTCCCGGCGGAATACGAGTTCCCCTAACGACCGCAAGGACATCCTTGACTGTCGAGGTTCCCCTCATATACCTCTCTTGTTCCCGTTTTGGAATACCGCAGTATTTTAAATTCCTTGCTTATGCCTCGCTACATTCGCATAGCTTTGTTAAGAAATTACAGCAATATTTGTAATCGTGTTTGGTGTGTTTTTTTTTGCAATTTTTTTACGAATAATCGCTCCTTTTAGCCGAATTATCGTCGCGAACGTTTTCCGATCTTTCGATGCCGTGAAATGCCGTACTCGATAACCTCCTTAACTTTCTATGTTACAAGACACGCCATTGCCGTTTCACACGACTGCTCCGGAAAAGAGATTGACTTTTGCGTAAGAGACACGGATGCATGATCCCAGTTAGAATCGAGCTAACCTGTATTCTCGGACGTTTTAGACCGTTGTACAGTGGCCAAAGCAGCTTTCCTGTACACGATAACGACAAATACGTCGATTTGTTTTTCATTCGGTATTCCGTAACGGCCTTACGCAGGCGGGAACGGCGGATATTCTCTTTCTTTGAAACTCATCATCGCAGCAACTACGCTTTTTCTCGATCTATCGAGTTTCAAAATGCGAGTGAATGAACTATTCGATTCGTCAATGTTAACCGGTTAGATCGTCTTTTCGATTTTTCGTTCGTGTTAATAAAGAATTTTCAAAAATTGCAGCAAGAAGGAGGACCGAGCGTGCAATCGAGCGGTCAAAATTGTGCTGGCTGTGGCGGTAGGATAGTCGAAAGATGGCTTTTGCACGCCCTGGATCGTTACTGGCACAATTCGTGTCTGAAGTGTTCGTACTGTGGTGCTGCACTGGCGGACATGGGAACGTCGTGCTACGCCAAATCCGGACTAATACTCTGTAAACACGATTACGTGAGGTAAGCATAAAAGTCCTAAAGTGTAACATACACCTTTTTCTTCGGTACTGATGTATATTAATGAACCCACACAAAGAACCAACTTACGAGCCAGCAGTCTCTGTTAATTATCTTTAGTATCAATAACAAGCTCTCGAGGCCCCAAGATCTCACAGATTGCGATCAGTTATCGGCTCGCTTTGTTTTTGTCTCACCCTCGTCTCTCACGCCCTCGTGCGACCATTGCGTTCGTCCGGCAACACACAAATACGACAGAGACCCTCGATGCTAGGTAATCACTGGAGACCGTTCCAAATTTAGAGGATTCGAGGTCAGAGCACAATTTAATGAGAAACAGACGTCGACTTGGTTGGACCCGCCTGCTCGGAATAGAAAGACGTGTGTTCGCGATACTTCCCCCCCCCCCTCTCGCAGTGTCACTCCCCTCTCTTTCTCTTTGAATTTCCAGCTTCCTCACTCTCCATATCCACCTCTCGAGTTCTCTTTTTATTCCTCGCAACCAAGAAAGTCCGAGTAAAATACACTACTACAGTAACTACAACATAATCTTGCTTCCTTCATTCGTACGCCTGTCCGTCGGATACTCGCTCACGCAGTTTTGTTGCGTTCGGTGGTCTTTATTCCGACAGAGCGTGGTATTTTGATTTTCAAACGATTCGTACACACGATTGAGAGCTGAATAGATGAAAGGGATTAGGCTCAAGTAGATTGCAATAACTATCTGATACTAATATAGTTGCAACATTCCTAAAAACTTATTTTAGGATCGCAATTATAAAAATAAGAACGACCAGAATCTACAACTTTTCTTGTAATTGTCGGGTCTCGTGTTCATCCCTGTACTATGTTTCGTTTTTTTTTTGGGGGGGGAAAAGAGATACTACCGCAGATGAGCGGAAGCTTTCCTATCCATGAAACAAAGCATACCCTAATCTGTTAGCCGAGTTACCGATGATTCAGTCGTAAAGTTTCTATATTTGACCATGTCGTGCCTTAACGTACTTCACATTGAACGCAAGATAAAGCAGGTATTATATGACGAATTATCCGATAATTCACGTGCAATCTATTGATTAACATTCAGAGTGGTGTTGGATTAAAACGTCCATCGATGTTATTACCATTTGCTGATGTTTGAATATCGATTGAAACATTTCTATGGAATTGTAGTGTCTGAGTTATATTAAACGGTCATGAAGTCATTATTCCAAGGGATTTGGTCAATTAAATTTAAGAACATTGTGATGAAGAAGCGAAGAAAGAACCGAAAGAGTGAGGGGTAAATCTAAAGGACGAAGGAAGACACGGAAGAAAGTGCAAGTTTTCCGACGAAAAACACAGTTCATAAACCCCCGGCTATTTTGCAGATGGTTCGAAAAGCTGCAGATAAAGGTAGAGAGGAGTGGATCTAGGTTGGATAACGGCTGAATATAGAGTAAAAGGGAGAACGCGAGAGAAACAGGCAGATCGGCAAGAGGGATTCGGTGGGTGGCTCGTTTCTTTTGGATTCAAGGAATGTTTCAATCAGTTTGATTGAAGGGCTGAGCCACGGCAAGAGGGTAAACTTGATTTACAGCCGTATAGAGTGACGCGCGGGTAGGGGTACCAACGGGAACGGCACAGTACCCGTAAGGGTATAGAATGGTGGGGATAGAATGGGAATGAGCATGGCTGCGGTGAGTCTGGGTGGGAGACGGCGTTCAGTTCGGTGGCTCATTGCTGGGAGCTAGGGGATGCCAAGGGATGGGTACCACAATCACCGGGATGCGCCCAATCACCCTTTTCCCCTCGATGTTCCGGCTGTTCGGCAGACAGGTTGGTGGAGTGAGACGACGTCAATCGTACAAGCCAGAAGAGATGCAGATATATAGATCAAACGAAGAGAAGAACAAGAACGAGGAGAATTGTCATAGATAGAAGAGAAAGCCGCGTCTCCATATGATTTAGGCATGTATGATCAAGCGACAACAGCGAGACAGAGTTACAGATGAAATGTCAGGCACACTAGAACGAGACATAAGAATTTGTGGTGTTTTTACGGGTATATTATTGAACCTAGAAAGCAACGAGAAAGGACCACGTGTGGAATAAATCGTGTGTGTGTGTGTGTGTGTGTGTGGGCGGAAATTGAGAGAATTCTTGTATAGAAGACCTCTGTGGTTGGTCACGTTGTACGGTAAAAGTGAGGATGGAAACAACGAGAGAGCCGCCAGGCGAGCCAATCATCGAACGACTTTCCGGTGGACCGAGCGAGAACGTCAACATTACTTCATCTCACGTGGACCCGGTTTGGCCTAGATGTGCAATCAGGCTCCCTTTTCCGTCATGTTCCATTTCTCTCTTCTTCTCTGATTTCTTCTTCCATCTCTTCTTTAACGGTACCTCTCCGCACCAGCGAAATTCCGTCTCTCCGTCGAAATCCCAGTTCCTCTCCAACTTTCGTCTCCTTCGTATTCGGCTTACTCCTCTTATAGATCCCGGACTATACCGCACTCTTCATACTGCTCACCCTTCTGGCCGAATACCAAATTTCTGCAATTTGGTAGACTAGTAGGTACTTTGTTGAATCAACATGATTGGGCTTGACGCGCGACGAGGCACACGGTGACAGAGACTTGGAACGAATGTTGACGACGACTGCATAACGCAAGATGTCTATGTCGATAAACATAGTAGCGAACCTCATACCGCAATTTTTTGATCGTACAGATTCGACACTTGCCCATGGCCTTGGGATCTCTTTTCCCACTACTAAATTTGCGGGAATTAAGAAAATATATATTTTTATGTTTTTCATTTCTGCTAAATTTTATACGAGCATGCTTGTGTGGATACAGCGCACAATAATGTACATTAGGTTGCGCACGTTATGTAATATCCGTTGGCTTCACAATCGATCTAGAAGTAGTTCGACTTCCACACTAAAACATCAGCATACAGTAGCCGTCGCGGCGCCAATCGGAGTGAACAGGGGCGAGTAGGTGGTAGGGATTGGCGACTGCTAATAGTATTCGGTGAATCGAGTGTCGCGTCGTACTACGACACAAGTTGTTTCGTTATATATAAATGCATGCTTATATACGTCGGTTGTTCATATACATTTTTCGTTACAAATGCAGCATACGCATACAGACATGCACGCCTAGCTATGCAATGGCCGACTAGGTTATACCCTCTGGGTCGATATTTTCGAACGGGACAGGTTCCTTGTCTTTAAATTTTTTCTTCAGGGTGCCAAGGGCGGGTTAAGGTGGTAATGCCAAGAAAAATTTCCAATGTTCCACGCATACTTTTGGCAATTACTTGCGGATTGCGCCTATGGGAACATTCGAACCTTTCGAGCCCGTCGAAGAGATTCAGCATATGAGCCATACGCATAACCCTCCGTCCTGTCTGTAGAGTGAGAGTATGTGCATAACTTGGTGTACGCTCATAAAGTAGAACAAAGGGGAAGGCGGGAAAAATATTAGCGACACAGTTGCCTGAAAATGATACCCAATGTCATATATTCGCAAACCTGGTGAACAACGAAGAACCGAACGATGCTTGATAAACTGGTAAGACTACCAGCAACTGTTCAAAAGCATTAGTGTATGGGAGAAGCAAGAAAAGTGTGAGTTTGTAGGGATAGAGAAAATGTAGAGAAGCCGAAAAAGCACGGACGAATTAACGAGGAAAAGAGAAAGCGAAAGAGACAAATTCGTGTGTACTGCGCGAAGAAAGGGTGCTAGGATCGAAGGTTGAACAAAGACGAAGAAGGTGGTACAGTGCTATAGCGATAAGAGGTTCATTAGAGGTGGTTTATTACCGCCTTTGAAGTCTTTCGCGTGTTGCTATAAAGTCGCTCGATATCTCGTAATATCTTGCTCTAATCTTGCGAGAAGTTAATTGCTACCTCCACCTTAAAACTACCCTCCCAGTTCTCCCCTTTCTTGGTTATATTTTATTTCACTCGCACAGGCACCTACTGCCATCAGTTTCGTCGATTTCGCGAATGGCTTCCCGTCTCCTATCATTTAATGAGCACAACAATGCTTCATCAATCATTGGTTCAGACTATATGCTTCTTCCTGACGTATGTAGAGTTGCACGAGTCAAGCATCCAATCGGATGCTGAAAATAGAAATTCAGTGCCACACGTTACGACCCCAATCTCTATTTAGTCTATGATCAAATAAAGCTAATATACTAGGATGCTGTGGAAGTCTTTGTAGATGAAAACGTTTTATTTTTTTGATAGTTTGATAGTTTGCCATGACTAAATTTCAAGCTTACCGAAGCTTATCCCTCCAATGTTGGTTTTCTCGTGGCAATTAACATTTTGTTTGAACGCTAACTCTGATCTGCCGGAGGCTAAAATGGCTAATCTTCCCATCTATCTTATATTTCTCGAATGATGCACGCGAATGTACGTTCAACACACGTGTATACAAATCGCCGTGTATAAGTAAACTAGTACGCGCGTTCAACCGGTTAATCAAATATCATTAACCAGAGAGTAGTGAACGAGAGATATGGTGCGGCAGAGTTTATGGTGTGTGCACTAGAATGCGCTGAAGCGAGTTCGGCGAGGTGAGCAAACATTCGCGATACCTTGTTGAGCCCTAGAGATGGTCAAATACTATCATCTCTGGGAACTAACTTGATGCACCTAGCTCATTCCGAACCACAGCTCCGGAATGTTTCCGTCAAAATACAACCATAGATACAAACAATAGACCCGAATTATCGTAATACTCCGAGTAATTAGAACACAACACTTTTAGCGCCTGCAATCATTCAGCAAGTAACGGTTTCTCAATGAGTCAAATCCACCGCCATACTCGTTAATTAATAAGCATTTTCTCAAAGCTCTTATAGTAATAACGGTTGTCGATTTCGATTCATGACTCTAAAGAAAATGATTTGTAAAATGTAACAAAGTGAAAAACTAAACAGGTAAAACATGAAAAAAGAGCGACGTGCGTACTATTTAATGACAAAAAATGTAAGGCTCGCGTAGTTCCATTCTGCTTTTTTCGTCTTCGATTACGAAGACGTTCCTTTGATCAGCGTCGGTATGCCTGTACAATTTACACGTTCCTTCAGTACAAAATCACTATCTTCAAAAATGGCGAAAAAATGTTGTTGAAGTTTAGAAACGTTGTGGCACTCTCGACGCAGTGCCCCATGTGAATCGTATCCAACTTCGTAAACAAGAATCCAATAATATTTCTACCGTACGAGCAAAATGATCGTTAACAGAGTGGAATTTTGTACACGCGAAAGACGAGGTAAACGGGCGTCGATACCCGAACAGATGCAAGGGGATGCCAGCGCAGAAACGTTACCGACGCTCGTCAATTACCACATACAACGCCTTCTGCCGATCTCCACCCCTCTCGCTGTCTCCCTTTTTCTCCGTCTATTTCTTTTCGTTCAGTCACTCTTTGTCCCCTCATTATGCTTTGCAGCAATTATCGCTCGAGCAACCTTTGTTTTCACTAATTAAAAAATATTCAGCCGCCATCACTGTTGTACCAAAGTAGTTTCTCGAAAGAAATGGAGAACAAGCTCGACATACTATTGACACAATGAAAATGAAAAAAACATAATGAAAACGAAACGAAATTGACAAAGAAAGAGAATATAATTATGAAACGAGAATGAACTCTTGCGAGTTAAGTTATGGAACGAAGGCTGTTGGACCAGCGATGTAATGCTACCACAGACTATGTGGGAGTCGAATTTGGAACGTGTGCGGACGAAGGGTATGAAAGGTAGATCGACAAAGAGTTACAGGATGCATACACCATTTTTTTTCCTCGATCGGACGCTTCGGGAAGACTCCCGAGTTCCGCGAAAATCCCATTAATTTTGTCGCTTCGTTTGACCGCCGGTCCATCCCTCCGTTTGTTCATTCGACCGTAACCGAATACCGCACACATTTTCCTGTTTGTTTTTACGCCCTGCGGGCGTTACGTTTCCCCCTGCGAAAGCTTGCGCGCTCTCCATCCCATCTTTTCTCGTTTACGAATTTTTCACCAAACATTTTTTTTAATTCATCAAAGTCCCGCCGGGCAAACCCACCTGTTTGGAAACTTTAACGATTGGAGACTGACGTTCTTTCGTATGTTATCCACTCTGTCAAACGAGCACTGAAATGCCATTCCTTCAAATGCGTATGCGATCATGTTTGAGCGACGTCATGAAGTTTACAGTGAGTTTAAACGTATGGCTTTTAATTGTTTACCGATTCCGTCCTTGTTTCATGAACCATGATAGAAAAAAAATCCGTTCTTTTCCAATAATTTAAAATGGTTTCGACCGGAAGCTAATACAATCATACACTTTTTCCTTCAATTGTTGTCACAAAATATATACAAAAAAGGTCTTTCAAAGTTCCAGTTAGATTCTGCACAAGGTTATTAACCGTACTTTATAGATTTCCTTGTATATAGCTGAATTTGCACAGACGATTGCTGACGCTGAAGTTTCGAAGCAATTATACAGAACCGTTAGCCATTCACATACATCTTAGCAAGGAACACGCGATTTTTTTTTCCTTTCGCAAAAAACTTTCGTTAAAAGCATGTTGTTGCGTATTAGAAAGGCTATAGTTGTTGGGTGTCTCGGGGTCAGCCACAGGGAGGCAGAGATCTTGCCCGTTCGACGGTGCTTTGCTAATTATTGATAATAGCTCAGTCCGCCGACTGTGTAGGCAACGTAACGGCGCTCTTGACACCTTCTGAAGAACGGCTTAACGACCCAGCGTGGGATTTTGGCTTCTCTGTAAAAATGTATTTGCCCATTAGGCAGCGTGAATATATATACATATATAGACACGTATATCGTAGACTTTAGTATCAATGCCATATTAGACCGCGCCGTGTCGAGTCCTCGAGCAAGCGGATCTGTCTTTGCCTCTCTCTAGCTTATTCCAAGATGGCTGTAAAACGAGCAGGCGGAAACATTCACAGTCCGTGCATATACTTATATTCACGGCGGAAAGTGATAAAGACGCTCGTTAGTCACTTCAATTCAATAATTATAAACTCCGCGATTTCATATCGTCCTTGCCACTTCGGACGTTGGGTACCGACGTATTTCAAGCACACCGACGCATCGGTAGCGCAAAAAAAACATTTTTTTCATCGCTTCTTCCCTCACAATAGCATCAAATCTTCCCTCCGGCCTCAAATTCCCTCGGACTCATCGCACTTTGCTGCTCTCTGTTTATTCATTTGTTTATTTTTTTTCGACACTTTTTTCAAATACCATTCCAACTTCCACCGTTCTCCTCGCGTATTTTTCTTTTCCTCTTCGTTTTTTTTTTATCTTCTCACACAACCCTCATCCCCCGCGGTTCTCCAGCACGAAGCACCCGTTTACCGCGCTCTCGTACCGCTCCATGAATTTTAATCCGCGTCGGTCCTCTCTGAAAAAAAGTGAAAAAAAAGAAGAAAAAGGCACGTGCTCATGTGACTCATCCTCCTCTTTCCTCCCGAGCGTTAATATTTTTTCAAGCGCGTCCTCACGCGCCTACCTGTTTCGAGAGCAGAAACTCGTGGTCTGGCTTTGCTCGTTTGCGATTCCTCTATGTGATGCCCGTGAGTTCTCGGTAAAATGCCGTCAGAGAAATAAAGAAAATAAACTTTATCATATCATATGTATATTCGCAGAGAGATATTCACACGGAACGAGTAGCTCGATCAAGGGTGGGAAGCCCGCACGAATGTACACCCATATAGACATGTGCACATAAATGAAATCCCATACATACGAAATCCATGGAAATACCTAATGTGCAAATGGCATCCAGTTAGTATGTATAGAAAAAAATGTCTCGTTTAAACTTCCTATTTTGAACAGAGATGAAAAAATTCGTGAATATCCCGCCATACCTTGGTTAAATAAAATGAAGGAGAGAGGGAGAGAGAGAGAGAGAGAGAGAGAGAGAGAGAGAGAGAGAGAGAGAGGGAAAAAGATGACAATATGTAAAGTATTCTCACTCTCAATCCCTTCATCCGCTCTCATTCTCGCTGTCGACCACCACGCAGACATTGGTAAAACATCTATGCGTCAGTTTCCATTTATTTTTTATTATTTTTTTCTTTTTTTTTTCTCATTCTTTTCAAATTTTTATTGCACGTTGACGAAAGCGTCGAAACGGCTTTCATTATTTTTTCCCCTTTTTCTCCGTGCTATTCCCGTCTCTTCGACGTTTCTGTTCGTTCGCGAATCAACCATCCCTCTAGCTAAACACTCACCGATGTCGCCTACACCCGAAAAACTAGCTACAATGCCTCGAGGTACGTGGGGACTCGAGGTCCGTTCTCGCTCACACATAGAGATTCACGTCATTTGCCTGCAAAAATACGCCGACTAACAGCAATTTGCGAAAGTACGCGCGAATTAACGCGTCTCACTGGCCATCTCATTCTCTCTCCGTCCCGTTCACGTTTCTCCGTTACTCTCTCGCGCGCTAATCCGCAAAGGTGATATATCCACCTACGTCCGAACGAATGAACGAGAGAACCGACAAACTCTTGCGTACACAGCTTTTTTTTTCTCGTTATTTCTTCCTACTTTCATTTCATTCCATCGGGCTCTCTGTGCCGGTCCACTTTCGCAAATAAATATTTCATCCCCTTCGTTCCATTCTTGCACATTCACCGGGATAATAACGATATCGATTCATTGATATTTTCCAATGTAAATACGCATACGTATATAGAGGAAAAAGCTCGCGACAATTGTCAGTCTAAAGTGCCTAAACGTATAGGAGGAACAAATTACACCTCTTGGGGATGATGAAATTCGGGTACTGTAAGATGATCGTGCTCTTATCATTGTACGAGCAATACAAATTTCCAAAAATTTCTCCACCTCTTCCCGACCGATTTTTCGTTGCTGATGCGAGCGTTGCGATATAATGACTGGTCTTATCGAATCGAGACATGCCCAGTGTCGCCTGTCATTGTTCTCAATGGTCGAATGATTTTTCCGATGGACAGAGACGTCAATAAGCCCTCCGATTCCGGTAATGTAAATTCTCGAAATGCCATTGGACAAGAGCGGGTGAAAAAGGGCTGGCAAAGTGACAAACGAAATAGGTGTAACACGAAGGTGTTTCATGAAGCAGATTAAACGGATAACCTGATTTTGCGAATGCCGGTAGCATAGCAACTAGGAACGTGAATTACTCGGTTGAAGCGTAAGAGCAAGGGCACGTGAAGTTTCAGAATGATGAAGGTGAAGGAGGAAAGAGAATAAGAGAGAGAGAGAGAGAGAGCGAAAGAGCAGAGCCCAATCGTTACAGCAAAGGGGAATGCCAAGTCAGGGGTTCTGCAACCACTATGCCCTTATCGCCCCATCGTCGTCTTTGCCGTCGTCGTCGTCTGGCGAACGCTGGCGGCGTGTACCCAACCTAATAACCGCGATCAGCCGTCGCTTATGTGTACCTAATATATCAAATTATTCAGCCGTGACGGAAATGACAAAACACCAGTTGCCATGCTGTGCTGCCTCCACGCGGCTCTGCGGTCTTTTAATGGAATAACAGTTGATTCCTTGTCGAAAGTAGGAAGGACAATTTGAACTATACACATTTACGTACGGCTAGTTTCTTTGATACCGACGCTATACGTCGTATTCGTAATTTAATAAAATCGAGTTAAACACTATCATAGATTCTTGGGAAAAATTTCTTCAGACATTTTTTAATTCGAGTTAACATTATATGGCCATTACAAGGCTCTTTTTATTTCGATCCTGCTGAATTCTTTTTTGACATTGTAAGTTATTCGGACTCGAAACGAAGTAATTCTCTGGCGAACGTTGAGGCGTCTCGTTGGCGATCTAATTAACAATGTATTGTTGTAATTAAATTGGCAACGAGACGAGTTTTCTCCTCGAAAGGTAACGAGTCAAACATCCTTCTTCAATCAATTTTCCTGTTGGTGGAAAAATGTGTAGTTGAGTGGACCGAGTTTAGTACAGTCTCCTTTTGCCTGCGTTTTTAGTTCTCGCTACAATATTCTCATATTTAGGGGTTCTTTTACATTTTTCTGTCCTACACTCTCTCCCTTCACTGTGATTATTCCACTGCAAGCTGGATGGTTTACATAAAACAGGAATAGCAGGAAGAACGCACAAAAGGTAGCGAGGATCTCGTACAAAACTATTTATGTTTATCTTTTTCTCAATTATCGTTTTCGTTTCGCGTTTCGCGAAATAATGAATTTTATTCAAAGTTTACTTCATCAACGTTATCCGAACTCTGCAGTCCCTGTTCTTTTGTGATAACTGTTCGAGAAAAGAAGCAAGACAAGACTGAAGGCGATCTTCTCTTCTCTTCACCCCCTAGAAATTTAATAAATAATTACAATAAATAGAATACAAAATGAAGCGCGTCCGTGTAAAATGCAATATTCGTATAGTACAGAAAGCAACGTACTACGATCAGCACAGACAATTTTGCTCTCTCAGGCTTTTGGGAAATTGAAAAATAAATGCACTATTTATATATGACTACGCTTTTGAAAAACACAAACATACACGCAAAATACAACTCGACTTATCCGATTTACGTAATTGACTTTTTTTAAGTCATAGGTACGTTTTCTCTTACTTGATTAATTGATAATCATAATTTATCCGATGATTATTTATCCTCTTAAAAGAAACACCAACAAAGATGGATTTATCTTTATTGACAAAAAAAGAAAACTAAAAAATAATTCTGCAGTACACGCGAGCATATGGGGTGCGAGCACAGGTAGATCTATACACAGGTACGTGTCACTAGCTAGACATCATTACACCCAGCACCAGTGAGAAGAACGAAACGAAAAGAGTATCACTAGTGGGTACACAATATTCCCGATAAATTATGTTTGCTCACTTCAATTTCTTCGCCTCTTGCTTGATGGTTCCTTCTCTTATACAGCGCTGGATATCAGAGGATTGAATGCACCTGCCACTCCATCCTTCGTCTGATGCTCCTTTTCAACCCCTTTCTGTGTGCCAATAATATATCGATTGCGTTTACAGTTTATTTATTACTAGTCAATAAATAATTGCAGGGATATGCACGTGCAACTAAACTGTATTTACTTCGAAATAACGTCTTTCATATTATAATCATCATCGATTGATCGCTGACGATCCAGAGCTAGTACGTCATGAGATTCCCGCCGTTGGGGTTGCTCCCATCATCGTATTAGTCGCACGTAGTTATAACAGGAAAAAATACGGGTGAATTTTGACTGCGATGGGTTCAAGGTAGAGAAATAACGGAGTCTGACCGTGCGAACGGATGAAAAAGTAATTGAATGAGACGGAAGTGTGCGAAGGTATGTGTCTAAGGGTCGTTCGATTAAAGAATGATTTTGCAGAATGAGTAACGGTGATTATTATGTGGCTGTGTATATACGCAGACGTAACGCGTCCTATATATACCGATGTACCATCAATCACAGATAGTTTTACGGTATAATTAATGTACACTGATGGACTCGAGATTTGGCGCGAGTGTGGATGCGTGTACGCGAGAGAGGAGATATCTTCAGTGGATGACTGGTGCGAGGTACATACAGCAGCTCGAGTACAAGAGCGAAAGATGGATATGGCAGGGACGAGCACGAGGGTAAAGAGATGAGAAGAAGGGGGCTGCGAGATAGAGCGGCTAGGTGAAAAGGCATTAACGGCCTCTTAACATGCAGATTGCCCTCTAAAGACTTTGGAGTTCCCCGAACGTTGATTGGACGATTATTTAATGCCTCGACACAATGTTACGGCATCCTACATTCGCGCACAGTTCTGGTATAAACGTTTTTATATATTTATGCGTCTGCATATGAAATATACACAAATATACATGTTTTATAATCTATATAAATACACATACAAAATGTTCATCTTCCAAGCTCGTTTGGTTCGATCATCATCGATGTTGCATCGATACTTTGGTACGTATAGTGATATACGCGTTATATATGGCGAAATTAATACTCGAAGATGCCGATGCTCACGTATACGGTGAGAGGGATCCGTGCTACGCCCTGTGCGCGCGTATGTATATATCAAAAATTAAAAAGGAAAGAAAATAATTATTGAAAAAAAAACACAGTAAAGTTGCGTCAGTCCGGTAACCAGTGGCGGGATAACACGATGAGATGAGAGAAAAGTAAAAGCAAAAAGTGATTAATAGTGCGAACCACCTCTTGAGCTATGCTATAGCACATGCAAGCATGGTGATTGAGAACGACGGAGTATTTTTTTTCAATTTTATTTATTTCTGTTTTCATTTGCCATGGCTCACGCGACACGCGAACGACGAGGATGGAATAGAATTATCAATGTTCGCGAAAGCGGGATGAGGAGATATTATACTGTATATGCATATACATATGTAGGCAGATAAGACAGAGAAAAACGTCCAATCGCGTTTAATAGCACGAAATTACACCGAAATTGGATTTTAATTTACCTACCGGGTGAATATATTCAAATTAACCGGCCAACGGGTGGGAGAGAGAAAAAATAACGAGAGAGCACGTCCTTTGTGCCCCCAAGGGTTAAATAAATTTCCTTTCTGTTAATGATTATGTAGATTGAACGACATCTCTTCCTGTGCGCTGCGATGCTCCACACTCTCTCTCGCACTGTCGTATTCTTTCTCTCTTTCTGCTTCGCCCACTCTTTTCCCCCCTCTCCCTCCCGCCTCGCTGCAACATCCACTCTGGACCGTTTCTCGATAGTCTGTCTTTTCTCAATCTTTCTCCTATATTCCTTCTTTTCATTTCATCATTTTACGATCCGGGCATCGGCCGTTTCTGCAACGACACCTTCGTCGCCCATATAAACAGAGCAAATTTGATTCAAACCTTTTTCTTTTACAGTAAAAGAAAAAAACCTCTTCGAACACACGGAACCAATAACTCATGTTACCTGTAGATCTTCATGCTTTGATAAAAAGAAATATTATCATAAAAGTCTAAGATGAGAAAATTTGAGACAATATCATGTCGCCGAATTTCGACATATCTGAATTAAGCTAGAGAATCGCTAGCGTTGTGGAATATAGTAGAAAAAAAACTTTTTCAAATGCAAACCACAATTTGAATATGCATTTCTTCGTTATATTGCTCAGACGATTGCTCGTACGATCACAATGGATGAATCTAAAATGAAATAACTTCGTCAGAAATATAATAGTAATAATAATCTATAATAACACCCCTTTTGGTTATTTACGCCAACGTCGTTTTTTCTTCTCGTCTTCCATCCGAATTAATCATAGTCATTTTTGACCATTGTTTCAAACGGCTGCACGAAGAGAAAAGTCCGAGAAAAATTATAATCTATTGGAATCTAGGACCCTCTAGTGTAAAGCAGCAGAAAATTAATATTATGCCCCGGTACAATTTCAGAAACGGTTTCATAGATTTTAATCTTCCATAGTCGTACTTACTCCTTCCTAAGCGACAATCTCAAACTGCTCCTGTTCAGCTAACGAAATAAACCAAAATTATAACCGCAAAATCCAAACAAGGAGAACCAAAAGTCAAATCCGGCGTCAGTATATAGATTGAAAGAAAAAAATTAACTGGTGAGGTGATTAAGAAACGTCAAAACGATTAGATTCAAGCAGTGTATCGGTAACAGATGTGTCGTGTCATGAGCAAAGTGTAAGTAGAGTCAAGTGACATTTAACGTAAAAGTTCCTGCTTTTGACTCGAAGGGAAATTGAAGATTATGAAACTCCGATGACAAGTTCAACCTTACAGTCATTTCTCAATGAAAATTCCTTTCTTTTATTCACGACCTTTCAAGTTGAGCCTATCAGCAGCGTTGGGCTAAATCGTTCGTGAATCATTATAACCCCTTTAACGGCTGCGCAAATATTTCTTTCGTTATCTCCCATGGTGGCTCTATACCGCGTTCAACGATCGTGCGTTATCTTCCAGACATCCCTGTGACCGGTCCCCCCTCTGCCGTTAAAGAGGGTAGGTTGACCGAGGGGATTACAAAAAAAAAAAATCCCTAATGGCATCAGTTATGCGACAGGTAAGGTGCGCACGTGTGTTTGTCACACGTTGACGCGATAACGGTTTCTCTGTGTTTTACCATCGAGGGGGCTGAACGAGCCTCCCCTAATATCTCCCCTCGCACGCCATAATGCTAGCACAATTTTCACGATCCAATGAAAAAAAAGAGATATAATTATTGTCACGTGTAAACACATGTACTTGCGTCCAGCTGTTTGAATGTAAAATGTAGTACTTATGGTCGTTTGTCGAATGGAAAACTCTTCGTCTCTTTTGCAATGCCATCGTCGTTGTAAAGTTCCCACACGAAGCCCTGACCGACTTTCGTGAGGTTTCGTAACTTTATCGATTGGAGAATTGGCACGACCCGAGAAAAAGGGGTGAGGTGAAGACGTTATTTTCTTTTACACCCCGCATTGGAGGACATTTTTTTAAGATGCGAGGAGAAAGGAAATGAGCATTTCCAAAATGTATACTTTTTTAGGAATTCTGTAGTTTATGATGATCGAGATGAATGCACGTACTATTGCCCAGTTTGACCGCTGTTGTACGAATATATTACGTGTATATTATCGTTGTAGATCAAAGCGGAAGAATGAAAAGAGAGAGAGAGAGAGATAGGCAAGCAGGTACTGTACTGGCCAGCACGTGATGGATCAATAAATCGAAATCCAACTCACGCTTTCCCTCGCTCTCTCTATCTCTCCCTTTGCTAGCTTTTTTTTCATCTCTGTCGGAAGCCTGCACAGAGCAAGGAAATTCGTAAAGTCGAGTGGACGCGTGCCACGCGTCGAATCCTCACGGACTGAATAACGAATTTCTTTTACTAACCATATCGACCACTATAGCTAATTAAAGGTTACAAGACGCAAGGTACCACGAACAGTTGTTGCGCTGTAGTTATAAATATTACCATCATCACTGCGCTCATTTTCCGAATATCGGAGCACACTCGTGCTTATTATTACTGCCACAACATGATAAAAAAAGACGAAAAAATGGAATGCATCGCGGCCTTCTTTGGACAACTTTCAGACTTCCGGCGTCCACGGCTCAGAAAGTTACTAACGACGAATCTTTCTACATCATCACTGAACATTTTTCATTTCCCTTTCCATAGTAATATCTGTCTTGTCATTTTTTCGGATACGTATAGAATAGTCGATACATTTCCCACTCTGAGCAGAGTACCGTGGATAACATTCATTCAAAATGACAACCAAATTTATCTCAAGGTAACAAAGTTATAAGCGTCCAATGTTATTCGGTAACGTTGACGTTCGAAAACGTCACAAGGCGAATCGGGTGTAGGTGAGACACGCACGAGTGTAAAAAGTAGAGAAATGATTTATACAAACGCAAGGAAGTGATGAAAAGGTAGTGAAAAACGAATAAATATACTCTCTTTGAAGAGGTGACTCTACTGTGGCAGTAATGCAAGCGTAGTAAGGGTAGTGGCTCACCAAGATTCAAGCTCACCTGAGTGCAGATGTACGAATGTAACGAAGGGAAAAGTTAACGGGTGAGAGAGTCGGAATAAACTGGAAGAGCAGCTCGAGAGAGAACGTAAGAAGGGATTTTACTATCGTGGGCTCTTTTGCTAGGAGAGAGTCATGGCTAAAACATATGGCTGGCCAACGACAACGTGGTACCTTCTCTCTTGGCAAATTGTAATTTTGTGGAAAGATCATTATAAAACGCATAATACTCGCGCCCACATTCTTATAGCAGATTTCATCTGAGAAACACTGATGACGAGAAAAAGAGAGAAGAGATTCGCAATGACCTCCCGTTATACTTGTTCGTTACTTTCCCCACTTTTCTCACTGCTACTATATTTCATGATGCTTCTCTCTCTCTCTCATTATTGTGCAACATATAACTATAATATAAATATCTTACATTCATATATACATTATACATAATATATAAATATATTTTACGCATTCTACTATAGATTCTCACTAACATCCCTCTTCCTCAACAACCGCCTCTGTCGTTCCGCCAACGAGGCGAGGCACCAGCGTCTCGTTAAAAGTTTCTAGCGACGCGTATTCTTAATAGTCTGCGCGCGCGGACACGCCGTCATTAAAATTATAACCAACCCCCCCGACTTGCGTCCGCACCTTCGCTTTTCTCCCGCACCTCGTTCGAAGCTCAGCTCGTCTCTTCTTCCCTTTGCCCTTTTTCTCGTTGCCATTTCGAGCTCTTGCTTCCATCTCTCTTCCTTGCAGCCCCTCGATGAATCTCTTTCGGCGGTGCGCGACGTCAACAAACGGGAGCATCCATCCAATTTTTTAAACCCACACGTTCATTTTCACTCCATTTTATACCCCCATGTTTATTTAAATCGCTGAAATGCTGCACGACACGCGCGACTGTTACACTGCTGGCTATGATATAGGAAGGTGTACTGGCCCGCTTAAGACAGTTGTCTTGCCACCGCGGGGGTAGAAAAGACGCGGAAACGTCGAAGCCGTAGGGTGCGAAAAGTGACGCGCGTGTATACAAGATCCACAGAGATTCCGGCTTCTATATCCGTTTAGGGGTTGTACCTTCTCAATGGGAAAACCCCGCAAACTGTAGAGTCGATCTTTCTCAAATTTTGACACTCAGTTTGGACGAATGCATCTTACTGTTGTCGAGTACGAAGGACACTTTGAAGGCTTGATCGTTTAATTTTCGCCAATGAAATTTTTTACCCCTTTTTTGTGAAATTCATTGGTTTTCCACAATAAAAAAAAGACGTACTTTCGAAAATGTTTGGATCAAAAATCTAAAGTGAGCGCTATATGCGTTTCCTAAACCCACTCACATAGCCACGGAAGATTTCCACAGGATTTGAAGTACCATGGATTTACGAAATTGTCATCGGACAATTTCAACAAAATGACCTTGCATAAAAGTGCTGTAAACTCTTGTGTCAATCATCGCGAAAAGTGGATAAAATGTTCATGCGAATTTATGATGTAGTCTTTCACGTTGACGCAAATGGTACACGAGACCTTCTCGAATGACAATGGCAAGAAAGACAGGGTTGGACGATCATTTTTTTTCCTCTTTGGACAAACTCAAGTTGGAGAAGTAATAATATTAAAGTCGAGAAATAAGTGCTCAAGAACTTCTCTCGTCTCTTCCCATTTACTCATTTTTTTACGTACATGTATGAGCGCGCGCGCGCGCGTGTGTGTGTGTGCATGTATATATCGTACAAAGTAAAAGGTTCAACCGGAAACTTGGCGAAAGTTTGGAGGCTACGTAAATATGTAAATATAAGAGGAAAAGTATGGGAGCTTTAACTGCTGTTAGCTTTCAAGGATATAGTGCTGGATTTTATTAATATATTCTTCGTATTATTCCGCAAGATATCTACGTTGTATACCATAATGCGGGAAATTGCAATGATTATACGGACCTTCGTGCGAAATAAAGGGGTGCGATAGTTCGTATCTGCGGGGGATGATGTTGAATACGATTGGCACAGCGAAGATGCGTCCTTGAACGATCGTACTCGCATAATACATTCCAGGAGAATACGATCCTCTTATTTTCCTTAGGGTAGTCAGTAATCATCTATTATTTAAGTAGCGTAATCTTGGTACACGCGGTATATTTAAACACAGCTCGCTTATTATCATATAAATACAAGTTGGACGATGAATTTACACGTTGGAGGAGAGTGGCGATCATATAGATGTATCTGTTCGCCGCTTCCGGTTCGGCTTCGTTTGGTCTCGGTATCTTTGAATGTATTAAATGTGCGCGTGTGCATTTGCATTTGCATAAGGATACACACGCTCCACATCTGCGTATATCTCTATCGTGTGCCACGCATTTGTGTGCACTAAATGCCGTATATCGATGTCTACATTCGAGAGTGAGTAAGCCTCTTTCGCCTGCACGATGAGGTAGAGTTACAAAAGTTATTATTGTTATTACCGTACCGTTTAGAAAGTTTTGTTGACTCGGCGATGGATACCTATAGACACTTCTACCCCCTTTTGCACACGAAACGACCCCATTTTCAACATCAGTCGATTCACGTCGACTCCATTGGGTAAAGCCCTCAGGTTCGTGCAGAGTGCACTTACAACTAATATAAAAACGTTTTGGTAACTTTTATAGCGTATAAGAGCTGGAAAAACAATAATTGGTCGTAAATTATTTCGACAGAAAATACCACGCTGATGGTACACGTTTGATTATCATTTCGATCAATTCAATCGATTCAACAGTAGTGCATCAGTCTGCATGTAATTGCATCGGATTGAGGCGAAATTTCGTTCGAAAGTTCATTTATCGACAAATTTGTATTTCTCGGATGATATAGTTTGCCGATGAAAGCTTCAAAATTGTCTTCTATCGTGAGCACAAACCTCTTTGTGTGCTCCAAAAAATCTATGCCGTAGTATTTCTCAAAAAACGTCGAGCAAAAACTTTTTTCTGTCCCAGAGCAGCAAACTCAGCATTGGACTCGAATTTGGCTGCTTCGACTGGCTAAACATACATGATACCAATTAATTCATCAATTATCAATTTGTAAATGTTATCGCTCGGAACAAGAATATCGAAAAAAATATCAATGAGGTGCCAAGTGTTGGATAAAAAAATCGGTTTACCGACAATTTCCGTTATTTTCCTCTTCTTTTTCAAATGTTATCACTTGCGAATAAACGATCCTTAAAATTGTCTCTGACCGCGAGTACAGATCTTCAATCATGAAAAATAAAAATCTACTTTCGTTAGGAATGAAAATATTCATGAACGCATCGAAATTTCAGTAAAATTGAAGATCCATAGAAAATCTCAAAATGACGACTTTTTCTCCAAGCTACATGAATCTACATCCACTATCGATTACCCCCTCCCCGTTGGCACCCTCTCTCATTCTGCGCTCTCTTAGATTCCGATATTGTTTTTTTACTTGTTCCGTGGTATTCGCTGGTTCGGACAAGGGATGACGATACACACAGAGTCGCAAGTACGTACATATACGTACAGTAGCATTGGGAAAAATTGTTGGAGGAATTTCCTTCAGCGATACTAGCCATTGGAGCTTTTTCCAAATGAAAAACCTTTCGTTTAGCCGAATTTCGGCAACGATCCCATTTACGAGAGTGGGACGACCGCTACGACGACGTCCAAGAGCTCCGGAGTCTGCGAATACAACGTACCTATATAGTATCGTATATAAATATCACCTATCCGAGCAAGCTACATTCGCTTTGGATTAAATCCACCTACGAGGGTACACACATCACGAAAGAGCGGAGAGACGTGTAATTTTCAGCTGAAATTTCGTGAAAAAGGACAGCGAATAAAACCCATAGGGTAAAGGATCATTCGAATTTGTCGGTACACACACACACACACACACACACACACACACACACATACAGAGAAATTTCTCTGTATATATACAGAAACATAAGCGCATGGGGGGACAAGTTTGACGTGTTCTCTCGCGATCCTTTGCGAAATCCCAGAAACAATTCACTTTATGCGAAACGTCGTGGGCGAGAAACAACGAGATAGACGTAGAGAACAAAGGCGGATGGCCGGCCATCTTTCTTCGTCTCTATATCGCACACACGCGTTATTAACCGGTTGACGGAAATTCCATCATACATGTACAAAAATAATCTGCACCAATCCTGGTATTGTATCATTTACGTACAAGCTTGGATAACTTTCTAAAATTTCGATCGATTTGAAAATGGAATCGACAACGCCAGAAACTCGCCAAACAGATTTTCGTGTATTTTAGTGGAGAATATATGCTTCTACCAGTTTTGGCACGAAAACTCGAAAATACCCTGACGGTCAACCGGTTGAACGTAACATCAACTCTATACGGTTTGATTGTAAACGTAAATAACCAATTGTTTATTAAATGTAGATTCAGCAAAGTATTTTTTTATGTATCTTATTTTACTGTCCTTATTCCGTTTTTTCATTTTTCACGGAACATTCTTTCCGGCTGGGTCGGCAACGTCTTCGAACAATTTGGTCCCGTTTGGCCGTTTTCCCTTCCGCTATATTAGCCACAAATCTGTTAAGACTGCAAAGCAACTAAATTTCAATTTGTCCTGGCGTGACAGAAATTAGCGTCGGTTTCGAGCTTATGTGGCCCTGCCACGAAGGATTCTTCACTCATGCTTTTCTTGCCATCAAACATCACCTTTTTTTTACCCAACATAAATTTTGTTCCGGACGCTTTTCCCATCCAGCAGATTCGTTGAGACTTTGTTTCCTTAATTGACGATGCAAAATTATAGTTTTTATCCACAAAATTAAGCTTTACACATCGCAACATTATCTTAGGTACTTGTACTCGTCGATAGAAAAAGCTAATCACATGTACCATTCTTTTGGCATCCTTGACCCTTCGAGAACACGCTGGGTGACCTAACCTCAACCTCACATGATACCTTGAATTCTATCACATACCTTCCATTTAGAAATACGTGGATAAAGTTTTAGCTAGAAACATAGTGCAAAAATGAAAAAAAGCAATTATTCTTTTTGCAAATTACGCTTTTTTTTAAAAACACAATTTTTTCCCTCATTTATTCCAATCGTATTAATCACTTTGGGAAATATATCGGCGATTTTTCTCAAGCTGATCTCAATCACCAGTGTGAGACATTCGACGATCAAAAATGAGTAGGTTCAGATGGACCCAGAGGGTTCTCCGTGATTCAAAAAATCGGTGCTCGCTCGGTCGATTAGAGAAACACGTGCCAGATGCTCCTTCCTCTTCAACACCCGGAGGGAAAGGATTTCCGCAATGAAAAAAAAATCATCATCTCGCAACAATACATTTTATAGACAACAAAGGTGTCTAGCGCGAGCGAGGGAATTATGGAGCATCGACACACACATTTCGTTTATGATTGTTTGAGTGCATATTACCAGAGCCTCGAGGCAATAAAGTAATTAAAGGAGAGCTCATTGGACCAAGAGTGAACACATATATACACGTATATATACGGTGTCTGAAAGATTTCTGCTTGTCCGACAAGTACATACAAGGCGCACGTAGATTGCTCATCCGTGTTTGCCCGTTGCTGTGGCTCGATGGATCAGTGAGATGGCTCGAGAAAAGAGACTCGACGACAGACAGAGGGAATAATCAGAAGACCAAGAAGGAGATGAGAAGAAGATCTTCAACACCGTAGTGAACAACAGATGGCTATACGAGTCGGATCATACAGCACTGCATTATTTATATATACATAAACATATATATATATATATACATTTATGACCATCGCTGAATATACATATACGTTATGATATATATGAGCATATCTCTCGCAGCTGTTTCAAATAATTGCATATTAATTACGTCTTCGTCATGGAAAGATGGTGATTCCATTGAGAGATGGATGTATATGATTCTTTCATGGTTAACGCTCAGAATTACCGACGAGAGAAGGTTTGAAGAATGTCATTGGTTAAGGGTCTTAACGAGAGGAGGGTATCGCAGGATCATTTCGAATACGTCATTCGCACATCAATTAAACGGTCCAAGAAAACTGTGAGTGATTTTACACTACCCAAATATACGTAGTGTATACACAAATACCGTATGCACATACACGGGAGACAACGTAAAGATAAGATCGTTCACAGTTGCGCAAGACATTTTTTCGTGTATTCCATTTGACGCACGACTGCAGTGATGGAATTTTTCTTCTTTTTTCCAACCGGGAACACATTTATGCCAACTCTTATTTCTACATCTCCGAATCCCGTCGTGACTGGTGGATTCGACGTTGCTTTTTTTTTATTTCGCAAAGTACAAGAATAATTAGTTTTGTAGGAACGCGAGCTCGTTTTATTGACGAGTGTCATTCAATCGTAATGAAACGCGTTGATATTTTAGCCCTATTTAAATGCAGACAAAATGGTCGACGGTAACGCCGACTTGGCGGGGCGGAATCAAACAAGTTTTTTTTAATTGAGACTGGTTAAACTGCTACTAACTCATCTTATGTAAAGTGGAGAGCCGGGTCAACTACATATATAAGATCCTTTAAATTATAATGAAGTTCGCATTTACGAAAATCATCAAGACAGCCCGGAGTTTAATAATTGCTAGCTGTAATTGCGCTCCGGTATCAAATTAATTAATTCAAAGTAGCGCCGTGCGGTAACTATGTATTTTTTATAGACGTATATATAGGTATATACATTGAAGCCCTTTGACCGAGGCGCTTACGGGGAATTAAAAGTAATTATATCGTTTCTCCTCGCTCTTTTGACCGCTTTAGATCGCTCTAGATCGATGCCGTTCGCGTCAAAGAGAGAGAATATGAAAGAAAACGAGAAAGAGAGGCAGTGTCGAGGTCTTATACCGGATTAACCGCGAACGCGAAACTCGCCTCTCGCGTAATCGACTGCGTGACTGCGCACTCGCGAGCGATCCGAGGTGTATTAATACTGTTTCATTTGCAGAAATATATATTGCACGCGATAAAAAGCTTCGGTAAACGAAATGTCTCCGCTCTGATTATTATACATCGAAAAAGTTGGTGAAAATTCTTTTCAATCGAAATCTGGGAAAAGCAGCTGTTTACGATTTTTCAAATCTAACCAAAAAATTCAGAGGGACTCCTGATTTCCTGGCTTCAAATTTATCCCCCTTTTTACGATTGACAACGAGACGAGGGTCGACGAAACGATTCATTTTTCGATTGCAATGTATTTTTTTAAAAACGCCACTTTACGACGTCAGTGTTTCATCGAGTCCCTTCTTTCTCTCGTTTCTCTGGCAATTACGTTCGATCGGTTCGAGATCGCGTGGTGGTGAAATTCGCTCGATTGCAAATCGCGTAATTCAAATGATCTTGTGAGTTAAAAAAGACGATGACGCGTTCAATGTATAGGCTCCTGACGCAAGACCTTAACCCGCACGCATGCATATATATATATATATATATTTGTAATATATACACATATATGTATGTATAATATTATTACTCAGTCACAGCTCGGTGAACATACGATAATTCTATGAGCACCGCGTTTCTCTCCCAACTACGTCGGGTAATTATGTACATGATACACGTGTATACCTGTCTTATATACCTGACATTGAGGCCGTGATCGAATCGCGCAACGAATTAAAGTTCAGTCTTTGAAATACGATAGAATTCGAGCTTACCTGTATAATGTTACATCCACCGATGTGAGATGTTATCATTCTCTTAAAATGATGAAAAAGAGAGTCAGAATCGCGGCGAAACACACTTTAAGCATGCGTGAATAATGTATTCGGGAATAACAAAAAAGTATATCTTGCTTCATCCGCATGAGAAATCCATCGGTGTAGAATTAATTCACGTATTAAGAAATACGAAATAATTATTTATTAAGGTATATATATATACCGCATATATACGTATATCGTGACTTTGATGAAATACGTTACTTTATTGCCTCTCTCGTGTCTGACGTACAATTAATGTAATTAATTAGTCATCGCGAATGAAATTATTATTTTTCGAAAAAGAAAAGACGAGGCATCACGCCAGGCACAGTTTTCACTCGTGAATACCCACATGCATGTACGCACCCATCTACGTGAGTGCCCACGTGATGATATTATTTATAAACATACACACGCGTACAATATTGTTTAGTGTGCGTATTGTGAAGAAGAGAAATACTCTGCGAGAGATTGCGATATTTCTTCATTGACCCCGTGAGCGACCCAGCCAGAGAACTTTGAAGATACGATCGTAGGAGTAAAAGGAAAGGATAGGAGAGAAGGAGGGGCATGTAATTGTTGATGAAGAGTGTAAAAATCGTAATTAGGTTTCTCGCCCGTCGAGAAGTTAAAGATTGCGAGAGAGAGAGAGAGGGAGAGAATGGGTGGTTGAAGATAAGGAAGGATAGCCAGATGACTCTCTGTGTAGCGTTGAGAGAAAAGGACAGAGTAAGAAAAAAGGATATATATATATATATATACGTGTAGATACAGAGAGGCAAGAACGTTAACACTCTCGCAAAGTTCCACCTGGCGGCGCCGTCGGGGATGTAAAAAATGAGAACCCCCGCTTCGCTCTCGGGCTACAGAACAATATAATTACTTATTGGCAATAACTAAATGGAAAAGGCTTGGCGAATGAGGGGGATGAAGTGTAAAGAGTCCAAGATGAGGACGAGCGAGGAAAGACAGTATTTATTCGAGGGAAGGGAAGGAGAGAGAGAGAGAGAGAGAGAGAGAGAGAGAGAGAGAGAACACGAGGGAGGGTGGTGAGGAAAAGAGAGATACTGAGAGATCCAACAGACCATGAGCAAAACAAGGTAACTCTGTTGAAAACTAATCAAGATATATTAATTGCAGTGTACTTCACTCATATTGCTTTGGAGTAAGAACGTTTTAGATATAGGTATACATATATGCATATGTATATACGACATATATAGTGTTTTTGATATACATGCTCGTTTACTCGCACGGAACGTCGCTCAATATTATTGCAAATTGCTGTATATGAGATCGAGAGCGAGAGAGGAAGATATACGCACAGGCGGAGAGGGAAAGGCAAGGACTCTATACGCGAGGGTGTATTAATATCTTCCCCGATCGGCAATTTAGATGAGCAACCTGTATCGAGAAATGCTTGAATGATGCGTATGAAATATCAGTTTATTTTTCAATAATTTGAGTACATCCTCCTCGCAAGTCTCGTCAGCTGTATGTAGATATATAGGTCCTTGAAATGATCGAGTGTGGACGAAATACTAATGTGAATTTAAAAGCTTTGAAATTTTACCCTATTATTGTTTAACATCGACTATGGCATGCAAACCGTGACTTTGTCCTCGTGGAACGACTATTTTCTTATCTTATTTCGAATCTCGCGAGATGACTATCGGCTGTGCAGCTTTTATTTCAATGTACCGAAAAAAAGATTATAGCGTGTCTGTAATTGCAGAGGGTTGTATATGAATTTGATTGGCATTCAAATTTTTCGTTATTATCGTATCGGCTAACCAACTATTTCGCGTTTAAAATTGAACATGCCGTGTATACAGCGGAATGTACAAAATCGCTCTCTGTTATCCGGCCACCCTGAATTACGTCCAAAGCACATATTCTTCCATGACAATCATGCGGTATACGGTAAAACCGGGGAACGCTGCGGTTGCGTCTCGCCGCGAAATAAAAAGATCCAATTTAGCTTAATTAATCCATTTAAATAAGCTGTTTCTTTCGATCGAGAATTGGATATGAGTGTATGTATGTACGTCAAAACTGAATATTAACAATGTACGTGTTTGTATGTACGTACAGAGGGAGAGAGAGAGATCGACCGAGGATTGCGAAACAGAATGGAAGAAGATCGTGAACAAGGCGAATTTCCACAATGCTTTTTAGTTCGCGTGCAGGTGAAACAAACGCATACACTTGCGATGGGTTCCAGTATAGTTGTTAGCTGCGTGTGATTGATGCCCCTACTATCGCACAGTGTAACCCTTAAATTTTCAATCTTTCCTCTCTCTCTCTCTCTCTTTCTCTCTCCCTTGCTCCTTTTTCTCTTTATCTTTCTCTTCCTTTCTTCTCATTTATTCTATACTTTATCTGCTCCACACTTTCCCCTGCGTAGTCCTGGTACGAAACGGTCGGCACGAGGATCTCCAGGATGATGAGAAACCCGGAGTTGGACGTGGAAACAAAGCATGCAATCAAACCGTTAATTACATTAAAATGAGTCAAAGATCGGCCTGATCACAGGAGCGTGAGTCGTGATGGCTCGAAGCGATCCACGAGTTTTTCGCATCAGATTTTTTCGAAATTCGTATAGATTTTTTCAAAACGATCGATGGTACATCACGAACAATTTTCGTCTTTAAGATGATTTTTGGGCGTGAAACAAACGCAAACGTGAGAAATCGATTTCTATATCTAAATTTTCATCCGTCATGGATACATTCATCGAAAAATCCATACATACTATTACCGAATTAGCATTAAATTGCGATTTTATATACCATCACTGAATCACGTTTCGAGTCGCGAGAAGATTTACCGATCCGTAAAAATGGGGAAACGGAATAACATGGGGAGGATCGAAAAAAAAAAAACGTGAGAAAATCTTGTTCGTGCGAGCGAATACTCGACGATTGTTCGTTTTCGTCGCTCGACAGGCGGGCCAATATACGAGCAAACTTCTAATATGAGAGCGAGCGATGTCCGATATATCCGCAGCCAAATTGAACTCGGGCAGAGCTAATAGGAATTTTGATTGACTGAATTAAATGGTTATTGGAAACGCGCTGGCTTGCGAAAGCGAACAGAAGAGCGTGTGGCTCTTTAAATCGATTAGGTTTATTAGGTCTTGTATTGCTTGTCCTATATATCATATACATATATGTATATATATATGTATATATATATATATTCACATATATTTTATAATACCTCGAGCCATATCGTACAATACATACACTCATGTTGTATATGAAGACTGAAAATGGATACAAGGAGTTGGGTGAAAGAAGCAATTGTCGAAGACGCCAAAACGATTCATTGATGGCCAGCGGAGAGGGGAAGGAAAAGGCGAAGATGAAGCGAGAGACTGAAGGTATAAAAAATGTGTGGTAGGTCCAGACGCGCGATATAAAGGAAACCCTCTTACGGAGGCAATTTGTCGTTGACTCGGATCTCATTTTCTACGAGCTAACAACCATATACATAGTATACGCATATAGTATATAATATGCGAGCCACGCTGAACACCTCATTATAACCCAAGCTGAACTTCATTTTAATTCGAAATTATATACGCTTCCCAGTGTGCCTCTTGCTCATCCTCTTGTATGGTTTTAGGCTCAAAATAAAAGTCAGGAAATCTCGTATCACTCTTGGATCATTTATCGATGGTAAAGTAAAAGTAACAAGAGAACTTATGGGGTATATAATTATATTCACGATGAAGATACCTTATCTTGTGTATCATCGTTTTAAAAACGTATCGTCGATCGATGTCGGACCAGGGAATGCGGATTACAAACTGAGCGGCCAAATTGACTCGTCATTCTTTTTATCATTGACATACGAGTCGCAGAGTCATTTGTGTTTCTTACGTAATGACGGCGAGAGTAACGTTAATCAAATCTTTTGTTGACGTCATCAAAGCCGCGGGAGGTAATGAAAATATCACATCTTCCAGATTAAATCATAAATCTGACAACCCATCGATAATTTTGGTATTTGTTGATTGATTTGCGGATATTCTTTGCGTACTGTATATTTAAAATAACTTTTTACCCACGAAAGAATACTCTAAAATATGCATATTTTGAAGGTAAATGGGAAAATCTCTCGTTGGGCAATAAATCTAGCCACATTCATAGGCTTTAGTTATTCGGTTGCTTTTAATTGCAATTCACATTTAATATTAAAAATAATGATGTGCTGTCGTCAGGCATTCGTCGGATTGATTGAAAAGCGCAGGCACATCACATTCAAACTACTTATCATTACTTATTTCTCATGGCAATCATCGGATTAATTAAAAAGCAGAGAATTGTTTCTAATTATCTCAACTTTAAATCTTGTAATAATTTAATGATTATACGAAGAGTTATAACCGCTGAAATTTGCCTGGGCCTTTTACTTAATTTTCTTTCAACTATGTTGAGAGAGACAGACCTTTTCACGAAGAAGCGTCATGCATGTAGGACGAAAGGGAAAAATTCTTCGCACAAGGGACTAAAGTAACGAGTCTCAGAGTACCATCTGTATATATTCACTGTGCAATACAGAGAAAGTGCATATAGTGTATGTACGTACGTATGTATGTATAAGAACGCATGCATGGAATTCACACAAGGAAATATACACATAATAGCCAGGGGGTAACACAAGAGACCGGGCGCTGCTAATGAGTTAGTCCTTCTCTCATTCTCGGTACGTTTCTCCGTTGCTCACTCTTCCTCACCCCCGACGTCTGCGCACCACTTTAATTGTCCAAAGCACAAATTGGGCGGCTTTAATTAGCGTAATTATTTTGGCTCTGTTCACGTCCGTTTTCGAGATCTCTCTCCGAATCGGCCAAAGTATTTATATAACCTCTACACCAGAGCGTACAATCGTCAGATACGTGTATATAGGTCCCCTCTGATTCATGAATAAATACAAGATCTAGAGAACGAGAGAGAGAGACAGAGAGAGAGATAACTGCCAAAAATGTCTCCGTTGAGATTTCGAAAATTCCAATCAATTCGGATGTTTATTTGTTACATTTTTACGATGTATATTCAGTTACTGCAGGATTTATATGAAAAACGAATTCGCGAGCTTAATGGCCAATCAACAAGCGTCATAGATCCTATTTTTACTCGGGCAACAGAGGTGAAAATGAAAAAAAAAAAACGCGTTTCGTTGGATGCGGTTTGTACGTAGAAGTGAGAAGTTATCGTTGCAATTTATAGAACGAATGAACGATGAGACTGGAGAAAAGACGTGAGTTACCTTTACTAACGAGCTTCGTCCAACCGCTAAAAGATTTCTACTAACGACCCTGATGTTCACGATCTTCGATCGTCAGAGAATCATTCCCCAAACTATATACATGTACAAATTCGCGCAATTACTCCGTACAATCGATGAAAGTCCTTTCAAGCGGAATGTACGATGAGTCGTGCAATACAGTTTTTTTTTCAAAATCATTTTATCATAGTCAGGATGACCTCATCGAAATCTGCATCAAACTGTTGATTCGGAATTGATTATCCGTGCGTTCGGAATGGATATTATTGTACTCAATAAGCGCCCCATCTCCCTTCTTGAGCTATGTAATACAGCCGGAGCGTGCTGGATCCGGTTGAGCATTGCAAAACCGTATTCCATTCCTGTGAGAATATACCTTCGTGCTTTTTTCAATGATACGAATGAACCGATACGCAAGCAACGAATCTACTAGAGCGCAACATACATCACTTACGCTTGCGTATATAAATTTATAGAACTTTGATGTGTTCGGTATGGAAAATGTCGTAATTGTTGTTTGTACATCTCCAATTTTTTTTATTCTATTTAAAATCAATCGAATTTATTTTATTTTTATTTAAAAAAATGTTCGGTACATCGAGAAGGAAAAAAGCCGTTTAATTGACCCACCCTAATGCGTATACATGTACAAAGGTACACGGCTATTTTCGTGATTGCTCTCCGAATTCTCCTATTTTCGATTTCTTCGTAATTACTAATTAGGAAGCCCGCGTCTCGCCGATGAAGCGGAATGGTCGGAGCAGATGGTGTCTGGTAATTGTACGAGAACAGCCTGAATCTAACCTCTCTCGCTCTCTTTCTCGTTCTCGTTCTCGTTTGTTATTTATTCGACTATAATCCTCTACAATCTCGTTTATTCGTATCTACAACTGAGGGCAACATTTTCCGACCCGTCACACACATTTTAATAGATATGCACTAGCTATGAGCATCGTTGGTCCATCCCTGTGTCATTCCTCCTCTGCATTTTTCTCTTGAAAACTGCATCGACGTGAAAAGGCAAAACCATTGGTATTTGCGAATACAATTAAATTATAAAATCGGACTTATTCGAAATAAGACTTGGTACAGTGAAAGAAGAAACTTTGAGACAGATCTCTTTGCTCCTGTCAAGGGTAATACATATCGATCCACTCAACTGGTCAATTCTCAGATGGGAAATTGAAACGTCGCAGACGTCTGTCATTAAAGATAATATTTCGGATAGCTGCGTAATACAGTCAATCTTGGTCCAGATGCCCGTACAGCCGGTTCAATCACTGCAGACATGAGCGAGGGTAAATGTACGCAGTTTTTTGATTCTCGATGTGCCGAGGCGCCCGGATAAATCAGCAATTTAATTATAGAACCGTCAGGGACGGTTATTAAATTAATAAGAAGAGAGGTGGGCGCCTGAGAAGCGTTCCAATCGAATCCGTCATCGCAACGTTTCGAGATTCGTGTTGTACGAAAGTTCTCGACGTTCAATTTATATTCATTTGCTTCCTTCGGTCGTATTTGCCATTCTCCGAGATTTTAATGAGTATTCAGCGATAAGTGCGATTCACGATGGTAGTCTCAAGTTTTAAATGTGTTCTCATCTACATGCCTCTGAAAAGGTATATGCGAACGTATGTGCCTGTATATTATATTTATATACACCTCAATATTTTATATTCCTTCCATCAGAGGTCAGCTACACGCATTGAGCATTAAAGACTTTCATCAAATGATTTGTAATCATTTTCGTCGGCTTCATCGGCTTCGTCGGCTCCAATCGATATTACTCTCATAGAGACGCACGCTGTTCAAGAAAACGTATGGTTTCCTTCGACTACTTTCTTAAATATTAATGGAAGCGTTGATATTTCCATCCAATAACGCGATGTCAAAATCCGTGCATGAAGTATTATTCAAATGCTGCTTAAAGCGGAATATTCAGATTTTTTACTATTGTCATTTATATCGTGCACATCTGCGTCTCTCGGTAATCCAAAAGTAGATGAAAGTTGCGAGTTTGACGAAAGAACCGACGGTCGAAATCTGTTGTAATATATTTTTATCTCCGAACGGTTTCAGTCTTGTTCAAAAAGTTCAATTCTTCAGTTGGTGTTGGCAGAATTTCCAGTTATAATATAAAAATAGCGAAATAAAGATGCGTTGCTATTTCTGGTGCAGAATTCAATTGGTGACACGCTATATTTATCGCCCATTTGTAACGCCTAAATGAACCCCGAATAAAAATGTCGACAGTTCCATGTCCTCGATTGTTAGAGATGTTGGCGAAAATATCTTGGGTATCTCGGAAGATGGTTATTGGGATGATAATGTGGAGAGCACAAGTGGTATCACGCGTTAGGCGAATCAAAGACGATATAGAAAGAGGAAAACAAAAGTATGACGCAACATTTTAATTGGACTCGTTGCACACGACAAATGAGATCAAATAAGAACGATTTTACTGCATACATATACTATACATATACATATCCTCACTGCGTATTATGCAGTATGCCAGCTGTGAGCGGCGACTTTATCCGTGTGGGTTTAGTATTTTCGTTACCTGATCAGACTCGCAGTTGCGCCGCGTATGTGAAGAAAAGACAAGAAATTTATACAAAAAAAGATCGCGGCGTGAAACCATACCCCAAAGTGCGTGTCTAATTTAATCATTCGAAACAAAAAATTGAGACGTTACAAAGAAAATCTAACTCAATGGCAAAAAACAAGATGACAGCGTCACGTAAAAGTGTGTATTAATTCTAAAAAATCGAACCCAAAAAAGAAAAAAAAGAGAATGTTTCCTTCCTTGAGATGAATCCTATCCCCCTGTCAAATGTCATCAATATCCGTTTAGTCATTCTGCCGCGAAAGGGTAATAATATATAATACATAATACATAATAATACATAATACCCCAGAAGTTTCTCTCCTGATGTATCCTGTGATACTATGCAAGTGGTCCTCTTGATCGTTTAATGTAAAATATTTGGAAGCTGCAATTTGCAAGGTTTTTTTATCAACAAAATTATATTTAACATCGCTTCGTTTTTATTTCTTGTGCTTTCAGGATGTTCGGTGGTGCGTGCTCCGGTTGTGGTCAATTGATACCAGCAAACGAGTTGGTTACGAGGGCTGGTGGTGCGGTTTTCCACGTCAAATGTTTCAGGTGCAGCAAGTGTGCTGGCGAACTCGTCTCTGGTGACAAGTAAGTCAAGACACACGTATTACTCAAATCATTTTCACAACACCGGTGTTTTCAGTCCTTTCCTGAGCACAAATTGTTGCAAGTGTCACCCTTGATTTGATCTTTCTATAAAAATGCAATAAACCAACAAATTCTCCCGGAAGAAAAGAAGCCTCATTTTTCCAATCGCACAATGCTTTTTACGAAGACACTATTGATCCTATCCTGGGAATAGTACAAAAAAGTCGATATCAGAATTGGCAACTGGTCCGACTAGAAGGCTCGCGTGTTGTGGATATTTAACCTCTTCCATAATAACACCGAAATAATATTTTCCCTTATTTTTCGTTATGTTCCGCGTGTCACTTTAGATACTTTCTAATGGGAGGTTCACCAGTTTGCGAGGCGGACTACTTGAAGATCGCAAAATCATCGGGAGCAGCGGCGGCGGCGACCGCAGCCTCGGCAGCGGGAAATGGTGGTGCACCAGTAAGGAAGGGCAAGGTAGGACGTCCGAGAAGGAGTCGCGAATGAGGTGGCAACCCGGTCGGTCGCCCGAAGAAGGTGCAACCAACGACGTCGCAGTTATCAGCAGCTTCGTCGCCGGCAGCAATCTCATCGTCGTCCACGACATCGTTGGTGCAAATTCATAGCCAGACAGGATCGATAGCGCAATCGCCTGGTACGCCGGTCGGTATGCAACAATCGTCGAGCCAGGTCGACGTCGTGGACGTTGCAGTCGGGGGGGATCCCTATTCGCCGCCGCCACCGGGTCATCCGCACTACCAAAATCATCATCATCATCATCATCATCACCATCAGCATCATCAACATCATCATGAACAGCAACATCATCATCCTCAGTTAGGCGTTGTTCACCAACCACCGGTGATGCCGGTCAATCCGCACACCCAACAACCGACCTTTCAGGACTGGTCGCATTGGGGTGACCCTTGCGATTGAACCAAGACTGGTCATCTCGGATTTTCCTGTCAGAACTTTTAGTGGCATCCGAAAGTCTGGAGCTTCCTTTTATTGTCGGACGATGAACAATGACAGTGAGTGGAATAACAAAATGTCCGTGATTCTACGAGAGGTTTGTGCGGTCGCGATGATGCGCCGGTGATTGGCTGTCATCGATTGTTTTTTTTTTTTTTTTTCATTTTCATTGATGATGATCAAGAGACAAGTGGTAGAGACAATTCGTAAAAAAAAATCGTAAAAGAATATTGAAAGCACGCGACTTACCGCGATGAACAATACCGTCGCGAAGTGACGAGAGACTGAGACAACGAACTTTTGTCGAATGACTCAAAATTGTTGTAAGAAGATATATAAAATTTATATATACATAAATGATCGTTGAAGAGGAACGAGATAACGATCAGGCGATTGTAAATTTCCCGTGTCAAATGAATGTACCCGCAGAAGTCAACTGCATTAGAAATACACGCGGATGACACAAGCCCTTCCCCATGTAAATGTGATGCACCAGACTCGATAATAGCACTAGAGCGTTAGAGAGCAAAGACGAAAAAGTCATTTCTTCTCTGTTCCTTCGCGGGGTTGCTCTTCACCCTCTGTTCACCCCAACTTCCAAGAGATTCTTCGAAGTGCTTGGCTCAACACTGGAACATGTACACGTTATAGTCCCTCGAATTGCACGAAAAACTCAAAGAAATGAGAGACACGCGAGAATGGTGCATCAAAAAATAACAAAGAGGTTCATCGCGCAATCACGATTGTGCGAGAAAATCATGAATGAAAAAAATTGACGCGATATAATGAAAAACCAAGACCGAACAGGATGGAAACCCAAACGGATTTCCGCGGTGATAATTCCCACATACATCTACATATTGCTCAATATAATACAAGAGAGGAAATGGATTAATCGCGGTTGGATAACATTAGCTATGCTCGGATCTTTTGGCGAAAGCGGGCAAGTTCAGTTCGCTCAATATAATCGCTCGCGAGTGACCACCTTTGGTGTCATTTTGAACGTTTGCTCATTTCTTTCGTTCCATAGTTTTCGTTAATCCTTACGAAATTGCGGGATATTCATGATCGTGCATGCTTGAACATTTCGGAGCTTTTTCATTTTATTCGTTCCTCGTAATTCTTTCGTGATTCTTCAGTGATTCGACCCTCTCGACGTATTCGTCCTTATTTCCATTTCCGTCTTTCGCCCTCTAGTTTGAAAAGTTTCATCAGGACGTTCATAGTCTTGGGCTTTCCAAAGGGGTGAACGTTAACGAGCGAGTGTACAAGAAGCAGCGCAGCATGAAAAACGTGGTGGAGGTGACGAACGAGGGCAGGTGAAGCAACGGAACCCCTACGAATGTCAGATGCGATTACCATTTCAAATTGGGAGTTCCGAACAGGTGCTAAATTCGCTGTACCATACCCCCCCTTGTCCATTTCGAACAGGAAAGTCCATGGCATTGAGGTTCGTGAGATTGCTACGCGGAAATCTTAGCAGCTGCCAAGTGTCTTGTATTATTAGAGTTTTTGCAACACTTACCTGGAAAGTTCGATTTTCGATGCTTGTTTTTGGTGCGAAAAGTGCACTTTCCGCACCGAAATTGGTCGTGACTTGTAAATTAGTCATGACTAATTTCTAGTGCGAGAAAGTTCCGCTTTATTGCCTTAGCGCAGAAAAGTTGGCACTACGTACGGAAAATTTCATTTCATCGCGCCAATGCGGTAAAGTGAACAAAAATGATATCTAATTTGTGCGAGACAAAATGCGAATTTGTGGTAATCATCGACGGATAAAATGAATGAATTTCGTAAAATCGGATTGATGTTTCGAGACAATAGCTGCAAAATGAGCGGCTTTTGGTTGAACTTTCCACTCGTACTTGTACTCGTACTTGTGTAGGGTTCCACCATTAGTTCTCCACTCGTGGGTCAACTTGACGCTTGCGAAAATTCGTTGCTTTCCGTACTTGTTGCGCAAAATACTACTTTAATGCGAGGCAATTGGGCCGAGGAGATGATGGCGTATATTCGAAATTCAATTATTTGCATGACGATCTTAATAAACAAAAAAATGTCCATTTTCTCAACTAGTCAGGATTGCTGCACGAGTGAGTTCTCCACAAGGCAATATTTCCAATTATAGTTTTCACACCACAAGAATGCGTCGTGAGGGCGGGATTGCAACGTTTATTTTTTGAGCATCGATCCTTTTTTCAATTTTATCACTCGTCCAAAGACGACAGGCGATGAATGTATTGGGCTATGAATTTGGGCTTTTCACAAAATTATCTATTTTACTCGTAGAAAAAGTAAACTTTATTTTCTGACGATTCAAATGAAATCGCTTTTTAAAAATCAATCGGACGAGCTAGGACGGCGCGATAGGAAAAAGTAAAAATGAAGGCATTAATGGGTAAACGGGGCAGGCAGAATGGAACATCCTGATGAATCACCAAAAGGTGATACGGACGCGACGCGGCTGTCGTCTTTTAGAAAATTATTTTTCTTTCAAAATCATGGGCCTTTTCACCTCGACGAACAAGCGAAGAAAGCACACCGCGTTAAGTTCGTTAAGAGCTTCTTGTTTCCCCCAAGCGATGACAGGGTCATGGTTCGCACAGTCCGTTAACCGTTTTATACACTTTTGCTGCCTTTTATCCATAGCCTCCTCTTTGCCCTTCGGGTCCCTTGTCCCACACTGAAAACCAGTACGTTTTTTTTTTCATTCTGCAAAAAAAAGCATTGCTGAGAACGATCTGGAATTTACGGGGACCGGAGGCTTCGACGACTTTCATCATTTACAGTTTTTCTCCCCCTTGTGATTCTCCGGAAGATGTTCAGGTTAACGTAGCTTGGAACGATAACAAGAAATGAGCATTATCGACGGCGTAATAATGTCCAAGAGCTATTTTTATCGACCACCTTGGCAAACTGTATTTTCGACGTTTTTTTTTAGATTATCAATGGATATTCGAGTACAAAACCCTTGAGTACCCAAATATCCGTCGATGAGCTGAATTTTTTTCAACGATTGGCAAAAATTAATCGGTGATTAATGATCGATGTTTCCACTTTGATTGAAGAAAACGGAAATTGAAACTGTAAATTGGCAATTGCGATGACGCACGAAGGTGTCATCAGCGATCAGTGTGTAAAATAATAATCAACCTGCGACGAGTCACGGAGTAATGAGGTTTCCATTTGTCGCGCTCGAGTCCCATATCTTTGCTCATATCCTTTTTTTTCGTTCATGTGCACAAACGTGCATTTCCAAGAACAAATAATACACGTGTCAATCTTGTTGAACGACGTTGGGATTGGCTCAAGTTCGTTCAAAGCTCAATGATGCAAAAGACAATTGAAAAAAAAAATCGAGACGGACAAAAAGGAAATTTCCCTTAAACGTAAAGCCTGTATGATAATGAAGGAAAAGTGAAAAACACAAAAAAACACACACACACTCTGTCAAAATTCATCATTATGCGTTTACTTATTTCTTCTTTGGATGAAAGTTTTTTCGTCTTTGAGAAAAAGAAAATGGCATGTAAGGTGAATAGAGCTCGAAACTCTGAGGAGCTTTGAATGCAAGAGGTGAAAGAGTGAGCGAGAAAAGAAAGGAACAAGATCAATCAAGACCATCGATGAGGTATGCGTTGGTTCACCGTCATAGTCACCAAAATTTTTCGAGTGTTTTTGGAAATCGATTTTCCCATCCCGGCAAGCATGTATCATGACAAATTCAATACAATTCTGTTTTCACTTTTTTTTTATACTGATTGGTCTAAAGATAAAAATTAATAAAAAATTTGCAATAAAAACACGCTCGTATGATTTTTGTGACTGCGTCGACACGAGCGCTGGGCGAAACACGGTCAAAAAATTCAGGAATAGCCGCCACTACGAAGGATGTGTAATTTAAAATTGTATATAGGTACATTTTGTATATTGTTAAAGATTTGTGTGATATAAATGGTTATTTACTACTTACGGGAGGGAAAAAAATATTTGGAGTTGTTGAAGCCAATCGTGAGCCCTATATTGGAAGTTCGAGAGCAATTATTCTCTCGATCGGAGCTTGTTAGGAGGAAAAAATACCACGGCGACCTCGGAAGTTTCGACAGAGTGTACAAGTTGAGTTTTGCTAAATTGATTTTCACGTAAAATGTTGAAAAAAAGCACTGTTTCAATCGTCAATTAAACATTAATTTGCGTATCATTTGACAAATTTTACGACGTACACGTCAATATGCAACGGCACACGAGGATCACGTGGAATCACGAGAGGCAAATAACAACGGTTTTAATGGACGGGAATAAAACGCGCCGATCGACGGATTGCAAAGTTTCGAAAATCCATCTATTCGCGTTTAGTTAATTTTGTTATTTGATTTATCCGAACTTTTAAGCCGGAACTGAAATTTGTAGTCAGTTTTCCGGGCTCATGTAAGATATTGCGGCACACGTACACACACACACACACACGTTTATTAATTAATTGAATAATAAAGAAAAGAAAAAACAATACAAGTTTTTAGAAAAATAACCAAACTCGTTTTTTTTTATTGAAGCCCATTGTGTCCCAATTTGTTCTCCACAGAGGGCTGGAAAAATCTCATCAAGGAAGGTCGGGACAGAGAAAAAGGCACATGTACTACAAGCGCATTGAAAAAAATTCGTTTCGAATATACTTGGCTTTAAAAAATTACTGAGCAAATCGTATGATGAGTGAACAACATCTCATTTTTATCGTTTATAAAACAAATGAAGTATTTATTCCGAGCTGTTTTTTCACCATGGGCAAACTAACCGTAGCTGGTTCCGCAGCTAAAATTATTAAATTTTGTACGCTTCTGGAATCGATATTCCGCGAGATAGGTGGGAATTTTCAACAATTTATGCTTTGATCAAGATACGTGACATTTATTATCTAAAATATTTTATGAAGAAGCGAATGGAATTGCAGGCATTTCTATTGTCCCCTCGAATCTGCGCAACTCTTTAACGAGAAGCATCGGAAAAAGCGGTTAAAGGTAAGTTCATACAAAACAAAAATTGAAGATGTTCCACAATTTTTGTTGCAATCGCTGTAACATAGCTCGTGATAAAAACGAATTTTCAAAATGAGGTAACGTGTCCGATACCGTAATAAACGAGTAAAGAATATACGCAAATTGAAACATCTTGAATTCTTGGATATCGTGGATGGAAAAATCTGAAGAAAAAAATCGGTATTTTTTGAAAATTGTCAAAAACGATGTGACAGAAAGTTGATGATGAATCAAAACTTGATTCGAACGGTATTAACTAATGAATCATCAGGGATTCGACGGATGAATATAAGTGCTCATAGATTTTTCGGCTCGGAACTATGTCGCCTATTTTGGTCTTTTTTTATCGACATTCATTTCTGGGATTCCCTGTATATCTGTTTGCCAAATTTGCGGCCATGTCAAAGACGCTGAGATTATTGACCTCACAACCATAAACCTGAAGATAACCACATGCATACTGGTATACGGTTATGACAAATCAGACAGTGACGTAGATTTCTTTCGCGCGTTGCGCAACGTTGGCCCAACGTTCAGTGCAATGACTCAACATTTACAAGGACTTCCTCTCGGTAATTGGTAATTTGGCATGCACGAGTTCTCCTCGCACAGTCGAAAAATGGGCAGTAATATGTAAAGGCGTACTCATTGGGAATTTTCGTCGCTGAATTTCAAGCTTTCGCTTCGCTGCTGCGAATTTTTACATTCGTGACGAATGATTCCTCAACAATTTCGGTTTCCAGCATCAAAAAACAATGATCATGATTCCTCTCCTGTTTTTTCCCCCTTTCTATTTCTTTCTGACGTAAATTACAGGAGAAGTCCCGCATTTGTAGAGAATAACGTTTGTTTCAACCAATCCTGGCTCGTTTTACCGCTTTATTTTTCTCGGAGAGGAGGCCAAAAAAAATCTTAACTCTCTCAAGACACGCGGATTGATCCAACGGCAGAATGTTTAGAATCGGCGTGAATCCACCAGAGTTATACGGGAATAAACGCAAAAAAAGTGTCTCTCTCTCTCTTGCATTCGAAATATTTCAAGAGCGTAGCTGTATATGAACGTAGTGAGCGATCTCTTCTTCAGATCTAAAGAAAGAACGCTGCGCCATTTTTTTTCCTCTGCTAATTGTCAGGCGTATAAATCGGCAACAGGAGAAAGAGTGCTTTGGTCGTTTCTTGGATGTAAAGAACCAAAGTGGCGGGAAAGGAGGCAGAGAGAGAGGGAGGGAGAGAGAGAGAGAGAGAGAAAAGCGCGCGGGTGTCGATGGCACTGCTGGCATCGCGTCCTTCCTCCATCAGGCACAAAATATATCTATATATATTTTATACAGGCGAATCTCACGATCTCTTCCGTTAATTGGGCGATATAGAAACGGATTCCGAGAGACCGAAGAACTTGGTCCAGCGTACGAGAATCCACGGACTCTCCATCCTTCGAGCGGATCCTCCTTCTTTTGTATATACGTACACAGTGATATTCTTCCTTCGAAAAAAAAATGTGTGATTCTCCGATCGTGTTTGCCCTCTTAAGCCGAGAGAGCCTGATCCCCTTTTTAGATCGTTCGTCGGGCACAACCCTATCCCTCGTATTCTTTATCTCCCACTATGCTCTCTGTTGACGCGGCACGAGGTTGCGTATATCTCGTTCTTTACGGCCTCTTCCGTAAAAAGCATTAAACTCGGATCCCCCTTGTGTAATTTCGCATTCGATTTTACAACTGATTTTCCGATTAATCGTCCAAAGTATCGGATAACCGTAAACGATGAGAGACGTAATTCATCGGGAATTCCGATAAATAACGATGAGAACGATGAAACTCGAACTATATGGCTTGGTCCACTGATCTTGATCATCCAAAGATTCTTCGGACTTCAGACGGAAAGTCTTGCTCCAAATTTAATAGCATTAAATAATCAGCATCCAATTTTCCGACACGCTGTAAAAGCGTCAAGTCTGTAAACTCATATTGTATCTTTTATCATGAAAAATGGCGTCTTTTCTCTTGAATAATTTTGTTCTAATCACGAATGGAACTTTTAAGGATATTTTTTCGTTTACCGAAAGTATATCGCAGCGGAGGAGAGGGTAAGAACATTTACAGCGTGACTTTACGTTAACGATTCAACCAATAACAATAGAGACAAGAGTAACTCAATCGTTAGAACGCTTCAATGAAAATACAATTTAGCTCCAGGTCCGTAGTCCACTTCGCTTTTGTAATTGGCATTAAAGTTTCGCAAAGCGGAGAGATTTGCGAGGTCGCGCGGCATCTCCGATTCCTCTCACACTCTCCTCTTCCGTGTTGTAGACTCGAACGGCGGAAGATGGAGGGAATCGCGAGAAGAGTCGCATCCAAAGCAGAAAATAGAAGATGAACGCCGCGCGTGAGGATGAAGTGAGCTAATGAGAGGGCAGAAGAGAGGATTATACGAGATGGAATGAATTTGAGTGAGAAAAGTGCAAGTCTCTCGCGAACGATTCCACGGTAACGAGAAAGAGTGGAGAAGGCCAATCGCCCGGGTCGGCGTTCGTTCAGATAGAGAACGTACCGTCTGCGTTTTCTCATTCTCTCGCATTCGCCGTTGTCGTTGAAACTCTGGCATTCAGACCTATACACGCAGGGCAGGCACGAGAGAAGGATAACGAATGAAAAGCTAGCGCCCAGCCAATCAAAATGCCTATATACTATATCGCCGTCAGCCACGCTAATTAGACGCCACGTAAATCAGTCCCGAAGCTCAGCGTTAATTAACACGGGTTTCCGTTCAAGTTGCTTATACACCCCACCTATTTATCGAACGGCATGGACGCAATATGGCGGGACACGTGCGCGTCTGTTAAACGCCTAGTTCTCATCTCTTTTTCCCTCCATCTCTCGTTCTATCTCTTTACCGCCGTCGCTATCTCGCGATCATTTGTGCTCGGTATCATTCTATCTCGGTGTACAGCGAAGCTTGACGCGAAGAGTGACAACGAAAGAGAAACATGCAAGGAAATACGAATTACGAGGTACCTCGTGATACCGCAACAACGCACTTCAAGTGTACACTGTATAGACGAAAAAGGGATGCGGAGGAATATGCAGCGAGACTGCTTGAAACCACTAAACAGCTGGGGACATTGATTTTAAGGAGATTCGATCGCAGGATGATAACAACGGTCCTTTTGTCAAACGATATCGTTCTGGACATTGGATTGAATCGTAAAACAACATTACGAAAATTTCATCATTTTTCATCAGGCTGTTGATCACAAATAAACGTGAAAAATGAAAAACTAGATTACGGATTATTATGTAATACAAGATTGATACATTACAGTTCAAACCTTCTGGCAGACTCATGCCAGAGTAAAGCCTTAAAGCTTGTGGAGTATTCGCCGTTTTTTCACGGATTCAAACAAATTTTTATTTGCAAAACAGAATATACCACGCTATAGTTTTACAAACTATATTTTTCAGCGTGATAAAATGTGCAAAATAGCTCTACGGTGCAGCTTTTGAAAATACGTCCTTTTAAAGAAGGTTTCCAAGGTTCGCACCATGTCTCAAGTGTATACTTGATCTTGCAACGAAAAAGGTAATCTATGGATAAAGAGCTTAGAGTTTGAAAAAAAATCGGTCTTCGTATGCAAAGAATTGACGGAAATCTGTTTATAACTATTACAATTGTTACTGTTTTACAGAATCCGTATGTATTTATACTCGAAATCAAACGCAGAAGCTGCATGTACAATTTACAATCGATAGAATAAAGTTTGTTTAAACTTTCAGCTACTGGTATCCAGATTTCATAATCGAAAATTGTTTACTTTCCGGAAACTGTAATTCGTTTGGTCTGTCCAAAGGTCAAGGGAGCCTGCTTCGTTGCATATCCATCAAAGATGGCTCTGCTTGGTTAATCGTCGACACATCTGCTTCCGCGCAGAAAATAACGTTATTTCTCTACAATAAACATTTACCTCTTTTCTATCTAATTAAAATTGAATTTTAATAAATAGTGTCCAATTTCTTCGGTAACAGCGTGAACTCCTGTAATTGCAGCGTGTGCGTCACCCGCAGGTGAAACCGTGTGCTTGTTATATTTACATTGCAGTGTAAACATCGATTATATGGATAGATACAGGTGCTCTCTACTATCACATTTGAAAAACACATTCGTGAATTTCCGTCTTATTTTTATCATACCAATGAAAAATCTGGAATGCGAGTAGAGTCCGATGTAATTTCGTACGGATAGCATAACGTTTTTCGGTATTTAACGAAATTTCTGTCATATTCTTGGTGAGTTAAAGTCTGGTTTAAAAGCAAAGAAAAAAGGAGATTTTTCATACAAGTCACAAACAAGGGGAAAGGCATAAGCTTTCTTAATTAATTCCACTTTATGCTACTGTCAATATGTGAAGATATGATAAATGAAAGATACAGACCATATGCTCGTCCACGTTGTTCTGCCGTTGACGTGATTTAATCGAGCAGTAATAAGAGGATGAGAGAAGTTGCTTAAAAAAAGTAGGATAGCGTTTTCCACTGAAAATGTCTTCACCGATTATTTTATTCGAAGGATTCAACCGGTGAATTATTTACAAAGCCAACGAGATGTCATTTATATAATATACACAAGTATGTGCATCTGTACGGCCGTTAATTGTGTCGTATAATTTCGTTTTTTGCCGACCAGAACGCGCAGAATTTAATGAATGTCCGCTTTGCTAATGAGGGAACTCCGATGTACCGTCCATCAGTGTGTTCCGTTGAGAGAACAGAATATACAATTATAGTGGCGCGGCAAAAGATGCTGCGGAGGAAACGAAGAAGCGAGAAACCGAAGTGAAAAACGCAAGAAAGGGTAAAGAAAACTCTCGCAAATGTACCCTCAATCTGATAGAATGTTCTTCCAATGTTTATCGCGTTATTATATTGACTCATTGTCATAGCGCTGTCTTAAATTACAAAATAAGCGTAATTGAAAAAATAAATCTGAAAAGCTTGACCATTTTTTCAGCATTCCCAAAAAACACTACTAACTACAAGAATTGTTTATCTATTGAAAAATATTTGCTATGAAATATTTGGGCCTGGGGCGATAGAGGATAAGTAATAAAAAAATACTTATCGTTCCATTTCGATTTTCATATTCATTTCATATATCTTCCATCATCGTCATTCCTTTTCAATTGCTGCACTCTTTCGTTCCATTTCCTTTTCATTTTCTTCAAAACTAGTCAGCGCGTATTTTTTTACCAGAATAAAACCGGTCATCAAATTGCTCAACCGTCATTCTCAGAAACTCCAACATCATGAAAGAATAATTCCATCCAAATGCTTAGTTCAAACTTCCCGATGATTTTGCCTAATTTTGATGCAGTTTTTACAAAAAGATGGGGTATATTTTGGAATTTCATTGAATCTTTGTTTCATTGCAACGTGTTTAGCAAGAACATATCTTCTTTTTAATCTTTTTATTTGTTATTCCTCATTGTTTGCTGTTCACTATTTATTGTTTAACTTGTGGTGGTAGGCCCGCTAACAGAGTCGCGGGTACCGGCACTACTAAATACATCGCAGCCTCTAAATCAGTACTGTGTACCAACCAAGCCATTCCATCGCGGAAGAATCTTACAGAACAGTTCGCGAGTGCTTCCGTTGCAAGATCGAAACTTGCATCACGTAAAACCGAATCTGCCGAGTTTCAAAAGTCAAGTCTCGAGAGCCGTGTCAAGGTCAATCATGCCCGCAGCATCAAGAGAAAACGAGGGAGGAGGATAGAGAAAGAGGGTATCCAATCATGCTAGGTCTTTACCAGGTACTCTTGGATAGCTTGAAGTTGGACGTACCGGACATTTTGCCAGGATAATTAACAATCGGCCGCGGTGTAAACTGAATTTAATTAATTGCATAACTGGATACCGTGGGGCTTGAAAGGGAAGTGGAAGGAGCAGAAAGGCCTTTCAATCGGGAGCGGATACATATTGCTATGGCCCTGCAGACCCCTCTCCATAGTACCTTCCATGCGGCTCTTTAGCTACCTTCACCATTGGTACCACCGGTTGAACCCTGTAGAAAAGCTGCGGCACCCTCCATTCCCTTCCCACTCTCTCTCTCTCTCTCTCTCTCTCTCTCTTGCTCTTTCGTTCTCTGCAACATTACCCCTTCGAATAACCCCTCTCTCAATGCGCCACTATTCAGGCCTGTGCCGAAAGAGAAGGAGATACCTATTTCCACGCTTTCTCGTGTCTATAGTTCGTTGATTCAACCAGCGAACCAAGCCAGCCACCAGGAATTAATTATGGCATTCCGCGTTAGCTCAGGGAATTAATTACGTCCAGAAGTTGGACGTTGGCGAGGGGATCGTTAGAAATTGTACCTCGAGAGCGGGAGATGGTGCCCTCTTTCCGTCCTTCTCCCTCTTCCGGACACTCGATCTCGTATTTGGTCGTGTTCGTTACTTCGACTCGCTAGCCAATGAGCTTCGCAATAGAAAATACTACCAAGATATACAGCGATTAGAAGAGACACTCAGATTTCAAAACGGTTAGGCGAACAATCCACGCGACTTGGCGCCAAGTAAGGCGACTGCTTGTAAACAATTGCATCGATTTATTAATTATGAATATTGCAGCATTTTTATGTCAATGTACAATTAACTTCGATTACGGACAAGACATGACGTCCCCATGATGAGTCAGTAAGTATCTAGTGCGACCTACACGGATGAAACATCAGGATGTTCTGCATGACTAATCCATTAATCATCGCCGAGCCCAAATGTTGAACCTGTGAAGATTACATTTTAGGAATCGTTTCGTTTTATGACGCAAACGTTCCAAAAGGCGGTACCTGTCGATATTCCATCCCCAGGGACTGTTCGATTTACGAAGTGTTCGCGAGAAAAACCGCGGGCTACAGTTGATAAATTATATAACAACTTACAGACGATGTTGTCTTTCTCAATCAGAGGTTTATATTTTTTTCAAACACAAGGTTTTCTGGAAGTCCCAAGTCTAACGGACTTTCGGTAAATTGGTTTACAGTCACACCTTTGGGTGACGTATTGTGATGCGCCATAGTTGTAACCACTTTGGAGTTTGTTGAACAAAGAAACGAGTTCAAATTGAATCCGGTATTAGAAAGTACAAAGTTCAGCAGTCGGTATCACCGATAATCACCAATATATTTGCTATTCTGATAAAAATTTATCTAACAAATAACTATATCGAATTATCATGTATAAATAAGGTATGATGGCAACTTTAAACGGCGTCTAATACCTCTAATCGTTGATACTTATTGTCCAATAGTTATGGACAGTTAATGGGCACAGTTATCGCTTACTTATCGCGAAACAACCTCATATCAGGAGAAAAGAGTCGTTAAATGACCGCTCATTCTCTCTTATCGTCTTAGAAACATTGGCAGGAACTGGAAGTCTTCTTGAAATTTCAAGAACGAATTATGACGTAGTATTTCGTGTTTGAAGCCAGCTGAGACATGTAACGTATACAAGGGACACCACGAGAGCGTCGAGATTACGTGTTTGTTTTCGTAGTCCAAAGTCACACGTTGGTGTGAAGGGATCGAGTCTAGGTGGGTTGGCGTTGGGTTTGCTTAACGAGCAAAATGCTGCGTTGACCGACGGAGCCTATATGGGTGCAACAATCTCCAGCAGAGGGCAGCATCGGCAAGTTATGCATTAGAGACCTGCAAGCCAAGGGAGAGAAGGACGGAGCGAGAGAGAGGGAGGATGAATGAGTAAGAGATGAGCCTTGCATCGAACACGAGGGGATGAAAATTAAGGGACAGCAATACGGACGTTGACTATAGATAGCCGAATGGAGAGCAACTGATAAGGATGTCAGAGCATGTTAATTACTCGCACGCGCAGACTATAGTTAATCAACCTGGACAAAGTCATTGATCCGCTTTAAAATCGATACGTCTAAGCTCTCTTTGTGTAGCATATACAAGAACAGCTCCCTCCCAAAATATTGGAGATTCAAGGAGGGGTATTATTGAGCATACAGTCCAAATACAGAACTAATTGGATTTGGTGCTCTTGAATGTCTGCTATGATCAATACGGTTCTCCATCTTTCTTAACTTTATTCGAATTCCTCTGCATTTCCAATTTGCGAAACTTTATGCCATGCCAACCTTGAAATTATCGAAATATCGATTTCGATTGATGAACAATTGATGATTAAATGACATGTTCTCGCGGATCCCTCTCTTCCCCTAACGCTGTATTCTCGTCGTATATGTTTAAAAAGTGTTTATTCTTCGAAAAGTGCCTTTCATGTTTTTGGATTCTTTACATACAATCCGAACTTTCCTAACTCGACATACTTAACTCATTGGAAGCGTGATCAAGTTTTGGCTGTAGATGGGTAACTTCTTTAGGAAGTCTAAATTCAAAGGAAGTTTTGATAGAATATGAAGTATTAATTATTTAAACTTTTTAACCGCACTTTTCCGTTTCTCCTCAACTTCTAATGTATGTATAGGTGAGCGAAAAAAACTAGAATCAAGTAGGAACTTTGATTTTTGATTTTTGAATGCACGATACTCGTTTCTCCGTCTAATCCAGAATGGATGTGGATACACGCGTGTACTCTCATCATTAGTACAATCTCGGAGACGCGGCTGTCGTTTTTATTGCACCAGAGACCCCTGCACTCCCATGCTCTCTCGTTATATTTACGAGCTTTTCTAAATATCGTTATCTTCGTTTTCTTTACTCTCGTGTTTCCTGTCGTGTTCCTTCTCTAATAATACTCGGCTTGAGCTCGATTCGGTGTTTTATCTTTCTTCATCACTCTCACTCTCTTCCTCACCCCTCCTTCACAATACCAGTTTTGTATCTTATACATACCAACAGTTTGAACGATTCTTGGCGTGCGCACGATGGATTGTCTCCCACGCATACGCGAAACGCGTCATCTCCCTCTTCCTCTGTTTCCATTTTACGCCTATACTCGCGATGCGAAAGCCTGACATATATAATCAGTTATAGTTACATACACTTGCTTTCAACTTTGACTTTAATCCAATCTCCCCCTCTCCCCTTGGTCCCTGCGGCATGAGTGCACACGCTGCTTGACTCTCTCGTTGCATCTTTCACGCTGCTTGCGAGCTCTCATGGGTGCGGGCTATAGAGGGAAGGCAAATGCGAGGGAGAAAGAAAGAGAGGTACCATCTCCGCCGTGAACAGCATCCTGACTCCCCCATTGGCGGATTTAATTAAAGATGGGATCTCCGCGTGGCGGCACGCCGTGTTTTTTTACGTAAATAATTAATATTGTAATGGGTCCAAGAGCGAGAAAGGTGGGTATAGTATACACACGTATAGCTATAGATGTTTATGCTATAGCCATACTATAGGAAACAGAACACTTTGCACACGCGAAAAGCGTCGGTCTCCGCGAAAGGAAAGGAGAGTGACGCAGGCGATCAGAGAGTAGGAGAGTCGCGCGTGAGAGCACAGGGCTTCTATACGAGTCGACGGAGTAATGGTGAGAGTGGAGTGAGAAAGATGGAGATAGTTGAAGAGAGAGATGGGTAGATGGATAGAGAGAGAAGGACAGTGAGAACGGCAGGCTGAGATAAGCGAATTAAAGAGCAAAACGGATAGAATGAGAGGAGGAAGAAGAGGAAGGAAGGGTCAACAGGATATACCACCTGCGATGTCAGAGGTCGAGGTTATTAAAGGCAGTTCTAAGCCTAGTGAAAAGATTATCACACTTATATGTACTTACACATGTGCTTTAATGCCTGCTATCGATCATACAATGCTATATGTATACTATACGCGATAATCGATTCGAGTGGTTATACATATATATATATATATATATATGTATGTATGTATTACAGCCTCATATACACTCATGTTACTGTATTGCATTCTTTGTATGGCGTATTCCACGTTAAACCGGCGCATGTCCAGAGCATATACTCTATAGCTAGATCGTAAGAGGATTCACCGTTTAGATTCACAAGTATCCTTTATGAAACAGACCGCACTTTTATACGAGTTTCTAATGTAAAGCGCCGAAAAATTTCATGTATTTTTCGTGATAATTTCCTAACTCGTTTTCAGACTTTTTCAGACGTCAGCATTGAATCGTAAATGAATACATCACGGACTTTTTGAAAAATTGTTTGTAATTTCGATCGCTCTAGTTTCGGAGATATACCATCTATGTATGTATATATTTCATGGTTCACGTTCCATATACGAAAGTAACGCTGTTTGTTACGTTTTTGCGGCGAAATCTTTTAGAGGATATTAAAGAAATTTGATCAAATATCACGCACACAAAGCCACGGGTGACTGCCAATTATAATATTTTATAACAGATATAACACTATATAGATAGGAAAAAAATTAATAACGTTTATAATAAATCATACATAAATTCGTTTTATTATATATGTTATGTAAAATATAATGTATATCATATTTTACCCCTAATATTTTTTATACTTTAAAAAGTGAACAAATTTTTGGGGATTAGTTAGTAAAAGCACACAACTATATTCTTCGCGTTTTAATAAAATACTTTCGATCATTGATGGTAACAGCAATATTCTACATATGATCCCAAATGATGGCGGATAATCTATAAATAAGACCACGTAGAGCCTGGGGCAAGTCGTTCTTGAAATCACTCACGGATCTTGCCGTGGAATCACAATTAAAACCTTGGAAAATCGCAGGGAAATCTTGAACCGTCGAAATATATGCTATAAAAATGTAATTGAAACCGAAATCAGAATTGAATCGCGCCGAGTGTTTTTGGAATCATCCGAGATTAGAATAATCTCGATTATCACCTAGGTTCTGTTTCCGTTCTACCTCGTTCCTCGAGTACTATTTTTGGCTCTCAGAAATGAGCCGAAAAAAACCTCGCATTGTTTAAACCGTAAAATTTACGTGGTAATGCAATTATATTGTCAAATTATGAAGGAAAACTAAAATTAGAATATTAATGAAAATTCTATTTTAAAAAATCTAGCAAAATTTATTCACAGGAATAGTACGGATTTATATGAAATGACGTCGTGAGATGACGTCGCTTTTTTATCACTTGGAGGACCTGCGAAATCACTAAATAATTCAAAATCGACTTCACCTTAAAATCACTGGTGCATCAGACAACGTAGTGAATAGCCCTCGACGTGGAGAGTTGTTACTTTTTCATCGTGTTTATTTACTTTACATCGAAAACCATAGTTTATAATGAAATTAATATTTTTTCAAATTCGTTCATTTAACTAAGACAAAATTGGATAGATTTTCATGTAAAGATATTTTGGCGATTGTTTTTTTCTTTTTGCAAACATGTACGGCATTCTTGTTTATTCGCTCGGAGTGGAATGTATTATACATTGAGGATAAGATAAATAGCTTACATGCATTTACGAATAAAAACAGTACATAGGTAATGCGAGTCGCGCAACCTCTTTATCAGTCTCGATCTAAATGAACTTCATTACGCTTTGCTGTTTCCTATTACCGGAGATAGGATCCGCGAAAGCGAGTTCAGCCCGTGTACCTGCTTAACCTTGAAACAGTATTGTTCATACAAGACTTATCAAAAATACAACAAATATGTACTTAAATAATTGCTTCTGTTATCTGACTTAACATATCTTTAAAAGCGTAACAAGTTTTGTACGGTGCGTTATTAGTCCTCCAAGCAGTTAATTGAGTTCCGCAAAAAAATCCACAATAACTCGGTTTTATTCAACAACATAAATATCGCTGAGCTTTAAAGTCACACGGCTATTTTGTAGCTTATTTCATCTGCGCAATTTCTGAAGCTCCGAGTTTCGAAATCAATCTCAACGTTGGAATACGATCGTTCTGCAAAATAGTGTCAATAAACCCTATTATAATCAAGAACAAGTGAATTTCTTACTCCAAGTGTAAAATAATAAATTTTAAAAACTTTGATTACATATAAGTAGGTTCCGATGACGTTGAGGATTTCAACATCTTTTTTACAAAAGTATAAGGAAAAAACTGCAAGCGCACAGCTTTCTCCAATGTTTACGAATGATAAAACAATGAACCGTCAATAATTTTCAACATTTTCATACGAATTAATGCAAAAAAGCTCCATATCGGGATGAAATTGTGTACATTAATTTTTAATTCACTACAATTAGCATCACCTTCATGTTATCTGTATACGGCTATAGACAAAGCAGACGTGCGAACGAGACTCCTTTTTGGAGCGAAACGTCTCTGAAAGAGTAAAAAAGAAAGCGAGACTGCGATGAGAAGAAAACATATAAAACTGGACCGTAACTATGTTTGCTATATATGGTATCCTATGTACCCTAAACGCAAGAGCATACATTTTCCTATACTATTTATGTGTATATATATCACTAGCGGTATACATAACTGAGCGGCACGCCTCGGGTAAAAGGAAGCAACAAGCTGCGAGCAAGTCGTTTCCTCGTTAACTTTAATCCGCAGTTAATTTAACTTAACGTCGCTATAATGCAGTGATGTACTGTGTGGAAGAAAGAGTGCTATGAGCAAGACGATAAAATAAGTATGTGCCCATACATATACACGTATATGTTTCAGAGACTACAAAAGGCCTTCGTCGACTGCAGAGCTTTCACCTTTTTTTCCTGAGTCCTCTTCTTCCTCTTCCTTCTTGAAATTCTCAGCAGAGCTTCTCCCATGTGAAGTTTCTGGACCTCCGAGACCCTTCTGGCAGTAGGCTGCCAGCTTCTGAAGCTATCAGAAACATGAAAAAAAGCATCCAGGACTGTTCCGGCATCGCGAACACAAGTGACCTTCGACGGTAGAAAATTACCTGCACGCTAATGAAAGTTTTCGGGTTATCTGTAGATTGGTGAAAAAATGAAATTGATACGAGTAGTGGAGACCAGACCCACCGGCACCTTGAGTGAATAATTAATTTTCTTAGCTTTTTAACCCTTTGCCGCACACTGCGGCGTTCCCAATGGAGCTTTTTTTAAAACACGGTTTTGCAATTTTGCAGTTATTTTTATTCCATGTAATCGGATACTTTTTTGAATTTCATGATCTTAATATTTCAGAGGATCAAAGTTTATGTTCAAATTGATTTGATGTTTTTTAAATTTCTTTATACAAATTAAAAAGAATGAAGAAAGTTTTAAAAGTATCCTTCTGATTTTTGCTACACGGATGTTTTCGGGGCCGCTGATTGCGAATCATCAGATTTCCAAAATTTAAAATGGCGGATCCAATATGGAGTACAAGGATGCGAGAAATTGTTGAATTTCTCTAGAAACTGGTATACAGGGATGATATATTGGATCTGCTAAATTTAATTGTGGCATAAAATGCCACATACGGGAGGTCAGCAAGAATTGGAGCCAACCAAAAAAAAGGTTGGTACCAAAAAATGCACCCAGATAATGTGCGTCGGAAATTTGGAAAATGGCAAGGGAAAAAAGGACAATAATAAGGGCGCCGTAGCAGAGGGTATTTCACCAAAATGCCTTGGTCTTGTTCAAGTTTTAAAATGTTTTTTTTTTGTCTATTTGGAATCTCCACCTTATGTTCACTATTCGACATTCAACGAAAATTCGACAGGCCTCTTGGTTTAACGTGTTATCTTTTCATTTTGGCTTTCTGTAATTGTACTCGATTACTTTTTTTCAGCGTTTGGGGCAATCTTAGGGCGATAATAGTACGTGAGATCGCATAAAACAAATGCAATCCTAAGTCTACGATTACTCGAGACTAATCGCCTGATTTTTTTAACACAGATATTTTCTCAAACGCGCCACCGCAAATAACTGTATCATTTATTGTCTTGTAATTGAGTACTTTCGAAGTTGAAAAATGTTCAAAGTTGTAATAACATTTATTTTAATAGAATAGATCGAGGAGTATGATCATGAAATAATATAATCACATCGGTCTTGAGATAAAAACCACGAATTGAATTGTTATCCCTCATCCATAGTCTAACATAAAAAATATGTAAATGTTTTTCATTACCAACTGGTCGTTAGTAATGGCTTTCGCTCTATGCGTTGGCAATAAATAATGCATCGTTTAGCTTTGCTTCAATGAGGTTATAATAACACGGTAATTATGAAGTAAAATGCAATGACTCGTAGTTTCTTTCAATAACAGGATCAACTTTAATCGTCGATCATCACGGCCATTATCCACGAGAGAAAGAAAACTGACAATAGAAAAAAAAAGAGTGGAAAAGAGAAGGAGCGAGATAGGGAGAGTGAGAGAGATGGTGTGCCGCGAGTTCTGTCGCTCTCCCACGGGCAATTTGCGACGCATCATTAAAGGTACATCAGCCGCAAACGCGAAGGGCCAACCGGAGCAGGGTGAAGGATGCGGTGGAGGGTGGTTGAGCGCAGGGCAAATGCGACCGATCGGTGAACAGGCCTAACGAGGAGGGATTCTTGAAATTCTCCCGGTTGACTCAGGGGATCCAGGAGAATACGGCAAAAGAGGGCCAAAAGGAGACAGTGAGAGAAGACGGTAAATGTGAGAGACTGCTGAAGTCTAGGCGAAGGGCGAAGGGGGAAGGGAGTGCGAACTTTCGAACTTCAACGCCCCTGTGAAGCTTCTATATATGTATATTATGCCATTTACGCGATCAAGACTGACTTAACAAGAGCAGGCGATAGATTTCTAGGATACCCTGATCTAATTAGAAGGACAAAGTTCCAAGTCGATTCAGACATTCGGCTATTGTGAAAGGAAGTATTTTTTTAACCAACGTCGAGAATTCGCTGCACAATTTATTAACCATCTGTGCCAATGCATCTGTCACCTCGTTGAAGAAAGAAACTGGTGCTGGGTAAATTAAAAAAAAAATAATACCTTCATATTACTTTCACTTCTTATATCGAGAATTTGTGTTTGTACTTTTTGTAAATTTCAACAACCACTGCTATATTGTGGCACGAGAATTCATTTTGAATTCTACAAAATCGTTCGACTCTTATATAGGGTGCTGATTATTGTAGTTTGAAATATCGTTGATTCGCGACGAAATTTTTAATGTGAGTCGAAAATTATATGGGCATGCGTATAGACCCAACGGGCCTTGCCACTGTTATTAGTTACTGAAGTTGAATTAGCCAAAACGTACCCGATATGATCCAACTTCAATAGTTAATAACAATCAAAGGTGTCATCAGATTCAAATGTCCTTATACATACGTAATTTCCGACTCTGAATGTCTTCGCATTTCAACGATTTTAAGGGTTACATCCAATTCCGAGGCGATATACATATGTGTAATATAGTATACGTGCTTGTGCAGTTAAATTTTACGAACCTTTTTTGATTACGTAACTTTGACTGTATGAAAAACAATGTAAAAAAGGAATTTCGCTTCTTGATTGCCGAGGAAAGGACGTTCAGTGCTAAAAACGCGTTACATTTTCCCCGTTCGTGCTCTCTGGAATTTCCATCTGAATATAGCGAGGAAGCAAGCGAATCTTGTACGTGTACGTATACCTACATATATCTATGTAGATAATAGGATGCCATGAGAGAGATAAGCAGCGGAATATCTCCTTTTCTTGTTATAGCCCCGAGGCATCTTGCTTCGAATCCCAAGCACAGCTACCTCTTCTTATTGTGTTTGCCTTTCATAATTGTGCGCTTAATTAGCTGTCAGATAATTAAAACAACATAATTAATTATATCGCTACGGATGCGCTGGCATGGCTCTCATCTCTGGCTAACCTGATCTTTCAACGCCCCCACCCACTATGTAAACTATACAGAATGTATGCGCAAGGAATGGAAGCTCTGATTGGGGGGATGTGGTACATATAATACGAAGATTTCGATGAGCGAGGGTTCATTTTGAGTATATGCCTTAACATACATCTGACAGAAAGTTGTCTTATCTACCTCGGAAACTGCTGCTCACTGCTATTAAGATACTTTGTTCGTAGATGATTTGTAACCCGGTGAAAATATTCAATGCACCGAATGACGAATCCAAAAGCTTTCAACAAGTTCGAATACTTTTTGTCCTTTCAAATGCATGATCTACACGAAAGAAAGACCTTACATACATACAAGAAGTGCAATATCGGCATTTTTACAAACAGAAACGTGGCGTCGTAAGTAGTAGCGTGTATTAGTCAAAGATACAATTGAAAAAAATCAGGCAATCCGATTTCGCACGAGGACCTTATATGGTTATCGGAGGGTTATGCGAAGTAGGGTTTACCTGATGGAGATTTCGAAATATCTGTATGTGGAAAACACAAGCAAGGTAAATTTCATCAGTTCGATGCAGGGTATATGTGTGTGACATGACAAAACTTATACTTTTGATTGAATGTAATTAATCATTTGAATCAACCACGTATTTTTTTCGCCGCCCACTATCACGAATTTAGGGTGAATTGTTTCATGTTTTATTGAATTTATCGATCCTTTTTCTCCGGGTATGTAAGAAAAATATTTCACCCTGTAAACTTACTTCTTCGATTCAAATTGCGCGAATTTGATGATGTTTTGTTATAAAAAAATATATAACAAAAGCTCTTTACATGTTTAATAAAAGAAATGAAGTACAACTCAAGGTACATTATCATTCAAATGTGATAATTGTTTCAACTTAGAAAATTTGGTTGAAGACTATGATTGGTTACGGAACATCTCATCATTACTTCAAGCAAATTATGCGCTAAGCTCTCCTCGGTATTCGGTTAAATATGCCCTTCGAAATTAGCTGGTCAAATCATACATTGCATTAGCAGCAAGTTGTTCATGCGTTGGCCACAGCGCGGCGCACGGCCACGATCTCACTCGCAAACGACCACGCGCCATGGAGACGATATATATGAGTATATCAACAGTATATATGGTCCTCAAATTTAGGACAAATTTGTTATACTTGATTCCAAGCCTAATCCTCTGGCTTCTACTTCCAACGGTGTCTTATTCGGAGGGTTTCGGTTTGCTCATTACTATACACATGTTTGTATATGTGCGTATACTATATGAAAAGCACGACGAAGATTGACATTTTGCAATTGTTTGCTCGATGACTTTTAATATTTTGATCTTATTCATAAAATGTTTATTATTCATGATGATTTACATTGCAGTTTATAGACTTAATCGTCGAAGCAAACAACTCAAATTGCTGATTCATCTACAAAATCGAACCTGCTGGTTCGTTCAAGCATTGAAAGTGACAGAACCGAGGAATCCTACCGTGTATTCAAGGTTTTTCATTAGGGATGGTGAGTTTAAAATCGAAAATTGTGATAAAATTCTGAAAATGTTTTATTTCACTGTATATGATATTGAGGTATTAGTGCAAAAATTTCACCATGATTAGGAAGCTCACTAGTGAAAAATTAACATGAACAAAAAATATGTACTCTTATAAAATCTAGAAATAAAATTTGCGGTTTTTCGTTCGCGAGTTTACACACGCATGAAATCATGCTCCGGTTTCCCTCAAATATAATTTTGTGTATGACTACTAAATGTCATACTTTTCAACAAATAACAAGTATGACAACATGTCATTTGTTAATGATAATTTTTCAATAATGAGCTTCTCAGTCGTCGTGAAATTTTTACGTTGCCGCCTGAATATTATATTTGATAATACAGAAAATTTACCGAAGTTTATCTCCATTTTTGATTTTGAACAGAAAATCTCAACATTACAAGAGTTTTTGTCATCCATAGTAATGTTCCAGACAAGGATATTATAGAAAAGAAATATGATTACATTTTTCCATATCTAGCCACGTCGATTATGACAAAGAAAAACGATGTCAGCCTGTCAAGTACAAGCAGCTCGTGGAGGGTGCGTTGGAGCTTTGGCCTTCTTATGGCTAATAACCCAGTATAACCTACACAATTTCTGTTGTGTATCAGACACTTTGATATTACGGGAAATGTGATCAAGAAATTTTTTTCTTCCAATTGAATGTAGCGTACCAAGCTAGAAACGTATGCGTATTATCATTATCACTGTTATGAATAAAGTTGTATATAAATTAATAAATCACAATATATTCTAAATTATATATCAATACAACCGTACGTCTCCAATCCAATCCTTAACTTCTCTAACCCTTTCACCTAATTAACACAAGGGTGTTATGAGTATTATGTTACATCTGAGACTTCTCGTACAAACAAAAATAAATCTACCTGGCTCAGCCGACTACGCTGTCATCAACGTCGCACTATTAAGCGTGCCGCTCTACGCAGCGTTTTTCTTACGGTGACTCACCATCGAGATGATCCTTGACACTTGCCTGTACCAAGATTACCATCCAATAAAGAAAAATGTACTTACGCGCAAATAAAGTTGGTAGCAGTAGAGCGAACGCTTTGTCTGTTACCATTTTGATATTTGGGCTTGCTGAATGTTGGTTATTAGCTGGTCTCGAGCTATTTCCTGATTTTCGAAAAAAATGTTCTCTCGGGAGGGTAGTTGTTTGAAGTCGGCTTTTAACTGTAGAAAGATAAAATGAATATCTTATTATTAATGATGTGGTCGACTAAACAAAAAAAAACAGTAATTTATCAATGAATGAATTCGACATATTCCATAATTCATAAAAAATGTTTAAGCAATGAACTTTAATCTATTGAATAAGTAAAATTTGTGCCATTTCCTTACCAATTCTTTTCCCAGTTACGTCTTAAGGCGATGTGTTACATCCGTAAATCGAAGCTTAGAAAAATTCTCCCGCAAAATCTATAAATCGAATCGGTTTGAAATTTGTTGTGGGTATTTAGTGATATAGCCCGGAGGGACTGACGAATTTAGAATTTCGAAATTTTGAAAATTTTTTCACTCTACAAAAAAATTTTTTTGAAGAATTTCGAAATTGCGAAATCGTCATTCCCTCCGTGTTCTGTCACTAAATACTCACAAAAAATTTCGAATCGATCCGATTGATAGATTTTGCCTGAGAATCTTTCTAAATTTCGATAGGGGAGGGGGTATCCCCCATGGCCTTAAGGAACGGAAACAGGTCGTAATGTTCCGAAATACATTGCGACCGATTTTTGAGGGCGTTGGAAAAATGTTTAGTTTCTGTTGGGTGACGGTGAGTTTTCAACCACTCCATGCATTCTGATTCATCATCAGTTAAAAAAATTAAGGTAATACTCATACGTTGCGAAACAGTTGATTTATCAAAGCACGGATTATAATCGCAGACTGGGAATGCATGGCGGCTCGGCAAGGAACGACATACTTTGTCACACAATGTACCGTAAATCTTGCTGATATTGATGAAACTACGAGTGTTTCCTGCCAAAAGTCAACAAAATTTGCAATACAAACTATTTCAATTTTTAATAAAAATCAGTTACGGGAATATTCCATCTAAACGCATCTCTAGATAAACATATGAAAATTCAATTTACGCTACTTTCAATTCTTTAAATTGAAACAAGTATTTTTCAAAGATAGCAATGATTTGAAAAACAATATACCTCTACTTTATCTCAACGACGTTCTTACCTGTGCTGAACTCCATTCAAATGTGCGACACGTTTGCTAAGTAATACATGGTCGTCAGCATAATAATAAGCACATCGGTATCGGAACAATTGATTACGACATTTGATTCTGATTCAACTTGTCACAAGTGGTAAATAATTTTTGTATCTGCTTATTCATGCCCTGGACAAGATGAATCATCCTCAACGATTATAATGACATGGCCTACTCTATGGCCTATTATTTCCGCTGCAGTGTCGCCCGATGTCTAATTATGAAGTCGTTCCGAAATTCATTTTTGAAATCGTTTAGCCGAATTTGCTCACTGCCGTTTATTCTGAAAGCGTTCGAGAAGCTGTTTCTCATTACGTACTCTGTTGCCTTGATTGATGGCTTTCGGTACTCGTCGAATATAGTCTATATTCTGTTGCTAGAACTTGAGTACACTGTTGACAAATATTTTAATGCTATTTTTCCAAAAGTCCTTGGAACTTGTTTCATCAAATGTAAGACTATACATCCATCGCATTTGGTTGCTGGAATTCTTTAGCTGAAACTGCCTTATTGGTTTTATGAATGTTTCTATCAATGTGGCACATGGAAAGTGGCACCGGAATTAGTGGAGACGTGAGGATCTAAAAACAATTATGATACCACAATAAATTATGAATCGGTGTATTGATATTGTTCATAGCAATTTCATATTCACGTATACGACGTTACACTGTACCAGAGACAATACGTTATCCAAATACTTTGCACATATCAACTGTCTCTTCTATTGAAATTGCTAAATCTTCCAAAAAGTACTTTAATTTCTTTTATTCTATCGCCAACTCGAATTTTTCTTTTTTCAATGGTAGTATCGAAATTGGGAGCCACGCGCGCCAGTAATGGTGCCGTGCTGCCGTGAAGAGCGAGTCCCCCACCATCCGTAGGCTGGCGCTCGACTGTGCGGACGTCTGCATGTGGTGGTGTGTGCCGGGCTGGACGTTTGTCGCGACGCTGTCGTTTGGGTGTGCTCAGCGTCCCGTATCCGTGTGAGCGCTTGAATATAGTGGTGCTCCCTGTTTACGTCCCTCGTCCTATCTATGAGTGCCGCGAAGAAAACCCTATCGATGCGAGCGCTCGAATGTGGTAGCTACTGCGTTAGTAATTTAACTTTCTTTTATTCTTTTAATCAAGCGATACAGATTAATGGGATTTTTAATGAACGTCTAAAAAAAAACAAGTAAATAATTGAAACTTTTCGAAAGTTAAGGGCATTTTAATTTCAAAAATTCCAATTCGAATGGAATTTTCGGAATTCGAATAGGAGCTTCGAAACGAAGTTTAATAAATAACACCAACTTCCCGTCTTTTTTTATGAAAACAAGTCTGTGCGAATGAGTGCATGGAATCCTATGAATTTCTCCATTTGTTAATTTTGTTCAAAACAGATTTGTGCATATCGAATTTTTCGAATATTAAAAAGATTAATAAACTGAATATAGCTGCATTCTCTGTTGGAAACCATTTTTTTTATTGACGTTTTTTTAATTTTTTTTCGTGTTGAAAAAGTTGAAAAATGACCCACTGTAAGAATGCTTCTTCACACATTTTCCTTGTTGACATGATAGGTCGATCGGTTATTGGAAATATTTTTTCCGTGAAAAAAAAATTGATAAAAATAATGACATTTTTCACACGTTACAAGGAAATAGTTGTCAAATGGTTCATTGTAATGATACTTTTTTAAACATTTTCTCCGTTGACTGAATAAGTTAATCGTTCGTTTGAAAAATGTTTCTTTCTGAAGAAAATCATTTCTATGGAATATAAATTGAATTTTTTGCCTGTTTAAAAAATTGTCGTAAAAAGGGTCAGTGCGATCACACGAAAAATAGTGGAGTTGTTGTGGTTCGTTAGATTTTGATTGGAAAAGATTTCAGGTGCTGCTAATAAAGAGATACCATAGTCCCGCAGTACTCTCCAGACTAAATACCCATTTAATCTGCCGAGAACGAGAAGAAAAAGAGAATGCGCGACTATTTCTACAAGAGAAGTAAGCTACTACATCAGCGCATCCGCGAAACTCTTCGAGCGATTGAAATGTTTTTTAATTCTTCTGGTATCGTTCCGACCACCTTCGGAAGAGGATCGTTGGAAAATATGTTTTGCGCGAGCTCGCGACAAGTCTTGCAAATTCTGTCGACTCTTGACTACCTCGTTATATGACAATACCACCGGATGTCATGCGTTAGTCGACGAGGCTTTCAACGAGTAGAAATCAAGAAGAAAAGAAAATTATTCGATCGAAGTTCGCGGAAAAATCTTTGTGATATTATCGTGAAAGCAACGAATTATTGCATAGTAATAAAAAAACTTGCGACCTACACAGCGTGATGTTTTATTCCCTGTATCTCAGGAGCCGTAACAGCAACAGCATCAGCATCATCAATCGTCGCAACGTTACCGTACCGTTATCGACAACGGCGACTTCGGCTCAATAACCGAATAGAGAATTTCAATCCATCGGTCGATATATATCAACATAGATTTTTACCGCTTCGTCTCGTCATTATCAAAACATCCTGCCTCGATTTTCTGTGACTCTTCAACGTTTCTTTTGATATTGAACAGACGTTAAACACTGAATTTTTGAAATGCTTCAATGAATAAATTCTTTCATGAAATCTGTACACCAACGCTGAAAAATTGGGCGCAACAACGTTATTTCATTTCGCAGAAAGGATAATCCAAATGTTTAACTTTAATATTTCGTTATTTTATTTAATACGTTCAATTTTCTTATGAAACTATATAATTGTTCAAATATTTAACAAAATAAACATCGACTCGGTAGAAGCCAAAAACATTTCGTTCATTAAAACACGCTGAAATATTATGGAAATTTAAGATTCAATAAACTTTGTGTTTTTAATTATTCGGTTATGAATTCGCGATCAAATATTACTTCAATGCTTTTATGCTTAAACCATCAATCGCGACTCTGCTCTTCGGATATTGAATACCTTACCATAATACAGGGTCCCCCAAAACTGGATTCTGATCTCTACTGCTACATTGGGGGTAGAATTCGAAGTCGAAAAAAGTCTGTAAGCACTTTTTGATTCAACGAATCCTCGTCGAGTTGTCAATTAATATAGTTTGTTTGTATAATACAATTGGCTCTGATTTATACAAACTTTGTTCATTAATAACTCATTGTGTCTTAGTCGTATAAAAAAATGTGAAAACATATTTCTACGCAGAATTTTATCCTGAATTTTAGCTATGGCTTATTAACATCAACGAGTTTCGGGACACCCTGTATATTATTAGATATTATCTTTAACATGGAAAAACGATGGCAACTGCGGGATTGAAATGATTATATAATCTAAAGACTTATACCAATACACGTGAGATACATTCTTTAATCCATTTCGAATATCTAAATATATTACATCTGCATTTGACGGGCAATCGAAACTCTGTGAATCGTTATGCTTAAGACGTCACTTGCACGAAATGGATTAATTATATTTTCCCATGGAGCAGCAAGACCGTCGTGTATGATATTCGTAGAATAAACGGGGCATTAAATCTATTTATTTGCGAACTAGTGAACACGATCGATCGTTATACGTAATAATCACAATGCTATGAAGAATGTGAACGAAATAAATATGATATATTGTACATCGTTCGAGACAAAACCTATTGTATTCGTAATTAAAACTGGAAATTTTTACCGCTTCCCGATATTCCAAAAAGCGAAAACATTATTATTGTAAAATAAAGCAGGCAAACAATGTATGTTTTCAGAACTTTACACAAATTTTCATGTAGTATATCTTTTTTGTAACTTGTCCACAAAAAGGCGTTCAATAAAAAGTCCGTTTTACTTAACGTCATCAAGTGTATGGAGCTTTTATCGAATTGAAAAAAATCAATGTTGGCGAAATGAAGATGATAGCATCGAAAAGATTTGAGAAAAAAATAAAATTAAAATATTTTGCAAGGTAGCAAGTAGCTCACCAAGAGCTATGTGAAGCTTGGCCTGTCGATACTGACTTTCTCGATTTTTTTCGTTTCACACGGTTGTTGGTCATCAGTTGGGCATCTTTGGATAAACGAAACGTTGTTGGATCAGTTCTTTTTTTTTCCGAAAATAAAAAAAGGGCGTCTGTGCATATTCATTCGTTGGTCATGTCAATATTTCGAAATTTCCGATGAATCGTCAACATCGAAAAAAATCCATAGAAACATTAAATTACATTGATTTTGCTAAGTTTTTCAATATAAATTTGTTTTCATTAAGTTTTTGAAATGTTTTAAAAAAGTTTTAAAAATTTTTAACCATTCCTTCCAAGTAAAACTCTCAATGGACTTAGCAATTTACATATAATATAAAAGGTCTTTGTATCTTTTACTAAAACATGCCACAGGTTTATTTAGATAATTTTGCGTGTTTTGTTCTCGTGTTTATTTAACAACTTTTTGTGAAGAGTATTTTCAAACAAGTTTTCATGGTAAACTCCATTCACATCTTCAAAGCATATTTTTATTTGCAGTTTTATGTGCCAATATTACGAGCTTTGCTAAATTGATAATTGACAACACTCGTGTTCGGATGAATCTAACTCTGTGCCAATAGTCTACATTAGAATAGCAAACATTGGCACATGTCAAATATGAATCTGTGAAAAATCACCTAAATCAATTACCATTATCGTAAAATCGTGAAACCAATATACGGTTTGTAATGAAAAAATAGGATACATCAATACGGAAAGAGCATTTAGCATTTAAAAATGTATGAAACGAAAGCACAAAAAATGGGCACCCAAAACAATGTGAAATTTCAATACCGATTAAAATAAAACTTTGGAGTATCAAACACGCGAGTATAACAATGAGTGAATCAAGTAAATTAATCCTACTAGTTTTCCGATCGCTGGAGTTGGCACGACTCAATTTTCGTCACATTTTTGACCCAAGATGCTGCGACAATTATACATGTAGCAGGATAACATCGAGGTTAATAATTCAATGGGAGACGAATCCCCTGTGGTTGAATCGACTTATTTATTTTTAGGATATTCAGAAACTTCAAGCACTTCCATTTTTCTCCGGCTGACATCCTTCGTCCCTTTCTTCCTCGACACTATAATGCAGATATCTATGTTAAAAACATGAGAAGAGGGTTTCACCGGGATGAGTATCTATAGCTCAATATACGTGTATTAGGGTGTCCGGTATTTTGTACGTTGATATTTTCTGCTTGGATATGCTATAGAAACGAGTTTATAGCCGAAAAACAATGCCGGAAAAAAATGCAACGCCATTAATACGAGCCAAAATTACGACACTTCCCCATTTTATTGACATTGAATTTTCACACTTTTCAGATTCAATTTTTCTTTTCCTTATTGTATTCAGTAATTTTTCCAAAGTGTAAATTCTACTTCGTCCGCGACCCTTTTAGATGAACAAATTCTTATATTGGTGACAAAAATGTAAAAAAAAAACACGAAAAAACTAATTGATCTAAATTGTAGTTGAGATTATTTTCGTTACCAATATACATTTTGTCCATCTAAAGAAATATGGTTGAAGCAGAAACAATGCACTTCGAATAATTACTGAATGAAATGGGGCAAACAAATTGAAATTCAAAAAGTGCGAGAATCTTACATAAAAAAGTCAACCCCGGGAATAGCGGACACCCTAATATAGATGAATGCATTTCTGGTATGGCAAATTCCTCGCGTATATAAAAGTCGTACATGGTTGATGAGCACGTGTTGGCGGCGGAAGGGTGTACGTATAACATGGGTTTGAAACAAAAGGGAATTGAAATTGAAGCATTTTTCCTTTCTCTCTCTCTCTCTCTGCATATCTACCTCTCTCCCTTTTTTATCAACAAGAAGAAGACTCTGACACCGAGAAGGCAATTATTACGTTGAGTGGTTGGCGACGCGAGATCACCCTGATATTTTATTTAAGACACAATCGCCTAATAGCTCTCTCGGTTCCAGGGGGTAGATAAGGGTAGCAATGCCACGAGACACATTGCACGGAAAATGTGGGAGGAAAGAAGAACGAGAAAAGAGAGATGGGGAATGATTCGTAGTAAGCGATAAAATTGCAACAGTATTGTGTAAAAGGCAACAGTATTCTGAACGATGAAAAAAAGAATTGCTCGTATACATACAACGTGGTTTTTCACTTTCTCGGCGTGCAAAATGATACGCCATGTGTATATATATAATATATATAGACTATATGTACAATTAGTTCCATCATTTCCACATCACCCGTGAAACATTTGCCAATGCTGAAGAAACGGCCGATATTTGGTCCGGTGTTCAGCACCAATCGTAGGGACCCAGCATTGGTCCTGAGCATGGCCTGAACGTTATTGCCAACGTTTTGCCAGTTCTCGGATCAAGTATGGCGTTCCAACAACGGGCTAGCACTGGCCCATTTACAGTTCTACTTCGCTGGCCAAACATTTTCATACAGCGTTGGCCTGAGCATGTGCCAAATATTCGGACAATATTTCGCCAATGTTCAATTGAACCATGGCAAAATGAGGCAATGCCACGCTGAATCATTTTGCGGTTATATATATAATACATATATATATATATATTTTTTTTTATATACGTCCGATCTCTTGACCATCTAATTAGGAAATTTAAAAAATCTAGTACTTTTGGAAAAGAGCATATATCTTAAATTAAATTTATTAAAAAGACAGACAGAAAATTTATGTAAACGGTATTAAATAAGAAAAGAGTTAAAGAATAATAAAAGAGTAAGAGGATAGTTTATAGTTACACAGTTATAGTTACAAGGTATATCCGATATACCTTTTGTATAGTTGCGAAAGTATACAGTTATTTACGTTTAAAAATTAAATTTCATTTCAAGCTGTTAAATTGTTTCAAAATATTATGTAACTATAAATTTATCCTCTTACTCTTTTATTATTCTTTTACTCTTTTCTTATTTAATACCATTCACATAAATTTTCTGTCTGTCTTTTTAATAAATTTAAATTAAGATATATGCTCTTTTCCAAAAGTACTAGATTTTTTAAATTTCTTAATTAGATGGTCAAGAGATCGGACGTATATAATATATACAGGGTGATTCATAGCAACACTGACAGCCAGTAACTGCACATTCCCGACGATATACTGAGCATAACTACTTAGCCGTTTTTCAATTTTCAAAATAGTTTTCAAACGGGGAGCAATAGAATTTGGAAGTTTTAAGCCAATCACAGTCGTTGTTTTATACGCGTTCGAAGACGCCTCAGTGCCGGATCAGCAAGGCTCCGATTCTAGACATATGAAGAACTGGCAAAGTTCAGGCAGAAAAGCATTTCGCGAGCGCGAAGGTCTTTTGTTTTAATTGGAAACAGCTGTTCTTTTCGATTAAATAGCGTATAGGCAGCTTGGATCGGCGTTTGTTACACGATGAATAAATGATGATACGATGTCCGCATCATTTATTCGAAAAAAATCATAACACGGTAACACGCGGATTCCAGGTGCATGAACGATACATGATCGAAGAATAATAAGTATACAGAAAAATCCGTAATCACTTATTGTTATATGACCGAAGAATAAGAAGTATACAGAAAAATCCGTAATCACTTATTGTTACTTCTTATTCTTCGATCATGTATCGTTCGTGCACCTGAAATCCGCGTGTTACCGTATTGAGATCTTTTTCGAATAAATGATGCGGACATCGTATCATCATTTATTCATCGTGTAACAAATGCCGATCCAAGCTGCCGATACGCCATTTAATCAAAAAGAACAGCTATTTTCAATTGAAAAAAAAGACTTTCGCGCTCGCGAAATGCTTTTCTGCCTGAACTTTGCCAGTTCTTCATATGTCTAGAATCGGAGCCTTGCTGATCCGGCACTGAGGCACCTTCGAACGCGTGTAAAAAAACGACTGTGATTGGCTTAAAACTTCCAAATTCTATTGCTCCCCGTTTAAAAACTATTTTGAAAATTGAAAAACGGCCAAGTAGATATGCTCAGTATATCGTCGAGAATGTGCAGTTACTGGCTGTCAGTGTTGCTGTGAATCACCCTGTATATATATATATGTTTCAGCGTGGCATTGCCTCGATTTGCCATGGTTCAATTGAACATTGGCGAAATATTGTCCGAATATTTGGCACATGCTCAGGCCAACGCTGTATGAAAATGTTTGGCCAGTGAAGTAGAACTGTAAATGGGCTAGTGCTAGCCCGTTGTTGGAACGCCATACTTGATCCAAGCACTGGCAAAACGTGTTGGCAATAACGTTCAGGCCATGCCCAGGACCAATGCTGGGTCCCCGTGAAAAATTCGCCGGTGCTGACGATCGGGCCAACGGCTGTCACGATTGCCAGCACCAACCGTTGGAATCCTGTCCTGGCCCGAGCATGTGCCAACTTGACCCCCAACGTTCCGCCAATGCGCAGTTGACGAATGGTGAGCCAAGCGAATGCCAACGCTGGGCCAGTATTGGATGTTCACTGCTAGCCAACCGTCGGGTATAGCATAGGCCCGAGCGTGTGCCAATCATTTAACCGAGGTTTCGCCAATGCTCAATGAGCATTGGCGAAACCTCGGAATGCAACCGCTGGGCCTGCGTTCGTTTACAATCAAAACTGTCAGTAAAATATGTGTACGTGTATTTTGGCATGAGTATCTTCCCAAGTGTGAAAATCAAATCTACAAATTTATATGTTTATTAAAATTATATTCACAGACACAGTTATAAGCAATCAATATTTTGTTATATACGAACGATCTTAACGTAATAAATATATATATAATTATTTGTATATTGTTGTGTATGCGAAAAAAGTTCTTCTAAATCGCATAACCTCAAATGCCGGGTTAAATTTTATTTGTATGTGCTTGTTCTATAAAATTGTGTAAAAAATGCCAAATTACTATTACAGTTTAAAAAAACGTAGAACATTGATGAGACGCGGAAGAAAATTAGAACCGTTACCGGAGAGCGAAAAATTGTTAGGTAGGGAAAACATAGAAGCAGAAAGACCTGATACGAGACCAGAGCGTTTATTTAGCGAAGATGACGATAATATTACATAGATTGATTCTATCTGTTCTTCGTTTAATGAATCAGTGTCAATTACGAATGACGTGAGTTCATCGGAATGCGGCGAAGAAAATGCCCTGTCTTTCAAGGAACAATTGAAAATTTTTGCTGTAAAATACGCTGCATCTTTGCAACATAATGTTCTCACCGATCTATTACAGCTTTTACGGTCTCAAGGATTTGTGAACTTACCAAAAACTGCGCAAGGTCTCCTGGGAACCTGTGAAACCACAGAAATTACCCCAATGTTGAGCAAAAAAGGAACATTAGGCACCTACACTTACTTTGGTATAGCGGTACAATTGAGAAAACAAATTGTACCAGACATTTACACCGCAAACAAAATTGAAGTCTTCGTAAATATTGACGGAGTGCAGGTTTATAAAAGCTCAAACAAACAGTTTTGGCCAGTCACAATGAAAGTCCGTTGCGATGGTTTTCGATGTACCCCTGCGGTGATAGCTCTCTATTTAGGGGATTCCAAACCGAACAGTGTCGAAGACTTCCTGAAAGACTTTGTTCATGAAGCGAAAGATTTGATTAAGAATGGAATTGTAATTAGTGGGACACATTATGAATTTGCACTCTCCGCATTAATTTGTGATTCGCCGGCGCGTGCATATGTTAAATCTATTAAAAGTCATGGTGGTTTCCATGCATGTGAACGTTGTGTAGTAAAAGGAACCACTGTAAACCGAAAACGAGTCTATCCTGAAATTGACTGTGCAGAGCGAGCCGCTGAAACTTTTATTTTGCGAAGCGACAAAGAGCATGTAAGCGACACCGTCTCACCGCTGTTACTGTTGCCAGGGTTTGATATTATCAATGCAGTTCCATTGGACTCTATGCACCTCCTATATTTGGGAGTGATGAAATTCTTGTTGGACAAATGGCTTACACCGAATCATATGTCACATCTCAGCAAATCAAAGCTGACGCTTTTGTCGCAGCGGATGACTTCACTAGAACCTATGATTCCTGTGGAATTTCAACGGAGGGTCTATGATGTGAAGGATTCTTCTCGATGGAAAGCAACCCAATATCGATTCATGTTACTTTATGCTGGACCAATTGTGCTTGTAGAAGTGTTATCCGATGTCTACTACAAACACTTTTTATTACTCTCCGTCGCATGCATGATTATCTGTAATGAAAAAACAGCGGTCAAGTTTTCCAACTATGCCAATGGTTTGATGCGAAAATTTGTTGCGCTCATGCCATATTTCTACGGACTGGACTCTCAAGTTTTAAATGTGCATAATTTGATACACATCGCAGATGATGATAAAAATTTTGGCTTACCGGTCACAAAAATCTCTGCATTTTGGGCTGAGAGTTATATCGGCAGATTGAAAAAACTGGTTCGCACTCCGAAGAACCCATTGGCTCAAGTAATACATAGATTGTCCGAGCTTGATTCTCTTCCATCGGAAAGAATACACCGTCAAAAAACTATCGATAATGTAACTACCAAGGATGGAGTTATTTCAAAAATTCGTATGCGGGGAATTGTAGTTACATCAAATCCGCCAAATAATTTGGTCAAATTGAAAAATAACTCCATCATGAGAGTAAACAGTTTCGCGGTGAAACACGGAAACGAACTTCCAAAACGATGCGACGAGAAAAACATTTTTCTCGTTGGGTCTATCATGAGTGAACATCGCTGTGTGTTTTATGAGCCAGACGAATCCACAAAATTTGGAATATTCAATGTTCTCGCGTTTTCCGAAGAAATAATATCGGTGCCCATTGACGATCTGGAAAGTAAATGTCTATTTCTCAAAGTCGACGGTTCTTCGTACGTTTCATCGTTATTGCACTGCGACTAAAAAATATTATTTCAAAGTTTCCTGCCGATCTAAATGAAATTGTCTATCTCCATAATATCAATTTAATAATGAGTGTACTGATATAATTTACCGCTTTTTTTGACATTTTTCATTAAAATTTTTAATAAAAGTAATTCATCACTACGATTGTTTCTATATGGTTCAATTGCGCATGCGTACAATCGCTCGTTTTTCAGCAGTGAATCCCACAGTTTTAGCGCAAAACCGTTCACTCGTGCCGTTCTTTGTTCAATTTCGTGTGTTGTGCGGTTCAACGTTTCTTCCATGCCGAGGAACTTTTAACATTTGTTGCGAAAAATTATTTTAACCTCTGTTCCTGCAGTGCAATAACCTCGTGAATATACGGTTGTGTATTCAATTGGCAAATATACGCACCGCCAGAAATTTGTTGTGCTTATTAAATTAATTGTGCTAATTAAACTAACCTAAAAATGTCACACTCTCAATTTACGATGAACGAATTGCGTGACTCTACGAAATTCGTGGTTGTGCAATTTGACCAACAGAATGCGGTTGGAAAACCCGTAATCGACGTGGTACCGAGATCCTGGTTAATAACAACCAAGGCCAATTCGGTATTAACGTTCTACCCGCCTGGAAGTAATGGAAAAAAAATCCAGAAAATCATAGAGAAAGAAACAGCACCCCAGGAAGATTGGCCGAAATATCGAGTAGTGGATATTATATATGAATTCAGTGAGTACAAATATATCAAATCTTTTGAAGTATACAATTATTATTAGTTTCTCTGATGACAATTTTTCTGTACATAGAAAATTACACCCAAGCTCTTCGACGGGTTAATCAAGCTCTAACTAGTCTAGAAAAGGCAACTAGTACAGATGTTGAGGGTGAGCGCAGAAAATCCAGCACGCATTGCGTTGCAACCTTAACCGAAGAAGAAATTGGAAAAATGCTATCCGAGCAGAGTTTTTTACCGGTCATTGGGGACTTTACGCTGAGCTCAAATATGGATGGTAAGTTATATAGAAAAAATTGTATTAATATTGGTATAATTTATGTGTTTTTGCTTATTCTTTCCTTTTTCTTGCTGATTCTTTTTCAATTCACATAAATTCGCATACCGACTTCGCTTGCTAAGAGTTCTTCAACTTTCAGATCCTGCCTTACACAGCAAAGTTATTGACGAGACCATTCCAAATAATCCTGGAAACCCAGGAATGACTATGGAACCTAGTATGTACTAATTCATTTTTTTTCTCAAATCACATTGTGTTCCACTTAAGTTTCGCATCAATGAATTTCTTTTATTTATTTACAACAAAATGGTACTAATATATTAATAGTTTTGTATACGGTTTCAGATAAGAAAGATTATTTTGACGATCAATTCAAGAAATTATCCCGCCAAATCGATTCAATGAAGCGATCTATTCTCTATGATTTAGAGAATAAATTGAAAGATTTAAAATTAATGATTGGCGCAAACAAGGATGGATCATCTTATGATACTTCATTCAGATTTGCCCAAAGTTTCCCGGCGAAAACATTGGAGGACTTCTTAATTATCGATCAAACGATCAAAGATGATGCCGAAAAATACAACAATATGGTAAGTTTTAAAAATCATTCGAAAAAGTTAATAAAGTACATGAATTATATAAAAATAATTTATTATAATTATAATATTTTCATTTTTTTATCTTTGCTGATGTATTTTATTATTGAATTAATTTTTTCTTCATCATCACATGTTATTGTATACTTTTTTTCGATTTAAAGAAAACGTTCTTGAAATCGTGCATTGGAGGGTGTGATAACGTGCGAACGGCAATCGGTCGCGCTATGCCGGCTATCTTGACCAAAGCGGTACAGCTCCAATTTAGTGGATGCGGGCGAAAGGCAAAAAACATTCCTGGAAAATTGCCATTCACGGAGACTTCTTCATATGTAGTTCTTCGAGGTAAGACCCACATTATAAATAATATAAACGTATTTAATTCTCAGTCTCCTATATTGGTGCATACGATCTTTATCTTTTCAGACGTACTTCAAGAACGTTTCGGTATCGAAACAAACATTTCGGCTCTAAACACTGCCCTCAGTCGTTGGCTGGCGGGAGCAGCTGATCGCGAGGGAGGAAGAGCTACCCGAGGCGGGTAATTCAAATATTTTAATGAAGAATGTAATAAGTAAAATAATGAACATCTCTACAAAAAAAATGAAAGAAAAAAGTATTATATTCGCTAAAAAAAGTGTGATATAAATGAAAAACACAGTACTTTATAGAAAAAAAAAGCGTTTAATATTAAGAGTAAAAGCATATCATGTAAATAAAAACAACGTAAGATATAAAAAATAGATAATATGAGCGAAAAAAAACATGCATAATTAAAAAAATATTTTATATTTATATTTATAAAAAAATATATTTATAAAGTTATATTAAAATATATTTATTAAAAAAATGTGATACATATATAAGAGCAAACGATAATATTCATAAAGAAATCGTTTGATGTGAAAACGTCGATAATATAATTAAAGAAAACACACGATATTACGATACTAAGATAATACATAGAAAAAAGCGTTTCATATAAAGAGTGAAAGCTTATTATATATATAACGAAAAACAACGTACAATATAAAAAAATGGATACATACTATAGAAGTAAGCGTAAGAAAAAACAAACGTGTGATACGAAGCGAAAAAAAGTTTCGAAAATGTATGCAATGCGCGAGTTAACCCGATTTTCTATGATATTTCGTATTTTTAATAATAAACTATTCAAAGCTGACTTTCTCTTATTTATTTAATTTTTCCAGTGATTTGAAAATACCTATGTGAACCCATTGTTTGGCCGAAAGTTGGCACGACGTTGGCTTAGCTATCATGCCAATGGTGACGCCAATTCCCTACCAACGTTGGGCCAATTGTTTGCCAACGTTGGGCCAATTGTTTGCCAACGTTGGGCCAATTGTTTGCCAACGTTGGCCCAGCGTTGGGAAAACGGATGCTGGCCCAGTCTTCATCCCGACGGTCGCCCGGTCAGATCACTCCAACCGTGGCGCAACGTTGGACCGATAATTCTACCGACGATTGGCCGACGGTACAGCTACACCGGCGCAACGCTCGGCGAAGCTTGGCCCGATCGTACGGTTTTTCATGGGTCCCTACGATTGGTGCTGAAAACCGGACCAAATATCGACCTTTTCTTCAGCATCGGCAAATGTTTCACGGGATATCTTGTCAACTCATAATAAATGTTTATAAATAAATATATACAAGATGCGTCAAGAAATTATTATGTGAACAAATAAGTAATATGCATGAAGGTTGGCATGTGTGTCCAACTTTTGTGGTTTAAAAAGATATTAGATTGTCAATAGCCTGGATAGCCTAGCGGTAGCCTCCGAGGCTCTCATTTGAAAGGACCAGGGTTCGAATCCTCATCATCGCCGAAAAAATTTCTCATCGGTAATATTACTTCAAGCTAACGTTTCAAATGATACGTTACGTTAGAATGAGGTTCCAGTAAAAGAAAATCAGGGAGACAAATAAAAAAAAAATTTTTTGTAAGAAAATTTCTACCCGGGATTCTGGCACAGCTATGGGCCAGTTGTGACGCCAACCGTTTCCCATGAATGGTTTAGCTTTGGGCCAATATCTGACCATCTGTCTACCGAAGGTTGGTATAGTGATGGCATTTTATATATCCCCAGTACTGGCAAAACCAAAAGCCCCCACGTAGGCCCTTAGAGATCACTCCTACCGTGATCCAATAACGGCGTGGCGGTGCTGCCATTTTCTGGCCAAGAGTAGATTATAAGAGGTGCAAAGTTGGCCCATGCTTGGGACGATTGTGTGGTGTTTCACGGGCAGAGATGAAGACGTTTACAACGTGGTGTTACTGTTTTCCCTCTGTTTTCGACATGTTGTTTTCCATCATGCAAATTCATTTTCATCCTTGCCTTTTGTGAATATAGTATATTAAAGTGTACTCCCCTCCTTCAACTCAAAAGTAGAAGGTTTAATCTTGCACGAATACTCGAATCGTATTGCACAACAAGTTACAGAGTTGCACATGGGACTGGAGTGGCATTACATTAGTAAATTACCTGCTCGATTGAGTTCTCGTTCTTCATTAAAAAAAAAGCTCGAAACAAGTGAACGATACGCAAACCACTCGAAGCTTTACTTTTCAGAAAGTGCGCGGTTCGTCTTCACCTCCCTCTCAATCTGGCTTTTCATCTCTCCAGCTTTTACTGTTTTTCTCTTTTGCTCTATTTTTTTTGTCTCTTTTAGACACCCTTCATTGATAACGGCCATTGCGGGCTATATATAATGCTTGGAAGTCGTATTCCATTTCCAATTTCAATTATTAGCCATAGTAAAGTTATGTTAGAAGAACTCTTCTGATTTGATGAAATAGAATTGTTTTTCTTAGCTTTTATACGATTTATCTGACTTTAAAAAAGTTTTCTCCATAACGGGAAATATATGCTGTGTCGTCTTTTCATACACGTCTTTAGTTATCGAGTCTCAAGGATATTTTATTGTCTTCACCCTGTAAGCTGGAATAATTCAGATCGATCAATCGAATAATGATTCTTTTTTGTGAAAACAATTGAATGTAAATGGATATTATATCCATCCATTTTGTTTCGAAACTCGGTGCGTTTGGTATTTTCGTATTCCATGTGAATTTATAAGGAGTGTATTGATCCCAAAAATTTCAGCATTTCAAGTTTCTTAAAAAGCAAATTTTGCGAAAAATCAATGTTTATATTTTTTCATTGAAATCTTAAAGTTATTTTCTCCTACGAAATTGACTTTTAAAATTGCAGAATGAAATTTCTGTACTTGCTTGAAACGAAACAACTTTGGGCTGGTAACGAAAATTGGACGAGAAGCACGACACTGCCACTGCATCCCTTTTATCTTCCTCTCTGTCTCATTAACCGCAACCTGAGCTCGACAAGTTCCACCCTAAATTTCATTCACGCTCGAAAACGTATCCGAGAAATTAAACCAGCGTTAGAGTCTTCTCTGTTCTTTCAAGTATTTAGCGTACTAAATACTTATTGTGGACTTACAGAATTACTGTAAAAAAACATTTCAAGTGTACTTTTCATGAGATACACTTTTTCATTGTAAGGAATTGATACAAGGCAAACATTATAATGTTTATATGTGTATAGTATAAGAGCAACCATGTTGAAATTAATGTAACAGCACTTTTTCTTAACTCATCGTAAATGTATTTCTACATATACAAAACGGAAAAAAAAATTCAGCATAGATCCTATTATAAATAAATTATGAATGTTTTTGTATTTCTCTTGAATGAGAAAACGAATTGCTCTTTATTCTCAGGTGATTAGACATAAAACATGCGGTCTTAAGGAGACAAATTTTTGTCGAGTGGATCATAGTTTCTCCAACAGGTCATAGGCTCGTTGAACGGGTGATCCTGTACCGCAAGGAATATCTTAGACTGTCAGATTAAAAAAAGAAATTCGCCGAAATAAAGAGTACGAGAGAGAGCAACAGCTGCAGAGCTTACGTTAGTGGTACCAGCAGCAAGCACCCCAATTAAAGTTCCGCCTCATCAATTTGGTTATTTAAGATAAGTCGAGAACCCGAAGGCTTCAGGGGCTTAAGGTGCTTGTAAGTTTCGAGGGGTATTAGTTCTTCTGCTTATGGTAACCTTGGGTAGTGTGTCCTCCTATGGCAAGGCATCTCTTCTTCAGATCTCTATATCTATTTCTTCACCCCTTAAACATCTTGAAACCCTTCATCTTGTCCTCCGCATGTTACGTCTCTTATGTCTATAAACGTAAAGTTTCATGCTTAAATAACCGTGGAACCTCGTTTCGTTCATTGTCGTTTGCTCTATAACTACATAGGAGTTTTAGATGTCCACAGATCAACAAATTATAGGCAGGATTTTAAAGGATTAAGAACGTAAGTTGAAAAACAATGACTATTTTTTTCAACAGACAACTGACACCGTGAAGGGTACGTGAGATTCGCATTGAAGTATTATCCGTACTGTATGCATTTACCCAATTATTTTTTACAGCAATGAGTTTTGGTTTTACACAAAAAGAAGCAGAAACTTATTCGTTATTAATCATGTTTTCGGCACGCGAATAAGTTACATTGAAAATTTCAATTCATAAAAAATATATCGACGGCGAAAGAAATGAGTTTCCATTTTTATAAGAAATGCAAAAATTCGAGAAACCTGTTGCTGGCCAAATTCTATAGCTATATGGTAACAATTTTTTTTCATAATTTCATGTAAATGTCTTGAGAGAACCTTAAAAAATCTATTTCTTATCCTGATTCGTTAAAAAAAAACTACAATATTGTTCCAAATTCCGAACAACGATATATATGAGGAATGAAAATGCAAGAGAAAATCAATCGTACCCAAAATGAAAGGAACATATAAAATTTAATATTTGTAGCGATTACGCAAAATGTTTTCATTACTCTACATAAGAGTCTCGAGTGTAGAGAACGAAGAATTTTGGTATTATTCACAAACGCGACTTGCTCGGTTTTCCTAGCTCTTATTTTTCCAAATAAAGGGAAAAGGAACTAAAGAAATAGTCGAAAAAAAGTAAGTGACGAAGTAATTCGCTGATTGCTCCACTCGCTTTAGGATGAACAATAATTTCGGTAATTACAATGAAAACTCGACTGCGCATCATCATTTTATTTTCTCTTCCACTGAAGTGCCGATCTCATATTTCGATTTATACATTTCTTTTTTTTAACTTACTAACGAACTCTTCTTTTTATGGTTGTGTTATATTACAGTATAAAAGTCTAAACAAATTTCTTTTGATTTATTTGGCATCGAGACGCTGCCGGGTCTTTGGCTAACACATTTCTTGTGTACCACGCATGCATGTATTTATTGCTAAAGCTACGTTAAAGTGTAAATCGAATGTTAACAAACTAAGAGGCATATTACGCATATTATAATATCGGCGCAATAAAGTAGAGCGTGTTCGCTTGTTTCATAGTATGTTACATATATATGCATTATCTCCTGAGCCAGAGTCAGAGCTTTGCGTAGCAAAACGGCAGAGTGCGGACCACGGTGGTTCTTGGTTAGCAATTAGAGGTTGACACGAGGGCTCATCTGCTCGAACTGAGACGAGGCTCTCAACCTATCGCATTGGTCCCCAGACTCAAAATTCATCCTTTTTCAACCCGAGTTACTGAAAAACCAAACTTAGCCACATGCCAGCCAAGATCAAAGCTCTGTCGTAATTTTTCTTCACCGCATCCGCATCCGGGTTTTACCATCATAGAATAAAACTGGGAAAACAAATTATTGTGCATATACCGTATTTTCTCAAAACTGTGCCCAAGAGTAATCTATCCCATTATGTCGAAACGCAAAAAGCATTTTACTAAAATAAACATCTTGCTATCGCCGTTACTGAGGCCTTGTAAGAATAAATTCAAGTCTTTCGAACAACCAGATATTCACCTATACAATTTTCATTGAAATTTTGATCAGAAGACGATAAAGATAGCTGATGAGGATTAACGAAAAAAACACAAAGGTTCGGGACGTAGTCTTGAAGTGAGATCCTCTGGCATCACGACACGTAATGGCCAAGTTTCGGACGTGGTCGCGTCTAAGTGCCTCTAGCTCTGGTAACACTCAACCCTGCTACTATATCTTTAGCCCAGTATAGCCATCCACCATCTATTCTCCGTTCTCATTCCACTTCAACCTTAATACCCTTCGTATCTGCTGGCATTTTCTCGCGCCCTCTATCTTGCTGTCCAACCCACAACACATTGCATATTACTGGCACGATGTCCCGGCAGCAACGTGAATTAACCATAGGATTCATAATGTAATCTCATAGTACATCCATATAATCGTAGTATTCAGCTATTCCTCTCACTCCACACCCTCACCCTCTACTTTTGCTCCTCTCGCCACTCTCTGTCTATCTTAGTTTGTTGTATAATGCATTTTATACAGCAACAGGTACCCCCACGGAAGTTTGTATATGCACTATGCACTTCATATATTATCGTTATATTCCATTTGTAATTACAATATACGGTTATGTATATGCCATACATTTTTTAAATGACAAATATATGGCACATATTCTACAATTTTGAGCTGCTTTTTTATATGATAATATAGAGTGACAATTATGAGGCGATCACCCCTGTAATTTTTCTTCCCGTCGAGATAATCGAATGGATCAGGGGTGCTTTCTGAGGGAACTTTTGCGGATTTTTTGAAAAAAAAAATAGGACGTACGAATAGAAAGGTACGAGAGTGATTTATTGGGTCGTCTGCTTGATGACAACAGTATTTTTCGATAATCTGACATTTCGTGAATAACTTTTTCAGCGTTTCACACTGACAGATACAAAATTAATATTGGCTGAAGTGAACTTGAGCGCAGAAGACAAATAGACTATACGCAACAAAATACTATAGCCCCGTTCACTTGATTCCATCGTTTCGTTCAGATCGTTCTAAAAAAAAGTTGCCGAGGTCCGAAAATTCGAACGAAAAAATATCGCGCGATTGTACCCGTCGTATCCGCTTCTTAATTGGTCAATAAAAAAAGGATGCATTTGTTACAAATCCTACCAATCCGACGTAAGCGCGGAACGTGAGTCATCTTATTGAACAATTTTTGTAAATGAGGGAAATCTGTAAAAACGTTTCTCTTTGTGATTCGTGGAATTGGAAAAAATATAATAATAAGAAGAAGAAGCAAAAAAAACGGATAAAACGCTGATACAAAAAGTTTTTATGTGTCGAGATAAAGGTGAAATGTGAACACGAAAGGATGTTTGTGTGCAATTCATTTAAATATATGTAAAAATTCAAAAATATGTATCGTAGTAATTTTTTATGTGCGATTTTTTTCAATAAAGAACTGAAGCATTTTCTTGGGTGTAATAATGGAAGTAAATGCTGGAAAGACTTTGAAACGTCTTTGAGACTTTGAAAGACTTTGAGACTCTCAGTAATATTGATAGAAAAGTGTTTATCGCACCGATTGAAATGTATTGATCAATTTTACGCCTGACAAGTTACTTTTACTTCTACCTCTAGTTGGACTTTATTTTCCTTATTTGCTACCGCGTATCAAGACCTATATGACGTTTATGTGCGTATATGAGAATACGGGTGCATCGTTCTCATGTCGTTTTAAGAGATATGAAAGGTGTTACAGAAACGATGAATTGTTATATACTTCTGCGATTCCATCCAATATTTAGAAGAAGAAGTCTTTTTTTTTTCATTGCCGAAAAATCTTAAGAAAGAATTCTCAGAGTAATTATTAATGAATAATGATTAACAGAACATTTGTTATTTCAATAACTGGAGTTTATTCATTTTTTTCGCGTAATTCACGCAAGCAATATTTATTTCACTTTAGACTTAGTTTCATTTATTGGCTGCTGTGTGCTAAGGACTGTCGAGTTTACATACGTGTGTGAAATTACGTACGGAGCAACGTGTATACATGTATGCATTTTATCGTTCTAGGGGAAAATATCTGCCGCCCTCATTAAGCTGAAACGTACGTAAACTCCATTAGGACCAATCATATTTGTCAGCTTTTAGCTACGATTACATATTCATCTCTATTAGAGCTGACAAGGGTACATTGTTCTCCTCGCATTTTACCATTGCAGAACTGAGGACTTTCACATATAAACCTTCTGTACGTTACGTTCGTACGAACTTGAAAGTGGACATGTACTACGATACTTTGCCATTGTTGTATGTATGCCTCTCCTAAGCGCATCCCCCCTTCGATAAAATCCTCTGCTTTTCGAGATGGAATATATCCATAATTAGACTACTTAGGAAAAAGATTTTTCACTTAGAATTTACTTCCTTGCCGGCTTTTGAGAGACCACCGTTTTAATTTCTAGAAATTATTGGAGTTTTTAAAAGGAGAACATAAAAACCGTATAATCGTTAATGTTAAAATGACTCTGCAAGAGTACGAAGAAAACAACGTCCTCTTGGAGTGTATTGGTTCTGGAGGACTTTTGAACGAATTGAAAAACCATCAAAAAGGAGTGAAATTGCAGTGTGAATTACGTAGAAATTCGTGACGATTTGCTAATTGCAACTTTCGACGTCCAATCTCTGAAACTGACTTCCTGGAAAATATTACTAAATCAGCGTGACCCATTTTGACCGACTATTTTTTTTTCAAGTGTCGTATGAAAATATGTTAGTTTTTTGTATTTGATGAGCCCTTCAAAAAACCTCCAAAAAGGTTTGAGGGATTAAAAATTCTTGGGCGATCTACAAATATTTGTATTTTGAACTACGATCGGTAGGATATTTTCAGAAATAAACAGAAAAAACGAAAATTGTGGAAAATAGATATTTTTTTTTACTTAGAAAAAAAGGGACTTTTGAAAAAACATTCGTTAGTCGAAGCCTGCATCACGAAAGGAAACTACAGACCAAATTTCATGCTTCTAGCTTGAATGGTTTGTGCTGGGCGTTAATGAGTCAGTCAGTCAGGACACTTATCTTTATATACATAGATATAATGAAGTACGAAGTCAATACATTTGTACCGAGTGATTCACATCGAGTATCGAACCCACGAAATGCGGATTCTGGATGATATGCTGGGCAAAACTAGTTAGCTATTCATTTCTTTTTTTCGGGTTCGATACTCGATGTGGATTCCACCGTTCTAGGTCAGTCAGAGACCGAAATGTACCCATTTTCGGAAACGCTCCAGGTTCGTAGAATTCAGGCGCGAAAATTGAAAATATGAAAATGTAGCGCTGTTCAAAGGCATGAACGCCATGCGACTGTTTCAACTATGAATAAATTACGTTTTCCCATATAACATACAACAGCCAAGCAGTGTCCTTTTTCGTTTCTTACCTACTTATTGCTGTCCGAGGTCCTCTGCAGTATGAGAGAATTCTAAACTAAGACGGACGTTCGATTTATTGCACAAGTGGCAGAAGCCAATCGCCGACTGATTAATGATTTCAGAGAGAGTATCTGATGTGCCTTTTCTTATTTTCTAATTTTTGAGCCATGACTCTGCGGACCTGAAGCGGCTTCGAACACGGCTAAGTCAGCGCTTCTGATTGACTTGGCACGTTGGAACTCCATTGCTTCTCATTCGAAAATTACTTGAAAAAGGAAAACAAAAGGCCAAGTAGTTTTGCTCGGAAAGTCACCCAAAATTCGCAAGTTTTGGCTTAGATACTTGATGTGAATCACCCTGTATAAATGTATATATAGCAGCTTACAGTAATAGTAAAAGCACTCTAGAGCAGCGGAGACCCTTCGACCGGTCGTACCCCAGAGGGATACTATAATTTACTTGTTTGTGCCAGCCATTACGTTAATTGCAAGCGCGTTTGCAATCAGGAATTCCATCTCTCTTTCTCTCACTCTCTCTCAACCCGTATTTCCCTCACTCTTTCGTTCGAAAATCAATAGGGCAAAACATACGAAATGTTGGTCGACGTGCGAGGATCCCCGATGGTTAAAGGATGCAAAAAGCTTTATTCGGAGCCAATCTACATATACACGCTACAGCAAGAGATGAGTGGGTCTTGGTGCATCAAGATCTTCTTCAAGAAAATGTATGTCGATAAGTAGGTAGATACGATTCAGCTCAAAGTTTCGTGGATTTGAAAGTCTTGGAGATGGACTTGCAGAAAGACATTTTAAATGTTTGTCTTTCGCTAAAGTTATCCTAAATGCATTTTGAGAAGAAAAGGGAGGAAAAGTTCCAGTGATCATGAGATATATGTCTATGGATGTTTCTGGAAAGGGAATGGATATTTTTTATCTTCGCTCTGTTCACCGAATCTTAGAAACTCTCGCGTGATGTATTTTATACATAGGCCTTTTTATATCGAAAAATAACTTTTACACTGTATTCTCTCAGAAAAATACTTTAGTAGGATCTCACATGTATATACTATATATAATGGATCCAACGCTTATTCCATGGAATCAATGTACATACATGGAGAAAAACGTACAGCGCGAGTTCAGGTTTCGCTTACTCCATCTTTTTCATCGCTGCCGTTTGCTCTCATCAACTTTTTCGTTAGGTTTATCGGTGTCTTGCTTCTCTCGCCTCTCGGAAACCCAGCCAGTTGAATATACAACCCCAAATAGACCAAGATTCGCTCGAAAATTTGACTTTTAAATGGGGATAGCTATATAGAGCGAACCTCCGCGCTGTATATTCGATTGTATGCAGCGTTTCTACCTCGACGATAGCAAAAGTTGCATAGAATTTTCTCGACTCGCGTACAGGCTTTCACCTCATATCGACTCTTCCTTTTTCGCTTCATCTTTCTCGTTTTTCAAAGCAGTGATCTCGTCGATCGAAAACGACTCTCTCGCGCGCCTTTTCTTCTTCCTTTTTACTGTCTTTATATTCGACATGGCGTCTATGGTTTCCCCTATTTACGTATATGTGTATTGTACATGCCAATACATGTACGTATAAAGATAATGCACCCTTCACCAAATATGCACTATAAGCACTCGATGCTGGTGTAACTTTCATGATTACTCCGTTATTACGAGCAATTACAGTGTTGCTTCGACTATGTCTGTCTCACTTTTTTCTTTCTCATCGCCTTGTAACACGCGATACGGTTCAATCATCGACTGGATTGGCTAACATTTTTTGTTTCGTGCCCTCACCAGCCGGGAAGAGAAAACGAACAATACTCTTACATTTCTTGCATAATAAATACACCCGTATGCCTACAAGACCATGTACGGTTAAAAGAAGTGAAGGAGGATGCGCGATTCATCTCGCCATATTTCTTTCCACCCAATTACATGTTGAGTTCTGCGCAAACGTACAGATATGAGATGACAATGTACCGATATTGTACAACAGATCTGGCAATAATCCTGATCAATTCGTCCAACTATATGCACCGACGTATATTATACGATTTACAAAAATATTTTTTGAGCTGGCACATTACCAGCGGAATGAATAATTTTAGCCATGAAAATATTTGATTTTGATCCTATTCAGAGTTACGGGGAGAAGGAAAACAATATGGATGTCGACTCAGAATCGTACTTGGATATCTGTCTTCTACCTACCTATACGGCTGTTAGTGCACTCAGCGGAAAAATATTTCTATCGAACAATAAAAATAATCTATTTTTCATCTCAATTTTTCATCTACCAATTCGCTCTGTGGAAGGATTCAAGACTCAATATCTATGTACTAAAGTTGAAAAATAACGCAAGAACGTTTCATAAAAACATCGAATCGATTGAGAGTGGCTTTAGACACTTTAGAAAAAAAAACATGTATACATACGAATCCTATTCTTTCAATATTTCCAACATTGTGGAAACCATATCCGAAACCCTGCCCGCATGATCACGGTTTTTTCAATCGTCCTCCCCAATCTGACTGACGCTATTTTTTTTCCCTCCGATTTCCATCGATGTAGGTTTTCCATTGAATTGTTGCAATCCGTCGTATATTTGACCGGAGAGCCCATAGTCCCCCGTGATACTCGCACGGCTCATTGTTCACGCTAAATTGAATGCATTCGGAAAAAAAATTAATATGAACACTCGCGGTATATCGATAGCAACGGTACTATATAGGTCTGCTTCCCTTTTTTCCCCTCGATTGCAATTCACTTCGCTCAGCGACAGAACGAACCCACCGGTTTCTTCTCCAGGGGATTGCATTGATGCACTGCCTCCCACTCGTGTGTATACATCTGAAGCGCCCATAACGAAGCCCCATATAAAATAGATACCCGTTACATACGTGATTAATTGTGCAAAAAACGAGGGAAAAAAGTAGCAGTGGTATATAGTAGACATGGCAAAAATAATGAAATTTCACCATGTAATATTGCTTTTTTTTAATGAATTCATAAACCCCCGAACACAAGCACCCACAAGGTATGAAAAAGGATCATACGAATTAATAAAACGAATAATTACCATCATTTATGCAAAAAACGAATATTGAAAATAATCCTGTTGGAATACAAATGAAGACGAATTATTCGTTGAATATATTCCAATTAATTCCACTTTTAATAATAACGTCACTATTCTGATGAGGGACATTTTCGTACTACATTGCTCTGTATTAAATGCGGTGTTATCTATTTTTTAGTCCAATAACAATCGTCTTTATTTTAGAAAACGATAACAACATAAAAAGTAAACTATGAATGAACTCAATATCAGTCCACAATTTGCTAAAGGTTATAACAATTTGATGAGGGAAAACGGTCATGATTATGCAGACGCGTATATATACACACTAATTTGTTTTTCCCCGATTTGTCTATCCATGTCGAAGCAAACATTAATCAATTAACAAAAGTTTATTTTGGTGGGAATTAAATACTAGGTGGGAGAATGCCGAAGACGAAGGCCGAAAGCCTTCGTCTACTCCTCACTCTCCTCTTCTCGTACTCGATCTGCAGCTGAGGATGCATGTATCTTGCGTGTCGTACAGGATGCTGGAGGGACCCCATTCTCTCGTAGAAATACGGAGTTGGTGTATTGGTTTCATTATTAATAATGTCGGCAAGGAACGGTGTGTCAGGAGAGGAAAAAGGAAGAAGGGAAGTATGGTATACATAGGTAGCTGGTAATCAACGTGTGAGTTCGTCTCGCTTCATCTCGGCAACGTTGCCTCAAATCTTCCTTTTCCCGCGAAACACCAACCCCAAGCATACTTCCTTCGGCGAGCTGCGCGCGGGTTTATTAAATCCCAAACTTTTGACCCCAGGGTTCAACGGTTTGATCTCTAGCCATGCAATCGTGTGCGACGAAGCACTGGATCCTTCCTTCCATTCTATCGTACGGGATACATAGTATACACGCGTATAATCATTGGGGTGGGTCAAAATAATTTACTACTTCCTTTTCGTCTTGATGTATTGCAAAATTCATTACCTGGCACCTGAAAGAAACACCACTTCAAACATGAGTCAGCTGTATTGAAATCAACTTTTTTAATCTTTGGAATTTCATGAGACGTCTACCGTTGAGCTTCGGAAAAATTTTACAGCATATTTTCGTAGGAATTTCACGCTCTAAAAAAAGATCTTTCGTGTCGAATCGATGAACGTGACTGTTTGAGAAATAATTCGTCCTAAAATTTAATTTATATTGATTTCAGTATTTTGTGCATCATTGCGCTAAAAAATTCAATTGTATTTTAAAACTGCCTCATTATTTCAATGCTGGACAATTTCTAGAGTATTGAATGTATTAGTGACAAAATTTAATTCCGGATTAATTAACAATCTTTTTCAAATTTGAGTATACTCGACAAAAGTCAATGTTCGTTAGATATAATTTTGAAAATGCATTGAGCGTTGTAGAGTAGAAGTTAATTCAGAACTAATTTTTATCACTAAGAAATGATTCATCAGTTTTCGAACACAATTCAATTTTTGAGCGTAACGATTGGAAATGTATAGAATTCGATATAATTTAATTGTTAAATCGATGAATAAAATTGCAAAGTGTAATAACAAATATTCCAGTGTTATTTAAATGCTGGGAAAAGAGAAATTGCGATATGGGAATATTTGAATTGTTATTACTCGAGGTGCCAAACAATCAAATTTTATCATAAGCGATATAACTTTTAAATTGAAATAACGATAAATCTCAGAGCAAAATGCATTACATGTTTCGTAAAACTGGCTGTTGTTTTCAAATTATGTAGCTATGTAGTCACACTTCAATTCATATGAAATTGCCCTTTTTCGGGTTTTTAATCAAACAAATTACAAACTGTTATTAAAAAACTGTGCAAGACTTTTATTGTAGGATTTTAATATTGTAATACCGAATAATCTCTAACAATATTTGTTCAATTCAATTATTAACCCTGCGTAGTCGCTCTATATTTTCACTGGTTCCGCCGTCGCACTGGGTTGTTTGTGTTCGCGTGCAATTTTCAATGGGTTGAAATGTTTCAAAAAATCTGAAAAAATTCCTGACTGCTCCTCAATGCTTATGCAGTATGAATCAATAATTATCAAAGCCGAAAAGTTATTATTTTTTATACTATAAATAGCTATACAGCTTGGGAAAATCTCAAGTGAAATTTCACTGTGGTCACAAACGACCTAGAGCGACCGCGCAGGGTTAAGAAACTATGCTCTTTAAAACAATTTTTTCAGTAGAGAATAGCCTAAAAATTGCTATCTTGTTATTTATTCTTTTCCAATAAAATACATTAGCAGCATACATAAAAGATGTCATATGATATAAAATTTAAACCGGAGTCTTTTTTCACACAGCCAACTTTTTTGAACCCCTTTGTAATTTTTTTTTCAAACACCCTAACATGTATATACATACACATATACTATATATGTATACATTCAGTGTTTCTCCTCCATCTACCCCGCATAGATGGAAAACTTCACGAGTTTCGGACGTTGCTAATTAACCCAATTCCGAGTTTGATTAAAACCACGAAATATATATGCGAAAATACATTTAACCCCTTTACCGTCTCGTCATATACTGGCTAATATTCTTTCCCAGCTGCATAGAGAGTATGGAAGATGTATATAACGAAAAATGTATAGAGCCAAAATTTCAGCTGTTAACGTTAAACAGTGTACGAGCTATTTAAAAAAACTTTTATTTCGTTTTGATTTTTTTGCAATAGTGAAAATGAAAATGAACAAATGGTTGTTTCCAAATATCTGGGAGCACAAGACGTGAAAAAATATTTTTCTTTGTGATGCCCAAATATAAAGCCAATTTTTAAAAAATGCAAAACTATGTAACTTTTAAATGAGTTTTTTCAACCATACAATCATGAAACTTTAACAGCACGCCTTTTGTATACTCCATTATACTCAGAAAGTTTTTCAATTCTTTTGATTTGATGAAACATTGTGAGAAAATTAAGAACTGATTTAAAAAAAATAAAACTTCGTGTTTAAATGAAGTATTTTATTAATCTCGAAGTATATAAATGATTAATTTTTTAACAGCAAATGTGTATTATACTACGGTAATACTAATAAGATTAAGATATATGTAAAAGAAATCAAATAGATTTTAATCTTCGTTACTATGTCTTTATCAATTACTACACACTTTCCCGTATAAATAAAAATGTAACTGGAAGCTTTTGATGGTGTAATAGTTTTTGACAAATATCAGGCATGTCATAGATAAAAAATTACTGTTGCTTTATAAGAATCGCAATCAACCGTGAGAATGATACTGAACGACAATGCCATTGAATCGATATGTCGAAATTTGACTTGATCGTTAATAACTTTTCCAATCGTTTTTAAATATTCTGGTGGAGACCTGTATTATGATGTTCGTACATTAATTCAGCCAAGTATTCTCGGAAAGCACAGAAAGCATTATACGTACCCAGTATAATACGCGCAAACCGGCCTGTTTTTTAAATAACGAGTTCTGGATACGTTTAAGTTGTGATAAAAATGTCCTTGATGAAGAATTGTCTTTTTGAATTTTTTAAATCGGGATAATACTTCAGCAGATGATGTAGAACGAGAAGTTTCATTTTCAAAAAACCAATGTTTAATTTTCTGGGAAAGTTTCAAAGAAATTGAAAAAATTCCCAAGCATTACGAAGTATAAAAGTCGTTTTCTGTCAAAAATTGGTGATTGTACATTTCAGAATCATGAAAAAAATACTTTTTCATATTCCCCAGTATGTAGTAAAAGATCACTATTTTTTAATTTCCAATTTTATAAATTCGCGGCACATAAATATTTGTGCTACATATTTCAGTTTCTGTGACACTATTTAATATTGCTATTTGTGTAAAAGTTAGATCGAGACAATAAGCTGTATTCGATATTCGAAATGCCATCAGCGATAAATAAAGCAGTCGTTCGTAGTAAAAACCTAGAAATGCGTCAAAATCCTAATCGTAACTCTCAGCAAGATATGATGGAACGAACAAGTGCGAGGGATTGAAGGCATACTGCAGCCCGCTTTACTCTCGAGATCAACTGGTTATCCTTTTGCAGGTGTAGTTTCAATTCACTGAATACAATAACACACGTGGCAGCCCCGCAAATAAAAGAAGATAAAAAATTCTCTTTCAAGGAAATCACCTCCACATTCGCATTATAGGTTGTGCAAAATTTTGAAAATATATCGAAACGTTTTCCGTTGGTTGATTCATCAGAAGTTGCTACTAATTGGAACCTGCCTTCTACGCTTAAGGGGGTGGATTTCAATCGACGAGAGTATGACGAATATAGAAAAATGAGCGCGCAGAGCACGTGGAATGAATGAGAATGTAAAAAGTGAGAAAATGTACACGTATGCATTTATACATGTTGTCCCTAAACTGAATGCTGACAATTTAATGCTACATTCGGGATGAAATTCCAGGTGAAAAGCGTTCAAGTTCTTTTTGATAAAAAAAAAGCCCAAGAAAATACTAAAATCCATTTCGACTAGATATTTTATCCTGAATCTAGAATCTTGAATTATTCACATCGAGTTTTGGAATACACTGTATACATGCGTATATTGAGAGGATTGTAGACAGAAAAAGGGTGGGTACGACAGGTTGGATTGAACAAAGGCAGCATTTTAATTGGAAAACATCACATCGCGCGCGTTAACACGCGCGTATACTTTTCTCTCTCACTTCGTTTTTCATCTGTCGATTCTACAATTTTATACATGCTCATGCTTGATCGTGGCTTGAAATTCTATGCCCTTCTTTGTTCGTTCGAGCAATCCTTAGTATTATTTTCTTAAGTAATACTCGATATACGCCCCCGTTAACTATCTATGATACTTGTATTCGACCTGAACAGTATCCATGTAGAATTTTGGGTACTTTGACATGGTACTACGACGATAATCTCGTTCAAAAATTAGTTCGAAGTATTTTGAGGCTTTCAAGCCTCAAAATCCTTCGAACAAAATCGCCTCAAAATCGGTAACAAACTGGGATAAACGTTGAACGTTGGAACATTTTATAATTATCACAACCAAAGCAACAGGAAAAAAGTATGTAGCACAATCGCACCCTTTTTTTTATAATTTTCGTTCTTCCGGTATTCGCATGTCAGAAAATTGGTATGAAAACGGGATGAATTTTTTTTATCATCACTCTAAATTTCGTATTTATGATTCCATGATGTTTAGTTTAATCTATCTCATAATTTGTTTTGTTCAGATATGTGATTATGTGTAGAGTTTGCCTATGCGAGGCGAATTAAAGATCCCAATTTCAATCGTCTCATTTCAATCTTAAAAACGAAATGGTCAAACCATTTTGTTCTTTTGCCAGCAGGAGCAGAGTAGTGTCTATGATATTTCTTTAAAACTATAAAACTTGCCATGTTGAATTAGTTTGCGGCAGTACTACCTTAATTTTTGTATTTGTCCTATAAGAGAATCGTCGTAACCCCAGACTGTGACCTGATAGAAGCGGTCGATCTATATATCGACACATTTATAGCGGGAGCGGTATAATTTTGTGACATTAAGGGTGTATGGCATGTATAGTTTAAAAAAACCGAACTGTTATGAGAATTTCGCGCGCCTGGCAATATTATAAAAATTGGGAACAAATCAATCGTATTTGCGATACTGAGCACAGTAATTTTCGATAATAACAATATCAAACAGTTATTAGCAAGTTTTCGAAAAAAAAAAATTCTATAAACCTTCGAAAAACTGATTTTGTTTCCACATCAAATTGATCTGTTCATTTGTTGTAATACGTTTGAATGTTTTCAAAACTTTTTCGGTATTTCGAAACTTTTTCATCCTTGGAATCAGTGACCTCAAAAAATTCTGTGTATCAGTTTTCAGAGAAATTCAACAATTTTCCGAATTTTCGTACACCATGTTCGATCCGCCATTTTTAAATTGTGAAATCTGATAGATTCGTTATCAGCGACTTAAAAAACCTCCCTGTACCAAAAATCGTGAGAATACTCTTAAAACTTTCATCAATAATGATTTTTTTCGAAAAAAATTACTGTTTTTCAGAATTTTTTCATTTGCACAAAGAAGTTAAAAAATACAAAAACAACCTACACTTTGTTCCCCTGACATATTAAAATCATGAAATTACAAAAAATTACATAAAATTCCATTTGACTATATCATGTATTGTTTTACATGCGCAGAATGAAAGGAAATAAAATGTTCCATTTATGTGATATACATTGAAATCCGAAAGCAAAAAATCTTCTTGTTTCTCGTTCTTTCCCCACTACGTGCCATGTCAAATGAGAGAGTATAGGTGAAAGAGCGAGAGACAGACACTTGTTCGCAAACGTGGTCTTTATCACAGGTACATAATGCGACCCCGAATTATTGTCGGGTATGGAAATGACACTGTATAAATAATAATTATAATTACCGTTGTGTTGAGGAACAGGGAGGCAAGTAGGTGTACGCAAGAAGGGAACTCTGTGTCTTTTCCTTCCTGCGGAAGACAGGAACCCCGAAATGTTGTGCAATGTAGGATTGCGGTTGCGGAGAGGAATACACCCAAAAGGGTGGATTTCTCCTTCGAGCTTCCATAGATGGAATACACGCGAGGGGGATGGTAGTTAGCGTAGAGTGGTACAGTCACGTGTTCATATGGTGTATATATGTGTATCAGCTACGTTGGTACACGTGTTGATAGAAAGAGAGGTTCGGGTATGGATTTTAGGGAGCTCCGCTGGTGGATAAGGGCGAAGCTGTTTGTCTTCCATTACGCAAGGCAAAGCAGATCATTGTCTGGAGCCTTACCAACCCAAAATTCACTATCCTCACCGTATTACCAGAGTCTAGTCGAAGCCATTGTCGTTTGGCATCCCAGGATGAGGACGAGGACCGACAACTGGGACCAACGATCGACGACGACGATGACGACGACAACGAAGACGACGTCGACTACAACGAATTGAGAGCAGGGAGTAGAGAGCAGAGTAAGAGAGTACCAAGCTATATATGTATACGCCATCAACGTACACAAGAGAGAGTCTATGGCTGCGTGATCCTCCAGAATTGTATTAATTTAGATTAGTTGCCAAAGCATTCTTTGTTCGCTCTCTCTCTCTCTCTCTCCCTCACTTCTTCCTGAGCTCATTCCATTCACTCACCCGATCGTATAAAGATCTTGAATAGCAATTATATGAAAATATCGCGTCTAAAGTATACGATGAAATAGCTTGCTGTTTGTGAAATCCAGTCAACTTCACAGAGTAATTTTGTTAAATACACTTATTATTCCTATGGGGAATACATCGGAAACACATAAAGAACCAACTTTTTGTAGAAGGATCGTTTGTTTTGAGAGTTGTGCTATTTCTTCGTCAAATCCCACAACCGAAATACCTGGATAGTTAAAGAAGCTTTGACAATTTTGTTATATTTATGCATAAAGAACATGAGAGATGATTTCTGATAAATAAACATTGGTGCTTATGTCAATCTTGAGTGACATGTTGAGTTGAACATAAATGAAATTCAGGCTATATAGTATTCGAGTCCATTAAAGCAGGCGTATCTCGAGTGTCAAAGGGAACCGATCAAATTGTGCGTGCACGATTGTGGGTGGAGTGGAAGGGAGGAGGAGAGAAAGAGAGAGTAAGACTTGTGTGGACGGAGAGAGATGAAACGCGCCTTACAAACGGGCTTACAGGCGGCATTATACCGCATGCCCCGCAGACCGATAAAACAGCCTCTACGATCGATTGGCCCCGAGGGCCCGTTTGTTTTGACAGTTCGCCAATTTACGACGTCATTACCCAGTGAAATTATGCCCGCACGCGAAGTAGAACTTTGCAAAAGATCGAAAGGGTGAGAGAGAGAGAGAGAGAGAGGGTGAAAGAGAAAGATACAGAAATATTTCGCTGCCTTTAAATCCGATCGCACCGTTCCATTTCTTCATCGTTTTGTACACGAATGCATGGCTCGTATATGCACCCTTCCCCTTTTCGCGTAAGAGGGAATTTGATCGCGCGACCTTAATAGAAATAAAAAACTTTCAAACGAGTGGAAGCGAGAAAATTCATGTGAATATACATGCAAAAGCTCTTTGAAAAACTATTGAGGGCAACACTCGAAGACTGCCAAAAGATTTGCGTATTCATCACCTTTTTGCTGTATATATTTTCTGTCGAGTCACTTATCGTGAGTGGAAGAATTATCATCCCGTGTGAAATTTTCAATCGAGATCTTTAGGAATCGGCATTTTACGACATCGTCGTCGTACGTTTGCGACATTCGTAGCTACTTCAGAAATAATATGAAAAATAATAACATTATGTCACTCGACTGACTGATATTCATAAAATATCTGAGTGCTGATTTCGTCGCGCGCAAATCGTACAATCCTCTTATAAATGTTAAAAGATGTTTTCAAATATTGTCACATTCAATTGGAGATGAAATGGTGAATGCGGTCTCAGTCTATATTTTGAGATAGTTTTAATGACGGCTTAATTCTAATACCCTGTACGTTTTAAAGAGCTGTTCGTATATATTCGAAAACTGTCAATGTGATACACAACCTATCGTATCGACTTGGATTATTTATTTTGACGATTCATGGCAACCCTTGGTAATTAGGCATTTCAAAGAAACAGTTTTTAAAAAGCTGACGAAAGCAGATTTCCTTTCGTAAATTTCGTAACAAAATCTCAATTAGGAGCGATACCTTTATAAGACTACTAGCTGATCTGGCAAACGTTGTTTTGCCATATACATTATTTCCAGAAAAATTTATCGTACTACATTTACTATATTCGATTGCCATCTTGCAACCCTATTGCGGATCTGTGGATGGAACAGAATAATATAAAAATCGCGATTAAAAAACAGGGGTTGATCGTAGAAGGGTGAAAATTTAAAGTTGTATGTATTTTTCAATGCTAAATCATAATAAAATAGAAATAACAAATTTTGTCGGAAAAAAAAATTTAGGGGTGGGTCACCCTTATCATTTAGGGGTATGAAAAATAGATGTTGGCCGATTCTCAGACCAACCCGATATGCACACAAAATTTCATACAAATCGGTCCAGCCGTTTCGGAGGAGTTTGGTAACAAACATTGCGACACGAGAATTTTATATAAGACTATGTAAGTACATTATGAAGAATAATCGCCATGCGGGTACTGAGAAGACAAAAAAGAAGGCAATGATTCGAAAATTTCCGTCACATCACCTATAGATTGTTAATTAATAATACAAGTAGAGGATGATTTGTGAAGAGTCAAACCTGAATATTTTGTTCAGAGTCGGTTCCATTATTCATTCATGTCAGCTTCTTTCATAGTTGGTATTTACAAAATGTTTGGTGCTTGCGTTATGAGCTCACTGCAATTAGCCGAGTCATCCAATACGATCACATTATGCGTGTACATGGAAGTGTCACGGGATTCACATTTGGCAACGTGGACGGTATGCAAATGTGTGAATTCAAATAATATGTGTGCCGATGCACATTTGTCTTAGTAACGTCAACGTTATAATTCATTCAAACCTTTCTAATTATAATGATCCATTCCGTCAAATAGAGATAGATGAAGTCATTCGAATCTCACTTACAATTTGATCAAAGATGGTTTTTGTTTCGTACGGATGAACATTTTTTTCTCTCCGTTTTTTCAACTCTCGCCGAATCATGTAAGGCTAATTAAAAACGACGTTCCGAGTATTTGATGATCTTTTTAAAACTTGCTTACATAGAAATGTCATGATTCCTCATTAAAAGCGCATAGCAATTAAAACTGTAAATCATGAAATACTGTAAAACATTTTTCAATGCTAAAGTTTAAATTACGTCGATTTCAATACTATATAAATTCATTACGGTAGAAATTTAAGTTATATTTTAAAGCTATCAAATCGCTCTTGAGTTGCCAAACGATTAATTTATTTGTATATAAAGAAGAAAAAAAAGTTTGGACCGAATTTAAGGACCATTTGGTTTCATACTAAGAATTTACGTTATGAAGATGTTTCATTGGTCCATTCACACTATGTGATAAGCAGGGATAAAAAAAGAGGCGGATTGTAAAGAGAAATGCTTTCTTTTCCCAGTATCAGCAGAGAGGAATGTACAGAATTCGGTGTAAATTTACAATCGTTTATGGCTAATCGTACGTTACATTATCAAACATGAGGTTCCTCCCGTGATGGCGCTAGCTCTCATACGTGTATAGGCACATTATCCGTGTATATAATGGCTGTGCTGAGTGGACCCTCGCCTCATTGAATTTGCATTATTAAAAAGCATGCTAATTGCAATCCCTAGGATCGAAACGTCCTCTCTTGTCTACCACCTCGACACTTTCGCCGGAGATCTATTGTCGCGTTCAATGTGCTGATGTTCCTTGATGGCTCCTACATGTTAGCTGCAAGAATCCTTTCTATAAAATTGTTAACTATAAATCATTTAACTCTACTTCCAATTGTGTATTGAGGCAATTTGAACCCATTCACAGTCACCGTATACTTGACCGACATGTACAGGGGCCAAAAAAAGTCGCGCTACTTTTGTTATTTAATATGACGGACAAGAATTTGTAAAATATTTCGATTTCGACTAAAGTAAGAGCCTGACAGTTCTTGAGGTAATCGACTTCAAATTTTAAATGACACATTCAAAATTGGTAATTTCGCATCCAATATGGCGCATCTATGAGTTTTGAGATTGCCAAATTCACATAAATTCAGGGGACAAATTTAAAAAATTCTGAATGGCGAAATCTCAAAACTCATAGACTACTTATTTTTATCGATATCAAATCACCTTCCAAATTTACATTCGCTATATTGGTTCTACCATTTCGAAATTCGAAAATCTGGTGTCAGATTCAAATAACCGCAGAGTCCTTATTGTTGTTGGAATAAAGCACCTTTCGAATTTGCTCTCACCACATTAGTTCCGCCATTTTGAAATTCGAAAATCTGGTATCAGGTTCGCCTTCAGTGGCCTCAAGAACCGTAATACTGAGATTATGGGATAAATCGGTTAAATTTAATATTTTTTCTAACAGAAAAGTGGCACGGAAAATTTAATTTGCACTACACTGATAAGGGGTTCAGTGAAAATAATTCATATATTCTCCGGCAATTTTTGTTATTGTTTTTATACAGTTTTCTCATGAAAAATAATCAATAATATGCTTATTCAGTCATTTTCATAGTTGTATATAGGAATATATCGGTTATACGTGATGCATAAGAACATCACTTTAATATTCAGAAAGGTTCAAAGGTAAATTCCAAATGAATATGAATTTAAAATTAGTTGAAGTAATAAATCATTCTTCGAGTAATGATTGATTTATGAGTCAGCTAAATAAATACTGGGCTAAGTACACGGAGGTTCGAAATGGTGAATCGATAACTTGCGCATTTCCAATCCAGAAACACAAACATTTCACGAATTTGATCTCAGCAACAAGTGAATTAATAGATTCAAATGGCAACAATTGCAAATCCACATATATCCTGTCAACCCTATCAAAATGAGTATTGCGGAAATGTGAAAAGCAATATTAACGGGTGGAAGAGTATATGACATTGTAAATACATGTATACCATGTATGAAAAGATGACGGTGATATAGGAAGGGTAGAGAAAGATGAGAGATACGCTTTTCAGAGTTGGTCGGATAGGTTAGTTCCAGTTTATAACGCAATGTTGCTTGTATACACATTGCAGTATATTGCATATACCCTTGGGGCAAACGAAACCCCTAGGTCCCCTCAACCGTGCTTTACCCCGGTATTATTATGCCTGTCTTTCTTGTAGCAGAACGCGGCAAGACAGTCCAGCTGAGAAAGAGAGAGGGAGAGAGACAGTGAGAGAGTGAGAGAAGGAAGTGGATGGAGAAAGGGTACTCACTCATTACCGTGAAATTAATTAGGTTCTGTGGGTCACAAAGGCCCACTGCGGCTCAGCGCGTATAACGTGGTCGTTGTGCGACACCCATACAAGTACATATGTATCTGTATTCTCATATAGTCATACAGATCCATTCGAATATATATATTAATACATATATGCATACGTATATAGTCAACAGAATTCATGTACGCTACCACAGTATTTATTCGTAAATATATCTACACCATCATGGAAAATATCCTGGACAAGGACATTACCTGGTAAAAATGAACAGATCTGCCATGTATCGGGCTAAAAATTAAAGGATTTATTGATTGGTAAACTGCAGAAACCCCTTGGTAAACGAAAATTTTCATTTAGAACCGAAACTGCCACGAAAATCTTGAAACCTTTTCTCATGAAGAAAAGCGCTTTTTTTCTGGTAGCAATTTGCGGACAACTCTAGGCATTTTCTCGACAAGATTTTCAGGTATCGATTGCGGCATTTCATTTCACTCTTTCTGGAGAATGTAAAAACGAATCGGTGTAAAGATGGTTTGGTCATGAAGACTGCCTAGATGAATCGAAAGGTACTAGTCGCGAACATATATACGCTATAAGCGTTTTCAGGCGACAATCGGAATAACAGCAATTCTTTGTTCAGCAAACGTGCCGATGGTAAGAAGGAGTCTAGGCATAGCAAAGAACATGTATATCAAACCGTCATGTGAGTCATGGGAGGACAATTCGTAAAAGCACATATTCATCGCTATATAATTTATACATGTCTCAAAACTTTTGGATGGCTGTGTATATACGATCATACGTATGCATACCTATAGAGCAAAGACTGTATAGGGCGCATGTTCGACCTTACTTCCTGAGGAAATCATCAAACAGAGAATCTCACACGATAATAGCATTGAGTACTTCGAGGTAACTTAATTACCGCGGTTAGCATGCACGTATACATACACATTCGCACTTATATTCATTAAATGCCAGCTTTCTTGACAAATTCTTCGAAAGCTCCATATTTTATGCTATAACTAATTTTTTATTGAAAAATAATGACGAATGACAATTGGCTCAGGAGGTGATTATGGTATTCAATCGTGCGAATAATTCATCCATAATACAGTTTTGTTAAACTCTCTCCATTTGCAACGACATTCTGGCTCAAGATGATGTTTCAAGCTGGCAAGACATTCCGATTCAACATCTTTATTGAAAAAAATATGAAATTACCATTAATACGAGTTAAAAAAAAGGTTAAGAATTGTCGTTATTTTTTTATAATTTAAAATCATAAACGTTCTTACCGGTAATGGCTGGGTGTTGATGGGGCACTTGATGCAGACGTTCCAAAATGTTGCTTTTTCTTAGTGAACTTTACAAATATTGATAATGTTCATACAATGTTCCGGAAGGGTTTATGCGGACATTTCCCACGCGTCTATGTATGTAGACTCCATCCCTGGAGTCTAACAAAGTTGTGTGGATTTCCTAATATTTTGAAATAATAAATTTATCAACTGACGAATACATAATATTCAAGAGTATTGATAAAGACTAGTACTACGTTAATTCTTACGTTTATTGGAACGTCCAGGCTTCAGTCAACCTGAAAATATATATTGTTACTATATTGTAAAAATGATGATTTTATTTATATTTTCAGGTTTCATAATCGTACCTGAAATTTTTATATCGTCACTATTTGCGTCAGGTAAAACGAACATTTCATAAATTTTAATAATCGTTTAGTTAGTCAACAAAACTACGTTATCTGGTTGTGTACACGTAAGGATCATGTTTTTATGTTGGAGTCTGACGACTAATCTCCTCTCCCCCAGACTCCCAGTAGCCTTGGTTTTTCGTTAAAAATAACAATGTTTGGTGAAAGTGAAACGTTTTTTTTTCAGAAAGTGCAATTTTTTTACAATATCATCTGAAAATTTTCTTCAGAGAGTTATTTCCGGTTCGCAGCATGTTTTTAATGTGGCCAAGTGTGTTTTCAAACGGAAAGGCTGTAAAATGGCATAATGAATGTGACATGGATCGAACATCATCTGCCAAATGGATCAAACTGTGCATATTCATAATTTGACGTTCCTCGCCATATAATTCAATTGATACAGTTAGGAATTTTCTTAGACACTCTTCTGTGAACTCTGCATAAATCGCTACTGGAAATAATGGTACTTGGAACAACACTTGACATGAAATCGACCATAGTTATTTTTACTTTATTTAAAAAGCGGTAAGCCGTCAGTATTAAATTATAGTAATATCTCATGTTCTGCGTATGCTGGTCTGGATTAATTATTCTTAGCAAATGCTCCGATCGACATGCAACCAATTACAAAATGTTCCTCATGCTTAAGCAATTTCCATATTTGAAGTTCCCCGCACCCGCATTGTAAAAGGGTGAACGACAGACTTCTAACGTTTTGATTGATATTTTCTCCATTGACTTGTTGATCGATTTCAAGAAAAAAATTATGTACGTAAAGAGCATAAAAATATGAAATCGACGTGTTATCGCATTTACGAAAATATTGAAGGGTGACCACCTCTTCATGAAAATTTCTCTATTCCTAGCGTTTAAACAATTTTTTCTGATTTCAAAATTGCACGAATAACCCAAAAGTCAGTGACATAATGAAATCATTATGTTTGACCTCTCATTCACCCCTACTGTACAGGGTTGGACCACTCTCTCCTGTGAAATTTTAGATTTTCACAAATATATGATTAGGTATTCGTGAATACTGCGAAAGTTATTATTCATCAAGAGATCAAAGAGAGACTTCTCGGAGACTTCTCAAAAAATTCGGTGTTCCAAAATATTTTCTCCACTCGCAAATGCAATCGAGGCAACAAATAACGCGCTGTCACGTCGCAAACAATAAATTTGCAACGAAATTGAAATAGGTGATTTGATTACAAATCGACCCTCATTATGAATTTAGCAAACTATTTACATTGGCGTAATGACTATTAGCATTGAAATTACTACATATGACAACGATTACCGAGCAATGCAAACGTTAAAATAGCGTCACGCATACGTCACATTGATTCATCGAAAAAATGGATTAAAAATGGGATGTTTAAGGGGCAGAACGTCGCTTGGTACACGCAACGAACGTTTCAGTCACGGACGATCAAATTCACCATAACAAAACCGTTCATTTTTCTGGTTTTGTTCAATATTATACGTATTCATGTAACGATGCAATGGATACCGATAATACGTAAAAACGATTCGACTGAAGTGAAGCAAATAATCGAGACTACGGTGTGGCCTTACGCTTTCTCCTCTCGCTCTTTCTCTCGGTCTTCCCCCATTTTCCCAACCTCTCATTTTCGTTCTGGTTGCCTAACCTGTCAAACGCAGAAATCGTAATTGAACCGCAAAATGATCGATACGTTCATTCTGGCATTAATTATCCTATTAATCGGATTTCTTGACCATACCGTTCAGTTATATACACATATCTGGATGCTTGAACAACAATCTTATAGCTGGCGATACTAATGGAGCTATTGAACATTATAATAGTTTCATTATCTTCCTGTCACTATGTTCGATCAAGCTAAAAAAATCAGTAGAGAATAATGCAATATACCAATGGTATTATTTACTGTGATCAGTGATACGTGCTTCGCACTTAATGATTACCAAAGACAAAACGTCGAAAGCCTCTGGGGAAATTATTACAATTTTTTTCTGTGGTGGAAATTATGGCAAACCATTTCAATTTTTTTAAACTTCATCTTCGATATCCATGACAGTTGACACATTCGCCGGGGACTTTTCTTCAGCAAGCAGGAAAAATTCATCGTCCATCATTTCAACGTTTCATTCTCCTCTCTTTGTTTCAAAGGTCTAGAAGAATCGTTGTCGGTTAATCGTTTCTTCTCGTAAAATTCTTTTCCATGCCTTTCTGCAGTGGGATTTTAGCAACGTCATCAATTACATACCATTTCACAAACGTCGGCAATCGTGTAACCTGACACACAATATTGATAATATTTAGGAAACATTTAATGTTGTCTTTTATAAAATTATTACTATTACTAACATTACATTATGATTATTGGTATATTAATGTTGTTCGGTGATAAAAATTATTATTATTCGGCAGTCACAATAATAAAAAAGCTGAATTGGCAACTTAATTTGTTTCACATTATGCGAAGAAATGGCAGTTTCTCACTAGCATTCCATGATCTTGCTTCATTTGTCGGTCTAAAGTTTTGCGGCAATCTCGACGGGAAAACGATAAATCTATAACAACCTTTCTCCAGAGCGTGTGCAGGAAAAGAGAGTAATAATTTATGAACGCTGGTGAGCTTCACAATGATAATGGCGGAAGGAGGAAAGGGATTACTGATTGGTTAAATAATGAAGCAAATGTAAATGCACTTTGCGAGGCGACTAAAAGAGATGAATTTATGTATATGTATCTTTTCCTATCACAGTCGGGCAGACGAGAATGATGTCCATCCCCAAGAGCACAAAACCACCACCATGAGTCATCCTTTCCTAAAGAGAGAAACTTCAGTTGAAACATTCCGTGAGTCTGCACTTAGGATTTAAATAAGCCCGTTAAAAGTAGGATAATTGAAATGGCATAGGACCGAAAGCAGAGGTACAGTGCAGTACTATACCAAAGTGAATGGATGGAACGTGCGTTTCGAACACTGTAAGCCGAAGGATTGTGGAAAATACCGAAGAGACAACTCGTGAAATTAATCTCAGGAAAACATAGTCCAAGGTGTTTCCACCTCTCATTTCATTGACAGCAGTGAGAGAGAGGTTGATGCAAAGATACGCGACAAAAAGGAATCGTCAGGTGCTTCTTGTAGCAAACAAATTTGAACTTTCTTCGTCAACTTATCATCCAGCATCTAAATATACATATAAACCCATACGTCAATAAATCTCTGCCGGTGCACACAATTCAATATATATATCACTCACATAATCCATATTTGTGAAAAAGCCATGTGACATCGAGTAATCCAAGCTCAATAACCTAAACCATTTTAATACTGTATTATTCAATACCCATCATCATTTAATATTCATGAATTTGTCATCGATATTATGACTTCATTATAAATCATTACATATTATTACACAATTATTATAAGTGACAATATTGTATATTTGCAGGTATACATCTTTGCAGATCGGTTCTTTTCCAGAGATATTATTTTCGTTTAGAAATATCTTTGCTGTCATATCTTTTATAGGAATACTAGGGATTAGAGAGGCGCGTTCACGCGCGCGACCGGCTGCATTTTCGCGCTGCAGCGCTCCATCTTGAATTAAGTATAGACCCCTACAGAACACATTATAATTCGGCATAAGTAGTAAATGGTAAAAAGTAAGACATTTTTAGATTCAAAAATGAAGTACAAACAATAATAATTAATAAATCATAAATAATCTTCATAAAATGCATTGCCCAAAATACTCAAAATGTTGTTTCAATAAGCCAACTTTGTATCACAAATATGTAATGAAGTAAACAATTGCAATTTTACATAAAAAAATGTTTTACATAAAAAATTTACTTTGAAAGAAAATGCTTCTCGCGAGATCGTCTGATCGAAGAGTCATTTGTTGTAGATTCTATAAAAAAACTGAACAAAAATTTCCGCAAACCGGACATGAAGCAACTTGTTTAGAGTTGTTTTCTCTATGCGTGGTTAAATTTTGATCGAGTTGTCGATCGTTTTTTTCATCTGCCACTACTTTGAAGGAAAACGCTTCTCGCGAGATCGTTCGATCGAAAAGTCATTTCTTGTAAATTTTATAAAAAAACTAAACAAAAATTTCCGGAAACCGAACATGGAGCAACTTGTTAAGAACTGTTTTCTCTATGCGTGGTTAAATTTTGATGGAGTTGTCGATCGTTCTTTTCATCTGCCACTAGTTTGAAGGAAAACGCTTCTCGCGAGATCGTCCGATCGAAGAGTCATTGTTGTAAACTTTATAAAAAAACTGAACAAAAATTTCCGAAAACCGGAAATGAAGCACCTTGCTTAGCGTCGCTTCCTCTACGCGTGGTTAAATTTTGATGGAGTTGTCGATCGTTCCTCTCATCCGCCGATCGAACGCTGGACCAGAATCTGTGAAAAATCTGAAACAAAATTTCCGAAAACCGGAAATAAAGCAACTTGCTTAGAGTAGCTTCCTCTGCGCGTGGTTAAATATCGATGGAGTTGTCGATCGTTCCTCTCATCCGCCGATCGAACGCTGGACCAGAATCTGTGAAAAATCTGAAACAAAATTGCCGAAAACCGGAAATGAAGCAACTTGCTTAGAGTCGCTTCCTCTGCGCGTGGTTAAATTTTGATGGAGTTGTCGATCGTTCCTCTCATCCGCCGATCGAACGCTGGAGCAGAACTGTGAAAATTCTGAAACAAAATTTCCGAAAACCGGATATGAAGGAACTTGTTTAGAGTTGTTTTTTCTATGCGTGGTTAAACTTTGGTGTAGTTGTCGATCGTTCTTTTCATCTGCCACTACTTTGAACGAAAGCGCTTTTCGCGAGATCGTCCGATCGAAGAGTCATTTCTTGTTAATTTTATGAAACATTAATGTGCAAGGGAGAAAGGGAGAAAAATTTGCGCTTGAAAAAATGTACAAGAAATGCTAGTTTAGTTTATTCACTCTCATTCTCCCGGACTATCTCTCATTTTCTCTCAGTACAATATAAATTCAACTGTGAAATATAGCACTCTTACTTACTTGATATGGATGATTTCTTTTTCACGAAATGAATTATCGTAGACCTATAACCTTTGCTAACCGCGATTAATGTCACAAGTTGACAACTGTCAAAACGCATGAATTTCGCGGCTACGCTCATCACCGACCAATCACGAAACGAATAAAACGACAACAAAGCATGCGATATTTCGATAATTTCGATCTATATCTCCTCATCAACTTTTCATCAACTTTTTATTAGAAGGATTCACTGATTAATTCGTGCGCATTACTAATTGAGATTTTATGGATGCAGTTATGTATATAAATCATTTCAATTAGTTATATACTCATATACACGCACACAACGTATATGTAGATATATGTATATATACTTTATATGGATCTGTGCATATACACACACGTACGTCTATATACGTGTTCAATGAAAATATGTAAACATAAAAATATCGCTGTAAACATACATCGTACAATATTCACCTGAGGGTATTACCACCAACTGCTATCGAAGAGGGAATGTGTACCTTTGTGGTTTCGTTGAATAGGTATTTTGGGTCTATTGTGTCGTTGGCATTATGCCAATACCTTCCATTCAATAAATATCATCTTAATGAACTCATGTATATTTGATTGGGAGCTCACTCTGCCACTGACAATTTCCTACCCGTCTCTTCCCTATTTCTCTATGCCATCCCCTACTTCTATTCCTTTACCGTCCGTCGCCTAGTCCCACTTCGGCGCGATTCCCTATAAATATATTTCGCTAGCGTTACGCTCACCCTCGCTTCAGACTGTTACTCTCTGCCTCTCTCTAGATTTTTCATTGACACCTCCTTTCCCATTCGCTCTAGTTAGAAATGCTAGCAAGAACCCCGAGGTATCTCATCTCAAACGTGTACGTTTACGAGTAAAAAAGCATATAGGTGCTTTATCAACTCTATATTGGAAGCATAGACACAGACTAACAGTCAGAAAAAGAGGGCGAAGGAGGAGGCACGTGTGAAGGTAGAAATGACACATCAGGTGCAATTGCGTATGGTGTTGTACGTGATGTGTAGAGAAAATGCGATTGAGGAAAAAGGGACGGCTTCATTTCCGTCGATGTCATCGAGAGACCACATCGACGCATGCTCACGCACTCTCTTCCCTTGTTAATAGCGCGTGAATGTCTATTCGTATGTTGCGATCATGAAGAAGTAATGAGTGAGCTACGACGTCGATGACACTGAAAAATGAATTCATTTACACGCTCAGACGTCAAAGAGGAAATTAAAATCATTTCGTGGATTATAATGCATAATTTTACGTTGTCATTTCATCATTTGCAACAAATATTTAGAAACTTGTGAAGTCGGCGACCACGTCAAGGTTGATGACTTGACGTACAAACTGATTTATATGGAATAACATTTATGGAGTGTCCATATAAAGCTGTACAATCTACCCTAGAAAGGAGACTTTAGCAAAACACGCGGTGTGTGTACTTCAATCAAGTATTATTTGTTCGTAAACTAAGATCGTTTCTGACTGATGGTATTGTTTATGGAATCGAGCTTTTTATGATGAACATTTTGCAGTAATTTTCATCATTCGTCGAAAACATGTAGGGTAAACAACATTGGAAAATTATTGTTTATCCAAATTGGTAAGACGATCTTTGCTCTCATCAGAGAAAAGTCTTGTTGAAGAGTGCGATAGCGAAATGATTACGGTTAGAAATCTTGCATCCATTGAGCTTTCTAGAGAAAGCTCAAAGTTATTTGGGCCAGAAGCATGGTATTTCTGCTAATCCAAATGGATATGTAAAGGTGGTATCGCTCATCTCCAATGAACAGAAAAGAACAGGGTAGAAACTTGAATTTTCAGTCTGGAAGCCACACGTTCCTGCACTGTGCTGTATATACACTTCATTTATACCAACTGTTATAGTCGATATTTTCGTGCTCGTTGCGGTCTCTCATCACATCGTACATCCAGATAACCGGAATCGTTCGGGATTGCAAGCAAATCCTGTGCATGTATCAAGAGCCTACTACTTAGATTACCTATCTTCCTTTCTGTCTTTTTCCCTCGTGTTCATTGCACTGAAAGGATGAGAGCTATACAGAGAAAGGCGAAAACTAGTGTGCATTGGCCTGAGTAGGGGTACGAAACCGAGCTTTAACGTTGGAAAGCTCTTGCGGATACGTATCTCTTCCGTTCAGCGCTATCTTTGTCAATCCGGTGAGGATCAGGCTTTTCGGCCGCATTTCATCCCTTTCGAGGCTTTCACGTGTCGAAGCCTGGTACCACAAGCATCCCTTCATGGAGTTCACATATAGACACACTATATATTCTTATCCACGTGTGTGGGTGTGTGTAAAAGATCCAGCTACATATAGATGAGTAGCGCCTATCGACTGTGACGGCAAAGAGCTATGGTACATCTCTACTGGATGCTGCTGCCCCCTACTCCGAAGAAGTATAAAGAGTAGAAGAGGTGAGAGAAGGTTGAGGTGTACACACTACGAAGAAGGGGATGGAAGACGAAAGGAAAGGATAAAAAAATGTATAGTGATGTTGCCAGTATGATATGATAGTGAGGAAGAGTGGTATGAACACTCCAACCCCCCGTGTGCGTTATTTATACGTAGTGGTCTGGCCAAGCGCGCGGCTAAAGAAAGCAGAAAGAGAGGAGGGTGTTACATTAGCAGGATTGCCCCTTTCCATTTCTGCATTCAATGTTTTTTGTGCATACATATATATATCAACGTTTGTATGTATGCGTGTAAGCGCGATGCTTCTCTTACTTTTGCCTTCCATTCCTTGCTCCACCATGCTTCTCAATCTTTTCCAACTCCCTACTTATATACTACGTAGCTCAATCTTCTTCTCCCTTTTTTCAGTTTATGTTGTACCTGAAACGCTCTGACATTATTTCTATCGTATTTTCTGTTCACTTTGAAATATGTTATAAATATCTCTTCCAAGCGCGGAAAAATTTTTATAAATTTTTTGTAACATTTGTTCCAATGCTTGGTTTACTCTATACTAGTGCACCGCAGCTTACCCGTGGCCTCACGCTGGTAGACATATTATTAATAAATATTAGTTCAGTATAGCTCGCACTGCATTTAACAGAGAAGATGTAGATAGGCATAGATGATTCAAAGGACAGTGAAGACTGGAATCAAACTCGAAAAGTTACAACGGCGGCGCGTGTGAAAGTTCACTCCAGAAAAACTATTTTCCGTCTTGCCGTTTAATCGCGACATAATACAAAGTTACATGAAGAACATATGTACGGGTATACTCGGCAGCGTAATATGTAGGCCATGAAAAAAATGCGTTTGGGTCCACACTGGCACAGTTACGCGTGGACTTTCTTGTTTGGTCAGTCATGCTCCAGCATAATAGTTGCCCGACTAGTCATTTCGCTCCGGCCGCCATAACAGTGATTCGGCCCGGAGCAGGGAATAACAAGGTAAACGCAATTCAGCCAGACCTTATCGTGCCTTATCAGGCCCAGAATAGGGTCTTATAACGCAAACGCGATTCAGGCAAAAGTGGCTCGGCCTTATCAAGCTGCCGGGAACACATTTCTGATACAAAACCCTTCAAGATTTAAGTGATCAGGCGTTCATAGTTAAACCGTAAAATGGCCATAACAGTAATTTCGATTTCAGGCCCATATCCCGGATACCCCGAAATCTGATGTTTCAATCGTTTATGTGTGCACTCTAGCTTTCGCATCTCCTGTACATAATACGAAATAAATATTATATTGATATTAATTTATCATCTTGCTGAATACGTTTAACTTCTATGTATTGCATATATTTTTCATCTATGTACATACCTGTTGTTCATTCTGTGTTATCGTCTATTAGAGTATAATCGTAATAAAGACTGTTATACACGTATACATGTTTGATAAGACAAAAATAGGCACAAATTTCGAAGATAATGCGACGGCAATTGCGTATGTGAATAAAATGGGGGGCATAAGATATCCAAAATATAATTTGTAATTGAGATCTATTTGGCAATGGGCGGAAAAAAGAAAGATTTTCTTGTTCGCCTCTTATATAGCTTCGAAAGACAATGCACATGTCGACGCACTGTGTAGAATTGCCGAACTAAAAACGAAGACACTAAATAGGAGTTGGCGAACTTTACGCCCATTGTGGGCCCACATATGAGCCCACAAATTTTCTACACTATCATACCCATATCAATGTTGCACCAAGTACAATTCGATGTCTTCCCAACATTGGTTTTTAACGGATATTATTAGTATACCCTGACAAAGTAAATATTTTATTGACATCATTTTGATTACATTTTATTTAAATATTTTGTTAATTATTTTATTTATACAATGCGATTGGATGCGAATGTCGATTGGTGCTGAAAATGTCAATTGCGACATGGTACACTTATGGATCCAGCATTACACCAATTTTGGTTTCCAACGATTGGTCATCCAGCAGACGACCAAACATCAGCTGTACAGTAAGAGTTGGCAAATTTTTGGAGGGTGAGCGCCGGTGTCATACAGTCATGGGCATATACGTAGCTAGAATAGATTTCCAGTGTTGGCGAAACATCTCAATCGAGCTTTTTTGTACTAGTCCGGATGCAAAATATAAAATAGGGCAACAAATGTATTTCAAAATGCAAAAAAAATGTTGATTTTATTTTTTATCATTTACAGCGCAATTAGCGCAGGCAACTTAGTTAATAGTTTTACAATAAAGTTACACGACATCTTAAAGTTTCACATAAAGTCAGTTGCTGGCAGCTTTACCGATCTGCCATTGAGTAGGATCTCGGAAAATTGGACATGGCCGAGCAACGGCAGGACCAAATTTCCACATGGTCGATGGTATCTTAAGAAATATAATATACATATTAACATAATAACAGGTCTACCTTTTATTACTCAATAATTAAAAAACATCTCTCATTCCATGCAAGATTTTAGGTATCAGTGATATGTAGAAAAAATGTGCCTTTGACGGTCTTAGCACATTGTTAATGACGGATGGATGAAGAACGATGCTTGGTTACCAAAGTAACGTACACTAAACTTTCGACAATACTTGGTCCTTGCGATGTACACGAAAAGCTATCCCATCCCATTGATTTACCCTTATTACACAAGTAACTACCTACTACATCCTATAGATATGGCCGAAGACATACATACGTGTGTTAGGTGTTCAAGTATACATCTCTGTCGGCCCTATCGCCATCTCACACCAAAGCTACCCAGCGCTTCTGTCAGGGTTTTGCGGTAATTGGCAGCTCCTGCCAATTGACACTCATTAAAGCGTAAGATTAATTACGGGGACCCCACGGCAAGTCATCTCTCTTTCTCCCGCGTTTCATTTCCTATACATATATCTTGCTAACTCCGTCCTCTCTACCCTCTTCGCCGAAGAGTCCTCTCCAATTAATGAAAGTTATGTCCGCGACGCTAACAAACCTTCCACTGATGTCGTGGTGTGTCGCTTTCGCCTACGACGAACGAAAGAGCTATGCCACTTTGGTAACTCCCTCGTGTATTCTCCTATGTATCGTTCCTCTCGAGACACCAGTTGGCTACGATTTGTTAAAATCCACGTTGAAGCTGACGTCCAAACATACATAGACGCAACGAAAATACGTATAATATACATATGCGCTCACTTTGGGTTTGTATACATGCGATTTTGTCATCGGTTTTATACACAAAGACGGAGAAATCTGTGTATTTTCTTTGGAGATTTATTGTAGCAATGCGTTACAATTTTTTTCAACGGACCCTTTCAACTCTAACGAGAGGATTCCCGCTGACGCCTGCGAGATTCTCGCGAAGATAATGCGTGAAAAATTAAAAATACATCGTATGTGACTCACGAAATACGTGCCAGATTGAATTCCAGTTGTATCAAAGCGTGTCGGGTTGTTGTTGCGCTGTTTTCCGAGTTAATTAAACTCCGAGCGACTTTGTGGAAATAAAACCGAACGTTGAAACTATGATGATTTGTTTATTCTTCTGATACCCCTTAAGATATAATGCATTTATTATGATAATATTGTAGGTGATATGATTGATAAAAGCGCATACGCTTGAACCGACCCCTGGTGGATATTTTTATCAATATGTATAAAAATCACACTTTGGTCACACCATGAACACATTAACAGGGACGTTCAATCCAATTCGTTGCTTTGGTAAAGTAACAAAAGAGGGAAGAATAACAGCATTAATCTATAGAGAAATATTGCTCGTTGTTTGAACTTTTCGCGGTCTTCGGAATAATTATGATTTGATGTGCAGCAAGTCGTCGCTAATCGATAGGCGATCTGAAATATAGAAAAACATTGATACCAGCGCCGGTTCAATATCGGCGACCAGTGACATATACAGGGTGACATGTTAAGGGTGGCCACCCCCTTTTATTTTGCCCCCCGTAAAGATAATCGGACGGGTCGCGGGTGATTTTTGAAGGAAATTTTCTGAACTTTTCGATAACAAATACGGCGTTCATCGGAAAATGATAGGTTTTGCAGGACAAAAGTGGCCACGACGAAAATAATGTGAAAACACATTTTTTTCTGATAGGAATAAAGTAGACTTTATTCCGAATACGGGACACACGCGAAAATTTTGTTTTGCGTATCGCATCATTAAGAAAAGTTATGTCAAAATTAGGTGTTATAATACCAATTTAAACTTATCTGAACGAAACGATGGAATCGAATGAACAGGGCTGTAGTGTTTTGTCTCAAAGTCGGTTTGTCTTTTGCGCTCAAGTTCACTCTCCCAATGTTAATTTTGTATCTGTCAGTGTGAAATGCCAAAAAGGTTATTTAAGAAATGTCAGGTTATTGAAAAATATGCCGTCAACGAGCAGACGACGCAGCAAATCACTCTCGTACCGCTCGTTCAATTCCCTTGTTTCGTTCAGTCAAATTCAAATTTATTCGATAACGCGCATTTTTAATATAACTTTTCTCAATGATGCAATACTCAAAAAAAAATTTTCGCGTATGTCCCGTATTCGGAATAAAGTCTACTTTATTCCTATCAGAAAAAAATATGTTTTCACATTATTTTCGTAGTGGCCACTTTTGTGCTGCAAAACCTATCATTTTCCGATGAACGCCGTATTTTTTATCGGAAAGTTCAGAAAATTTCCTTCAAAAATCACCCGCGACCCATCCGATTATCTTTACGGGGGGCGAAATAAAAGGGGGTGGCCACCCTTAACATGTCACCCTGTATGTGCCACATATGAGTCGTAGATGTCGGGTCGAGGATGTAATTCCGAGGAGGTTATGTTTGTTTAGCGACAATTATGCCAAACAATGGCCGACCATACAAGATAGTTTGCTCAGTACTAGACCCAGCGTGGACTTATAATCGTGTTCCTTTTTTTGTGGACTACTTAGTTTGCGCCGAGTACAGTCGTCATCTCCATCTAATTCTGTATTATTGGGATCTGACGTGGAGGCGTGGCTTAATTCACTATGGAGCCGAAATGGTTGCATTCGTTAAATTTATCTATCTATATTGCATATCGTGTATATAGCATAAATTCCCGTCGGCTATTGCGAGATTCTCGGGAAGATAAAAAAGCGTGAAAAATTAAAAATACATCGTGTGTGATTCACGAAATTCGTGGCAGATTGAATTTCGGTTGTATCAATGCTTGCCGAGTTGTTCTTGGGCAGTTTTCCGAGTTAATTAAACTCCGAGCAGATTTGTGCCAATAAAATCCAGCGTTGAAATGTAACAGACTTTCACACCTGATGTCTGAATTTCCACACACGATATACATAATTGTAACCTCCGCGATTTATGTCGACTTACTGTTGTGTGTGTGTTGCACCTGCTATCCGTCGAATCATTTCGCAGGAGCCAGAGGTCGTTCGAAAATTGCCCTTTTTCGTCTCGGGGCCGTCTTGTACTGATTATATTTACAGTTTATTTATTATTTTTATTTTGCGTTAGATTCCTCTGAGTGTTGTTACACACATATGCTTATTATTAATTTATCTGGCGTGCAATAGCTAATAACATGGTCAATAGAACCAAAAAGAACGTCCTCGACGTAGAAAAATATGATTATATAAATTTCGAAAACTGATTTAATAAGATATCAAATTAAAAATCTTCGTCCCTTTGATCGTGTATACGTTTTTTGTTGGAATCGCGATGCGTGGTGTCGATGGTTGAATATAGCACTCCCCTTCGATATGACGACAATCTCGTAGGTACCAGAGCTCGCGAAGAGAGGAATCAATGTGCCTTCCTTCCGGTTGATGATTTTTTCTTGGTAACAGGTAACTCGTAACGCGAAACGAATTTGGCCGAGATCTCGTAAGTGAAGCGAGTAAACTATTGACACTCGATATAACTTGGATGCTTACTCACAAAAAAAATATCTCTTCCTATATTGATATCGATATCGATATCAATGCTGACCACACATCTGGCGGTCAATTTAAACATGCTCATTACAGTCTTCGAACTGACTTTATATCGGTTAACGAAAAGTATAGAAAGAATACGATCATTATTCAATCGCTCGCCTGGCCAATGAGGATATAAAATTCTATATCTCCATAACAAAGTAAAATATCTCCAATCATAACATTCGAGGACAAGCGGAGCCTCGTCGACAACAAGTGTGTTGTAATGATCAGAAGAACAAAAATGGGATAAGTTACATTGTAATCGTCTTATATTATATTCTAGATTTCTGATTGTGCCGAGAGACCGCGTGTGACGACGGTTTGATGCAATACATCGTGAGATGAATACAAGTTAAATTGAATCAAGAAAGACTTACGCAAAATTTACGATTTTACTAGTGTGTCAAAAAACGTTTATGTTATTATGAATAAAGCGATATAACAAATGTCGTAAGTCCCTCCCGATCGAAGTGCAAAAATAGAACAATTATATTCAAAGGTATTCGTTGCTGAGACGAAAAATATGATACTGAGAAAAGTAATGCCGAGGCAGTAAACACCGCAGATTATGTAACGCATACGAGGACACCTCAGGGTTTTGTCACGTCGCGATCTACCTTTTTCCTGTCTTTATATACCACGTTACAACTCGAGCTGCGGAATTTTTATAGCGGAGCATGGAGCTTGGAAAACCCACAAAAGCTCGAAACTCACACACGTTCTTGCGTTCACGTCAATGATTACACACGTTCGTTCTTCTCTTCTAAGCCCACGCTTAGAAGAGAAGACTAAGGTAGAATAAAACTGAGCAGAGAAAGAAGGCCCCACCGCCACGTGTTTTTATGAATCTTTCAACACACCGTACTTTCCCTAAGCTCATGCCGATGTCCTACACTAGCTTCACATTTGCATTTGGCACTTTTTTTCTAATTTATTTATTTCATCGTCCTGGAGTGAGATGAGAACGATGCATACGTGGAAAAGATGCAACTAGATAGTCATGCGTCTCACGTTGCGAAACGATCTTCGACGGTCGTTGGGGAAAGGAGCACGAGATCGTATATTTTTGAGAAAACTGCCAGAGAAGATGACGAGAAGTCCCAGGAGCCCTTCGAACGAAAACACTCTTTTTTCTTTATTTCTACACCCGTGCATCACGTTTTTTCTCTCTGTCTCTCTCTCTCTATCGTTATTTTTCTCTCGAGTTTATCTTCCCCGCTCGTCTTCTCTTCTTCATCCAAATACATGAATTATATAAACAATACATGCTATATGTACATGAACTCATGATTTTTTTTAACTCCGGCATAACACACATGCTCACCATATCAAATTCCAAGGGGCATCGTAAAACTTTTCCAACAACCATATTGACACGTGCTCATCGAGCCCGATGTCCTCTTAAAAAAATGAAAAACCGTGGCCCGTGAATGGAGACAGACAGGTTGCACGTACCAACCAAACGCGTAATACATATACGTATACAACGCTCGACGTCTGTTAGGGACATGAAGTTGTTACCATTATCATGATTGCCCTTGGAAAAAGGATATCGAGAGGCTATAGCTTTGAAAATGTATTATCGTAGAAATAAAACGTTTTAACTTAATTTTTTTTAACTGATGTTCGCGTCGAACGGCCGCATTATTGCGCTCGAGCGCTTCATCTTGAATTAAGCGTAGAAAAGTATGGAAAAATTGAAGGCTTATGTTATTAAATAGATTATAGTTCGGTATAAACAGCGAAGGGTGAAAATAAGATTGGGTACATCAAATTGCAAGAACGAAAGGAATGATTCAAGTATTTGCTCCCATTTGTTAATTCTTTACTTTGTTGTGTTTACATTTCACGGTAAAGTGATTTGTATATCAATTTTAATCGATTAATGTTTTTAATGTAAATTTTTTAATTATAGGAATACAAATATTGGAATTTTTTCATTTCAAGTTTATCGTATACCTATCAATTAATTTTCGTTTTCTCTCCGCTGGTTTCGATGAAACTTTTTTCAAAAAAAATCCTTACCTGCTTCTATTCCCGGATACTGCTGCATTGAATACGTAAGGAATAGTTATCGCATTGCACACATGAAATGTAACTTTTGGCACTGCGCCATTTAACCGAATGGTCCGGAATATATTTGAAAAAAAAATTTATAATGCCACATTTTCTCTTCCGCTGCCCTGGCCCAAGCATTGAACTCGCTTTTTTTTTATTATTTAGGGAAAATTTCATGATTTGTGCATATACATAAATGATTTATTTATGTATAAATCATGAAATATAATCATGAAATATAAAAACCGGAGATATATAAATCTGAAAACAAAAAATTAGTTTTCAATGGCAAAGCTAATAAAAAAATTTCAACAAATTCGTTTAAAAATATCTTTCTACACAGAAGTTTTGAGAACTGATTTGTTTCATGTGGAGAATTTCCCAAATATATTTAGACTGTATCTCGATTGATATATTCAATGGTATATTAGCGATTATTATACCGATAGTAAACCGAGATTGAACATCTCTCATGAATAACACGGTGCGCTTTAGAAATTTTTTCCAAACATATCTCCTGAAACTGTCAGCGGTATGACGAAAAGCTTCCTGCTTGTGATGTTTTCTAAATTTTTATCGTTAATATTTCCTTCGAACATTCAGTGAGCCCTTATTTCTATCGTTGCTGCGAATTCTTTACAATTTTCCCTTTAAATAAGGTAGTTTATTTTAAACATCCGAAATTATTTGGTCTATAATTTATTAGTTAGAATATGGTACGCATAGTATCCTCCCCAGGCTGCTGTACAAGTTTCACGGTTCTTAAAATCACAATTCGTTAGTAAATGTTCGTTAACGTGACTGGAAAGTTTGCAGTTTGTCGTGGAGCACTTTTACTTTGTTATAAATAAAAATCAACGCCTCGTAAAATATTTGGGTTCGTGAAAAGAATACCAATCCGGTTATGTCGTAAAACTGGTCGATCAATAAATGTTATTAAAGATCTGTCATGATCTGACAAAATATCAGAATAGGATAAGGCTACGTGAACCCGATCTCGCATGGATTTCGCGTCTTCGCTCACCAACGACCGATCTTTACAGAACGAATCAAACAACAGCAACACTCCATGCGATATTTCGATCATTTTGTCCATCATTTCAAGATGGCTAACACGATTTTCATTTTTCATCAAGAGAATATAATGATTATTGGAAAAAACATTTTGAGTATCGAATGATGTTAAAGTCCAAATTCTTCATATGTGCACGCCTCCGGTACATAACCCAGATACGTGCATTCGTACATTTATGTTTCGCTGCGAGTACGAGAGCGTCGGGCGATCGTAAAGATATTTCCGGAGATAGGATTGAGGGTCGGGACGACATTATTGCTACTTAAAATATTTTGAAGAATTTGAGGGTGACTGGCTTAAATTTCAGAGACGTTAAGGGCTCGTCGCTCTTTCAAATATAGCATATTTAGTCAGGTAGTTTGTGTAAAAATACAATATCGAAAAAAAAACTGATAATACTTTTAAAGACTTAAATTTATTCAGTGTTAAAATAATATCCGGTCTCCGGATTGAATAGCCGGTTTCTGGCTTTGACGAACCTCGATGTAATTTCGTCTTATGACTGAAGTGCTCCGTTGTTGCAGATTTTGTCTTTTTCGTCCATCAAGACACTTAAGGTAGTTCTATCGTTAGATTCAAATCGAGAAATTGTTTTGCAGTTTTTCTCACATACAAAATGGTTCGCGGGCTTCAGTTAAATAAGAAAAGTTGTTGCAAATCGACTAAAGAACAGCATACTCCAAATTCACGGTCATCCCAGGTGATATGTGCTTGCTCTATAATTACAAAAATTGCGAAAAAAATTTTCTTAAGATTTTTTTGGAAAACTCGAGAAATCTTCTTTGATGTTGCATAAAAATGTATGCAAAGTTTTAGAAGGCTTCACCACGTAGAAGCCAAGATATTCATTGATGAAAATGCAACTTTTAACACGCGCTCTTACGAGAGACTACCGAAAATTGTGATTTTTACCAATAAATATCTCAACTTCCACGTGGTAAAACCTTCCAAAATTTATTACACACGTATATATGACATCAAAGAATACGTATTCAAATTTTCAACAAAATCTTAAGAAAACGATAAAACGATAGAACTACCTTAATATTGAGACTATAAATTTGATAAAATATTTGCAGGTGGCACTCCTTCGACCATGTTGATATCAGGCGCAAAAATAACAATAAATGATTATACACGGAGCACTCGGGGGAGTAATTGACAGGAATTATATAACGGATACATATCATTGGTGAGGAAAAAAGCTGGGGAAAAGTCGAAACCGATATGCAGGGATGAGTCCTCACTGAGAGAAATGTATCTGCATATATGTATGTATATTTCGGGGGAGCTATAAAAAACTATTGCTAACTTGGCTTCTCCTGTCACTGTCCGATGCTTCTGGGTACTTTTTTTCGTCGACTAATTAATAAACGATCCGGTGACGTATAGAGCTTCGTGTCAGTCGTGACTATAATTATCAGACTGACAAGTGTCTGTGAAAGAGAAAAAGCGAGATAGAAAGGAGGTGAGAGAGGGAGGAAAAGAGAAAGAGGAAAAGAGAGATATCGTAGTCGCTAACGCGACGCTTCTCTCTGCCCGGCAATATTAAATGAAATGCGGTCCATGCCAACCGCCACCCTTTCTCCTCACTCGTCGCTTCCCAATCTGCGGTGACGAGCTATCGTCCATTTCAGCTCATTGTATTCGTGTGTCTGTAAAATCTAAGCTCGTGTGAATGCTCACGAACGCGAGGCTAGATTGACTAAAAAAAGCTGAAGCTAGATATTCTATTGAATCTGACGTGGGCCACAGAGAATTCAACGCGCGATGGTCTCTCGGACGGTGAAGCCTAGTCCTCCCGCGTGATTCGATAAACGTCACTTCTCGTTCCGATAGATTGGCAGTATATGGCAGTATGTGGTGTGTTAAGAAATATAGTCGTGGGTATATCGAATATTTCATGTGCTTTTAACTCCATATAAATTCTGATTCCATATGAAATTACTTTTCAGAACCCGACGAAACTTTGGTGATTTATGTTGTCAAGCTGTCGAACTTTTTTCCTGATTTTTTAAACGCATCATTTATGAATATCCATTTACTGTTACGAGACATGCGTCCTTCTACCTGCTACGAATGAATACAGTACTAAACAAATCAACACGTTCTTAACAAAGGGTTGAATTTCATCTTGGAAACATAATGAGATTTTGTTCGCGAGATAATTAGTGCGTCTCACAATTCTAGTCATCCATTCTCTCTCTTTCTCTACCTCTCGGCGCCTCTAAACTCGAAATTTTTCCTTTCATTCCTGCATTTCTACACTGCCTTTAAGGTTAATCTTTGCTCAACTTTGCAGCTTCGCCCTTTTAGCGATCGTCAACCTGCATTTCTTCCCCCTTGTTCTTTTCAACCATTTCTCACACTGTATTTCGGATGGGAACTTGTGCTTCAGTACGTACAGGCACCAACAGCAGTGCTGGTAGTAATAGCAAGGCAAACAGCCAGTAGTAACATCAGTAAGCGACAGGATTTTCTTACATCTGCTGTACCGTGAATTTCCGTGTTTAATTCGTGTTACAATTATATCTCGAGTATATTACAGCCACTTTGACGCATCTGTACCGTGTGGATGATTTTGACAGACAATGTAATTAAAACGTCGATCTTCACCAATTCATAGCCTTCAGAAATGCGTGTCGAATTTACGCGCGAGTTCAAGATTTGCAACACTATTTCCCATTGAAATATCTTTTGAACACTGTCAACTAAAACGTGTCGACTGCATGGCATTTTCACTCCTTGTTAATTATCTTTTTATTCTAGCGGGAAAAAATACTTTTTCTCGCACCTCGATATAGAAAGTTAGATTCTCGGCATTATGCTTAGACGCGCCCCTATTCAATTCCCGGTGCAATATCCAAATAAAAGAGTATGTATGGGCTCCTGCATTAAGTTTTCTCGGAGATATACCGTCGATATCTTAGCAGAGACTTATTTATAATATAAATTACACTTGAAACCTCACATAACTGAAAATTGTAATTCATGGTTAATTTATTAATTCAATCCGAAAAAAGACATTATGAAAAATAACAATAAAAAATTGAAGAATAAAACTAATCTGGAGAAAAATCAATACAATTGTAATAATTATCATTGCTAAACATTTAATTCAAAAGTACGAGAATGATCTGAGACGACTCCAACGATTAATATTTATGCATTATGTGATAATTTTCAGAGATAAATATAAAAGTTTATTGCTCATCGGCTTCATCAGCAAAATTTTCAATAATGAGAATAAAAATATCACTCAGGCTCAGAGTAAGATTTATTCAAAAAAAAAATTGTGTTGAGAAAGGCATTAACGGTAAATAAAAAAACGATAAATAACATTTAAAAAATTGAATTTTCCACACGTAATTCGTGTTGTTTAGTGAACTTTCTAATTCTGGTGTAATAAGAAATTATATACACACAAGTTCGGGAGGAATTCGGGGCATTGTCACCCGCGTATCGCTGCGTTATCCGCTTACTTAAATTTGAATTATAATTTGAAAATACATGTATGCTTGTCCGTACGTTTCCCACCGACTCGACGCTCCAAATGAGAAATCATCTTTCACGAAATTGAAATGCGTTTTCTATCGTTTTTCAATGCATGGTCACTTGCTGCAAGCAAGGCCTATTAATATTCCAGTAAACGTTGTATTTGTGATTGAAAAATTTATGAAATCTTGCAACAGACCGGATAAAGTGAGATGATCAAAATGATAGGGTATGCCGAAAATAAAAAAATCTTCAGAGGTACTTGGCATCGAAACGCTACCGCCAAGATGTGCACATATAGTAAGTGCAGGTTGCACATACACTGTATCGGTCTGTTCAATATTTTAGATGCACTTTTAAATGATTGTGCATGTTTTTTTGAGTACGAAATCGATGTGGAGCGGCTAACTCGCAGTAACCGTTCTCATCTTTTTTGTGGATCTCCTTCCCCCTCTGGTCCATTTTCGGGAATCCATTATCGATCGTCGACCATTTTAGCTTCGATAATTTTACCCTTTTTTACTTCTGTCTCTCTCTCTCGCTCTCCTTTTCTTCTTCTACAACTTTTTTCAATCACACCTCATGTACCGATAACTGCCGAAATTATGGCAACGGAAATAAAGATAACAATATATATCTTACTACAGCAAGAACGCATGGATGAATGCCATAATGGAAGAAAAAGTCATAAGAAGTAGATGAAAATATTAAAATATTTTTGAACCCAGCTGAAAAGAGTAACGGTCTGTTTAACATCTATCTAAACGATAAACAAAGACTTCGACTAACACGTATAATTTTGAAACCCTTGTATTATGAAAAAACATGGCAAATGGCACAATTGTGATTTAAACGTTACAATTTTACGAATTATTAAGTTTCAATGTTTGTCAAGTTTTTATTGTTTTATGCACAAAGTCACGAGAATCAAATAGAGTTGCAATAGTACGGTGGTATACGAGTTCATTGCTGCTGTTTCTGCTGCAGGCACTTGTGCTTGCGAAACATAATGGAGGTTAAATCGATTACGCGAGCATCGAGGCAAACGTAATTCAAAGCCTCGACGCCGGAGCAAAGAGAGAGAGAGAGAGGGATAGCCAAAGAGAAAAGCAGAGTCAGTTCAAAGCAGAGAGAGAGAGAGAGAGAGAAAGAGAAAGAAGGAGACCGAAAGGGCTGCCAGGACTCGAGGCATATAGCGTAGGTATGGAGCGGTACGGAAGCTGATGTAAAGACCAGAGTGGTCGGATGGAGTCTCTCGTGTCACGTGCACCCACGGACTAACCGCAAGCCTACACGAGCCTCTTGTATAGACCTGTAACAACTTATTTTCGAGACTTATGTAGTAGCCGTATCCCCCAAGGTTTTATCTACTGATCCTGCCGGAAAATTACGGTTCCGGTGTTTATTGAGTATGTATTTATATATTAAGTCGAGGTAATACAGTGATCATAGTATTTACGACCATGAAATATATGCAATTTCATCATCAGCCGTAAATACCTAAACAAAAAGCATCTCAATGGGTAACAATATCCGCTTATGTATTTGCCCACCGTTAATATCGCGTATGAAGAGTACCTTCGTTTCTACACAGGTTTCCCGCGATGCGCGCAGTAAATGAAAGAAATTCTTATGTTAAAAGCGGTGAAGATTTAAAGATTTTATTTCCAATGGCCATTAATTAATAAATGACAAAAAAGTTGGACGAATCCATCAATGGTATTATTTTTACTGCAATAGCTGCAGTCCTACAGCCTCCAACGGTGGAGATTTGTACTCGGAATGACGTCAGCAAGATTTTTTTATAATTCTCGTGAAATTTCTGATGTACCTTTCCACTGATGTGCGGCGCACTTGTGTTTTTTATAATTTTGTGGACGTTTTTGAAAGTATTTCGTGTAATAACGTTCCGATTTTCCGCTCAATAAATTTGTTGACTCGTATCTAGAGACACGCTACCGTCTCGACGCCAAGTATTTAAAGAAATTTTTTGTAATATTACGATTAACCGTACTATTTCCAACAGATAAAGTTGCAATGTTAGAAGAATCCTTTTCTTTGAAAAAAAGGTTTCGAACGACTTTGCGGGTATGAATTTTCGTGAGATTCGACATTGTGGCAGGATAACTGATTTTCCACTATAAAGTGTGCTTTGAAGCTTACATATGAAGGAAAACGTAAAAGAAACCGTACATATAGAGCCGCGACAACACTCACTCGGCCCTGTTCCGTTGCTGACCGAAAAAACTCGTTCCACGCGGTAAATGAGAAAAAAAATTCCCGCTGCAGTACATATTTTAGCTCTCTTACGTGTTAAATAATTAACAAGCGGAAGAATCAAACATTTTATCAATCGACTGAAAAGAATAGGATGGCCGAAACTTTTGCACACCACTGTATGTGGTGAAATGTTAATCGTTTTCTTTCTTTTTCATATCAGTAACTCTTTTTTAGTTCTTGACGGAGGGGGGGTATATTGATCCAGAGAATTCATAAGGAATGCACCCAGGCGAAATTCATAAACATCTACTAGTCTGTTAAAAATTTGTTAGTTGCACGAGCAATGTACCTCCGTCGGAGACCTCGAAACAAGTAAGGCGGATTTACCCCCAAACCGTCTGCTCTGCTTGATCTTGATTATTAATCGTTCTACGTAAAATTTACGTAGAACGAGTTGGAGACTGTTATAAACATGATAATTCTTCAGCTCGGATTTCAAAGGAGAACAATCGTAGCTCACAGCATTACGCATCGGAGGTATCCTCGGTCAAGATATCGCTCGACTTTCGGAGTGTTTTTCTGTACCTGTACGCACGACGAAACTTGTCATTACAGGCAATGAAAACAGTTCCTGACTGCGACACGGCATTTGACGTAGAAAATTTATTTTCCGTACCACGCCCAGCTTTATCATCCGTGTAAATCGAACGTTTGGACAAGGTATATGTTCTACGATACATTTATCAGTTATTGCGAAACAGGAAACCACGAGATTGAAGAAAAATTACACAACAACCTGGCGTATTAATGGAAGTCCCGCTTCGATGCGTATCGAAGGAAACTTATAGATTTACCGAGTTCGTAAGAGTTCTTCAAGCTTTATCATGGAAGATTAGGGGATTCGATTATCGTTAATTGCGCAAAATGAAGGGAAATTTGAATATCGTCTTTTTTGGCCTGAACGAGAATTTTTAAATCCAGCCTTACTTAAATTGAAATTGAATGAACCCTTTTAATAAGCCTCCGATTATTTGGTTCGAGTGCATGGAAAAAATAAAATTCTATCATCATTGACATTACTATGTATACCATTGTTCACATATTAATAAATTTATTAGTTAATCAAGCGAATATGTTTCGGTTTTTGCTTTGTTTCAGCAGCTGATTTCCTTGCGGCCTGATACACACCGTGCCTGGTTCGGCCCCAAAAATGTGAATACGTGCAATGTATACAATGCAAAAATATTTCGTCTAACCGTGAGCGGACCGCGATCCGAGCGATATTGTGTACCGGGCCTGATGAATAAATGCTCACTCTGAAATAGTTTCCTGTAACTCGTAGTTTACTTTGATCGTCTTCTTTTCCAACGTGACTTCAATGTCATAGTGGTCCATCAAATTTGTAACAACCTGTAGTAAAGAATACGGGTAAAAGCTCTGAAGGGTGAATGATGGAATGGGTGAGCACAACGGGTATGGTGAAGGGGAGGCGTTGGGGTAATCAGTAAATGCGTCCATCAGCGGATTACGGGGACCTACCATACAAGCTTTCCATCCTCCAACCATCCGACCATCCTCTTGCCCTTGGCTATTCCTCCCTGCCGCTCGTACTGCAGTTACGTTATTTCCACATCCGTTCTCACTTATTCTCTCTCTCCCTTTCTCTGTCTCGCCTTGATTCCCCGCAGTCGATCTCTGATCCTCCATCAGTGAGGGTGTTATTTATTCCAGCACTATCCACTAACACGTTCACATGAATATGTAATGTATATACTTGTTTCTACATATCATGCACAATACAAGTTCTCGGATATCGGGAAACTCCAATCTTGGATCAATTGATAGTAGCATGAAAGTATTAGCAATTGGATTGAGCGCTTGGAAGGTTGGAGCGCGATATTATATGTGCACTACTGCGTGAGTCTTACCTGGCTAAAATCCACTTTGGAAGGGCCCCTTTTAAAACTACAGAAAATTACCTATCAAGCCGCGTATGGACTTTAGCACGGACGGCAAGAAGGCAGACCAAGGCCGCATAAGCGTGCGAGTGTGGAAGTTAATCCGAGGCGCTGCAAACAGCATCGTGTCGATCGGTCGATTAAAAGAAATTCGTGCTCAGTCTGGACGTGTTTGTACGCGCATTAACCAGAGACGCATCAACCGGATAGGCTGGAACACTTTAGAACACTCACCTCAGTTTGCCGCGTTAAGTTGTCTTCGGACAAAGTTGACACTAGATTTACCAGACCAGTCATTTTAACTGGTCGTGCAATTTCAATTCAGAATTCTTTCCTATGTTGTTCAAATGGGAAATGAACGTTGCGGTAAGGAACCTGTTCATGTTGACACTAGATTTACCAGGACTTAAAGAGCTGGTATATCTAGTGTTAATATTTTTAGCGCAAACGTTCGATGCGGCCTCAGTCTAGCTGACCCATTCTTATTCAGACTCAAGTCTGTACGCGGCTTCAAAATCTGCATGATCAGAGGGGTCGCGGAATAACACTATCTAGCGCCACGTACAGCTGGCTACATTAAGGGGGTCGACTATTAAGGCTTGTACCAGGGGGATTTAAGCACATTAGTCTCAAATACAGCAGTCCTACTTTGTCGAATATTGTTTTCATTTATTTATTGCAGGCTGCTTCAGTCTGTCAGACTCGCACGCCCACCTTTAATTGCTTGAACATATTCTCCCACGGCAATGGATATTGAGCGCAATAGCGTTATACCAGACCCCGGCATTGCACACTAACACATTTACTGGTTGTGTACGTGCTATATTTATATTCGTTTCTATTTAACAATGTTGAAGACGGTCTACAACTTTTTTCGATCGTGATTGAAAGAGCGTCGTATAATACGCGTTTTATACTAATTTCCCAAAGTTTATCCATAATAATATTGCATTGGCATAGACAAAAGTCAAGCAAATGAGCATCGTTGTAGTCGATTTTTCATCTATGATAGCAAGCACTTGCTCGAATCGGCAGTGTTTCCCAGAGCTTAGGGCGGAGGGTTGGACGTCGGCCGGTCGACAATGTTTCCGAACCAAGGGGGTTGAAAAGAGAAGGCAAAAACGGCAGAGAAACGAACGAGCCTCCGGTTGTACAAAGCAAATTGAATTGTAAATATAGAACGTTCAAAAACAGGGACTTGCAAACGGATTCTCTAATGAGTGGCAAGAAGGGAGTACCGAATAACAATACCGGAATATATTAAATGCTTGAAATGGTACGAACGAAGAGTGAAAGCGAACACGAAGTGAGAGAATGCAAAAGAGAGAGGAAGAACATAAGAGGGTTTAACTATGCAGCAATCTTCTTTCTTTTTCAGACGGAAGGCACACACTGTCGTAAAAAGCTGTTTGGTTACAAAATGCAAAAATGATAGCTTCCGCAAAAGTATAATGAAGATACGAGATTACCTCTCTCTGGCATTCAATTTAACGAAAAATAAGTCGCGATGGCTTTTATTTCGCATTTTTTTTCTATTCTTTCGTTTCAATATTCACGTGTACTCTTTTTCTTCGTACAAATGTTATTATAATTTATAAGTTATGCGTAATGAGTCGCAGAATTTCTCGAATTTATTTCCGCTCCGCCGAGAAATAATATATCCTTATACAAACTGGCATAGTTTATCGGCAGAATTATCATTCTGAAAATCGTCCGCATTTATGGGGCGATTTTCTTTAAACTATAATATGCAGGACATATCAGCTCCAATTAATTTTGATCTTTCACTTCGGAAAAATGTTCGATTCCGGTTGAGTCCTTTTATTACTTGAAGACTTCTTTATGGTCGATGATGAGATGAATCGGAATATTGCACTCGTTTGTTGCCGTTTTATTCTTTCAATGATTAGCCGGCGAACGAATGAATTAGTGAATCCGTTCGCTTTCTTATGCGCGTGGGTTTTGTTTTCACTTGAAATTGCCTCACTTGCGATATATTGATTATCCTTCGTAATTCACAACTGTATTTCGATGAAACCAAAAATGACAGCCCTGCAACGCAAGCCTGCATACAGCTTTTGGCATTTGTAAACGATAGCGTACATTTACGATATTATATGAATGGAAGAATTGAAATATCAGATTCATTATTGTACTACTCTTATTCGTTCAGTAATTGGTCGATGCATGAGTGCATTTCATGACGAAATTCCGTTGGATTTCTCATGCACAGTTAAGATTTTTTGTCGCTCGAGCTTGATTTTTCTTGACCTTTGCAAGATCGATTATTCATTATAATCAATGTAAAAATGTTACAACGCACCAAAAGTTAATAATTGACTTCCTGCTTGAGTTATGACAGTCCCCGATTTCTGACTGACATCGATTATTCGTAATTTTGTTTCAATAAAAATAAAAATTACAACGATGCAGCGCAATACTTAATCTTTAGAATTACCAAAAAAACAAATGATGAACATATATATGCGCAATGTTAATTTTCTTCTGTACGCCTTTCTAACGAACTCATTGAATGGCATGAAAAATTGGTCGATGTTTTTCAAGAACATGAACGCTGAGGTGTTCAGCCTAGAAAATGCAAAGTAATGTAAGAGGAAAGATGTATTCGTAAATAAAGTAGAAGGTTTTAACAAAGTTGAACAAAAAAAAGAGCGAGAAGGAGAGGGGAGCACCGAGGCAAAAGGGTAGTCGTAACGAGAAGACAAGAGGGAAAACGTAGAGTGGAACGACTCTCCTAGCTGCAATACCGTTATGCCGTCAGGTAAGCCCAGAGAGTCGTACTCATCCCTCAGCGACTCTCTCAGGCCTCCACCGTCGGTGAATATCATGCATAAATAGGCGAGTGGTCGGAGGTGCGTTAAACAATTTCAGCTAATGAACGAAGTTAATTACCGAGCTCTCCGAGTCTCGTTCCCTCCTCTCTCTCACTATCTTGTTTCTCTCTCGCTTTCGCATGCACCTTGCGTTCTCATTTTGCTCTCTCTCTCTCTCTCTCTCTCTCTCTTATATTCTTTATTCTCTCACTCTTTCGCAACAGCTCTTCAAACTCTCTTTCTTCTTTGCTCGAGGCTTCAAGAATCCCGACCGTCACGAATCCCAATGCCTTCACCCCGCGGCTCCAAAAGCCCTCTGACTATACGGAAAAATGGTGGTGAAGGAAAAATCCTTCCTCGATTTATAAATTTCCTCAGTAAAAAAAAAGCATAAAGATGATGCTTGGAGAGGCTGCAGTGGTTGGAAAAAGCTATAAAAGCGACTTTCATTCACTTTTGTTTTGTGTACATATAAATATGCAAATTTTTTAAATATAAATTATTCTCTCTTCTCATATATTTTCATCTTTCGTTATTCCGTTTTTTTTTCTTCGATTAGATTTTTTCTAAAGATTTACTCAGATATGAATGTCCGCGTTCACGTTTGTTGAAGACCGTCGGAAGAATAAATGCTTCATTGCGGTGTAAGTTAAAAAGTGTGATATAAAAGGGAGCAAATTGGGTACACATTTTTCGACTTTATGGTCGTCCAAGGTCCACGTACACGAATGTCTAAGCTCATTAAATAATCTAGATATGTGTATATATATATATATATATATATTTGTTTATTTATTTATGTATATAAACCTTACAAAGAACCTCTTCTCTAAATGAACGTATTTTTTTATTCCAATTTACATTCGTCTGTTGCTGGAATCGTTTTCGTTTGAGGCCTTTCAGGCTCTATTTTACTTACTCATCATCTAACAAAATAAAAATTTAAAAAAAACTATCGATGGTTAATGGTTAAATTAAAGGTTAATGAGAAAAAAGCATGATCTTTTGGGAAAAACGTGACAAAGCGCGATCATTTGGAGGCTGTATAGGAGGCTGTATAGGTTCGACTATATGGCACAAATGAGAATAATGCGTTGCACGTGAAATATTTATTCGAAAAAAAAACTGCAAAATATGATCAACTTGTAAATCTATGGTGAATAGAATTGTGTAACTCTTGTAAGGTATCAATAAAACACTGATAATCCAAAATCTGTTTATGAAAGTAAAATGATAAAATCTCGTGCACCGCGATAAATTCCACGTTAATTCCGTGTTGGTTGATACCGCAAATTCTAAGGCACGGAGGTATTCGAAGATCGATTGTGTCGTATACTTGCAGAGTTTGTGGGCGATGCAGCTTCGCACTGTCTTAAATGCCACACAACATATTTCTGTGTCAGGAAACATGCACTATACTTTGCATAGACGTTCACGCGCAATTCCACGTATAGATCTCAACTATTTTGGTCCATTGGATATTTCAGATGACTATACTGACCGCGCATCTCTATAGGCGAGATCGTGTCGTACAATTGACTATTTCTCATGGCAAACGTGGCATTTCTAAAAATATGTGCATACTTCGAGTGTCTCCAGCGTTTATTTGGTTATGCATAACAGAAATTAGTCACTAGAAATTCAGATTTGAAGCAAATAAAAAAAAGTATATAAATTTACTTTTCACGAAATCTGAAAATCAGCACCTTTTAAGAAATATCTAACGTCGAATATTCGGAGGCGGAGAAGAAAATGGAATAGTAGCGCGAGTAACTCATGGATGATGAAAGGTACTCGGAGATTGCGTATAGTGTCTGTACTCGTAAAGGTCCACCGCATCTCTCTGAGTCTTTCTCTGCTGATATGACTCCTCTTTCTCTTTCCAAAACACCACAGTCTCGTTTGAGCTCTTTTCGCTAAGACTCTTCTCTTGGACACTACATGCACATCCTTCATATACTTAAACAAGTATATGTATATACACCAGTCCTCTTATTCTATTGCCTAAATATATATGTATACGTATATATATATATACACATGTTTGTACAGATATATCTATTCTAGACAGTTGGATGAGAGGAGGCCGCAACGGTAACGTAACGGCGATAGAGACTGCGGCTGTAAGAGATCTATTGCATAGAAGAGGGGGAGTAAAAGAGAGAGAGAGAGAGAGAGAGAGAGAGGGAGAGGTAAAAAAAGATAGAGCTGAAAAGGCTGAGGAGTGAGCGCATGCTGCAGGCTGAGCTGGGTTGGAAGAGAAGAAGAGGGATAGCGGCGGCCTTTAATTAACAGAAAGTGGTTCATTAGAGCTTATTCATTAGAGAGAGCGCGGGTAATTAGCAAACTCCACCCTTTCTCCAGAGCTCCTTTCGCGATTCACCCTCTACACACTTTCGTCCCCTCAACGTACATATCCCCCGTCTCTCCACCCTGCACTCCTAACAACCTTCGCGTGGGTCGTCATAGCTCGCTACACCTAGCATAGCCTCTGCTGCCAACCACCCAATGCTCCAATCCTCAACCCTTTCGCCTCCCCGCCTACGTTGTCCCGAGGTTTTCCTCGACACAAGCTTTTACCTCTAAACCCCTTTTACTCCTTTTCACCCTTTCCCTTCGCAACCTAGCCCATTTTCATCGTCTGCACTTCTCGCGATTCCTACGCCCCTCTCGCTCGCCTTTTCGTCTTGCTTCTCTGTTCCATCCATTCCAGTTTTTGTACGTATTTCAGTGTATACGTTGGTTTAAGCATATACACACTTACGTAGTCATCTCTGTTTCCCTTACGAATACAATATGAAGATCAGTTATATAAATAAAAATATTAATGTGTATTGAAGAATTTTTTTCGAAATTTCCAATGTATAGTATTTAGTAAGACAAGTATTATTTTGTTTTTGCAATTACTGTCTAGGATAATGCATTCGCGTCACTTATAAAATATACATTTATATCTTATATGTCAGTATATTTTTCCTTTTTTCACAAGAACGTCTCTATCCCTCTCGTACGCAATCATATTATCTATACAACGGTTCTTAGCTCGCTCTCTCGTATTACCTCTCTCTCTTTCTCACTCTTATTTTCCCTCGAGATTTTTACTACTCACTGAGATATATATAATTTTTTGCATTTTTAGGTTCTTTTGTATTCGCTGGGTACGTGGCATACGCGGCTTATGCTTCTCCAGCAGAGAGGTTTTTGCCCCGGAGTTCACAAGGATTCGATATCAGTGTTATTGCGATAAACGCTCTGGGACGGAAAGACGTCGGACAGGAAGATTCGAAAGTAAGGCGCCGACTTCCCCCAAACCGAATCCTTATACCCATTCTTCCCGGTATTCAAGACCGATTTCTGCGCACTATTACAATTGCTCGTTACAATGGCAAAGATGGTACAATTGTACATGAACATGGAGTTGACTGCCCAAAACGGAGACGAGGGCTGGCATTTGAGGCATGCACAGAAAGAATTTTAAAACGATACTGCCGTACAGAATCTGGTAAGAATGGCATGAATATTCCAAAGCTTGCAATAAATAAATGTAATTCTGGCCTAGATGGAAGTCGGAAACTGAACGTTTTCTGCCATAGGGCCGAAAAATCCGATCTTCAACCTTTGGGCAGAAAGAGCAGACAGAAACTGGATGTTTTCTGCCCTGCTCTGGAACGGTCTGAAATTTGTTCAGTCCGGCTGATTAAACACGCATTGAAACTCGCAATTTCATTGCAGGTGATATGAAATAATAACGTTGTGTGACTATAGGCACGAAACAAGATGATTTGGCCGAAACAAGACGAAGGTGGTATCACACTCGTCTGAAACCCTGTTTTGTCCCGTGCCACACTATTTTTCGTATCATCTGCATTAAAACTGAGAGTTTCAATGTCTGGAGCTAATCGAAACGAGACAATTTTCGACCGATAGCGCAACAAAAAATCAAATTAGTCGAGGTTTTGAATGGCACGAATATTGCGAGCCTTATAATAAATGAATGCAATTCAGGCCAAGATGAAATAAAGTCAGAAACTGAATATTTTCTGCCCTAGAGCAGAAAACTTCGCATCAATCTGAAATTCGCTCATTTCAGCTGGTTAAGCAGGCATTGAGACTCGCAGTTTCGAAATCAGTGATATAAACAAATTACCGTCTTTGGGATCTCAGAAGGTCGAAAAAATCCGATAGGCTTTGAAAGAATAGATAGACGGAAACCAAACTGGCTGAAGATTAGTTACTGAAAATTAGTGATTTCATACAAAGGCGAACAAACAAGCGGTAAATTATTTTCAATCATTACACATGTCCCATGTTCGAAAAAACATATTTGATATTCTCGGTTTCTATGTAAGAGTACACATGAGAGTGATATCACGATTACGGCGGATATTGGGTAAGCATATTCAACGCTGATCCATAGACTTGGTCACATCGTTTCCTCTTAAGCACCTGTCTACGGCATCCAACATCATTACCAGGCATAAATGCAACGTTCCATGGAAGCGAAAAGGACAAAAAAAACGTCTGTGTGGCTCCAAAGGATGTGGAAAGGAATATATTTCTCGTGTGTGTGTGTGTGTGTGTACTCGTGAGGGCGGAGAACTAAAACTTCTAATTACCGCCGCACACGCGCTGGCGATCTAATGAGCGCCATACACAAAACCAAGTTTCTGCGCTAACGAGACCGATTTATTATATAACCGAAACCTAGCGTGGACATAAGGTTTGAATTTGCAACTGTCAGTTGTAATGTAACAAATATGGATTTCAATGTGTCACGCATGTTTTCCTTTATTTAGCGCAAGTAATTCGTAGTATTGATGTTTTGAGATTTATGTTTGATTTATAATTAAGACTGTAACGGAATTAATGCAGAAATGCTGATTCGATAGGTTAGTTTTTGAGCGTGGTTTATCCTGACATACGTCCTTATACGGACATTAAAGAATTGACCAATAAGTGTTTATATACGAGGAAATATTTTTTCTTTTGTCCAAGTGGAAAAACTAATACTACATACAAAAAGTGAAATCTACGCTAAAATATTTGTACGCGTACTTATACTTGTATTTCGCGTACTTATACGCGAAAATATTTGTTTACGATGTTCTATCAGTTTTTGAACTTGGAAAAATGAAAAAAAATGTTTTCTCGAAATGGAATACCCTGATATACATATAGTGTCGAGATATTATAAATTTTCATCAGGCAGTCGGTAGCCTCTGATGATACGATGCATGGGCGAGGGGATACTCGGTGTAGTGAAAAGCTGCTCGTAGTTGTACACGAGATGAAGGGGTGAACGAGTAGGCAACCAGGCACATAGACAGAAGGAGAGAGGGAAAGGGATCTCATCATTTTTATTCATTTCGCGCGTTGAAAATGAAATGGAGTGGGAGAGAGATAAAGAGAAAACGAAAATAAAAAAGATTCTCGTCGGTGGGGCTCACGAGCCCGGTACTAATTAGCACACTGGCCGCGAAGGCTCATACGATATGAAGCTATGTACGAACAACACACACACGCGCATGCACACATCATATATTTTACTAACTTTCAAATATAGATACAACAAATGCACAGCTCGCGAACCACCGAGGCTGATATGCATGTCCAATTAAAGCGTCATAAGTTTGCATTACAGGGTTTTTTGCGAAAGAAATTTATTACGCGGTCCTGCCAACGCCCCCTCGTGACCGTTCATCCATTTCCCGCGTGATATTCGCGATAGAAAACTATATCTCACATTACGTGACCGACGGGAAAAACATGGGCTTCGTATTGGGGAAACGAACATTTGTGAATTCCGAAATTTCACTGAATGAGGTTTTTTTGACAAAAATTCGATGTCATTTATATGTGTTTTTATTCTATTTCAATAACTTTGGTCTAATTTTACAGAACTTTCATTGACGAGAGATGTTTTATGATATTCTGCAATAAAGTTGAAGAATTTGGCTCGCTTTATCGTCCCTGTATCGAAATGTACACACTAAACATTCCATATGAAACAGAAACGGTAAAAATGGCAAAAATTTGCCGATGAATTTTTGAAACGTGTGAAAACATTTTTAGAATGTTTGAGTAAACGATATTTTGAAAGTGTCAAATACAATAACTAATAAGAAAAAAATACCATTTAAAGATCGACATCTGGAAAAAAAAATTAAACCAGTTTCAATGAATCTGTGAATATCGAGTTTACATTACAGTAAAATATATGATTATTGAAATTTTATTACGTATTTCATATTGGCGTATTTCGTTGATAGTCCAACTAAAGATCCAGAAAACTTTCGTAAATATCTCTCATTGCGATAACGTATTCTATTGACTAATGAAGAAAGATTGACAGGAGGCTTCTAAAGTCGATGGAGTACAGAATGTAAGAAGGTAAAACCTTCGATGATGTGAAGATTAGAAAAGAACATAAAAGTTGCATGGAGAAATGGCAACCAGCAAAGACATGAACATTATAACGTGAAAACCCTTTCGATAACCAGCAAATTTGCAGAAGCCTTGGCGGTGAAATGAACGCAAACTTAATTAAAGGTTTGTGACTCTTCAACGCAGTTTCGTATTAAACGATAGAGAGGAGTGAGAGTAAGGTTGAGAAAAAAAGACAGAGAAGGACATAGCCAAGGAATGGAGGAAAGTGGTAAAACAAAATCTCGCTGCTGCGGCAAAGGATCTGTGTGATCCTCCCCCGCCGATCGTTTTATCTTCCATTCCTCTTCATTCTTTAAATCTTTTTTTCCCTACTTCCTTGGCTTCTCGACGCGACCGCAGGTCCTCCCTTGAGCCTTCACCTCACTAGCGGTTTCCTTACTCTTCATTCTGCCATTTACTCTTACCCTCTCTTTCTTTCATACGCCCGATGTCTTCAGACATGTATAAGGTATTTTAAGTGAAATTAACTAATTCGCTACAATGAAATTTTCAATTAAAAGTTATCCGATTATTAAAACTCCACAGATGAAAAGAAAATCAAAATGATATGAGTGTGCCATAGTCAATTATTGTAGCTTCCAATAAGAAAATAAAATAACGGCTGAATGGTACGTGGATCAAGGGAAACATCTAAAACAAAGGTGAGCCAACTCTGTTTTACAATTTTTTTTAGCCTAGTTATTCTTTCGTATTAACGAGACGTATTAACGAATTTCGTATTATGCGAATATGAATACTTCATTCCTGGAGACGCCCATTTACGAATTCTTGACATGAAATGTCCCATACAAATCTACGTTTATATAACCCTCAGCCACATTCTCCTCCCTTTCCCTCTCTTGCATTCTTACCATAAACACGGATCGCTTTGGTTCACACACATAGACACAAGATTATTCCAAACCAAATAAGATTGACGTGTCCTCCGATGTTTTGTTTTTAATTAATTGAACGCGCGCCCACAGTCGGCGGAGCATCCTCCCAAATTGGCAGGACGGCATTCTAATGCCAGCGAAAGGGCGCCAGAATCGGAGAGGCCGCTCCTTTATAGGCACAAAAAAGCTGTTTTATACGTATGAATCCATATACAAGTGGATGTGTGTATTTTAGTATGTGTGCTCTATTCTAGCGTTTCTTGGTGACCACGGAATTTCTTTTACTTTTGCTCGCTTTATTCTACCTTTTACCCTTTACGTGTCTGGTTATCTTCCATTTCGATGCTTCCTCTTCATTCTTGCATATGTTTCGCGAACCTTTTTTCTTGCGTTATCCGAGAAAAAAGTGGTGAATTATGAACTTAAAAGTAGCGAAAAAACAGAACCATTTTTCTTCGATTATATTAATCATGGATATTAAAAATGAATGTACTCGAAGGAATGCTGATACAAGATGAACAGAGATCAGATCGTTGCTTTGCTGATCACAAATTAAGACGCTACTTTTCGAGATCAGACAAGTCAACAACATCGCAATGGCATGAGCTCACTTATTCGTATTCAGCCATCAATTGATTTTATAAATCAGTTTCCACTAGACTTAATGCATCTAGTTTTTCTTAGTGTGAAAAAAGTTATTTGAACTTGGGTACAGTGCCATATAAGAACTGTGCAATTGTGTATTAATTAAAAAAGTCAATTATCCACTTTGTTAACAAAACTTAACTTCCAAGTACCAAACGATTTTCAAAGAACTTTGAACAAAGAACGTTGGAACTTTGAGGTATGATGAGTTGGTGGGGATTCCCCTCTCTATTCGGTCAAGCTCGTCCTAAATTATCGTTACGAATTCTCGCTCTCTTTCCTCTCCGGGATGACGCCGAGACAACACCTCTCTCTCACATTATCTCCTGAGAGGTAGCTTCAGGAAACACTTATCATCAATTATATTTTCGGACTTGCCTGGCCAGCAACAATCGATTCCGAAGGAAAGAAAAGGAGTTCTCCATCGCAACCGTCCTGGAGGTGGAGGGAATAGAGACACCGAGGGAAATCGAGGACCCCGATCTACTTTCGAATTGGGGAATCCGTCCATCAACTCGAGAAAATAAAAGGAACAAGGACAGCTAAGTGCACCTACAAATAGTTAAAAGACAATAATACCGACGATTAATGGATGTGAATGCGTGAGTGCGATGCTGAATGGAGTATGAATGCTGGTGGATAATTATTAGATGTATGCATCGTTCAAACCTATATTAACGAGGTCTAGTTGGATCAACATATATTCGAATTATAACTAAAAATATTATAACTTCAAAAAAATCAAAGACACTGAATTTCAGTTTATATTTTTGTATGTAAGATCCATCATTTTCATGAAAATGTTGCCAAAACGTGTTTACAAACATTTTTTATTCTTGCATATCGCATGCAGAATATTGTGATCTGACGAAATATTTACCGCAAAAGGGGAGCACCCAAAATATTTGTTTTATTTGCGTTCAGTTTATAGGGAGAGAAATTCGTGATCGGGAGCATGCATAGTTTGATTCATCTTGCAGATAATAGTCACTACATGAATTGTTCTATGTCAAAAATGACAGCAAATCCATTCGAAAACACACTCGGAAAAGTAAAAAAATTGCTTCGTTGGGAAAAGGGTCCCCTTCCACAACTATGTCGGTGTTCAAATTAAATTTCACTGCAAGACAAAAAACCGCAAAATATCACAACATTTCCAAATATCAAGAAAATTGCATCCAGACAATTTAAATCGCGTGATTATCAAGTGGCGTAAGTTTCAAAATGCAGTCATTACTGATAAATATCCGAACAATACTGTTTTGTTGATAAGTGATCGAGTATTTCAAATTAAACGTATTAGTCTAGGCGCCGAGTACAAAAAGGGGCTGTTTTCATGACACCAGGCTAGACCGATTATAACCGACGAATTTGTATAGAGCCGATGCCCCTGATGAAGGCCTGATACTTCGAAACCACAGATTTTGGGAGGCTTTTTTTGCCACGCGATCAAAGTTGGCAAAACGATGTTTTTGAGAGATAGCGTCGAAACTGTAGATCCAAGAAAAAAAAGTGAAGTAACTATTTGTAGATATTAGAAAAACGAACAATTTCGCGGGTCGCAAACTGAAATCGGTTAATTAGTTCGCTCGCAAAAAATTAAAAACCAGCCAAAATAGCCATTTTTATTATACTCCATTATTAATTAAAAAATGCGTGTACAGCCTCTAAAATCACAGAATTATATATACAGGGTGACATGTTAAGGGTGGCCACCCCCTTTTATTTTGCCCCCCGTAAAGATAATCGGACGGGTCGCGGGTGATTTTTAAAGGAAATTTTCTGAACTTTTCGATAACAAATACGGCGTTCATCGGAAAATGATAGGTTTTGCAGGACAAAAGTGGCCACGACGAAAATAATGTGAAAACATATTTTTTTCTGATAGGAATAAAGTAGACTTTATTCCGAATACGGGACACACACGAAATTTTTTTTTTGAGTATCGCATCATTAAGAAAAGTTATGTCAAAATTAGGTGTTATAATACCAATTTAAACTTATCTGAACGAAACGATGGAATCGAATGAACAGGGGTGTAGTGTTTTGTCTCAAAGTCGGTTTGTCTTTTGCGCTCAAGTTCACTCTCCCAATGTTAATTTTGTATCTGTCAGTGTGAAATGCCAAAAAGGTCATTTCAGAAATGTGATGTTATTGAAAAATATTCCGTCAACGAGCAGACGACGCAGCAAATCACTCTCGTACCGCTCGTTCAGTTCCGTTGTTTCGTTCAGTCAAATTCAAATTTATTCGATAACGCGCATTTTTGATATAACTTTTCTCAATGATGCAATACTCAAAAAAAATGTTTCGCGTATGTCCCGTATTCGGAATAAAGTCCACTTTATTCCTATCAGAAAAAAATGTGTTTTCACATTATTTTCGTAGTGGCCACTTTTATGCTTCAAAACCTATCATTTTCCGATGAACGCCGTATTTTTTATCGGAAAGTTCAGAAAATTTCCTTCAAAAATCACCCGCGACCCATCCGATTATCTTTACGGGGGGCGAAATAAAAGGGGGTGGCCACCCTTAACATGTCACCCTGTATATATGTATATAACTCGCTTTCCCTCGTTCTCTGCGCGGCACAACTCTTAGATATTGATACCTCTCAATTTCTTAAAGAGATTCTCATGAAATTTCAAACGTTTATAGTTTCGAAAAAAAGCCAAAATATTTCAAAGACTTATTAGAGAAGCTTGAGAGATTCGTCGTTTTGATTCAATTGAAGAGCTTCATTGTCACAATTTTTATCAAGGCTAGACATTTCGTTGGGGTAGGAAAGTCCACGAGAGCATACGTGTGCGCATTCTTATAAATATTATATACAAGACGATGCACATAAAGTGTTCAACCCAGAAGCTGTGGAATTCTCGATCATATTCTGAGCTGAATTACTTAATCATTATTTAATTCATTGGACTGAATTTAAAAATTGTTGATACACAAAAGGATAACGATTTTTTGCATATATCTTTTTTTTAATAACCTAGGGATCAGCGAACCACAGCGCTCCATCCTGAATTAAGTATGGAAACCTACAGGACAAATTATATTTCGACATAATAAGCAACAAATGGCGAAAATCAAAGTGACGTCACACTTTGATTGCATATAAACAATTTGCGAGCACGAAGGGAATAATTTATTGATTCGGAAACATATTACCGATTGTGTGGCGTTTAAATATTCTCATATTTCTTAAACGTAAAATATTGTGTTCGTAATACTGCCTTGTATGTTAAGACTTCAGAATGAATGAAATATACGAAAAACAAATGTTGTATATACTTACGATTAGGAAAAATGATATGATTCCTCACTTGATGCGAATGAATATCCGCATAATATTTTTTTTATGAAAATTTTTCTTTTTTGTTCGCATCGTTATAATTGTATGGATCCAAAAATGATGAAAGAGAGGAGAGGAGAGGAGGTAAATTTGGAACGTGTGTCTGGCTCGTAATCACTTCGACACAATTATCGTGGCTCGTGTGCCTCTTGTCTTACTCTCGTCTCCGTATTTAATATTCCTGCGTCCAATAAAACATGTACTTAATGTGGGTATATTGCATTTTCCGCGATTCTATCAATAATAATAATCATTGACTTAAGATCCGGTGTACTAGCCCCTTAAGAATGATTCGGAATCCCAAACATGAACGTATAGTACAAAAACTGCAGCACAATGCGAATCTTCCCGGGCACGTTCACGCAAAATCTCCAGTCAAGTTGCATTACTTGGAACGAAATTCCCTCTGTGCAATGTGGAAAAAAAAATGAAAATATTTAAGAGAAGACATTCGTGAGAAAATAGAAGAATAAAAGATCGATGCCGAAGGGAACTCGTTGTGGAAAGATAAAGACACGAATATGTTTGAGGCAATAATGCAGTTTTATTCACTCGGCTGGAACAGCTTTTACACAATTTATTCGTTATTTATTTCGTATCGCAAGTTACTTGCATAAAAATTGAACGTGGCTGCGGAGATAAAAGCGAAACGGAAGAAAAGATAACCATGACGAAAATGTGCACGCGCGATTCACAAAAAATAACGTCAAGCTGACTGTAACGTGCGTGCGATTTTTCTGCTTTTTCATTGGTTTACTATTTTTTCTTTGATAATTCTATAAAAAATTAAGGGAAAATAATTTACAAGGGCGAAATAATTACAATTACTTGTGAACTTTACGATATCATAAATTGATATTATTGTACTTATTAATATTATACTACTTGCGATCATGCAACAAGGATAGTCCAATTCTGCTATGACATTTCCACGATCCCTCTGCCATTCTATGAATCTCGTGCATATTTTAATTAGTATACGTTGTTTCGATATGCTTATTAATAACGACATCGCTCCCGTTGCGCCTCTGCCGTCTATTTCGTTTTTTCTCGTTTTATCTTCTGTTGCATTCTGCAGCGTTAATTTTTTTCGATCCTTTTGTTGGATACGCTTTCAATGATTCCAGATTTTCTTCTCCTGAGACTTTTTGGCGCTCATGGTTGAGCTCATGATATTCTCATTTTTTCGCCGTCTGCTGCTTTTCCCGATTCTAACTTTTTTTGGCTCTCTCTCGAGCGCTTCTTTCTTCCTCGCCACTCCTTTCTTCTCTCTACTACTTTTTCCGGGTTTTTTTATTCAAACCTTTTTGACGCTCTTTATTGCGCTTATTCGCTTCTCTCCGCTTCGCCCGTTTCTCCGCTACTTTTTCTGGGTTTTCCGATTCAAACTTTTTTCGGCGTTCTCTATAGCGCTTTTTCGCTTCTCTCTGCTTCGCCGCTTCTCTTTGCTTCGCCCGTCTCTCCGCTGCTTTTTCCGGGTTTTCCGATTCAACCTTCTTTTGGCGCCTTTTCGCTTCTCTCCACTTCGCCCGTCTCTCCGCTGCTTGGTGCATGGTGGAGTTTTCTTCCTTTACCGGCCTTAGGAACTTTCCGGCTGAAAACGGTATCGCTTCAACCGAATGATTGTCCGATGTTTCGTCCGCCTCTTCGTTTTCAAGGTCAAGGAGAGTCTTCATTGTTGAGTTCCATCCTGTTAGGTGGTTTGCGGCTAAAAACGGCATCGCTTCGTCCCATTCGATGTCCGATGTCTCTTCCAACCCTTCGTTTACAATGGCGAGGAGACTCTCCCCTAAAAGTTCCATCCACGGAGCATCGGTATCACCCGTCAATGAAGATTCTCGAAATGGATCGTTAGAGGTCTTAACCTGCCTTGAAATGCGGCGCTTTAACGGTCTTCCAGCATCTTGATAATAGGCCTGGATCCATATTTACATTGATCATGATTACGAGTTACCCTTTCGTCATAAACAATGTTTAGATTTTAATTTTATTAACATTTACCTTCTGTACTGAAACGCACTTTTCGCGGAATTTTTGGCTGGTCCACGTGAATTCCTGCTCTGCCGAACAAACTGTCACAATACCGTGGGCAATTAAATAAATCACGACGACAGAATGGTACCGCGTCATATCTACGATCAAGTATGATAATTGAAGTAGTTTTTAACTGTTATTGGTCGAAACACGCGTAAGACTTTATTTTAATATCTCCACGAAATACCGAAGAAAGAAAATAAGTCAAGTGTCGCTGAAGACGAAAAGATTACTTTCAACTGCGTGGATGTAGCCCAGGCTTTACTATTTATATCTTTATCTTTTTGAATGTTCGATTTGAAAATGTATTCTCGACACATGTGGCAATGAGGTAAAGAAATTATACGACAAAAGTATTCATTTGCGCATTAGGTCATTTTGTGTGTCTACGTGATCGATAAATTCCGACAATATTTGCTGATTTTTGAGTAATCTATGAAACATCTTTTATGAAATTCTGTATCTATCTAATCTCACGAAAAAAATATGGATTTTTTGTGATAGGATATGTACTTTTCATTCGCCGTGGCTTTCACCCACCGAATTCTCTGCACGTGTCGACGTTTCGCAACGACTGGTAGCATTTTGATAATATTCCTACTAATGCTGATGAGTGAAGCTGATCAAATAGTCGATTTCTCGTGAGGAAAAAAGTTTTTACACAAAAACATGATAAGAGCATTGCGCGTGTGATCTACAAATAACGCTGAAGAATAATGGGAAATAGATATACTTGTTGCGTACGAAATAAATTTCAAAAAGCACGTAGTAGAGAATACAGTTTTTACACAAAAACATGATAAGAGCATTTGCGCATGTGATCTATAAAAAATGCTGAAGAATAATGGAAAAAATATATACTTGTCGCGTATGAAATAAATTTCAAAAAGCACGAAATAGAAAATACACTTTTTCTAAAAGTTCAAGTGGTCCTAATTTTTCTCCATTACGGTACATGTTGAACGAATTTTATATTCCAGAGCAATTTTCGACCCACCGTCGATAGAAATAGGACAGCATCTTTGGGGTCGCAAAATTATCAAAAGTGAACTTCTTTTGAACCTCAATCAGCCCTGATCTTTTTTCATTGCGGTACGGAATATGCGAATCCCGTTTGCATTTTTCACAAAAAAATATATCCTTCTAATCCTTGTAATAACAAGTTGATGAGCAGATATAGTTCGAAATAATCGAAATATCGCATGCATCGTTGTCGTTTTATTCGTTCTGTGATTGGTCGGTGATGAAAAAGAATGGTCCGAATGAGAAAATCACACAAACTATATAATTCACGTATTCCAATTCCAATACCAATGAACATATTTCGAAAGAAAAATGGCGTTTTTCTTCGTTCGCAACATGGAATTTTCAACGTTGATTTCAACGTTGTTTTCTTTTCAGAATTACTGAAGAAACAAACCAGAAAAATACCGAGAAACATCAATATGTATATACCTATACATATTGATTATATGTATATATTGACTATATGTATATACCAGTGAATGGAGATATCAATTTCGTATTAATAAAGAGGAAAAGTATGAAAAAAAGCATTTAATTTTCACTCAGCATGGTAATTTAGACGGTTTCAAAATGTGGCAAGGTATCAGAAAGCATGATAACATCACTGAAATACGACATCTGAGTGACGTCCAGCACAAAATGGCCCATTTTATCTTAGACACCGAATATAACGACAAAAATTTTGTATGCCACTACTTCATTGGCATTTGAGTATGAAGAAAATTAATAAAATTTTAAGGACAAACAAAAAAAGCTTTGAAAACTTGGAACTCTTTCAAAGTATTAAAATATTTAGTAAGGAAACTTGCCAAAAATTATACAAACTTCTGAAATTGGGTTTTAAGGGTGGCGCCTTTCGTCACGCCGGAACTCGGCGTGTGATTGACTCTCGCTGTGACACGTACCGGCCCGTTCTCAAGGAAGACTTTCAAACGAGATTTTTGTTTTTTAATTTTCGTTATGTTTGTTGAAACTAGTCGTGGATCAAATCTTCTTACCAGAAAGTTTACTTTGAATACGTTCACGGAGAATAAATCTCAAGGTGATCCTTCAAAATGAAATGAAGTGCACAAACGATTGAGTTATAAGAAGGGACCATTTTTATCTTTCAATTAACACGGAGTTGAGGAATCACCCAACTCTTCTGGAACCCCAAATTTTTTTTTTAATTATGACGATATTCTCGTATACAATATGTTCTTGTTGAATAGTACGATGTGCATTCAGATGCAAAGTTAGCCACAGCCAGACTATCTGCACAAAATTGCAACGGAATGAAGGAGCCATTGGAGGGAGTAAGCAGAACGTGCCAATAAATAGAGCATTGGATATTCATATTGTACATATAAGTGTGATACCGAGTGTAACTCGTAAAGTCCGCATACCACCAAAAACAGAGAGACACGAAGCTTTCTGGAATACCGGACTCGAGCGAGCCATGTCCCGAGCTCTATGCGTACGACAGACTTTTATGCTCGTACACGGACCATGTTACGACTCGACAATGCGTCTATACATTTTCTCTTCATACAAGGTTAGCTTGCTTTGTTTTTCATGTATAGTCTGGTTACCCACGTAAATGTATCCATTCTGAAAACTAAAAGTGACCACAAACTGAAATAATATTTTGTCAGAATCGCAATACCTGATTAACATCAACGGGACGTTAAAAATTTAGTAAAATGCCAACGAGCCAAGCACACTCAAAAGGGGGGGAAAGGAAAAGGGATTCAGAGCATAATCCATTCGTAATTATTTACCTTTTGATGGTTTGGCTTCGATCGGTGAAACGCGTATGCAATGCCACTTTCCAGACTGGATGACTTTAAATCAGGAAGATTGTATAACATTTTAAGGTGATGTACGAATAATGAAGTAATTACTCACATCAGCAAAAAAGACAAATGAATTTTCGACGTAAATTACCGTAAGTACATGTGCTATGTAGACGCCGCGATGGAGTCTGTAGAACAAGACTCTGTACCAAATAGTCCATTACAAACCTTTGTGTTGCCCTAATGCAAGTTGCTTTCGAGGGATAAGCCATGAGGGCAACAAGATATTATCGGTCGAAGGTAGTGCACCAACCACTCTATTTGATCGCACCATCTCCTCTTTCCTGCCGGAGAGTATTAATACGCAAGTGAGTATGCTTACGGATGGTCCTGCAAGGATTCATCATCCTTTCGTTGATGTAAACGTGACGCACAAGTCAAATCCTCCTCATGAACTCTCAACAGCTAATGGATACACCTTCACCATGTCAGGGTCTCTATAGGAAGAGTGCATCAATCTTTTTCCTTTGATACTCTGACCCGCTGGATAGTTACGTTCTTGTATATACAAATATTGATATCGGGACCGTATGCCAACGGAAAATTCATTTCAGTTCTGACTTTATTTGCTTTAGCTTATTTGTACGATGTACAAACAAATACTGGCCCAAACGGACAACGTTTCGTATCGTTGCTTTTTCAATATCGTATTGAAAATAATATTTATAATAACCACTATCCAGTGACCATTTCTTATTTTTACGATGCACATCATCACTCTCCCCGTCCCCCTTTTGTACCTAGTACTATTCTCTATATGTATTTTATCGAAACTTTTTGTTATCGACTTGGCCACCAACATATGGTAAACAAGTAAAATACTGAATTCTGTATGTTTTGCTTTCATTCCAGAAAAGGCGCGACTCTCTCCTGTCCTTTGTACTCTTATCTGTTAGTTACAGTTACTCTTCTTTTACAAATCCTATTTTTGATCCTTTAATCATTTGAGATATCCCGTTTCTACCTCTTCCGGGTTACCGTTTTTCCTCCTGAAATGTGAAGAATATACTGTCTACGAGGGTCTGAATAATGAATAACAAGTTTGCAGCTACAAATCAATCAATCGAACACCTTTAGCAATTTGACGATATGAATTTTCTCAATACCATGCAACTTGTCAATTTCATTCTAAAAGTGTACTTAAGCAATTGACCACAATAGTTTTCTGTATGAACTGTCTTATTTGTGGGATCGGGTGAGTTTTCTGTTAATTTCGTTTCCTTCCACATCCATACATTTAACTCAAAACCCTTAATCGAAACGATTGTATTGGAGATCCGTTCGCGTTATGCTCGTAGCGTTGGTGAGGGAGATGGTGATTGGAAAGAAGGAAAGGTGAAGTTCGATCGTTGTCGACCCTTCCAAAATTCAAAAATAGTCTATCCAGAGCTCTCGGCGGAGAGGGACCATCTTCATAAATTTATCCACCGGTTGAACTGCACATATCAATTGGTTTTCCCCTTCTCCCATAAAGTTGGTGTCTGGTGAGCCGATCATCGAACACCGAATAGCAACCGTCAAAGATACGTATTCTTTAAAAATTTATATCGTATCTTGTATTCACGACCGTTTTCGACGAGTGCGCTGGTAACGGAAATTCAAGGACGGCCATCGGGACGCCGACGTAGGAGAGCGGAGGAGCGCTTTGTAGAACCAAGGGACGGTTCCTTCGATACGTAAACCGTTCTTCAGCATCGGGCCTTTCGATGTTTAACGCAAAAAGAACTTTTTGTATTTGAGTTGCAGGTAGATGCATCAAATGTCGATTTAAATATAATAAAAATGTATCACAACTAATGTTCAATCTATGATCCTTACAAATAATATCTAGATGTTGCACGGTTCCGTTTGTGCGGATTTGAAACTGGAAATCCTTCTAATCACCGTAACAAGTTGTAAGAATGTTACGAGAACAAGTTCTGCTTTCGTGATCGACTGTTTCAGTATGAGTGAGAGTATGCGGCGTTATTGATGGTTACTTCGTATTTATTCATTCCTTTTGCTACCTCGCATTGTCCCGAAGTATAGAGCGATTAGATTGAACTAAGCTTCATTCAGTGAAACAAGAATTGATATGAAGAAGAAAATGATTTTGAAGACAAAGAAGATGATTGTCTCAGACACTTTATCCCCAATTGTCAACATGTAATCATCTTTTTCAATAGATGAGTGTCTAATTGTGAAATTTCAATCGTTTTCACGGTGGGTGACCTTTAGCCACGTCTTTCTCGTCAAAACCAAAAGCGAAGTAATTTATATACATATAATAATTTAACATCACTTGACGTTGTGTTCTTCTATAATGAATTTATGAGTACGAACATTATACATCTAACCAAATATGTATTCGTCTAAAATATAATGTAGTAAATGAACCGTCCAATAAGACTCTCTTGACATAAGAAAAAAAATTGATACTACTGACAAGAATACGATTTTACATTTCGAAGTAAAATTAATGCACGATATAAGGCCAGTAAATCATTACACAGAGATGTGAATCTCAAAGATGACTCATGAATGGCTACAAAGAGCGCACGGCAGAAATAAACATTGTCCGACTCTTTTAATATGATTATTACTTTATAGATCAATATCCGAACGACATTACCAAGTTGCGCTTCGTTGATAGTATAATTAATTAATGGATTTAATTGGAAAAACTGGAGAGCCCTAACGAAGCGGCTTCTTGCGAAAGCACACTATTTCCATCAATAATTTTCAATAATTCCAGTGCTACGCCCGTCGTTTGAATCCTGAATGATCCTTAATTGTCAAGTTAATCAATAAGCGCTCGCGGCAAGAAAAAAAGCAGTTGGTATATTTCCATCGAATGTAATGATTTTTGGACAAGCAAAGACAAAAGTGTCTGCGACAATGTGATATCAGCCGGATAAACCAGATAATAATAGAGAAGAAGAATTGTCAGCTGGAGGCATGTACGTTAATAATTAATATAACGCATTGGTACTGCACACATTTATTCTGGATTCAACCATGGTATAAAAACGTTTCCTCTACATTAAACATTAAACGTGTTAGTGGCACAAAATCGATCGCAGTCGGCAAGAAGCTCCAGAGGATATAAATGGATCGTATTGCATTATTAATAAATATTATTCCGGAATTAGACCACCGCATTGAGTCTGCATCAGGCTATCGTTCTATTCTATAGAACGATTTTTGTTCATCGGTAGATGGCGAGAAACAGAGTTGGATTGACGATCAATTAGAAACAAACTGAATAATAAGAAGCCAACAAGAAGGTGACCAAGTATACTTTTGCTACTTTGCTCACCATCGCCACAGCTGAATTGCACCCACTATCGAGTTACTAATAATTTGCCACCTCGAGGCTTGCAGCTTGAATAAATACATGGTTATAATCATCATTTGAATTCAAGGATCTCTATCCGTCCAGAAGCCTAACTTGGACTCTGTTGTATGCCTCAATCTGTAGCGAAGCACTGCTTCCACTGTTTTGTACTAGTGTCGTTGACTTCAACGCACAACGCGAAACTCTTCCGTACTGGTTTTGTGCCCGCACACCCTCACGGGAGAACAAGGCGCGTCTACCAACAAGCTGCCGGCAGCCTGGCTGATGGTTAGGGAAGTTGCGGAAACTGGGAGGGTAAAAGGGTGACAGGAAAAAAAAAGTGTATAAGAGCGAATCCCAGGACACTTGGCTTTCACACACCGCGAATAATGACTGCTTTTTTCATTTGGCGACTCTGCCGAAGAGCTCCTGTGTAGGCGTTAGTGGTGGTGGTATCAGTCTTTCCAACAGTAGCACATTAGACAATATTACTTTTGGGACGGTTGTATACGCAGTCTCTCTTATTCCGACAATGCTCTTGGCTCCAATTCGAGGGTGGGTTGCCTTCTCCTCATATACGAAAAGAGTTGGTTGGCGTTTACGTATTATATACATATGCGCCACTATCATCCCGTATCTTTATCTCCTCCCAGCTCGATTTCTAATGTTTTTTTTGTTTTTCCATCTCTTGCGTATGTACGACGACACGAGTAAAAACCTATCTCTCGTAACGTCAATTCTCTATGTGGTCCGTCTCGAGAGAACCACTCTGGCCCCTAGCGAGGATGCTTCTGCACTCACGAAGTGTGTAACTTTTTTTTCTTGCCCCGATCCAACTTGCCGATTCGTCTACATATACTCACGACCCGCATTCAACGTATCTTTGTCGTTTGTAAACAGCCACCTAGCAAGAAGCCTTCTATTGTCAGTTTTCACGATGAAAAAGGTCATACTTCGGGAGTGAAGCCTACCTAGCCGCCGAGAGCCATGTCGCCCATTTTACAAAGGGGTTGACGGAAGATAGGATGGTTTAACTTCCAATTCATTACTGTCAAAGTATGTCGATATTAATTTCCCTCAGGTGAATAAAATAAGAGTTCCAAGATAGGAAGGCCGCAAAGTTCAAAAAGGACTCCTGAGAAAAAGTTTCAGTCAAATGAGTCATAATGAGGTATATGAGAGGAAAAAGAAGACATCGAATATACAGGTCGAATGCCAGAAATGATGGAATAATCGACGGAAGTGGAGTGGGCCTTTATCAGGCATTAGTTGTGGTTGGCTTTGGTGCTTTCCACTGCAACATCGGATAGTGCGTGTCGTGCAACGAATAGCAACCCAGTCACAGCATGTAATGCAGATTTTTACTTTCCTTCGCAACAAATTAAGGTGCCTGCACGAATAAACCCATTTTCCACTTGTTGTACCTCATGAATATGTCACCGAGCGAACCAATATAATCAAAGGCGAATCGTTCTGCTCTATCTAAGTTGAGAACGAAAACGGAATAAATTTTGAGGTCATTTACAAAGAGATTTGGTGAAATACGTACATATAATAATAAATCTCCATCTCCCTTAGTGTTTCGGAGTTCTACAACCAAATCACGGAAATTTGTGATAAACGACTAATATAGGACAATAGTTCATCGATGATGTATAGTTTCGACCGTGTAGCGGAAGAGACCGAAGAAGAGAGAGAGAGTAAAATAGAGCGGTGCAGGTACGTGGAATGTTGGAGTACGGATGATACAGAAGTATGGTGACGAGAATAAAAAGAAACACGGAAGTAGAAGAAATGAAATGAAAAAAGAAGAGAAACGAGTGCGCCGCGTCGCGTTCAGATAAAATTGAAGCACGTACAGATACGTTATGGGAACACATTTTATGAACTGAATAAAGTATTGCAAATGGAAGAGCGCGGGTAATACCTTGGCCATTTACGCTGAATTATTGCCCGGGCATTGCCGAGAATTGGCTTCGAATCGGTCTTTGAATTTGACGAAGGACTCGAAAAGCTAGAAAAAGCGAGGAATATGCTCGTCCTGCCGGTCTCTTCGTTTCTCATTCATTTCTCCGATATACAGTTATCGACCTCGATACACCATTACCATTTTTTACTTTTGCTCATCGCTTATGCGAAGTGGGCAGTTAAAAAGATAAATACAATAAGAAAACGCACGGAGATCCAATAGGAGATGAGGGAGTATGCAAAACGTATTACAATACCGTGACTTGATAACTTTGCTCGTAAACTTTTTCTTTAAATAAATGAATAACGAATTTATCCTTACGAAAGCGTGATGAAAAAATTTTCAGATTGTGCAATTCGTGCATTGAAATAAAACGAGACCTCCGCACGAATAGACAAGTGTAATTAAACTACGAATGTTTGTGAGGGGAAGTTTCAGTCACAGTTATGGGAAGCAAAATTCGCCAATTTTTATCATATTTGTTAAAAACTGTGTCAAAGAAATATACTATGTCGATAGGAAATGGGTATTCTCGCGGTAGAGAATCAGCAGTAAAAAAATGTTGACGAATTCGTAATGACAGGATACGACTATTATTTTAATTCATTATTGATATATCGTCTCGACTATACCGGAATGTTTGCATCACACAAAAAAATTCCATTTGTTATTACAAAACATTCTTCCTGCTGTGGACGACCATATGTAAATTTGTACGTCGAAGGGAATGAATTTGGCGCAGCCGATGTTGCTTGAAGTGAGACTCACAACAGGGAGATGGAGAAGCACGTTCGACTATTTGTTTTTATCGAATTTGTCTTTTTACAACATGTGTTCTTCCATCGTTTCTACTACTCTCAGTGTGAATGAATCGAAAGCTCCCTAAACGCGTTGAAAAACTGGCGTGGCCATTGGATACAAGGAAACGAGCTTCGGAAGGAAAATAGACAAGAGATGGTCTGGAGGGAACGAAAGGCCATGAAGGGATGGAGTGAGATAACGAGAGGTAGGAAAAGGGAGGCCGGTAGAAGGAGGTGATACTGAAAACCGTTGATTTTGATGCGTTAAAGTTCGACGTAAAACGTATAAGCTCGTTTCTAATTGCGGCGTTACGTGGGAAAGAGGATACAAATGGAAAAAGATAGAGTTATGTAGAACAGAGAGTAAGACGGAGAAAGAATTAAACTCGTTTCATGTTCAAGCGCTTCAAACGTGTTCACGTGACAGGGAAAATGCTGCTGTTCGTTCTTTCATTTACTTTTTTGATTCTTCCTTTTTTTTGGTACGCGATTTTTCCAACGTAAATTTTCCACGGTTGCGTCCAGCGTGAAAGCCTAAAACAACATTTACTACCAGTGCCCGTAAGTTTTTTACTCTGTAGGTACACGTTTTTTTTTTTAAATAAATGTTCTCTCCCGTACGTTTTTGTCTCCTCGGGCTTCCATCCGTTCATCATTCCGTTTCCATCCCAACTTTACTTGAACAGCATGCGAACACACGTGCAGCCTTCCTGCTCAATTTTTCTCACTCTTGACAACCAGAACCATCAACATATATATATACGAAAACGAGAGAAACAAAAAAGGAGACAGAGACTTAATTACATTTTCTTTTTGCGCCGGTCCTGACGAGGCGAGAGAGATTCTGGTCTCTTCACCACAACGTAGACCTTCCGATTCTCGTCCATCCCTTATGCTTTTTAATTATTAGTACAAACTGACGATTGACCCCACAATCTACTTTGTCTTTATTTGAAACCACGCAGAGACAGCTCGAATCACGAAAAAGTCAGAAAAATCGTTTGGCAAAATCAACAAAATCGCCGCAAATTTTTCTTAGGTTCATGTAGATTCACTCCAGGATCTACTCTAGGAAAATTGAACCTTGCTTCATTGAAAATGCATCCTTACCTGAAGAAATCATTAAACTAGCAGAGCAAAATATCCCTGTAAATGAACGAGGCATTTTTGTAGACTTCGAACAGGTGGAAAATCAACGATTCCGTATATTGACAGTCATAACTACAGGGATCTAATTTTTAAATACAATCGTTATTCACTATAATACTCGCTTGCAATTCTAGATAACTATTCTATGTGAAAAATTGAAGCTTTACGTAATTTGAACATTTTCGCAAATTTTTTTCAACTTTTCTATACTTTTTATTTTTCATCGGTACACATCGACAGCCCATATTGAAACAGATGGTATAATAGAGAGGGAGAGAGATTTCCTTGCCATATGAGCGTTAGCTAATGGCTCATCGAACCGGAAGGACAACCGGACCTCGCGGATGCTCTGGCTGACCACCGTGGCGTAACCAACACACGGCTGGTCCTCACGCCCGAATTCTTTCCTCTCCTACATATACCGATCTCGCGTTCATCGTCCACCGACCCTTTGGTGCCAAAACCAACAGGATATACAGAGAGCAGAGATAGAATAAAATAAAAAAAATGCAAATATCTCCTCGGTCTCACCTATATACAAATATGCGCATTCAAACAAGCAAAATATTTTCACGACACGCGAAAAATCTATGCGGACAGAAGCGATAATTTACTATCGGCAAAGCAATCCAAATTGGGAAGGCAAAGCAATAATTCGATCGTATCGATTCGAATCGGTGTGCTGTGAATTCAGGACGGTTAAGCCCATACACCGGGTCAGAGAGAGAGAGAGAGAGAGAGAGAGAGAGACAGAGGGAGAGAAAGAAAGAGGGAAAAAGGACGATTCATTCGGAAAATTTAAGCTGCATTGTTTACAGGCTGAAATTTCATTTTTTTCTCTCCCTCTATCTTCTGTTCTTTGTTTTTATTTTTGGCTCCGACTTTTTCTGCTATCCGATCCATTCCCGACCGTTTTTTAACCTGCATATACATAGGGGCCACACGGACACGTAGATCCACAATAAAGAGACGCATGAAATTAAAGGTAGAGTAGAGGCGGCTTTCCCGCGTGATATCCAGACTGCGGAAGTCCTGCTCAGCCCGATGAGTCTGTCCTCCCCATTTTTTTCTATCCCTCTATAACACGTGGCCACCTATTGGATCTCACCGAGTTTCGGCTATTGAAAAAGATTATTGGGTCGTTATCGCAAACGATTGGTAGTAATGTGTGCAACCACATATGAAGATACGCCTGGATGTGTACCCGAAAAGCAAAAGGGTCAAACTGCTGTTGGTCCAGATGGAAAAATCAATTATACCCGAGTGCATAAAACATGAATCTCTTCTACAGCTCTTTTTCGCTTCTCTCTCGCTCCTAGCTGCCTGTATCACTGCGCGAGAAAAATGAAAAAACCATTATGAAAATAACCGGAATAAGGACAGGAATCAACAACTAAAAACGGGGGAAAAATTCGCCGGAGGCTAATTGGTTAACACCGTATCGGAAATCTGTAAATTCTTATTCATTCTGTAGTTCTCACCGTTTGTTAATTTTATCACCACTTTCTAATCAAATTATCAGTGCAATAATATCTAGATGGCTGTATATCGATTTGCAATTGAAATTCCAATGTTCAACGCTTGACATGGTATTGATGACACCCAAAAATTCTGCAAAGCTGCAATGATGGTTCGTACTTAATGGCTCCAAAATAATACCTTGATGCAATAACGAAATAAAAAAAGAGCAATGCGATACAAGAAATGTTTTTGAAGACATGTTACGATCGACGAGTACATTTTAACTGTCTGGTAGTAAAATCTTCGCTTGCCGCCGACTTTTCTCTTGGGGATGTGTCTTCCCTTCGTCTTTGCCGTCTATAAACGAGAGTCTGCGGCGAAGAGCCGCCGGGACGCAAAAATTATTGACGATGTCGAACAGACGCGGTGTCATGGCGAAGAAACACTCGAAATGGCGAGATCTTCACCGCGAAAAGCCGGTAAGAGAGAAGAGGGCGAGAGAAAAAAAGGCACGCCTAAGAGGTGTATTTGGGAATCGTTCAAGATCGTTCGAGTTGTTGCGGTTTACGGTGTATGCTTACCGTGCATAGCTCTTTGTGAATCGAAACCGCGCGTGAACCATGAAATCGCACTTACAGTTATCTCCTATGTCTACCTCCTTTCTTGTCCATAGAAGTCATATGTTTGAATACATAGATCGCGGAGTCTGCACTACAGACTTTGACGTTTTGCGGACACAGGTCGCTTCTTTCGCCTCAACGGGCGCTCGTCGTTCTCGCCAAGATTTGCGGTGTTTTTCGTTCCTATATGCTCGTGAAATATGTATAACAGATTTTATATGGATATATGTTGGAATAATATAGATAGGTGCAGACTGACTCTTTTCTGTACAATCATTTTTTTGCCGTAAGAACTACAATAGAATTTGTCAAAAATAAATATTTACACCTTTTTCTAATGAGATTTCTTTTTCTTTAGGTATTAAAAGTCAAAAGTATTAACGAGGTTAATTGGTCGTTGAGGTCTCAAAAAGATTTCTAGATTTGATAAGAGATAGAGCAATTGATTCCTTCGGTAATTCCCTTCGTTTTCAAGTATCATCTACGTTTTTCAATAACTACAATCTATATATAGCTAAACGGTTAGGTGAATATTTCGAAATATTATCTCCTAAGACAAAAGAAGCACAATGAGGTAACAAATGTCGAATGAAATGATGAAACATAAGATTTGCTCGTTTTTGACATTATTTTTGTATATAACGAACGTGTGCATAAATTTCAGCCTCCCCCGACGGAATATCACTATTCGTGAAGCCTACTCGCTGATAAAAAGCTTGAAAAAAATCTGGGGTAATTTTTCGGAAAAGCCGCACTTTGAAATATATTTTTTATAACGACCGATTTTTTCGTTCTGAATCATCGTGTTAGATCTTCATTTTTGAGTATGTTTTCCTGCGGCAATTCATTTTCGTTTAAATATTTATTATGTTCTTTCCAGAAATAAAATATGCATTTTTCCATTTTATGAAAATCAATTGATTAAAGTTGCGTCATAGTTGATTGAAAAAAAAGTGGAAGAAGTGTTTGACTGCAAGTTTAGATAACACCACGACTCTGACGCTGCAAATATACATAGATGCTCTAGAATTCGACTTTTACATACACAGTAACCTTGTCAATTACTATGAAGGGAGAAGACTTGAGCGAGCAGAACACGTCTTGTACTCTCGTCACAATCACTGTCAATTGTCGAATCGATTGTAGCGATATATTTATAGAAAGACAGAGATAGAGGGAGGAAGACACAGAGGAAAGGCAGTAGGCAGCATTTGTCGAAAAGTGTATACGTCGTCTTGGAGGCATCCAATCAGCCAGACTTTCGGCTCTAAGAAGTTGCGTTCGCAAAAATCTGCAGTCTCCCTAAAACTCGTTTCTTTTTGTCCTTAGCTCTCATGTCTTCATCTTGAACAATGATGTAGTTGTGAAAACTTCGAAAAAATGCATTAAACAAGAACGGAACGTATATTTCAACAAAAAATCGTATAAATTTTTCATTAAACATATGGAAATTATTCAACGTAATCCGATCTTCCGATCTTGCAATTAATCGTTATTTTTCAATTTCATTGTGGTCGAACAAATACGCATTTCTAAGACTAACAAGCAAAAAAAACCATCTCGTATACACGAACAAATCGTACTGAGGATCTTTTTACCCATGAAATTTCGTATATTTAAGAGATTTCGAGTGCATTGCTGCGGTATACCGATTTCTCTCACACTCTGCTGTACTCTTTCCGTATTCTTCTTCTTTTCATACGACACATTCCGCGAAGGTTTACCTCGTACACCATCGATATACCGGCGATGTTTCATCTGATCCATAAAAATGTAATAGCCCCTTAAATAACTCTGTGCGCACCGTATTTATGCCGTGTTCTCTTTATTCTTCATGCCTATGTGCGACACGTACATATATATTTGCATATCCGTATTCATGTGTGTGCATGTGAACGCGCATATTTATAGTTTGAGTGTTGAAAATATATCTCTCATGCTGCTGCCATGTCTCATCATAAATCGCATGTTCATTCGTACAAAATGTCCTTATAAAAAAAACAAGCATATTTTTCTCCCTTATCGTAAATGCGGTATAAATACACAATTACACGTAAATAAATGTTGGGACAGCCGCAGAAACATTTTTATATCCCTGGTGGCAATTTAAAAAAAAATAGATGAAAATGGGGAGCCTGTATCGATAGATTTTTAGCTTTACATAATTTGAAAAATACTGCAATTTTCACACAATCGTTTCCTGTGGATATAAGACAATTGAACAACAATTCATCAGAGTTTTCGGCCAAATTCTGGTTTCAAGTACACAAAGTAAGATTTTATTCCTCCGTCGATATTTGATTCGCCTCTATCGAAATCCGTATTATCATTTCTCTTTTCATGACTAAATAGCGAGTTCTTTGTTCGCTTAATGCCCGTGAAAAACGATATCAACGGATGCGTGGCAGGATTTTCTTCCTTGATGGAATGAACAACGATGTTTTGATGAATAGGAACCTGGACAATTATACCGGCCTTCGAGACGTCCGGTTCAAGACGATACCCTGTTAGAAATAAAAAGCTTAAAAAAGAAATGTATTTTGATACAGTCTTTTTCTTTAGTCATTTCAGGCGTTAGTAACAAAACTAGTGAACTCACTAGGTATTTCTTCCTCCCAAATCGATGGCCGACTATCGGATGTCTCCGACCAGGAATCATGAAGAGGCGATGTTTTATAGATATCCGGGTCAGGAACCTGGGTATATTCGTGATCGCTCCAACCTAGCGTCTCCAGATGATTGCTTTAAAGTTTTTTTTTGTTTTCAAATTCACGAAAGTCTTACATGCATAACAGACCGAAATGACATCTTTTTTCGTTCGACTGAATGTCGTTGCATCTCTTTGAGCACGAATAAATAATTATCGTCGTCGTAATCTTTTTATATTACTAAATGTTAAATGTCCTCACTTAGTCCCCTATTTGGGATATTTTCAGAACATTATTTAGCACGTCGTTAATTATTATACAACTTTTCTCGTATTAAATGTTGATCGACTTTGATTTCCGTCATTTTGTTTATAAAACTGTGTATAAATCGTTTATAAAATTGATATATAATGCAAAAATTATTACTCCTACTTAAAATCCCTTTCTTTTCGATCAATTGATTAAAAATGTCATAAATATAGAAAATTAGAAACATTCCAATCAACTGTCTCTCGTCACACAATACATCCCTTCCGTTATTTCATTTATATTCAACGGACAAAAGTACGAAGAGATTGATTGCCTCCAATCAATTTCCTACTTTAATCAATTTACTGATATTTCATTGAGAAATTAACTAAAATATTTTCAGTGTTTGTACGATACGTACCTGTGCAATTTATCAAGCTCGAATTTTATCGGCGCTTTCAAAGGTTTTGTCACATAATGTTGTGAATACACTGGATAATAGTGCAAATGATAATGATGGATATTCTGTGGTGATTTTTTCATCTCTTTTTTCTTATGCAGAGATTGGAAAAAGTCGATCAAAGCATTTTTCGGGCTGCAATTATTATATTCAAATTATCGATCTTCCCCAATCGGCTTGGTATAACATCTTTAGAATTGTTTTTTCGTAAAAAATATTATAAAAAAGACTCACTATTGGAAGAAAAGGCCTTTCACTGAAATCACCAATAATAGAACCAGCAGGGTGGCGAGCTGCGAAAAAGAGCTTGATTTGAGAACAATTAATACACTTCGGGTTTAATGATGAGAGAACATTTTTTTCACACTGTCACAATACAATAGTAACTAATTCTTCAGTTCATAAATGATTGGAAATCGAAGGAAATATTACTTGTAAAATAATGTTAATCCTCATGACGTTACAGTTTGCCGCTGACGGGCGTTCACCAACCGCAAGAAATACATAACTGAGAATTGCGGTGTATCAGAGTCGACTTATATCCACTAGCAACCTCTCTATTTCTCTTTAACTCTCTCTTTCTCTTTCCCGGACCGCGTCTCTCTCACTTTGAGTTTTATTACTCTCGTCATTTTTTGTTTTCTCAACCCAGAGTTCACTGGCACGCATGTCAGTAAAATGCTACCATCATTTCACCCGGACATTGATCTTGACAATGGAACAGAACGTTGTCCGGTACGTCGACAGCATTTGCAACTCATTAATAGTCACTGTAGATTTTCTCATGCATACTTATCCATTCACTGTATTCTGAGTAAATCAGTCAGAATTACAAATATGAATGATCAATGAACATTCGAATTGTAATCGCAATCGTCCCACTGACCCTCGTTCGGGAAGTCTTCCACTGCTGTAACTATATCTGCGTACTGTTTTAGCTTTTGAACAATAGTATGTCTAACAAATTAGGTGCGAAAAGTAACTATCTATTCAAATATACTATAAAGCTGCATTGTCTTTTATTTGCACAGAAGTTTATTGGCTTTCTCCCAAGTGAATAAAAGGGGATATAAATCTCGGCTTGATGACAGATGTACACAATTGCAACAGAGATGTATGTTAATTACGATACTTTGAGTAATTACACATGTGAACATTTTTTTGACATGTAGATGTCTGCATTGGGGTGGCTCAAAAAAATCGTCGATCATTTTTTCTCGATACATGGAAAAATTGATCTCCTGGGATCTCATGAGACATCACTTCAAATATTAGCGGCCAATTTAATATCAAGAGGAGGCTGTGAGGGGACTGCAATTCTGTATTGCCATTTAAATAATATGAGAGCTTTTTCAAATTTATAATTACATCTAAAAACTCTTAAACAATTTATAGCTGCTTGTATATTGCGTAATTTAAAAAATTTAAGCAGCGATATGAATAAAACTTTAACATCAAGTAAGCTTTAACACTGGGTTGATTTAAACATCTATTTTATTTCTTGATACTCTGAAAAATCGATAGCCAGGCTTCGTTCGATAGATTTCAAATACAAACCTAACCTATTAAGCGAATTTTGCAATTTGCTTCAAAGCTCTCAAACAATATCTATCAAATCAATGTGTTAATGATAAAAATTATTTTTCGAGTTAGTAGCAGTGTTTGAAAAGTGTCGGTAATTCAAAAGCCTAAGGACTTTTCAAATGTTAAAAATGTTTCAAATGTTAGAATGTTAAAAATCTTAATGTTAAAATAAGAGCTCATATTCGAAATGGGGCTGCTGGAGGCGTGTCGATCAATCGATTTTTCAGTATATCAAGAAAAAAAATAATCGACCACCTTGATCCACCCTAATATATATGTCTGCACGTGCTGTATCGTCAGCCACGTTTCTCGAATCCACAATCGTTTAATATTATTCAACGCAAAACGCGACTTGTGCACAAGTAATTTGGCTTGCAAATTAGAGAAATGGCCCTGTCGCAGTTTGACTAAAATTTCGGAAAAAATTACAGAATACATGTTGAACGTGACAAATCATCATACAGGAGTTAATGCCTCTGTTTTCGACAAAAATTTACTGCTGTATTGAATAGCAGTTGACTATGTGGTTCTGTTGCTGTCCAGTTCATCGCTAAGGAGCACCAACAGGAGAGAGTAATTGACTTTGAATTGTAAATCATACATAGCACTTTTTTCTTTACTCCTCGATAAATTGCATTTTAAACAGTACAGTAGCAATTGGCGCTTTAGTGTTATGCACAATCATGTGCCCCACTGGCACAGTGAACCTACAATGAATTCGAGTATGTTAAAGAGAGAGCGAGAGAGAGAGGGAAAAAAGAAACGAGCTAGGGATGTAAAAGGAAAAGAAACTAACTACACGTAAAGTTATAGAACGTAATGTTGAGATGAATGTGAGAAGCAATCATACTCTCTCGTGATTATCAAACAAGATGCGTTCTCTTGGTAATTCTATATCGCTCGCGCTTTGTAGTTTTGAAAAAAAATTGTTCATGAGTGTTATCCATCGATGAAAAAATCGATGAGTTGCGTAAGCAGAAAATCAATGAAATTACAATTGGAGTAAATCTCGAAAATTAAAAAGCTTTTTAAATAACTGATTAAATTAATCCAATTAGACTCCACCGAAGCAGTTGACATTTTCATAAAGCAATGAAAATTTAATCGAAATAAAGAATTACAAATATATTTGCATTTTCACAATCTCGGTAGTTATGTGTGCTGCTTTGCCGATCGACGAGAGGTAAAAGTGATGATAAGAATGACACCAGGGGAAAAAGAAGCCTAGAACGAGCAACCGATCCGATAACTTTCTAATCCAGTAGTCCAGGTATTGATAATTATCCAGTATAAATATATATAAATATGTCTAGATAAACACGTACATTCCTTGTGTATAATACTTAGTATCACGAACGCGCCATATACCTATACACGCGGACTCCAACATCCGGTCACGTTACTTCTCTCCGCAACTCGGTCCATAGAAGATATTTGACTTTCTTCTTGTTACAGTGAACATTTTCTCATTTCCCCAAAGATTCTAGTCGCCGTAATTCATATTGATGCTAATTTTCTGGCACACTTTCAATCGCCGCTGGAAGCTTCCAATTTTCCAAAATATTTGAATCAGCCAAAAAAATTAGACGAATACAATATTGGCGCAAAATTTCTTTCGAAACTAAAGTTATTTACCTGAAATGAAACTACATTAAGAACCATCAATAAGAAATCTGTTTTCACTAATATTAGCCATATTCGCCAATTTTTTATTTCGAAAGTATCGAAATAAATTTTTGTCAGTTGTGCCAACAGAATTTGTCACGAGTCAAGTCAAAAGTAATTATACTTTGGGTTACTCCGAGCCTCTGTTCCCGTTAAGAAAATTGAGTTGGTGCCGAACGAACTGGCAATCATTTTAACGATGAATCGAAACACCAACAAGGAAATGTATTATATATTATACGAACGAAAATGTATCCCTAATCACCAAATTGGTGATACCGGTTTGAATTTCTCGGAACATATAATTTATCACCGTTTCATTGTTCTTATGTCCGACAAACTTTTTTTTTCCTCAATAACTTTATGTGAACTAAACTAAATAGTTTAGACGAATGATTAGGGTCATCGATGATTACCGTAAAAGTATTTTAGGTCTTTTGAAAGTAGAGCTGGACGATGATTTTTCGAGTATCCTCAATTATCCGAAGTCGCAGTCACGTCGCCATACTACTACGAGATCTGTGTTTCCTGAATGATCTCTGAATTGGTATAACCAAAAAAAAAGAAATTAAACGACCTAAAAATCATAAATTGTCATCTCGTTAGCAGTCTGCCGCTCCTTAATCATCGGCGTGAAGCTGTTCGACGGATATCCGACAACGTAACGACCTAACATTAAATTGATCGTCTGAACGAATAACTAACTTTTTCTTCACTACGAGTATTCTATTGGGTCAAGACAACCTTTTAGTAGACTAACGTATGTGCATATTTGGTCAAACGGGTTCAGATTTATTTCAAAAACAATTGTAAACAATTTCAGTTTAGGTATATTTATTTTTTCCCTAAACCAGGAATTTTTATCGTGTTCTCCAGAATGTGAGTAGCCTCTAATTTTTAGTTCTTCCATGATAATTTAGACGACCACCCATTTGAGGAAGATTTTGCCATTCTTCCACTCACTGTCCCGTCGATGGTCCGTCGAATTATATGTTGACGTATTCCTCTAGAAAAAATGGAGCAAATGTATTCAGCAAAATTTGAAATTCATTGTCACCTGTGAATATCGTATAATTTTTTTAACGTATTGAAATTATATTGTACACTACGATCGAATAGTATGATTATCCTGAATTAAAAATAAATATGCGAGTAACGTTAAAGGGGCCGACAAAGTAAGTATTGTTCACTGCGACGGCCGGTGAATCAGTGATTTTAAAATAAAGTCGATTTCAAATTATTTCAATGATTTCGCAGGTCCCCCGAGCGATTTGAAAACTACGTAATTGAACGTGATTTCCCGCGATGTCATGCGTTTTCACATAATTTCAAACGATTTAACTGACTAAACATTTTTTCCATTTTGTTCTACAAACGTAGATCTTCGACTCAATCGTCTTTCTGGTAGATTCTTGGTTTCAGTAGTAGCCTCAATTGTTCTCAAGGTCATTTGTTCGGAAGGTTTCCAAAAGTCAAGAGACTTAGAATTTACGATATACACGAGCTCGCCAATCGAATGGTGTCGTTGATGATAAGTTGAAAATTTTTCCGAATTTTTGTGGCATCGACCATGCGAGCGCTTAGAATCAGTTCCAAGTTCGAATAAATGCTTCATGTCATTTTTAGAATTTGAAGAATAGAATTTGCAGTGGATTCACGAATGAATAGACTCTCGGCAATGTTACTTTATTTTACTGGCAAATTTGTGCATATTCACTTCGTGTGATTGAAACAGATTCAAGTCGCTGAATAAAAAATCGTATATCGGGAGATGAATTGGCAATAACAGGAAAAATGAAGGAATGTTAAAATTTTCAGTATCATACGTACTGAAGACGATTCTACTACGAATACTATGATACTACAAGATAATGCAAGAAGACGTGAAAGAACTTAATAACGTCGCACTTACTCCCACATGAGTTGATCAAAAGCTTTATTTCTCTTTTTTCATTTTTCGCCAATAAAATTATGCGGAAAATCTTGAGAAGTTAAGGATTTTAAAGATTTTGTTACCCCCCTCTGCAAATATTTCTACGAACGATCACTACGAGGAAGAGAGAAAGAAAAGACAGACGGAAAAAGAGTTGGCGATAACGCAACTGACGAGACACGGTGGACATTCCCTCCCATAAAGGTATATGTATGTTTGTAACTACGCTGCCATGGTCATGTCTACAAGTTCACGGAAAACGAACGAATATATGCGTCATATTCTAAAGCAACAAAAATCTTTTATATTTTCATATACCCACTTATCTGTGTGTATATAAATATCCGCAAACGTATACTCAGCTTGTGCGGTACGTTTCCATGACTAACGCCATTTTCTTTTCTGTTTTTCGTTTCACGTCGATGAATTTCTATATCCGTGTCTATATAAATGGATCGTAGAAGGGAGATGTCGATGTGAAAGAGAAGAGGTCTGGCAATAAGAGTGCGAGGGATAGGAAATGTGGAAGGATCTTTCGTCGTTCTTTCTGTATATCGAGAGGTCGACCGGTAGCTCATTTGCGAGTTGTTATAAGAGCGATCCACCCTCTCTTCGCATCGCCGAACCGCTGCCATCCCCTTGCTGCCGACACAGAACCAACAGAAACGAGCACTCACCCTCTCCTGGTCGTCCACCTCGCGTTAATGAGGTAGATATAGACACGAGTATATGTAGATGTGCTAATGGGTATAGTGCAGAGAAAAGGATCTCCAGAGTATAATATTACTGTAGATATATAATACGTGTATAGCATATATCTTGTCTGAATATTTTGCAGGGTAGATACATCGTTTTCCGGCAAACAAAAAGTCATAACCCACATTATTTTCTTCATTAAATCGCGCGAGTTACGCCCTTTTATTTGCGAACTGTTGATATACGAATGGACTCAGTAGCCGGTGGGGAGGAAATGGATGTGCAGAAAGCAGCACAGTCCAGCTCCCTTCGCGCCCCAGCACAAATCTTCTCTCTTCCTCAGATGCTCGCCCATCGAATATTGGACCTCGTTTGTACCGGATAAAATATCGCTAATAAATATCATACGAATTTAAAGAATATGCAGAGCCATTTTTTTTATTCTTGTAGAAGGATCGATCGAACTTTCGTCATTCTCGTCTGTCTAATAACATATTCAACGTATAATAAAGTAATTCGGCACCAGAGATAATAATTTAGTGATCATCCTAGAATACATGTTTTACTTCATAAACGTTTCAAGTGCAGTGTATTTAATGGATTTTAATATCCCGTAACGATTTTCTTTGCAAAAAATATAAAACAATATCTGACTGAAACATACTTATCTGTGCATTCTCGTAGGATCTGGGCTCCTCTATAACTTTAGACTGATCGGCAAATTTTTTTTGTGAAAAAGCTGCAAGGTTCGCAATATCTTTTTTATTTACTCTAAATTCTTTCAGATGAAAAAATAACGGAATAGCAACAAGCAACATTTTTTGTTGTTTAATTTTGCTTCTGATTGACTCGTAATTATTTTACGGCGGTCTATTGACATTCAGAAACGCTATTATTTCGAAACGTCTGATTTAAACTAGAAGGAAAGTTCTTGATATAACGAGGTTTCTGCATGTAAATAAACCATACAGATTAGGCTGTGAGTTATTTTAAATAGTATTTAAGTTCTAACTGAAAACTTTGGAAAGATTTTTCGATATATGGACTACTCCAGAACTCGACGTCGATAATTTACAGTTACATTCAGGTCAAAATGCCGAGACGAAAGGTGTTCCATTATTTCTATCCAATCCAAGTACAGAAGTTATTTATTACAAGTTTCAAGATCGATAAATGATGCCAATACATATAATTGTCGTAGGCATTGAGGGGGGAGCCTGCTTTAGAGGCTTCAAAAAATCGATTTTTTCAATTTTTCGCAAATTTAAAGTGCATTTTTTTTTCAATTTGCGAAAAATTGTTGAATTTTCTTGGTTCAACTAGAAGCTCTACTATTGAGAAATAAAATTTTTTTTTGATTCTTTGTTTCAGATGGAAATTGCGACCTGCATCTTTCCCGCCGCACGACAAACGCACACTCGAGGCGCCTCGAAATAACAGGCATAATATGACATATCTTAATGAAAAAATTTGAGAAGACTGTTGAAATGTATAACAATAAACCCTGAAAGTTTCGTTTCAATCGGATATTTCTTTCCTTCCCAAAAAAATCCTCGAACAAATCGATTTTTTGAAGCCTCTAAAGCAGGCTCCCCCCTTAGATCCGACCAAAAGTTTTGAACGAATACAATAAATTAACACCAATAAAGTCACCAATTGTGAATCGACCTGTATAATATACGCAAACGTGTGATATTTTGGCATTCAACGATTCGCATGTATGTATGAGTAGCATAGATTAGAGACTCGATGTATGTTTGTTCTCTTTATTCCAGCATGGGTTTTTTTTCATTTTTATTTTCAGTGACTAACGACCCTCCACCGAATCCTTTTATGTTTCGTTTCTTTTCCTCACGAAAAGAGAACGAGAGAGTGTGAGAGAGAGAGAGATGCTGAGAGTTTGAACTAACGATGTACAGAGGTGAAGAGAAATCTGAGGGAAAACCAGGGACCGAATGGCGTGATTTAACCATATGCCACGGTTGTAGACATGCCACACAGGTAGCAAGCAACAGCAAAAGGTCTTATGTACATCCTTTTATATACTATATGTGTATATACAATATAAAATCGCGACTGGCTAACTGTGGTCGCGTCACAGCATCACGGAAAGCGGTCTGATCTAATTAAGCTAGCTGGCTTTTTGTTTTAAGTAGCGTTAACGAGTATTTATTTTAAAATCCAACGTAGACTAATTGACCACAAAAGGTCTGCAGTCCACGTGGAAACAGCCGAGGTTTACCATCATCATTGCTCTCAGGTGAACGTCCTCGACGGACAAAAATAAATAAGTCTTGTCTCCGCGAGCAATATATTTATAAAGCTTGACGCTCGATTTTCCACACAGTGAGAGTGAAATCGTCGTACGGAGACGGACTTCGAATGTGCGCGACTTTCGGAAACGAAAGAAGTGGAAGCGTTTATTCAATAATACTCTTATGATTTGCTTTCGACAAAACGACGAACAAGTACATGAAGTTCCAACCTTTTTTTCAATCTGATTACGAGTGCAGACCTGTCCGCAAGTTTTTTTTATATTGAGATCGAGAGCCGCGTAAATTGGCAGAAAATTATGATCGTAAGGAAGAAATTCGGTATTCCGAGACATCCAACACAACTGGAAATAAATCATTTCATTGGAATAACCCCGAAAATTACAACTTTGTTGTTCCATCAAAGGATCTCTGTACACAAGCTGAAAAAAGAAAGGCCATCAAAGAAATTCCACGTGCGTTTGCAAAAAACTGTAGACGACATCCTCGACTCTCGGGTGCCAGCTTTCGATCGATCATTTCCAATAGTCACATTTCTCATGGGAGAAATGTAACAATGTAACTCCGCTCTTCCCTTTTTTTTATCTCACCAATCCCGAAGAACTTTGTTAGAGAGCGAATATAAGACATTGTAGTATACTATAACTTACACTTTTAGAGAATACACTAGCAATATTTATGAGCGATAAAATGGAACTGAAAAAAGGAAGGGAGATGATGTTGAAGGGATGATGGAATTGAAGGGCCATAATCGATATATTTTTTAACCACAACGTTTTTTTCGTTCTTGAATACGAACGAAAGATTTATGAATTTGGAGTTATCGCATCCGAAGATTAAGTATGCGGTAAAAAAAATTGTTATCGTTATTCGTTGGTGGGAAGTGTATTAAAAAAATGTGTGAAATGATCGCTGGAATAATCTGCGAATATCTAACAATTGAATGATGGGGTGAGAATAAACGTACTGTACGGTACAAGCGATTTTTATCCAATCACTTAAGACAATCGACTTTACGCTTCTGTTTTCTGTTTCGTATATCCACTCTCTTATACAAACATTTACCTTATATTTTGCCCATATAAACGGATCGTAATGTCAGTACACGACGCACGAAATTTCCCTCCGCAAATGAATACAAACAAATGCACGCAAACATATACATATATTTTGTCCCGCAAAGTGGCATAAACCGTAGTTTATCGTATTACTTTAATATCACTAGTCCCTGCAGACACGAGCGCCTATATGTATAGTATATGTGTATCAACATTAACACGGATATAGCTGTATAGTAGAAGTTGTATACCCCGTGATATTAGATTTTTCGGGAGTGAGCACCATAGGTACATAACCAAGACGAAAACTCCCTACGCATTCAGGGTGGTATGGCAAGGAAGGAAGAGTGACGGTGGATTACGCGAGAAATGGAGTAAAAATGAACGTGTATTCAAAATATTGGATGGAAAAACAATTTTTCTATTGAATCAGTAACACTGTAACGACAGCTTGATAAATCTTTGATCCCCACCTCCGTCTGATTTTATAACAGCATTTGTCTAACAGCACGTGATTTACGTTGAGGAAAATGTGCTCTTTTATGCATTATTTCATTTGCGATATTATTGCAGTCTTTTCAAACGTTGAAATAAATACCCTAGAAAATATCGATCATAACGACTCGATACGGCCTGCTGATCGGCTTTGGACGGCACTCGACTGTCACTTAATTACTTCTTGACACCAATGCTGGGCAATCATTGAGCATTGGTACGGGAACCTCGATTCATTCGAACATGGGTTTGCACTCGGTAGAATAAAACGATTTCTGTTTCAAAGAAGATCGTTGGTCATAACCCTTTTTTCTTTCATTCGCTGATTGCATTTCAATGCTGTCCGGTAAACTTGTACGTGCCACGAGCCTTTCCATATACACGATATACTAAGTATACCATACACGTGATTCAACATGTAACGATTAGTCAACTTTCGTGTTTTGTTGAAATCACTCCAGATATGGAAACCGATCAGCAAACTCACCAGATTACCGATTACGTTGATTGTTGTTTGTCTCAATACTTCGATGTTGTCTTGCAACGATGAGACTCCGTTTGAGTGTACATTTCTTCCTGAGTCTAGCATTCTTTCTCTAGCGGTTTTTCCCTTTCCCGTTGTCCTTCCTGTCTACCGTTCCGACTTCTACGATGAATCTTTATTTTTTTTACACATCAATGTTCACTTCAAACCACGTGTATAATCGCTTTCCGTTCGATTTCTTGTTATTCGCCTCTGAGACTTCGCATCTCATCGCATTTTTATTCCTCCGAGTGTTCCCCTTCGCCTTTCTCTTCTGTATCGTCTCGTCCGTGATTTTTTTTCCCTCGTCGTGATATGTGGACTTGCGGACCAAGCCGAAAATGGGAAGAACCACGTTCTTATAGCGCGTGCTGGAGCACACGGGGTGAATACCGGGCCGTCAAGTTGGTATCCGTTGAGGAGACGAAGAGAAGACGATGACACGAATGATGCAAAAAAAATGAAAAGAGGATGGGATGGAAGCGTCGTTGATGAAGAATCCTGCACGTGACCCAGGATTTTTGTCCTGCATTCGCCATCTCTTCGTATTCTTTACAGGGAGTGCCTTAGCACGCTCAGGGTTCCCAGAAAGTTCGTGTTTTGCCTAAGTTCATGGAGCGAGAAAGGGCTCGGCAAGATGCACACCAGGTGGTGAACCCGTGGAACTCGTTCCGCGATTCCGCTGCTGTCCAAGAGATCTAGCGGAGAATCCCAGACACTGCGAATCCACGTTTTGTTTCTATGTACTCTATATACTCGTGCTACACTCTGCATTCGCAATTTTGCATTCCATGTCCGTCGTTAGCGTAAAACTGAAACTTCTTTTGAGATGGTCGTGGCAAACCGTCTCTGTCTCTCGCTCTTCCTCGCAGCACTTTCCTTCATTCACGGGGAATGCTCACCTGATCCCGATGTAAAAAGCTCTATTACCGAAGACGACAAAAGTAGCGAAGGCTTTAGAGCAGAGTGTGGGAGATGGCGAAAAATAAATTCGTGTATTTGTTGCGATAAACAAACGATGAAGGATATGTGCTCTCTACGCACAAGAAGCACCCGATCATACCAGCATCAAAACCGTTACGTAAAAAAAGTTTATCAGACAAATTATCATTGCTAGATGTGGAGAATATTTTCTTAGTTCGATAATAAAGTTTTTTCACTGTGAAGTGATAACGGCAAACCGGTTGACGTTGACAAATGCTTGATAATAAAAATATAATTCTGAAAGCTAAGAAATTAAATAAATAATAGAATATCACGAAAACTGCCGAATCTGGAGTATTTTTCGAGCATTCCTTGCAACCGTGAAGCTTCGGCTGATCCACTTGCGTAGACGGACGTTGCTTATTATCTATATTTCAAGTCCAACATGCAAAAATAACATTCACCGGCCGTCAGTTGCGTGTGGAACGCTAATTCAAGAGAAATCCCGCAACAACGACCAGTTCTCTTGAAGCTGTAACAACCTCTACTTGGATCTATGTAAATTCCAATCCTGAGGATAAGTTGATACAGATACGGTAAGTCTACTTCCAGCTTCTACATATGTGTAAACGGTCAAACTTATTTTGGCAAAGTGCAACCCACCTGTATCAAGTTAACTTCCAACGCTATTAAAAATGGAGAGTTAAATATTATGCTTGAATCAGCAGAGTAAATAGTTGAAATTAATTAACGGTTGTGGCAGAGGAAGAAGACAAAGGAAAGAGGGGGCTCGGATGGTGCGCGTGTGAGGGAAGACTATGGCTCTTCTTCTTGCCACAATACATCCCATGTATGTACCGGTAGCTGTACTCATTCTACGTATTGTACGATACAGAGCTGGCAAAGAGGTAATAACAGAAGCTGGACGTTGCGATGGAGAACCGAGGCGGTAACCACGGCGAAACTCTCGCATATGTGTCGAGGACGAGCGTTGAAAGTGCAACGGAGATGAAACACGCTTTAGAGTTTCTGACGTCGAGAGTGGCTGCCGGGCTCTCTCGCTTAGCCACAGAAGGGACTAATTGATATCCTGCAGTCTCCTGAAGCGGCCAATTACAATGGTACAGAGAATAAGAACGCGAAAGAGAGAGAGAGAGAGAGAGCAAGAGCGGCAAAGCTCTGAGCAACAGAGGGCCAGTTGGATTTCTTGCTCTTGTTCCTCTTGGACTTCCTAGGTCGATGATCGCGCCGAGAAGTTCACCTCGCTACTTCGGAAATAGCCCAAATCCCGGTGAAAAGGGCGAAATTACTATTCGCCCGGTACTGCAATCTCGTATGTAATAATGCGTCTCGTCAAGTTCAACGTATTTCCATGATTCGCCCATCGTGGCCAGATGAAGTCGTTGATTCTTCAGTATAATTTTTACACTCTGTATTGAAAAACTTCCAAAGAGACTAGCAAGCATAATACATAAAAACAAATACTCGAGTTATCAAACTCGTAACCGGATGAAACACGAAATGTTCTAAGGATTTGAAAAATGTTACACCCATTTCGACGAATGCTCGAAGGAAACAAGGCCGAAGAAAATTGCAAAATCGATATTGCACAACAACCTAGGAAATTCTCAAGGAGGCTATGATCATTTCAAGGCGCATTATATACAATTAGAATAATATACACACCTCGGAATTTGAAGCCTTGACATAAGTCAATATAATCCAAAAGTGACTTTGATAGTAGCCTTCAAAGCGATTCTCTATCTGTTACTTTACATTTTATTACGATACGTTCGGCACAATCAAGCGATAGACGAGCTGAAGAATTTATCGAGTGTTCCCGCTACCAAACTGAATTAATTGAGCTGGTGTGGGGAAAGATAGAATCGTTGAGCTTGCTATTGACGTACTCAATTCAGGACTGTATTGCTTCTCATCAAATGTACACATGTACGATAAAATATACGTATAGAAAGCGTTCGCGTGATACCGCGAGTACGAACGGGAATGAGCATGAAGCATAAGGACAGGGTAGATCCATAGAGGGCGTGGGTGATCCTTTATTGAACTAATCTTATGCCTCTACATCTGTGTTACCTTCTCTTTCTCCTTGTAACTCATGTTCTTTCGCTCTGTCACTCTCAATGCCTACCAGGACACAAGCCACAGCAGCTTCCGCCACAGCAGATCTCTTCCATCTTTTTCTCACTCGCAACCGTCAAAACTGCTTCTCCGTGGTACAGAAGCGATGCAATTGTCTCTCTTTCTCTCACTCTCTCTTTCGTTCGCTATACAACTTGCCTCATTACGTCTACGCAAATATAACCAGTTAGAGTCCCGATATATACTCGCACCCTTGGAAAGAAGATAACGAACGGGAAATCGGGTTCATTTCACTCGATCCTATTTCTGCCAAACCACCGTATTTCGTGCTCCACAAACCCCTCATCCACCTGCTGACTCTTGTGCGACTCATACCGTGTAGCCTCACATTCTCGCATAGATTTTTCACTTTTTCATCAAGTGCCTTCTCGATCTTTCCGTAATGCTGCACTCCGAACGATAGCACAAGCAGGTGCGAAGATATCGAAGTCGAGAAGCGTGTGAATCTATGAAAAAGAATAATCTCTCGAAACGATCTTTATTTCTATATTCTTCACGATTCTGCGGATGTATACATAATAAATTCTTACATGAGGAATGGCCCGAATTCAAGACACGAAACAAACGTCAACCTTGTAAATTGTGAACATTAAAAAAGGTCGTGCCGCGCGTTTGTCCCTCTTGTTGTAACATCCAACCGTGTCGGTACCGCAGTACAGTGTACGTTTAGTTTTTGCAAAAAATTGTTGTTTCAAAATGAACTGAAATTCGCACTCCGAGTAATGCCTAAAGGTCGCGTAGGGATGATCTCACCAGTAAAGTGTTACAGGAACGAAAAAATTCACGAGTAAATTATCGTATGTAATTAATAGATCGAAAAAAATATTGCCCCAAGGTATAATTACGAGCATTTTAATTTTACATAGAGGTCTTCGATAAAAGTTGATACATTTTATACACGAGTTGAAAACATTTTTTTCACTACGGTGTTATCGATAACGAGATAGACAACTCCCGGAATTTGTACTCTAGTGAAAGCGAGTAATTAGTAGATATAGTTTATATCGATGGTTTATAAGCGCATATTATTGACATAATCAACATGAAACTGTGATGCACATGAAAAACACAGGGAGTGATAGTCGATTGCAACGTATAGTATAGTGTTATACTCGTTTTGTATGATATCGTCAAGCTGACGCTTGGCGTCAATGAGAAATTGCCAGGATCCGAATGGTGAAAGCGGACCTCAGAAGCGGAAAATTGAGTATACACATATGCACATTAGGGTGTTTCATTTTTAGGCAACATTTATTTTGTCACAGTTCCATTACAAAGTTAACCCATCGGAGTATTCGACTCCCCATTTAACCCTTTCAGCCCTGGTGGTTTCGATCGAAACCACTTTTGCGTTCAAACGTTCATAACTTTGTCAAAAATCAATATTTTTTTGATTTCCCAACGCCAACGGCCCACAAATTTATTCTACTTTGCAACAAAAATTTATAGTGCCAAGAGTTAATAACAATTTCATAGTTATAACAATATAATCAAATGAACGTTTTTGGTAAGAATTTAAAAAAAATTGCGTATTGTCGAATTACGTGGAGCTAGGCTCATAAAAATGACTACTCGGGGGTTTTTGAAGTCGCTGATTACGAATTCCATGTCAGATTTTCAAAACTCAAAATGGCGGATCCAATATGGCGGACGACTTATTCAAAACTTGATCCAAATGGCCTCAAATTTGGTACTCGGGGGTTTTTTGGGTCGCAGATTACGAATCCGATACCAGATTTTCAAAATTCAAAATGGCAGATCCAATATGGCGGCCGACTTATTTAAAAATTGATTCAATTGGCCTGAATATGTTTTTTTAGGGGTTTCGATGGTCGCAGATTACGAATTTGATGTTAGTTTTTTAAATTGCAAATTAGTAAACTCTAGATAGCAAACAAAAAAAGAAAAAAAAATCAATCTATGCTAATAAAAATGATCACTCTAGGGTTTTCGTTATTGATGATTACAAATCTTATATCAGCTTTGTCTGTAATTTGCCTACAAATTCGTAGATACCAGGATCAACCACGGGGAGGTTACAAAACACTGATCCAATTTTGTTGTTGTTTTTGTTCGTTTTTTTCGTTCAATATCAGACTAGAGAGTGAATGACTCCCGTTATTATTAATTATCAAAATAATACAAATGCTTATCAAAAAAAAAGGTACAGATAATCAACTTTCCACTAACCACAAAGTTAACACCAGATTAGTGAACAGTGACCCCGTAAAAGTTTAAGTGGTCATTTTCTAGAGCGCAAGTGTGAACTTATTTAATTTTTGTCCACCATGTTGGATCTGTCGTTTTTAATTTCTAAAAACTAACATCGTATTTGTAATCAGCGGCCCCGAAAATCTCCGGGTAACAAGTTTCAGGCCAAATGAATGAATTTTTGAATAAATCGTCTGCCATATTGGATCCGCCATTTTGAATTTTGAAAATCTGACATCGAATTCGTAATCTGCGACCCCGAAAACCCCCGAGTATCAAATTTCAGGCCAATCGGATCAAGTTTTGAATAAGGCGTCCGCCATATTGGATCCGCCATTTTGAATATTGAAAATCTGACATCGGATTCGTAATCAGCGACCCTAAAAACTCCTCAATACAAAATGTGACGAAAATTACTCTACTCAAAAAAAGTCAGGGCTGAAAGGGTTAAATGACAGGGGAAAACATTATCGCATTTACAATCATTTTTGTCTGTTAAAAAGTGTTTTTGCAAAGATTAAACTTTGCATGAAATTCTCCACGAAAGGTTTCTCAGGCTTTGATAAAAACCAACAATTTTTCTTGATATCAAGAAATTCTCAAGACCAAAAATCGTGTACAAAAATTCCAGATAAGTACATTAAAATGCAACGTATTTCCAAACATTGTCCACTCCAAAAAAAGTCGCAGAATAACCGCATGTCTTGTATTATAAGCCAAGAACATAGACTTCATAAATTCGCCGATTAATGTGGAATAAAATGATCAAAAACGGGTGATTAAATTGAATATCTGGATGAAGACTCAACATCACGATACAGACGTTTAAAAACCGGCGTAGTTGATCAACCCCTGCCACTCACGCTGGCCAAAGTAAGGACCACCCGTATGACCATGGGTTTCATGAGTGCTCAGTTGAAGCATGGCAAACTAGCTAAGTGTCAGTGCTGGGCTGGCATAGACGTTTGATTCGCAGCCGACGTTAACACTTTCGTTTTATATTCATACACATAAGTATGAATGAGACACACATACACGAAGCATACATATAAAATATCGTACAGAATTTGTGACTTATTTAGAGAATTTTACACAATTGATTTTTGCAATACCGACACGTACAAAGACTATACATACATTAGGGTGTCTCGAAAAAAAGTGAACATTTTTTTAAACGTCCCACCTCAAAAAATTATAGTGTTTGAACTTGAAAAAATCCTCGTAAAAACGTTCTGCCGCACATCCATCCTAGAAGCAGCCTATTGGAGGTCAATTTTCCTTTTGATTAACACGAGACAAATGACATGAAGGATATTTTAGTTGTTTTCTATTCGCAATTTTTTTTTTCTCAACGATTCTATGAATTCTCCAAAAGAACCTCTTTGAAGCCAAATCTATAAGTTCAACTATTCGCTGGTTACAGGGGACGAAAGTCCGATTTCTAATCAAAATCACGTTTAATCGTTTATCACGGCTGAACTTTCTGAAATACCTAAATCGTGTATATAACCATTCAAAATATTTAATGTATATATAATACGAGTGGACCCGTCGGACGTTGTCCCGTATACACGTCTTTATAATTCGAAAATTAATTGAATAAACGATTTGAATTGGACCGAATTGTGAATCTAAACCATTCTCGAATCCCCTTGAACACACACAACAAATTTCATTAAAATCGGTTCAGCCGTTTAGGAGGAGTTCAGTGACAAACACACGCACAGAAGAAATATATATATATATATAAAGATATGTAATGTATTTAACATTTAATATAATATATACACGGCGAGAATTTCTTATTAATTGTTACGGTGAAATTTCGGTAAAAATTACATTGAAAACTTGAACCCAGTGACAAATGTGCAAACAGTTAAAAATTGACACTAGTTTCGAATATTTTACTTTTAGGCATGTAAAAATTTCAGCACGATGCATAATTTTTACATTCCTCTAAGTAAAAATTCTGAAAAATTTTTTTGTTGAATTTTTACGGTGTATTGTGAAAAATTTCCGACACAAAACGATAAAAATTTCAATAACCTACCTAAAAAATGCCAAGTCTTTACAGTAAAAATTGCTTGGACAAACCTGAAATTCTTAAAATTCCTAGCGAAAAATGACTTCCTTATGATTGAATAAATACTCTATATACTGTATTTTTTCGTAAAGAGCTAGTAAGCAATTGTAATAATAATATTAAATCATTGTTACAAATAAACAAAATAGATAATTAAACAAAATAAAAAATGGTACAAAATTGTATTTTAGCGTATTATTTCCGTACCATTTTAGATGTCGTTCATCGAAGTTTCTTCACACGTCCGTTTATTTTCTTGCGTAGAACACAATGACTGCACGAAATTTTCTTGGCACATGCTTCGGTCTGCAATGCGTACGCTCGATGCCGCTGTTGCCAAACAACGCGGCTTCGGCTTCCTTTTTTCAATTTTCAAGACAAACACGCAAATTTCTCAATGTGCATCGTACACTTTCATTTGTATCAGCACTTTTTTCTACTTATTGTAGTAATGTTTGCGTTTCACGAAAATTTACTGTTAATTTCAGTAAAAATTCATGAAAATATTATAAATTTCTGTCATACAACAATAAATTTTCACTTATTTTCATTAAAATGTATAATTTATTTCCTAAAAACCACAATAAAGGCACATTTGTCACTCAGTTACTGCGAGTTCACAGTAAAAATTATTAAAAAATTCTTTCCATGTAATCTATGTATGTAACCATATAAGTCTTTGCTGGACAAGTATGTTCTCCTTAAAGGTAAAGTAACAGTGATAGAAGAAAAATATTCGTCCGCATTGCCCCTAGCGAGCTGGATTAAACGTCTAAAGGATAAGGATAAATCTGGTATAAGCATGTTTATCCAGGTAGAGATGAATATTCATACTTCGGTCTCTCAATTCCTCGAGGTCCTATTTGGTCGCTGCGGTCCGATTTCTTGTTCGCATAGTTGTCAGTCGGTGCTACATGCGGTCCTAGCACGATTTGTAGATATCTACATATCTACACGCCTGCTAGTCTAGCATATGTGAACGTCTGATATGATCGCCTATAACCATACGTACATATGTATGTACACTATTTTCTCGTTCGCTTTTGGGCAAGGGAAAGATGCTGGTTGCAACGGCATTCGGACCGAACCGACAAGTGGAACGGGAATGCGCGATCCCGCCGAGGCCTGTTACACGGTCAGCTAACAACCCCTTAGCTGCTCCCCCGAGAGATGCCAAACGAGCAACACAGAGATAGCTTCAACACGTTTCTCTACAAACCAACAATGTCTGCCGCCTCCGTCCCTTCCTGGTAACGACTGTTTGATCATTCAGCTTTCTCGAGAACAGTACGCATTACAAACGCACTTGGGCATGCATGAACCTTGCGAAATAATGATGGGAACTTCAAAAAACCGGAGAATATGGAATAACACTAATTTCATTATATATTGTACGTAGTAAACAAGAAATAAAATCATCATATTTCTATGGATGTTATTGAAAAATGTTAAAACCTTCGAATTACGTATTCGTGGTCCAAATTGACTTGAAAGGAAAGTTATAATTATACGATTAAATGAACTTACTTGGAAGTGAAGTTCAATCGTAATTGTAATGCAGCACCTTTACGGGAGAGATCACCCGAAGTTCACCTGTCTCCATGCCAATATTGCACAAACTTTGCAGTAAAAATTAAAGCTTTTTCTTCATACCTCGGTCGAAAGTACGCACTTTCGGCCCCGGTTTCGAGGCAGAAAGTTCAAGATTCCTGCATTGGTAAAAAAAACACGCTTGCCCTCTGTGACAGTGGGCGCAAAAACTTTTTTTCTGCACTGCCGCTGATCATTTGTCTCTCACCGGGTTTTTTTGTTCAATATGTCAAAACTGTTTTTTTTCTTGGAATCGAGAGCAGTTCTTTGACATTAGGGCAGTTCAGTTTGGAATTAAGAACAGTATTTGAAATAAAATAATGAACGAAGTGATTTCCACCGATGACTCCATGGACGAGGAAGAGGTGTTGAGAGACTTTGACGCGGAGGCGGAATTAATTATACAGGCAGAAACTCTACCGAAAAAGTCGGCTGATCGATACAAACTGGTATACGAGAACTACAAGAAATGGCAGAGAGAACATCAAAGTTCTCTGTCAAATTCAGAAGAAACGAATTTGGTGGTTTATTTTAAAGACTTGACCAAAAAACTGAAGCCATCAACTCTATGGAGCATTTGGTCCATGTTAAAAAAAACGTTAAATACAAGAGACAATGTCGATTTAAACAAGTTCCAAAATCTGAAAAGTTTTGTCAAAAATAATTCTAAAGGTTATAAACCGAAAAAATCCTTAGTGTTCAAGTGGGATGAAATTGCGAAATTCATGAACGATGCATCAGACCACACACATTTAGTTTCAAAGGTAAGTATTCCCATTTACTTTTGTGAATTTCTTAATTAATTTAGATTTTTTTTGTTACACTAATTTAAGGTTATCCTTGTATTTGGAATTTGTGGGGCTCTGAGATGTGATGAGCTCATCTCGTGTCCATCAATGACACAAAAAATGATGCTCCTCGCCAGTTCATAATTGGAGAACTTTTTTATCAAAAAGTCAAGAAATACATTTTGATGAGATTCAACGAATCATTTACCGACAGATTTTTTATCCAGTACCACCATGGAAAATTGCAGCGCCAAGTCATCGGACGAAATAAAATTAGAGAAACACCACACGCTATAGCTTCCTATTTAAATCTACCGAACTCAAAATTCTACACTGGGCATTGTTTCCGAAGAACTGGCGCAACCCTTCTTGCTAACTCGGGAGCCAGTACGACCATGCTCAAGCAACTAGGCGGATGGAAGTCCACTGGTATTGCTCAAGGTCACTCTTATGTTTATTTAATTAGATTGTTAAAAATACTTATTTACAAGCAAATTAATTATAATTACATTCAATTCCCTATAAAATATCTAAATGATTTTCTTTTCTTCGATTAAATAACCATTTATAAAAAATTTACTCATTTACAGGGTATGTGGAAAATTCTTTAAAAAACAGAGAAAATATTTACAAGAGCATAACTCACGCATCGATATCTGCTCCAAATCGTTCACAACCATCAACTTCGACAACGAACCACTTAACGCCGAACATACCGACCACCAAAAATGACAACAAGTCTACAGATGCAGGAATAAGCCCAATTAACTTCTCGGATGAATTGGAGATTAATGACGAGGATCTGGCTAAAATTGATGAACTGAATCAACCGGAAGTTTTGAATAGTTCACCGACACCGTCTTTTACAACCGCGAACAACAAAAAAATTGTGATCAATAATCGACAATCGACACTGCCAACACATTTTTTGAATAAACCACCGATTAAAATTTTTTCAAAGAAATTAGAGAATAAACGACCGCAAAATGAAGCTGCGACTCATGCGAGTGAACAAATCCCGAAATTTTTGTCGACGAACCCATCCGTTGTATACGAAAACTACGTATTTCATGGAAGTACTGTGAATAATTTTTATTATTCATCGGAGCAAACATCGAAATCTTGCTCAACCAATCGATCTCATGCTTATAAAAACTGCGTATTCCATAAGAATACAGTCAACAATTTTCATGTATGTGATCCCGATAAAAAAAATACATAAATCGATTTAAAAAAATGGTACAAGTTTGAATTAATTTTTTTTTCTCAATCATGATTATATTCATTTTTCTTCATATTTCGGTCGAAAGGGCGTACATCCCGCATCGATTTCGATGTAGAAAGACCGAGATTCTTGCGACAGAGTGACGGCGGGAGGAAAAACTGTTCTCACGCACAGCTGTATGTAAAGCTGCAGAAACAGTCATCGGTGACTTGTTTCCTTTAATGTCAAAGCTGATGATTTGATGCCTGCCCCCGACCAGCCGGCACTCGCTTCGCTCGTGCCGCAAATGTCGGGGCGGGTATCAAATCATTAATCTGCCGTGAATTTATTGTACTTAATCGTACTTTCGACCGGGTATGAAGAAAAATAGTATACAGAACACGGGCAGAGGTTTGAGAGACCTGAACTGCGCAACATGATGGCCCTCGGCTTCGCCTCGGGCATCATGATGCGCAGTGCAAGAATCTCAAACTTTCTGCCCTTGTTGTGTAATATACTATTCCGTTGTTATGACATCTCTCCGACCGTGAGCTGTGCATTTCTTGTATTTATTTAACTTATTCATCATTACCTGCCATCACCTAAACCCTAGGACCCTACAGGGGTTCAGCAAACCCCACCAAATTTTCACGGCCCGCGAAAATTATGTTCCTAAATTGTTTAAATTACAATTTTTCGACGCAAAAAATGAGTATCAGATTTTTTCCCAATGTGTCATTTCATTTTTCAGAATTTGAACGTGGGGTTGAACGTAATCCCAGTGTAGTCTATTTGTCTCATACGGATAGTGTCGGGTCCTAGAGTTAATCGCTGTGGATCAATTGTACATGTTTTTACATGAAAAACCGATCCATCACATATTCAATTAACAAAGCTATCAAGCCTCGGTAATATATTGCAATCTTTTATCATGCAACAAAAATTGGCAAGACCTGATGAATTTTTTCTTAAGTATATACAATAAGTATCTGTGTACTTTCCCTGCATACTCATCGTGGATTAGAATCTCGAATCAACACAAAAAATTGTTGAAACTAAAAGACGGGACATACCCGATACATACCCTAAATATGGTTTGGGTAGCACAGATATCCACGGTTGTTGAGCCGATAATTCTATCGAAACGAAATTCTATCAAGTATTGTTGGCGTGTAATTATATCCGTCTCGTTTCAACATGTTTCGATGGGCAATATATCAGTGAATAATTGAAGTCTGTGTCCAACAACTGTCTAGTCTCGTATTCAGTCTGATAGGGTTTAGACTACGGTATAATTTAATTGTCAGAAGAAAATACAAGTGAAAAAACAGTAAGAGATAACAAGAAAGAAGTGACAGACAGAGAGACAGCGAGAGAGGAAGAGAGAGCAATAAATAGACGAAAAAAAGAGCGGAACGGGGTTACTGGAGTTGGACAGGAGAGAACCCAAAGCAAAGTACCGTATCATTATCTTCGGTTGGACGGATCTGGTAATGCGCATACTCGCGGCTGGTTCTCACGCTTACGTGTTGCATGTTAGGTTGCTTGTTTCTACATATGCATGGGTATATATATAAATATATGTGTATATGTATTGCACTCTATATTTGTGGTTATAGTATATAAGTGTCAGTCACTTTGGGCAATCATGTATGTTACGGCACATACGTGCTTATAACCAAAGGCCTACAGAAATGATTGGTTAGAAACACGATACCTAGACGGATGGATAGAGCCTGCATTTAAAGTTAATATTTCCGTTTCGATTCAATAGCACAAACAACTGAGAGAATCACTTCACGTCCGTCTCTCATAGACGTTCGATCGTTTCTCAATTGTCTTGACGTATATAACACACATGTAAAACCCAACGTGTTTACCGCGTGTTCTCTTCTATTCTACTTTATTTCACTTTGCCCAGTTATTTCCCAAACGAACGAGAAATGTCCAACTCGAATCCCATATCAATCTGACGGAACGAACCGCGTGGATAATTTATGATATATATCTAGAGAAGCGATAGTGTCTCCACGCCAGGTAATTTAAAAAGATTTGTAATTATCAAAATTACGTACCGCGCTCTCTTATATTCCGTGAAACACCGTAAATATACTGACCTGTGTATACATATACGATACGCCTAAATTCGAAGAAAACGTGATATCCCACAATGTTACACATATAAATGAAGCAATTAGAGAATCGTTGCATGTGTCTTGCTCGCCAATGACAACGAAGGAAGAAAATAGAAAACACGGTTTTGTTTTTCAGGCTTTCGCGACCGTTATCGGCGCTATTCAAATGGTAGACTTCCGGACGAATGCCGCGTTTAATATCCGTTTTTTTGACGACGTTTTGCAATCGTTGCAGCCTGATTCTTCAGGGCCGGAAAGCTTAAGTTCTGGAGCTCTCCGGGCTCACAGTGTCCTTATAATGCTGATGATCATCAGTTCTGGATCGATACTCTCTGTGTAACTGCGCGAGCCAATAGGGAGCCAGCGTTATAGTTGACCAGCTGGTCAGTTGAAAAAAAAACTGTACAAACCACGACTTTGGTTGCGATTATTTTGGGGTTTTTTTTATTTCCAAGCGTTCATGACGTTTTCGTGAATAGTAGCTGTCCGACGTGGCTGCCATGTTTAATTGGTTGAACTTGTCTTGTTTCTATCTAATATGATAGATCCCATACACGGGGTCAGTACCTATTGTTTCCTGGCATCGAACTACCAACGTCCTGAATACCAAAAAAACGCAATTGAGGAAAATTAATTACAATCATTAGAGATAAATCAAGAAAATGTTTGTATTCGAGTTCCACTGTCATGCCATATAAGTATAAGTGTGTGTGGATAAATTACATGAATGCTGTATCGTGGAATTGAGGAGCTAAAGAAAAATCCCTTGTTTGCAATGCGTAAAATAATAAATTTGGTTACCTCAAATACAAAGATAATTTTATAAAATGACATATGTTTGACATGACAGAATTTAAAAAGAGAAGCAATGTCATAAGAATCAAGGAAGTGAATCTTGCAAGAAAATATACTAGTGACATGAATTTCATAGGAAAATAAAGATCCAATATACACAACGTCATTTTGGTTCACAGGTTTAAGGTTAACCCTTTATTATCGCGTAAATACACGTATATATGTTAAGCTGAAATAACGATCGGTCACGTGAGTCCCCGTTTTCTCTTTCACCCTATCGATTCGGATTCAAATTTATTTCTCACTAGTGTTATCCCTCCTTACTCTCATTCCCACCTCGCACGACATCCCCTTTCTCTTTTCTCTTTTCTCTTTTCATAATGATTTTCGTATTGCGGTCTGGCGTGCGCTTAATAGCAGAGTCCAGCAGTGGCTTTCGTGTTTCTAGACCGTTTTCAACTGCTGCCATTCCTGCTCTATAACCCCCGTATGTTTTTTCCTACGTCCCGTAACCCTCCAACACTGCGGTCTCGACAACTCGCCGTGAATAAGCTCGAGACCCCCTTACCAAGGTCTATCATTATTAAAGTTTTGGCACGTCAAGTATAAACGTACCACGTCGCCTCCGCAGCTTTTTCACGATACTTTTTGTCCCTTCTTATCGCGCCACTATCCCCGTTTTATTACATATTATTATAATAACAGGTAATTGCTGCAATACGTTACCCAGGAGAAATTATTCATAATTCATGTACATATAGCCAATAAGTGTTTCTTTCCCTTCCGATGACACAATAAGAGTGTGCTAGAAATGTACATTAATGAATTTTACAAAATCTGCGAGATAGCTATGTTCCATTACGAACAACGATTATTCAGCGGGGAATTTTGCAATCACGTTGCAATTATAAGTATCAATTTTTTAAATATATTTTGAAAGACACCACTCACAAATTCTCACGTGTTTTTTTTTGCCATACACACTGACTATCGAAACAGATGATAACAAGCATGCAAAGAGGCAACGTCTAGAAACACCACTTCTCTTAACATTCTCTCTCTTTTTGCTACACAACACAGTCAATTTTGATAATATTCAATTCATATAACACATCCCATTATTATTCTACGCACCTTAAATATCACAACCACGAATAATAAATCATCTTGCAACAGCATTGCGTTATTGTGATAATAAATCTTGTATTTGCGCGTTACATCCATTTTGAATTTCGGAATTCTCATTCCAAATTTGAATCCGGCGACCTCAAACGCTGAAAGATACTGAGAGATCAGAGGCCTGCGGCCTCAAGTTTTCCCCTGTAGCAGAATATGCAATTCCAAAAATAATCTATTTAGTAAAAATGGCACACGTTTCAACCCAATAGTTTTTGTTTTATGTAAAGAGTGGTGATAACATTTTTCGTAAAAAGAAAGTTTATAATGTATCGTAAAACCGGTACGTATCAAGTATACGTACGTACTTCGTTAGATGATACTGTTTTTTCAGCTCCAGTGAAAATTTCTAATGAATCGATTAAGATCTGTAGAACATAATCGTCCGCCCAGCTCGAAAGAAAAAAGGTCGTAATGTAGGTTTCGAGATAAATACGTTTATACGTTAAACGTAAAGGTTTCGCGTCCCCTCCGGCAGGTTGGCGTAGAACAGACTAAACGCCCGGAAATAAGGATTATGAAGCATGACAAATTCTTCATCACACTTGGCTGCAGTAACATAGGGGCGAAACATCATCAATAAAAATCCACCCCATCAAAGTTGTCATTTAAACGTGTGAAGCAACGCAATCCTTTTGATGCTTTAAATGTTACTAACGTAGCTTACAAAAAAATATAACGACAGATTTTACACAACGATATGAAGAACACCGCATACGTAAATGTTTTGAAAAGTATCCGTTAGAAAATTCAGTTAGCGAAAAATTGGCTTCTTTTCTTTTCACCATTTTTTGCGTAGCTTCGCTACCATGCACACTGTACAGTCATATATTTGTTACCTTCCAGTTATTTCGCTCGAGCGTGTACATATTTGCGAGACGAAAATCCCTCGCATCTTTTCTCGATGTTAAGGGACAAACAGGCTAAAAAGGTAAAAGAAGGAGAGAGATACTGTAGCACGCTGTTCTGCACCCTTCTCATACTCCTCTTCTCCTTCAACGTAGTTTCTTGCTATTTTCTTACGAACCTCAAGCTTCCGACGTTGAACTGGACAAGTCAGCCACTCGTGCATCGGTTATGCGAAGAAGCAGCCGTCCGAGCAAATTATAACGGGTACAGGAGCATTGTTTGAAATATACGGATATGTTGGATATAATACAGCTCATTCATACAGGCGATTTCAGGTGGAATTCAAATGACTGGAATTTTCTTTGTTCGACTCGCATATTGTAAGTTAAAAGACTTCATTAGAAAGTATTCTTCATACATTTTCAAAACCATGCATTCTTTTCATTAATGTGAATCATTTCAACGAAAAACAAAGTGGACTGAAAATTTATTTCTAAAGAAATCAAGTTTGCACGAAATGACCCTTATGTTTGTGTGTGAGGATGTGCGGGCGCGCGCGTGTTAGTCTACATATAATATATATATATACATACTGTATATGCTTTCTATATGTATGCTAAGGGCGAATGGAAGGGTGGTATCCAAGGAATAACAGGATGCACCGGATGTACGGTGGACATCGTTATCCTCGCGAGCCTCAGTTGCTATCTCGTAACAAAGATATGACATGTTAGAGAGAGCGGGAATAGATGGTTTACTATATAAGTATGATTCATCCATATCCTCCCCATAAAATCATCCTAGCTTGGTTTCATCGTTTTTCGTTTTTTCCTCTCTCTCTCTTTCTCTCTCTGTCTCTCTCTCCCTCTCTCTTTCTTTGTCCTTCCTCTCGCATTTGGTCTTTTCCATTTTTCTTAGAGGATGCAATGCGACGATATTCATATTTCTCTCACCCATCCCTCCTTGTTACTCCTCCACTACCGAGACGCTTCCTTTCCGACTACAAGAAGACGGTTTATTGTCTATTGCATCCTGTTGTAATTTCGGCATAGAGTGCTATTTATATTTTTATGTAATCCAAACTTTATGTGCCATCATTTTTTCTATTCTATCCTGAAAACTAGCCGGCCACTACACTTTCGAGTACATTATGTTGCATTTGGTAGACAAGATTGATATAAATAAGTATTATTATTGGTCGATACATGTAAACGATTTGTTATTCGTGAATATTTACTTTTATACACATTTTATTTAAAAAAATTAGGTTTGTTTTTACGGAACACGACAAGGTTCGTCATTGCCTCAAGTCCGTGTCTAAATATTATTCTTTTTTTAAAGTTTCTTTTTACTGAATTTGGACAAGGTTATAACTATTTCGAAGTTGTTTATTTCGGATTTGTGCGAATCAATAACGAAGCGATTTTGATTATGGCTATGTCGTTTTTTTAATAAATGATGCATTAATTGCAAACATTCTCATGACGTCGAGGGCTGCGTCACAGCCAACAATACGAACGGAACGCTGCTGCATTTGCTTCGTTTTCTATGACGTTTCATGTTAGGTTAGATCGATAAATTCCATATATAACCGGTGACTCATGCTTATTCTTTAGCGTAAATTCCATTCTTCAATATCTCGTAGTCGCAATGTATAGTTTTATTTTACTTCATCACTTTGCTATAAACCGAGATGCATTTTCAAATACGGAAATGCAATACGCCAGTTTCTCATATGCACATTATAACAAAAAACACGATTTTTAATATCAGCTTTCTCTACAAAATTATCGATAACCTGTCATATTCTTCCAGAGTCTGGTAGATTGGAAATTGTAACATAACATTGCTGAGAATGGCGAATTTATCTTCTAGTCAGAGTTTAGAATTCTTCATTGGATCGCATAGTTCTACTTGTTTCCGTATTGGTATTTTTCGGCCGAGCTAAATATAGGGGATGTACACCCTCAAATTTTCGCACCTATAGATTTTCTTGTTACGTATACCGCTTGCGAGCCAAGAGCGCAAACACAAGAGGGGTTGTACGGTAAAAGCTTGAACGAGATGTCGTGATAATTACCGTCTGGCTAACGAACTGGTATAATATAATAATGCGTCCCTTTTACCGTTCGTCCTTTCACGTTTATCTTTCTCTCCGCTTTTCTCTTTCCCTCCGTCTCTCTCACACGTTTCTTCTAGTTCCTGCTGATCCCTCACGCTCCTTCAGCATGCCAATATATATACACATCTTTTTCGGAGGATGGACGCTGGAGAAACGTATGAATGATAACGACGAAGAGACGAAGGGAGTAGGGAAGCCTTGTGAGAACGTAGAGAGAACCTCACGCGATTTAATGAACATTACGTTGTTAGCCTACTGTATTACGAGAGGAAGTGTGTTAGAAGGGACGTATGAAAAGCTGCTGGTTCTTCCTCGCGTGATGACGTGTTGAAAAGCGTCCGACCTCAACGAACAAGTACAACGAGAATGACGATAATATGGGCATTGGTATATAGCGGGCCATGCTGTGGGTACCTTTCACAATGTGTTGGTACGGCGAAAAACGAATGGACCAAAAGGAAAAAGAGAGATGAGATGAAAGCGCCTTTGTGGGTGAGAATGCTTCCAATTTGTCTGCTGTTAGCGCGGATTACAGGGCGCCAACGAGTGTACCCATGCCACGTACGTACCTTTCCGCTCTTTGCACACATACCGCTAACTTTGACGTAATACGTATACGCGAATCGTATAGCCATCCATACCTGTTTGTCATCCCATCGATTTGTGCGTCCATCCTAACAAGAATCCAAGAGTCATTTCGGACTAGAGATGGTCAAAAAAAGTCCCTTGCAATTAGTGATCGTTTTTGTCAGCAAAGAGGACCACCCATATTGTTTTACCAACTGTTAACTGAAAAAGCAACCGGCATTTACAGAACGTCTAGAGACATTCAGAAATAAATTTAGTTGATCTCTCCATCGCGTGATGTAAAGTTTATTCTTATCGTGCTAGGGACTATATTTTTAGGCTTTCTTTCGTCATACACGCTTGGAGCTGTTACAAGGGTTGTGACTGAATAATGCTTTAGAGTCCATCGGTGGGCACAAGAACAAATAAGAAGAAATGCAAACAGATTTATCAGACAATACGCGTGCTACATACGAACGTATGATTATCGAGTGGTTTCTAATTGGAAACGAGAAAAGTCCTGTACGACGCAGTAAGGTGAAGGAAGCAGAGGCTTTTAACGCAGCAGCGAAAGAAATAGACAAAGAAAGTTACATAGAGGAAGAGTCTGACAAGCCAAAGGTCGTATACAACGCTATCTTAACGTAGAGTATTATTGGAGTGACGCTGTTTTGTTTGCAAAGATGGGATACAAAGGTATATAACGGGGTGCAAGCACATGTAAAAGCCACGTATATACACATATGTATATACTTTATTCTGCTGGGGGTGATTATACAGCCCTCTGCGTTCCAAGCCCTCGTTTCTTTCGTCCTTCAGGACTCTTCTCGGTTCTCCTCCCGATAAGAGACAGGCTGGGGGCTTGGAGAGCATTCTGACTCGTGTCCCTCGACTTCTCGTTACGCACATGCTAATTTCTCAAGGGCACCATGCGTATAGGATCCCTCGACTCGTTAAGCTGATGACACGACATTGTCGTGCGCAAAAAATTCTTCTAATTTGCAAAAATATGTGCAGAACTCCAATCTCTTGAATACATAAGATCCGCGAGATTCACATCGTATGAAAATGCGATGAGAATAATGCATACCCACAACATGCATCCCCAACGGATGACATAATTTGTTCTGATAACTATATGTGCATTGTAGACACGTTCTTTCCAACGAACGGTATACGCAACATCTTTAGGTAGAGGTGGGAAATAATTGCAGAACATCGCGGAATTATCTCAGGAAACTCGAAAAACGTGGAACGAAAACACACGGCATAAAAAGAAAATATTCAAGGTGTCCCAGCAGAAGCGTTGGTCTTCCTCGATTTTTTAATATTATGATGATTTTATGATATTCGATGATTTTATATTATTTTTACAAGTCGACCAATCAGATGCGCGTGCTCCGATTGGTCGACACCTCGCGGTAACAATTACACCTGCGCGGCACTCACGGACGTAGAGTGCGCCATTACGAAGATGACCATCCCTTCTGAGACAGCCTGTATACATCATACAAAATGGCGTGATACGATATTCGAAGGTCGAGTTGTCTGGTAAGCGTTAGTTCGGTGGTAAACGCACGGCCATTAAGCTTGCCAACAAGCTTAAGCAGCGCGTATAGTACATTCGTACAATATACATGTAGTCATAAGCTATTCAAACACCTAAAGTAGTACTCATCCGTGTTTATTCGGAATCGACGAAACCATCAATCACGCAACTTTAATCTCACTGTAATGAGTTCATGATTTATGCCCAAGCTTAAGTATCTATATTCATGAAACTTGTAATAATAATAACGAAAATAATTATACCTCTATTGAATAGCCATACGTTTATAAAAAAAGACCGTAACCAAATTTTTCAACTTATAGTAGGATACCTGGTAAAACGAAACATTTATAAACAAGCTTATCCGAACCATGGGAGACCTCTTCTGTCCTCCATCTACACATATGAATGCGTACACAACAATGATAATAATAATTATGTCAGTGTTTAACGAGGAACGTGCGCAGATGAACAGAGCTACGGTCGATGATAATAATTTGCGTGTGATTGGTGTGAGGAAAATACAGGAAGAGGAAGAGAGAGAGAGAGAGAGATGAAATTGAAAGGCAAGTGAGAGAGAATATGAACGAGAAGGCTGAAGGGATATATGCTAGGTCGTACGACTCGTGCCCATCGTGTAAGAAGAGCGATGGTAAAAGAAGGAAAGAGAGAGTGAAAGTGAAACAGAGAGAACACCCGGAGGGGTGAACGGGCCTTCGTTATCGGTAGCCCTCAGGGGTAGAGTGAGTCCTCATTAGAGCCTATGTGAGCAAAACCGTAACTCCCCCTGACCCTTCATGCGATCCCCCCGCGTCATCATCCACCATCTCTCTTCGTCCTGAATATAGCCTCGTTGGTACACCACCGACCAAACGAATTCTCCTTCGTGTTCCAACTATACTTCCAATCTCAATTCGTCGGTCCACCTTCGTTGCTTCACCTGCCTTTTCCTCCTTTCTTTCCCATCCTCGCAAGTTCCTATCACCCCCAATCTTTTGTCATTCTCTCTGATTTTTTTCGTTATCACAATAATATTATTCATTTGCTCATACGGAAATATTTGGTGAAGACTCTTGTCAGTTTCCACACGAAATGTAATTTAGATAATGACATTTTGTTTTTCCTTCGAGTGATATAGGTATTAATAGGTGATAGAGGCATTAAATCTTATGGGACCTAAAAAACCTTCACCCAGGGGAAGCAAATAATAATCTGTGGACTCATATAACGCAATAATTATATACTGGGAGGCAAGAAACGAAACGACCCAATTTCCGACAAGTGTGAAGTTGACTACACCAGTTGAAGGTGAAGGCGGACATCGCACGATGTCTGAAATCACACACACCCCTTGCTACACACTTTATTTTTCGTATCATCTGTACTGAAACCGAGAGTTTCAACGACTGCTGTTAGGAGACAATTTTGGAACGGTACCGCAACAAAAATCAGAATAGTTGATAGTATAACAATAACACGGATATTTCGAGGGTTAAAATAAACAAATTCGGCTTCGGCAGAATATTTTCCACCCTAGGGCAGAAAACTCCTCATCAAACTTCTGAAATTCGCTCGATCCAGTTGGCAAATAGGCGCCTTGACACTCGCACTTTGAATGCAGGTAAATATAAAAAAACATATGTATATAATGCCTCAATTTCACACGTTTTGCTAAAAAAAAATACACGTATAATTCAACGATCTATGTAAGCACAACTATCGTTCGCGATTCTTAACCGTGAATGTAGTGCGGGTGTATAAAAAAAGCAACGCGAGAAGGATCTCTCAGCCACTTTGTGTTCCTTGCTTTATTCGTCCTGGCATCAATTTTAATGAATTTTGCTTCGCAGTATACGAATTTTTAGGTGACAATGAACAAGCGAACAATTTGCCAATAAATACAAACGTATAAATTCTATGACGTATTTATCAATGTAACAAACACCCCTTCCGTACAGAGGTGGACCATGTTTCCTCTGTGTCATCAAAGCCTATACACTGTTGTTTTTTTCTCTCCAGACTCGTGGTTCAATGTGTGCAATCACTCTCTGTCAGGTTATACTTTTCAGTTCTGCAAATTGTGTTTTTTTTTTGCCGAACGACCATTTTCTGTCTCCCTAGCCACTCTGATGTGAGCCTGTACGAATAAAGCCCCATGAAAAGTTATACCTACCTTTTGTGTGCATAGGTGTGTGTTTTTTTGAACCCGCACAATCGTGTTTTCTGGCAATCCGATATGCCATGAATACAGCACAATATATGATCCTCCACTAACGTATACAAGTCAGCGTATCAATTGCCTCTGGTTCAGTGGAAGCTCCGTGAATCTGATTTTTTTTCGAAACTGCAAAAGAACTTTTTCCGTTCCGATCATTGTTATAATCGTGGGTGTAGATGGAGGGACCATGTGACTGGCGAATAGTACCGTTCTCACGATTCAGCCCGATCGAGGAGCGAGAGCTGTTTTTGGCGACGAATGTATGGTGGCGAGGCGGAACAGACCCGGGAGCGAGAACAAAAATGTCCTGACTGCGGAAAACGTAACGCACTGGACCAGTAGCAGAACCCACAAGGCCCGAGGAATAATTTTCCATAGAAACAACTTTTCTATGGATCATCCATTTTTCCAATCGGCCTAACAGTTGGGCAACTAATAATTGGTGGGAATATCGATCGTTGATTTGTTGAAGAGAAAGGCGAGAAAGGGGAAAAGAGCAGATAAGGTAAATGTCCCTATTACGGAGCGTGTCCCTATTATGGCGTATACATGCATAATTTTAATTATAGAAAATTTGAAGGAATTAACCGCAACAGAGATTAAGTCGTAAAAATCCCTAAATTTGTCTCCTATTTAAAAGAAAATAACTCGTAATTGTCTTTATTCCCTGGGCTCTGCAATTAATATTTTTAAAATCGCGCCCCGTACAGTGCAGCTCTCTAGAGTGCGATTGACTCATCATTAGAAGACAGCAGCGCATGCGGAGTTTACCAATATTGAGTATATTATCGAACCGGCGAGTCAGAAAAGTTTAAGAAGTGAAATACATCGTTTTTTGTAAACAATTGAAAAATAAAAATGCCATCTAGAACGAAAAAAAGACGGCAAGGACGTATTCAATTGAATTTTAAGATGCGCCGTAACAGAGACAGCAATAAATCTTATCGTCTGTATTACGGCGCACATATTTATATGAATTGGGTTAGAATGATCGAATTTTGTTTACACTGCTTAAAATATGTTTACTTTGATACTCCAGGTATATTTATTCAATTTTTTGCAATTGTACTTTACTATTGACAGAATCACTCCTTAAAGAAAAAAAGAAAAGAAGCTCTTGCCCAAAAATTTCAAAAACAAGAAGAATTAATGAAAACAAAAGAGAAAAGGAAAGCTGCAGCCCAAGAATTAGATAAAAAAAACAAAACAACGAAAATTAGATGAGCAGACGTAATATGTTATAGCCAGTAATGTATATGAAGGAAAATATCGATCGATAAATGAATATGAAAATGTTTCATAGCCTTATTCAAGTAATTTCTAATAAATTTCGAAGTGCGCAGTAACTGGGACGTTACATGCTCTGTAATATGTCCCGAGATATCAGTGATGCACCATAATATGGTCTTATTCATAGGTTCGCAAAATTAAAAAAATTAGCAGTCATAGTTGATATTAATTAATTCTATGCGCATTAATGTAAACAGTATCAATTAATTCTTCTGATCGATCCTTTCGTTTTAAGTTTTCGTCAGAATTTCGAAATAATATCTCCATTAACCCAACGGTCTGACCTTACATGCTCCGTAATAGGGACATTTACCTTAGAGCTAGAAATGATGACAAACAATATAAGCAGAGCTTGCTAACTCAACTCAAACTCAAGCTTTAAAATCATGCGATCTAACCAGTATCCAATAGTTCAATGTCTGCACGATATTCTTTTGATTTCTCCGACACGAGATTGTTGGATTCTCAATTGATATAGTATACCGAGTTTTATAACGGTGTCTGTTGTTGCATACCGGAATAGCAAAACGTACAATATTCTTTGTGAAAGTTGAAATACAAAATACTACTCAGCAGATATGCATACTGATATTATATGAGTAATGCTGTTTGCTTGTTTCCTGTTCACGGCTAAACAGCTAGATATCGCTTCATGGACATTGATGGAATCCAGTTTGAATTGAGTATACTTTCGGAAAATTCATTCAATCACAGCGCGGCATTATACAGTTCGTTTTGATCATTGAGAACAATTTTTTGTACACTTTTTAAGAATGTTGCTTGATAAAAAAATCCACCTGTTCACGGACCCCTACGAACCGATAAGAAAAACATGTAAAGTAAGAACTCGAAAACAAATTTTCACAAGAAAGGGAGAAATAGGATACCTAAGTGCAGGGGATGGTGCGCCTCTGAAGCATTGGCCGTTAGTCTAAGAAAAGGGAAAACTGGAATTGAGATGAAACGTTGTTGACGTTAATTTTGCCATGCTTATAATTCTCAAAACACCACTTCACCGAAACTTTAAATTACGCACGGAAGTAAAATCAGTCAGTTATAAAACTGCCAGAATCTAGCCAAGAAGAACATCCAAAATCAATAGAATAGAAAAAGTAAAAGTTGAAATTTGATGGTACAATATCAAGATTTTTGTCACGCAAGTCTAAAATTCGTCAACAGTAAATCTGCTGATACAGGTTTAACTGAGAAACGGCGGTATCTGCGAGGGTTTCCTTTCCTACCTACTTTTTCGATTACCCGATTTCGTCGTGCCGTTTGTACTGATAAATCATTTGCGAGTTAATTGTCTGCTTATTATTTGTAAAGTATATCATTTTTTTCCAGAATACAGACTCTCCGCCTGAAATGAAATCCAAATTCGTCTTTTCATTTATTTTTGCATCTCTCAATCAAAAAGGCCCATCTATTCTAGCAGCCGAAAGGCTAGGGCAAAAAAGGGGGAGAAGTGTAAATACTCGGTTTTGAAATCTTGAGGACAATTCGATCTATGATTTGGATCTGTTTTTTTAAGATAATACGCACTTTTGTAACAAATCGTTATTTTGTTTTGTGTCATTATGTTAGATAGTTTTACATGATAACCCATTCGTTTGTTCCGACTGATTTAAGGTAGATACTCAATTTTGAGTACGTTCTCTTGCGATGATTCATGTTCATGTCAAACGAAACATTTCTTGTTTTGTTTTGATATGGCGCACAAATGCAAGTCTGATCAGATGAAAAAAAAAAGATGTCGCTGTTAGGAAATCATAAGATTCCGCAAATATCGTATTGCCGAGTGCGGTGACTCTTGCCGTACATCTACATTACACAAAACGGATGATAGTCTGGAAACAGTGGAAAAGCACTTTGTAGACGAAGTGCCGGAATTCTTGTACTTTCTTTCTTCCTTCCTTCGGTTCCATGCCGTGCACCGCCGCAACGACATAGAAAGATGAAGAGAGAAAGTGAGGGAAAGAGGTTGAGTACTCGAGGATCGGGGTCTGAGTACACAGAGGGTGAAATCGGAGGTGGAGGAAGCACACGTACATCGCTAATCCGTCACTAACGAGCCACCCGCCTGATGGGGGCAGCATTGGCGTAACCACGACAGTATTTCTATTTCGCAAAGCACGTACATCTCATAGCTTTTATACGTTCCATTTTTCAACTCCGCCATGGGTTCTCAACTAAGCGTTGACTGCATTTGAAGTCTTTTTCCGTGGCAAAACCATGACGAATTGTCCGAAGCTGCATCACCACATAAAAAGTACTTTTTCTATTTATAAGATTGTGAATGAATTCATTTTTTTCCAATCGCAGGAGCAAAGACAAACATATGATATTCGGTTACATTTCATATACGTTAGATGGTTTACGATTACGATACTTTTCTGTAATAATTAACCGTTATTGCTTGTTTTTTTATTTTGATTTTTTAATTTTTGAAGAGTAGTTGTTTCTCACCGGTGATCCACCGAAACCAAAGTTCGTTTTCAATATAATTCGCGTCCACACACGGTGACGCCATTGGAACCACCAATCTAAACCAATCCAATCTACACTGCGGGTCCGCGGGGTGGCCAGGACTTGGCTACGGGGGTGTCGAGGGGTTAGCAGCCCCTAATTGGCCCCCACAGCCACCATCCGTTCGTTCCTTACCTTGGCTTGACTATAGGACACCCTACCTTCATCATCCCTCTGCCCATAGTACTAGCCAGGGTTGCAGAGCGAATAGCACGTCATACCGAGAGTGTAGAGACTCGCGACTCTTAACTAGGGACTCTCGCTCACGAATCAGAGAACAAACGTCGGGGAGGCGTGAGAGGGCTTACACCCTTAACGAGAAGACAGAGATAGGATGAGATAAAGCGAGAAAGAGAAGAAGAGAGTGAAGAAGAAGATGACTGGAAATACCGGGTTATCGACCACGATTATCAGCTCGGTATGACTATCGCCAAATTTTTTTTACGAACGGATTGATATGCAGTGACGATTTTTTTCGAAAAAGTCCTTCATTCCTTCAGAATGCTTTCTTCACTTTACGTAATATTACAGAGGTAAGTTTTATGTCATTTAACTAAAAAAGTAAGAGTGCGAAAAATATTACGCTTTCTGACTTCGTTATAATTTCGAACTTTTTGTTACCTCAAAGTCTGGGCTGGTACACAACGTTCATGGCCGGTATTTTCATTAAATTCTTTTGAGGTCGTAGTAGATGCGAAAAAACTCGCGAAAAAAGTCTCGAGCTTGGTCGAGAGGCAGGCATAAATCTAACGATGCTCTCTGGACTCGAGGGCTTGCGCGTGTTGTATATGAATACAGGATAACCAGACTATTGGATCGATAAAATATATATATATATATATTATATTGCATAATAATTTAAGCAAAACAATACCACGAGAGAGAAAGTACACGGAACGAAAAATTTATTTGGTGGTAGGAACAAAAAGGAAGGAGGTAGAGTGGAATTAAAAGTAAAGGGCCGAAGTTCCTGTGGTCAAATGCACTAATGTGGTTGACCACGCGCTTTCATCATATGGCTCTTCGCAGGGAAGATCATTAAAAGAATATTCACGTCCTTAATAATTTCCTAAAGACAATTGATATAATACGGTCGTACGAGAGATTCGACAAATCATCGCTAAAACCTTATAGATATGTATCCTTGAAGTTATAAATTATATTCTTTTTTATTCTCTAAACCACTTATTTAGAGTTCTAGCAGCCCGTTCACATAAATTCCACCATAAAGTAACATAAGTTTAAATTTCATAAGGAAAAAAAGCAGTAGACGGGACACAACACGAACGGTCACCAATTTGCGGATATGCATTGCAAAACTATTACATTTTTTAAGAGAACGATACAAAAAGAACAAGAATTCTGTTAAGGGCTGTTTGTGGTGGTATGGAAACGATCGCATGTCTAGCATCGTCTTCATATTCCCCTGGTGTATAATTCGAATGATTGGCTCTTTATTGCCGCCTCGACGAGTTCGTGCACGGAGCAGTTGGAGTTTCACCTGCGATGAAAGTAAGTAAAGCGGGGCCGAGTACGAAGACAAAAGTAGGGACAAACCTAGAGAACTACGGGACTTATATGGATGAACTCGCAGGTCAACTGCGTGTGTATAAGCACAAAAAGTGCATGGGGTGGACGAGAGATGGAGATGGCAAAAAAAAACGAGAGGGAGTGCTTTTCGTGTCTTGACAAGTACGATGAAACACCGATGAATAATTAAGTGCCGATAAGCATATAGATATCTAGATTGACCTTCTTTCATTCCCTGACGGAGACGACAAGCACGCGACCGTAAATCGCCAAGAATATATAGATATATTTATATATGTATATTATGTATGTATAGTCATACATATTGCAGAAGTATATAGAAAAAACTCTCAACCTCCCTGTTTCCGCACCCTTCCTTCATCGTTGGTGACTCATTTGCCGCTCTATCTTGAATCCTCGTGTATAGACACAAACGTTTCATAGCTTGTCGATACCTCATTACAACCAACAAACGGTTCAATGGCGCCGTTTGCTGGTTACGATAAAATGAGTCCTTTATTGTCCCTTCGACTCGCCGATAAAAATTGTTGAAAAAGTTTTATGAACCAGCTCAGCAGGGTGATGAACGGCTCAACACTTTCGGCATGGATACGAGAAGAATACCAAAACATTAGTAGAAATGCCAAATGAGTGCGGGCCATATACAAAGTCCTTACTTTAGATATGAAATTACTTCAAACTGTAACGTAATACATTGACCAAATTATCCGCGCGGTGTAGAAATTGTCCATCAGGGTTGTAAGATCGCACAATCCAGTGACGCGGATTCTTCAGTACGACCCGTGTAGAAATTTTGATCGGGAACAAGTCAGGCCCAGTACTGGCTTTCCCGATTTGATATCGGGGCATAGCCAGGCTAGCCAGGCCGGGATCCGGCTAGCAATGTAACGGGTAATAAGTCAGGGCCTGGTTTGATTTCCATACACCGGGAAATAATCGGGAAATGACCAGGGCCTGATCAGCACCCGCTCAGAACAGTAAGCCGGGAAATAGCCATGCCCAGCCATGGCCCTTACTTGGTTTTCAAATGTCATTCCATGCCACAGCCCGGTTGGAATCCGACCTGAGACTTAATATGAAATCATACACATTTGTGTAGGGAAATAAGGAAGTAGAGCACACGGAATAAATTGAAACATAAAATTCAAATGTAAGCAAGATCATATTTTTAATTCTATTCTTCCCTTGTCGCACTGCCTTACCAACGAATGTTGCGCGTTAGGCGCAACGAAGGCGAGCATATCGGGAGTATATGTATATAACTCAGAACTCAGAATTGTATTCATGGAAATCCCGACCAGGCCATGAGCATTTTCTGACATGGAAATATTGACGAGAATATCCCGATTTTCCCTATTTGCCCCTTACCAGGCCCCTACCTAAAAACTAAGACCAGGCCAAACCAAGGAAATCCAGACCAGGGCCCGGTCTAAAGTCGGGACGTCCAGATCAAATTTCTACACGGGGATTGCCAGATAAATTTATCGCCAGCGAACTCGGGATCAATAATGAAAGAAAATGGTATACTCACGAAAATTTAGCAGCAACTTTAACTTTGTGCAGCTGCACAGATTCAAGGCACAATCAAAATATATCGATATTTCACGCGAGAGAGTCTACCGTTTTTCACAATCGCGATAGTCGTGGTTCATTTCGACGTGGATAAGTCTTCCACGAAACCGAGTTGCGATCTTGGCTTTCGCCTTGACTAATCCTTTGTGAGCTATGACTTTTACGAAGTAACTGTACGCGTTAAATAGTTCTCCTTTCCGTCGTTTCCCCTACGCAGTATGAAGCGAGGAGAACGATTGATTTTGGAGTATTCGGAGTAGGCTTGATCCTCTTTCGTTCCGGGGTCATCATATCGAGCTAGCATCGAAAACTCTCATTATCCGGATATATCATTGACTCCCAAATCATTTTGTCCATCGTTCATGACTCTGGCCAACTCTGAATTCGATTAATTGTCATTCCTGGAGGGAAATTCATCGAGCAGCTTCGAGGTGTTCCCGGTACGAGGAAAGCGAGCCCCTATTTCCGCCACACCAAATAATAAGCCAAGTCTTTTTTAATATTTTATAAATTATAGCGGACCTGACAGACGTTGTCCTGTACACGCGTCTTGATAATTCGGAAATTAATTGAATAAACAATTTGAATTGAACGGAATTGTAAATCTAAACCATTCTCGAATCCCCTTGAACACACATAAAAAATGTCATTAAAATCGGTTCAGCCGTTTAAGAGGAGTTCAGTGACAAACACACGCACAGAAGAAATATATATATAAAGATAAGTATCCGAAGAAATTATCCATCAAATAAGATTTGTATAGATAAGCTACTATCTCAGCAATATGTATATATATGTAATCATGTTATTTGGTGAATGAAAAATATAAAACTTTATAACTTTTAGACTGTAAGGTGAGCGAGTTCAAACTTCGTTGTAGAACCTAACGAAATTATAACTATGCATGATATGACACTCATTCCAAAAGAAAGATTTATAGCTCGATAAATGCTGTATTACTGAATAATAGAGATGTAATATAAAGCGACGTGTAATATAAATTCATTCGAATTTTCAAAGTAGATAATTCGTTTTTACCAATTTAAAGTCAGTGTGAGAACTGGGCCGATATAAATAGTTTTTAATATCGCTTAGAGACTTTAGGAAGCTCACAGCAATATACGTAAAAGCCAAAGTAAGATCCATTTGTAAACTTAGATATCGTTATAGGCCAAGCGATAGAGATTTTTCCGTAAAAAACATAATACCAGGATATCGACCGCGCCATTATACCCGTTTCTGCTCTATTGCTTGGCTTGTTAGAATAAAGACAGGCATATAAAAGCATATGGGTATGAAAGGTTCTGAATGGATTGGAATGGATTCAAGTAATAGAAGCTCAAGATCAGAAAGAGATGTGCTTTCTTCTCTAACATTGGCCAATTTATTTATTGTTTATCATGATTAGAGGCATGCGATACATCAATTAAGCAGGTAGATTTATACAACACATATGTATGTGTGCATACAAAATGGCACGTGCCATACAGGGTGAATATCGCAGATATATCAGACGTTCGCTAAAAGCTAAAAGCTTTCCCATATTTCATTAGTCCTCACCCCCTGCAATATATGTATATGGACATATGTATGTATATTTTGGTTCTACACTACAGATCGAGTAGATTTCACCCGCACAGAATCTCATCCCTAACACTCTCTTTTCCTCTTGCTTTCTCTTGGTGGCTGCAGTGTCGATCGAGGACATGCTTCTGCAATGGACCGGACGGGACAACGCATCGGCGAGTATACACGTATGTACGGAAGATACACTGACTCATTCATCGAATTAAGATAAAAATAAAAATAACAGTGACAAAGGCACCAAACAAGTTTTCCTGTAAATTTATTGAATTATTGCAAAAAACGAAGGTACAACGTGATCAAATTCCTACATATTTTGAACCTTTCCTCCTTAGTATTTTTGGATATATTACAAACTCTTTGGCTATGATATCATATGCAGCGTTTCCAGTACTTTAAGACTCTCGGAAATCTTTCGGCGGCATGGACCATCGAACGGAATAGGCTAAATTCTACACTATTAATTACGCTCATTCTTGATATCACAAAATCTCGCAATAATTGCCCCTTACTTTTGTGGGAGACGTAAAAAGGATGACCTACCTATAATTATTAACACAAATATATAACATATATATGTTTTTGATCGTCTACCGTTTTCTTAGCCAGTAGGGTCCGTTTAAAAAAATCTCAAGTGTACTTGAAGCCTTGACGAATAAATTAAAGTGAATATAAGATCGTTAACACAGTCAAAAAAATCTAAGTATAAACAATTTTTCCTTTTTTCAAAAACCTAATCTGCGAAAAGATCACTGTTTAACGAACTTCTGACCAAAAATTGCACGTATATATTTCTGAATAAGCTGAATGTGGTAGAGAATTTAACGTAGGGTCAAGTGGACCCTGCGTGTACCCGAAAGGATATGAGGTATTTACTACTCTGTAAACTTTCCGCGAAATTTCTGAAGTTCACTTTGAACCAACCTATATTTACATATGTACGAGTTACGTGTATACCATTTTCATGAAAAATGTCTTTCCCTTTGCAATTTTACAGCAAACAAAGATGATGAGTTGTCATTTTTTACTAAAGCGGAAAGCACAAAGGCTCATTACAGGACTCTCGACAATACTTATCTATCATGAACAGTTTTTGGTTCGGAAACCGGAAATGAGAGAGCGGCTAGGTATATCTTGATATCGTTTAGCGCCGACGTGACTTACTGGCGCCGAACCAGCAGCAGGAAGAGGTGTTGGAAAACTGTACAAATAACAGATAGTATGGCATACACGGATGATAGGACGGTGTAAAATCCGTTTTATAAAAAGATTTCTCGTACAGATTAAAATGTAATCCAATTTAGATTCAATTATTGATATGCGTTTTAACTAATATCATTAAGGGTATAACGGAAGCAAATAGGGATTGAAAAAGGGATTGAGGGATGGATCAAGGGGAATTCAAGTGATTTTACAGATACAATGGAAACGGGATACAATGAGCGAGGAAAAATGAAAACACGACAGAAAAAAAGAAAACATAGCGAAGAGTAGATAGTACAAACGTTGAAATGACGAATTACGCTATGACTAACACACTTTCAACCCTGTCGTCGAACAATTTCCTCAGATAATCGTTGATTCTAAATTAGCAGCAAAAAATCCAAGCAACGGAAACTTTATAGAGGAATATGTTGGTCTCTCGATGCATCATGAATTTAACGTGTTTAGCACATAATAGCATTAATTGAATTTGAATTATATTGCATTTTAATCTATAAAATATCAATTCTGGAGCGTAGAAATAAAGTTTGTTTCTGATTTTTTAATACATCGATCATTACGAATACTTCTTTGTACGAATCATCTGCCATGCTAAGTGTGACGAGAATTCTAAAATATGTTAAAATCGGCAGTCATGTTTTCGATTAATTTCAGGAATAACCCACTGTTTGAGGTAAATCATTTGTAAATTTCTACAGTAGGAATCTTTAATTTGTTGTATTGACTGCGAGTATTTCTAATTTTTGTCGATATCTCATTCTCAATATTTGTTTGTTAATCGGTTTGTAATGTTGTATATCGTTACATTTCGGTTTCTGTATTTTCATCTATATTATATACGAGCGAACCGTTCCTCGCGATTGCGTCTGCGTGGAATTAGTATTCTACACTAATTCCACGCAACATACTAATACGAAAACGAATTATCACAAGAAAACGTACTCCGAAGTAAGTATATAACATAATAATTTTAATCAAAATCAAATTCAGCCTCGCCGGCCGTTTATTTCCCTTTATTTACTCATATTCTTATTTTCTGTGTCTTCAGATTAGAAACGAAGAGAAAAGGCTTATAATATTTAGACGGCTATTCATTCAGACTTAAGGTTGCATCATGTATTTTACTAAATGGAACTTGTTAACTTTTACTGATGGAATTTATTTAACCTATGGTATATTTTGTTGAATAACGAAATTGCGATCCAATCCATGTTATTCGAAATGATAAGAAAACTGGCGCCATCCATTGAGAAGCTGAGGCAATTCATAAAAAAAACGTCGCGTTAGTCGAAAACAATTGCGGTAGGTAATTCTACGGAACTATGTATTTGAATTTTGTCTCGATTGTTTCGCAACGATCAAAAACAAACATTGAACGATGTTCAGTTAATGTCCTAATTTACGTTCTTTTTCCAAGTCCTGTACTTTTTGACCAAGCCCATTGGCTTTTGTTTGTGCATCCTTCCTCATCTCATCTACTCTTTTTTTACATAGGGAGAGAGAGAGAGAGAGTGAGAGAGAGAGGAGGGGAGAGGGAGGGAGGGATCAAAAGAGTAAAGGATCCACTATTAGGATCGGAAATGTCGTATATCCAGCCCTATTCGTGTTGGAGGCGAAGCGATCGTCTCCCGACGATCGAGTTGGATGAACCGTATGTCCACAAATATACATATACAGAAGCCCAGAAAATGGCAGTAATTCTGCTCGTACGGCGGTCAAAGGTCCAGCATTCGGTGGGTCGGGAGGGATGTTCATAGATAGCGTTGAAAGAGGAAGATAGCTATAGAGTTGGTAGATGGAGGAAACTGTCGATCGAACGAGAAAACGCAAACACGACGATGGGATTAAAGGGGTCGTCGTCCTTAATTATGCATTGTGGAGCGTTGATACGTGGACTCTAGTATTTCCACCGTTGCAATGAACGGATCGGTAGGTTAACCCTATCGGTTTCGTTCGATTCCGTCTTTTTCTCTTCTCTCTCTCTGATGTCCTTTCACCATCTGCGTATCAACTTTCTACATACATACGGTACTGTCGTTTCGGGTCCGAGTCTAGCTGTCCCTTGGTTTATGCAAGAACGTGTATAAAAGCAAGCGACCGTCGGTCGTGGTCGCCACGGCAAAAACATCACGCGAGACTGGCATGCGTGGATACCAGCTTACGAGCCTTTCTTTGAAGTCAGTCAAATGTTGGCTGAGCGACAAATTTGTACGTATGTATGGCAACTGCACGTACAAAAGTGTGGTGTACTATCGGTGACCATTCCCCGTACCCTATGTCGCCATGTTTTCGTAACTGTTTAAAGTTCTACTATGAAAGGTATATATCAACCCAAACGCAGTAAAGAGACAGCTTTTATGTATATGTCCGAGTCGGGAACTCCAATGATCGCCGCATCAATTGTATATGTAATCAAGAACAAACAAAGCTGTAATTACATTTTCGATCGGTCAATTATGCATTGGCGAAGCCGTATAGAAAAAAAGAAACCGAAGCTCATACCGATGCTGTCGCTCAGCGTGAAAAAACTCCGATACCTTATGAGTTCTCCTTAAACTTCCTAACGGGAAATGTAAATATTCGCACAATTAATGTAATTAATGTAACGTTTGTTACCTATAATTATTTAATAGTGGATCTGCCACACGTATGTGCAATTTTTTAGCAAAGAAAGGTTGACTCTCGATTCATTTTCCCTCCAACTAAATTTAAATGACTCGAGGAATTTTCAAAGTTGGGCTAACAAAATTGAAAAGCTAAATTTCCTTGATGAGAATTCATACCTGACAAGGTAAGCTGTATACGTTATCTGAGAGACCAGTCATTGAGATAATTAATTCTATACGAGAGCTCACTTATTTAGCTAAACGCGGAACAGACAATTTATATTGTTTGAAAATAATTACCAATTAGACTGTCGGAGATATTTTTATATGTTTCCCATTTGGTGATATAATGATACTCATCCATTCTTTCTATACACGGAGCAGCGCCTATTCGTATGAATGCATCAACTCATGCAAAATTGACATATATATAGCTCGCTTCCTCGTCTTCTGTATGTTCATATACATATGTTGCACATATATATTGAGAAATGTATAGGAAGAAAGTGAAATAATATTGGAATAATATCTCGCGACCCTGCTTAATTGGGGACAGTCCGCAGTTATGTCAATTTATAATGAGTTGTACTTGTTAGAGAAAACGAGAGAGAGCTCTGAAGGTTACGTATAACAGGAGGGGAAAATACTACGAGCAGGTACTGAAAGGGGCAAGCGTTGCTAAAAAATATACTATATAGAATGAATAAGGGAGTTCACGAAGCTCTAACTACTGGGAGGTGGGAGATTTGAAAACGGGGTCGTACGCTCTCTCTCTCTCTCTCTTCCTCTCTTTGTGTTAAATTTTCTCATTGAAAGAGGATGTTAGTGAGGTCGTTTGCGCGGGAGGCGATGAGATAGAGAGAATACGAGATAATGAGAGAGGCTGGAGGATATAAGGAGGGGAGAAACGGTGCGAGAATCGCTTGCTGAAGACCAGCCGAGTCAAATTAAACAGTTGCAAACGATCTCCATTAACGGTTACAACTACCACTAGGTATTACCACTGCGAGAACTACATGACTGCACCAAAGCTTTATGCGTTTCATACAAATGACATCGTTGAGACACGAGTTTTCAAAACTTCTCCTCACTCCGCCCATGAAAAATGTAACGAATAGAACCGAGCAGACAGAGACATCGTGATTTTTCATATTGTTATTCTGTATAGTTTCTCACTTTTTGTACGATCAACAAATAAATTATAACGAGTTTCTCTCTCAATCCACCCATCGCTGTAGAATTTGTAAGAGAAGGTGAATTTTTTGCTCACAGCTGCTACCACAAAGTTTATGATAGCAGGAGCGGGAGCTTCCTATACAGATTATGTAGATATTTTTGTAAATACATTTAAAGATTACTTTTTCGATTATCAGATAATCTGTTCGTCGCGAATCTAAATATCGATGGATTGATGCATCGAAGTTTCGGTGCATTGACTTGAATTTTCAATTCTTGACGAAACTAATATAAAACTGAAATAGTATGAATTTTTTGGTTGAATTTGAGTTTGATAACACTTAAAACTTATCACAGCAAGCAATAAAATACAGCTCTGGGATAATTCAGCACCGACATCAGCGAAATGAATTTGTTGAAAAAAAATATCTAGGAATAGGTTGGGTTCGTGATTATCGCGTCGTCTTTCTGGAATCATCGTACATACAGCAAAATGAATACGTCCCAGCACGATGTCGGTTAATGTCTGAAGCACTAACTTGATCTACATGGTTGTTATCGTGTGCATACGGAATTTATATTTAAAATACATTTTCATGAAAGATATACCAGTTTACCACGAGCAATGTTCAGATGGCTATAGAAAATTCATATAGAGAACAGCGTACTGGCGCTTTAGAGAATTTAACTATTTTTTATTTAATGTAGGAGAGATAATATAAGGCCTTCAGGCCCACATATGCATCGAAATGCGTCTCGGTTCTGTTTCCATCTTTAATGATGTCTAAATTGTTATACCCTCATCCTTACTGTGCCGGTGATTACAGCGCCCTACGATGTAATCCCTCTTTCTCTGTCCCTTTTTTCAATCTTTTGCTACAACCAGAGGTTGACAAACTTTCTATCGTTTTATGTCACAGCATGATTTACCTTTTGAAATTTCGCAGGTGTTTCACTCTAAGCTTCCACTTTATCATATTAAAAAAATATATTTTTATCGTCAGATAGAGTTTTACAATCTTTGACAGTTGTATTTTCATCTTTGTGTTCAAAATCGTGATATTAAAGAGGCGCATCGGTGACGAATCGCATTCGTGTTGGGCAATTGACAAGAATTTTTCATACTGACGTGATTCTATTGTATAATACCCAATATCGTACACGGAAAGAATTTTTAAATAATTTTTACTGTGAAATCTCAGTAACTGAGTGACATATGTGCATTTCTTGTGGTTTTTAGGAAACAAAGTATACTTTTTAATAAAAATAAGTGAAAATTTACTGTTGCGAGACAGAAATTTAAAATATTTTCAAGAATTTTTACTGAAATTAACAGTAAATTTTCGTGAAACGCAAACATTACTACAATTAGTAGAAAAAAGTGCTGATACAAATGAAAGTATACGATGCACATTGAGAAATTTGCGTGTTTATCTTGAAAATTGAGAAAAGGAAGCCGAAATTTTCCGTGCACCCACCAGAATTTTTACGTTCTTCATAGTAAAATTAGTTAGGGCTGGGTCGCCTGGCCGTAACACGTGCGAGCGCGTGTATACGTGAAGGCAAGCTGCGAGAGAGCGCGCGTATGCCTAAGCACAGGTTAATGCCTGGCGAACGTGATTGTGTATAAGACGCCTGAGTATAGTATGCGCTTGTGTGTACGAGCGTAAACGACACCGACCCGCGTTGTTTGGCAACAGCGGCATCGAGCGTACGCATTGCAGAACGAAGCATGTGCCAAGAAAGTTTCGTGCAGTCATTGTGTTCTACGCAAGAAAGCAAACGGACGTGTGAAGAGACTTCGATGAACGACATCTAAAATGGTACGGAAATATTACGCTAAAATGCAATTTTGTAGAATTTGTTATTTTGTTTAATTATTTATTTTGTTTCTTTGTAGCAATGATTTAATATTATTATTACTATTGCTTACTAGCTCTTTACGAAAAAATACAGTATGAGTATTTATTCAATCATAGGGAAGTAATTTTTCGCTAGGAATTTTAAGAATTTCAGGTTTGTCCAAGTAATTTTTACTGTAAAGACTTGGAATTTTTTAGGTAGTTCATTGACATTTTTATCGTTTTGTGTCAGAAATATTTCACAATACAACGTAACAATTCTACATAAGAATTTTTCAGAATTTTTACTTAGAGGAATGTAAAATTATGCTTCGTGCTGAAATTTTTACATGCCTAAAAGTAAAATATTCGAAACTAGTGTCAATTTTCAACTGTTTACACATTTGTCACCGGGTTCAAGTTTTTAATGTAATTTTTATCCAGATTTCACCGTAAAAATGAATAAGAAATTCTCCCCGTGTAGAATAGGATATTTTGGCCATAATAAACTCTAGCTATAACCCTTACGTCTCGCAAGTCTTTTGGATATTGCATTGCACATTGCCCATAATTCCATTTGCTCTGCAATGTTCCATTACGTTGGTGATTGTAATGGCATCGTTTGAGCTCGCTTGAATATCGGATAGCGTATAGTTTTCCCGTGGCTGTACATGATCGTTCGCGAGCGTCCACACGCGAAACAGTATTGTTTATCGCAAAGCGTCGTGTGCTGCACAACACCTTCCGCTACATCTTGCTTCTCGTTCTCGTGCTTTCCTTCTCTTGCAATCTCTCTGTCATTACGGTAACATCCCGCCACTAATTTTTTCAGCTCCCTTTACAATCATCGCCGGCAGCTCTTTTACTATGATACAGGGTCACAATGTCTGTTTCTCACGAATTCGTGTATCAAGAGAGGCGGCAACGTCTTGATGCCATGTACTTGAAAAGAAAAATTGTTTGAATTTTGATACATATGCACAGGGTGATGCAATGCAGGTTGGGCAACCAGGAACTACAGATTCTAGACGATATTCGGAACAAAGGATGACCTTTGAGTATGTTGTAGTCTTCGATAAAATAAAGAGACACGTATCTGTTAAATCGACCCTCGAGACTTTTTATTCTTTCACCTAGAAACAACGCTCTAATCAACACGAAACCAATTACCAAGTATTCCTCATGCTAAATCATGACATTTCCATATTAAAAGTTTCCTGCACCCTCATCGTAAGGGGGTGAACCACCCTTTTTAAACATTTTTGTATACTTTTTTCGCAGGAAAAGAATCAATTGTTGATGAATTTAAAAAAAATAATTATACAATTGAGGAGCATAAAAATATAGAGTTGAAGTGGTTTGCATTTCTCAAAGAAAAATTGAGGGGTGCCCACCCCTTCATAAAATGTTCTCTATTCCTGGCGTTTGAGGATTTTTTTCTCGTTTTCAAATGTTACAAATGGTTTAAAATTCCATGAAATAATGATATCATCACTTGCGATTTCCCATTCAGCCCTGCCGCATGGAAGTGAACCACCCTCGTGTAAAGTTTTTTGGTTTTCGTTGTTTGATTTGCGTTTCTGTAGTTTATAAACTTCTGTTTGTTGATTCTGTTGAATTCGGTTGAAGCATTAAACACTGAAGCACAATCCAGCTTCCATACTTATCGAACACAGGGTGTGTGGTATTTTAGTAACAGATTTTGTCGTCAATTTATGACGGTGGATCGAGCGTTATATTTTCATTGGTATACCCACAGGATCGTTCGACCTTCGACTTATTATCACCTAGACATTACTTGCTTTTCTCTCCAACTCCCCCTTTGGTTTCCCTTATCTGGCTAAACGTTATTAAACTATAAACCATAAAGCAGTATCCGAGATATTCGGCATGCCTCGATAAATTATGCTAGTAGATGCGAATAGATGGACGATCTAGGTGGATATAACAGCTAAAGTCCGAGTGAGAATACGCCGTGGCAAAATAGCTGGTCACATACCACGCTGCCCAGTTCTCCTGTACGTTTAGCCCTTCTATATAATCCCCCTTTCTCTTCCTCATCCTGCCCCTTTATTTCTCGCCCCTTTCTTCCTCTCGCACGACCGCGGGTTATGCGGTTATTCCCTTTCACCGCCTCATTTTCTCGTCCTAATTCTCCATCGATCCTTTCTCATTCCTGTACGAACTGCTTTCCGGAATACATCCTCAACCCAAGCTTGTACTGGGACTAAAACATTTCCCGTTCGTCTAGTTCCATGAGACGTTTTACCTTACACCGATATCGGCCACTAAATAGTTCCGATTTAGCACGCCAAGAGCGCAGCATAGACGCGCGTAACTGCATGAGATTATTCCACGTGGAATTTACACATGCGACAATATAACCGACCTACACCGACCGTCCGGTCATATTCATCGACACTTTGGTCCAATTCTCATCCAACACACCGTAACTCACCAATATTGATGTGGAATCTTGCAGATTTTCAGTTTTCGCGAAAAAAATCAAGTTCCGATGACTGGAATTATAAATTATTCCATTATTCTTGTATTTCAGTGATCCACGCCGTAACAGTAGGCGTGTAGACGAACTAAAGAGTTCGTGGAATTTAATTAAATTCGTCTCACAATATTAAAAAATAAGGGTAAAACGCTTTGCATTGTAATGTCTTTGAGTTATTGATGTATGAAAATCCTTCATTATTAATGACCAACGGAATGTCTATCGATACACGAAGTGTTCGGATTTCAGATTTCTGAATAGACAAAAACAACAACAGCAATAGTTGCGTACTTGTGTTACTCACCTTTTCCGACGCCACATGTACGAGGAGGTACAGGACAAATCGACGAAGGCTTTGTTTCATTAGGAATATCAGGAAATCGGGAATTACGTCTCATTACCAACAATTGCTCTTGCGTTGCGAATCATTTGATGCATCTGCGGTATAGCTAGTGAGCTTAGCAGTCCAAGTACAAACGCCTTTGTCTTATACACGAGTCGTAATGATGCATGCGATTGCGTTCTCAAGAGTTGGCATATACACACATCAGTGATATTAATGGTTGGCGGAAAGCAAATGCGACTGGATAAAGAAAGGGAGAGTGAATTCAACGAGGAAAACGATTGCCGTTGTGAAGGGAGAAATACAGTGCGATGCAAGGTAGCCTGGTATGAAGAGAGTTCGAGTATAGTAACCGAGAACTGCCTGACTACTCTGCTAATTGGCACTAATTACGTCCTCTAATTATTGTTCTCCTAGCCTCAAACCACTCACGGACTCTCTAGATAGATTCAGCTGAACAAGAGAGACGCGGTATAAATAATAAAAAGACAAAGCGAGAGAGGAAGAGAAGAAGAGGAAGATGCAGTAAAGGAGGATTGCGGGGATTGGAAAACAGCAGCAACTCATCATTATTTACGTCATATCAAACGTTCCTACAATTAGTCGTACTGTTTACCATTTAGTGTACCAAATGGAACGTTTATGGTACAGAAAATCAATGTTTACACTGCGAAAACAAGATATTTTAGTTGATAGAACATTTCTGTTGATGATGAGTTGTATACAAACTATTAAGGCACATGGAGATTGAATTAACGATATTGAAGGTATAAGACGCAACCCTAGATTTAGTGTGTATTTAGTGCAACATGAGGAAACCTCAAGAAGAGATTTCTCGCTACTGATTAAATATCCACCAGAAGACCTTCCACTATGCAGCTAGAATTCTGGAAAGTGGAACTCTCCTTGAGTTTGTAACACTCCAAAGTTGTGATTTCGATATCTTATCAAAGATCAAACTTGGCGGTAGCTAATGAATGATTATTGAACATGCCGTTATAAGACGCCACAAGCATAAATTATTTTATGGGTAATTTGCTAGGCCGATAAATATTACAGTACGTTAAAAACGGTGTCAACGACGATTCTGTAAAAGATTTCCGCTTCACAAAGAGAACTCATGTGTCACATCAAAACGTGAAAACAATATTTTATGAACTTCCAATACCCCACGCGAGTCGTTTTGAACCCGTAAATATAATCAACTTATGACCTTTGTTTCGTTGGTTTTGATGATTTCTTACACAAAACGCACTCTTTGTCACTGTGCGTAATTGTCGTTGTTGACTTCAGGATGGATCGCGAAGTACATCCGGCGAAGGATCAAGAAGCTGATCATGCATAACTTGACTTTCGACCAATACTGGTTACTCATCCCTCTACTGTCCTCTTTGCATCCCCTCTGATTCAATCTCGGTGTGGTTATCTCCTTAACTCTAGTGCCGCTACTCGAGGCTTCATACCAAAGTCCACAGCATTCGCGCTGCTTTCTCTATCTTCCACTATATATCGACTCTTTCTGTGTAGCACAATTAGGATTCATTACCGGTGGCGACCCGGAGGTTCTGCGACCCGTCCTTGTTTTGAGGTAATCTCTAGCAAGAGTTCACTACAACCATATAGATATACGTATGGCGCCTAAACACCAAAATCGGTATCCCAGAATTCCCGGCACTGGAGAATGCTTCCACAGGAGAGAAGCGAGAGTGGCTGTGAATCAGTGAACCGAGTGATTTATCCTCTTGACTTCGTCTCTCTTCCACCACTATCCTCCTTCTACGCTTCGAAATATTACACCCTAATTGGAAAAGATCTCTCCAATAGCAAATACACTGATAATGAATTCAGGAAGTTCGAAAATATTTCACAAATGCGAGTGCTTTTACGAGAGCACATATCAGAGAGGAAAGTTTTTTTATATAATAAATCGATAACCTTTTGTGTGATGCCCAAATGAAGATGACCCATCTAGGACACTTGAAGATTACGAAGCGTCTCACATCGCATACCCCTCTTGGTATCCACTCACATACGGGTGCGGCTGTCGGTGTCAGAAACATTAGTTGCAGACATGGAAAATTTAACTAAGCGAATAAGTGAGATTACGACAGTTGTCTATGTGTTGATATTGAAACTGTACAGGCTTCAACGTGTGAAGACCAATCCTTAAACATTAACACACTTATGGAGGGCAAAAGCAGAACGTTTTACAGGATAATACATCTGGGTGATAATGCATACAGGTATAGGTATACCTATAGGTGAATGAGTAAGTGTGAATATGCGGTGCACCACGTTCTTGGTGGAAATGCTGCGCGATCCCTACGGACACATCGGGAGCGCCACCGCGGTGACTAATTTTGCGTTCCTGAATAGGCCCACTTAGCGAAGCTACCGAGAACTGGAATAAATGCGTGTATTATACATATTTGTGTGTGTTAACATGTACGAAGGTCCGACTGAATTCGTTACGAGACACTAGCAACAATTATCGAGGTGCATATATTTAAACGACACAATGGTAGGAGCTTTTCCACACAAGGGTAAAGATATAGGACCGTGTAAGTACTCATGCCGTATTCATGCATCCGGAATTCTGTCTCGTGTGGGATCATAGTAAATGCTGCTGAAATAATTTTACCGAAAAGTACGTCGAATGGAACCGTCCCACTTGTATCCCTCTTGAAGCTGTTACCGCACTATATTTGTATTAGATGAAAATAATGATGCACGCTAAACATAAACGCTGATTGGAGTGTGTACTTGTGCGATTAACAAAATATTTGGAGAATACGCCTATCGATCATGCAATTCAAGTCCTAATAAACAGACACATCGCAAGCGGCATATTCGAATGTGCTCATTACAGATATTTTGAATCTTGAATTTTCTTATATCAGGTTGACTAACTCATGTCCAAAATTTTCTCCCTCGGGGCTCTCTTGGCACCTCTCCACATCGACTAGCCTATCGTACCAATTACCAGTGATTATTATAACTACGTGGACAAAACATGCTTAATGGAAAATTTCGAAATTGTCACAGATTTTATGGCGAGAATGACTTGAAGCCCCTATAACTAGAAAAATTATTATAATTCTGAATCACTGTATACAGAGCCAACTCAGCCAAGTTTTTTAATTGGCCAAAACCTGCCCTATGTTGTGTACACTATGGACCAATGAAAAAAGGTTCCTCGTTTTTTTTTTTCAATTTTTTTGGCCAAACCATCAGAAAGGTATGGATTTTTGAAAATATTTTTTTACGAAATTCTCATAACTTCTTGAAAAATGCATCAATCTGAATGTTTTTTCTTCATATGATGTATTTTCAAATAGAGCTTTGATAATATAACGTAAAAAGATATCGAAACCCTTTTAGCAGAAGATTGCTTCATTTTAAGACAAAATTCTCTTTTTTTCGACCTGATTGTATCGATCGACTTTTTTCCTTTACATTTCATACGTATTTCGCACATTTTGTGTGTAATTGTGAGTAAACCATTCTTGTCATTTTTTCGAAAAATCACGAACTCTGCTTTTTTGAGAAACATTTTCAAATACTGCTTTTTCTATTAAAATACCGCTGTGCTCTTTTTTAAAAACATTTCCCTGTGATAACAAACAGCAAATAAAAGGCCATCCATATGAAAGGTTCGCCAAACGGCCTGTAGTAGGCAAATCTTTAGAAAAAAAGGAATGGCAAGAAAGTTCTAACCAATCAAATGTACATGTATATGATATACAATATAAATATGTAGATACTCCAAATGCATTTATAGCTACAGTATATATCGTTCGCAAGGAGTAATAACAATTTATCGGAAGCGACTCTCGCATATGCGGCCCGTCGTTTATAAATGGTAGGGTGCCAGAGAAGCAGGTGGTAGGACCTACACGTACGTGTGATTGTAACAAGCCCCATATCTTTTATTATTAAACTATACAGAGGTAACTAATTTATAACACCGCTAAAGCCATTAAACCAACGAGACTCATGGTACCATCGGTCCATATTGTTACTAAAATATTGTGCAGTAATATCATCATAAAAAACATTATAAAAACGCTTTTATTTTGGACAATCGTAGTATTGAATGTTTATGCACCAATGAAAGAGTGGTTGGATGTATAGCGTCAACCTCTCTTGTTATATTGTATATCTCTGTTTCCCCTTTGCTCTACACCCCATTTAGTAGATTAAATTGATCAATCTGAATGTGATGGGGAGTATAATGGATCCGATAGCCAATTGCGGCATTTGCTATCGTACACATGTACATCGCGTTCCATCTGTATATCGTGTGTAGTAACTGTTATATACATGCCGTAGTAAAAACGCTGCCAGAAGCGGAATGTCAAATCAGTGTTTCGGCGAGCATGGATTTTTATGGACACACAGGAACTTCGGTGGGACTCCAGCTTTTCGTTCTCTCAGTTTCGCAGGTTTTTGTTTGTTTCGTTTTTTTTTTCATTCATTCAAAGCATGAAAATCCATTGGAAAACAAAAAGCTACGATCTACCGCATAAAGTACGATTGCGGTGATTGCCTTTCCGGACATTAACGACGTATGTCTGTGTGAGGCCCCATTTTGTATGTGCTGTAATTTGTACATATTGGGCGGATGAGGGTGAAGCGCGACGTTGGCCATCACCGCAAACGAAAATTGTGAAAACGAGACCCCTTATCGCTGCCTATTAAGTACGCCATAGTGCATGTAACGACAATGTCTATGTTCTTCTCCACCGTAGATTACCCAGGTGATGATATTTATGTATATACCTCACGTTTCTTCTCGTTCAATCGAATGGCCGTATCGTGAAATTCGTTGCAAAATGGCTTCGAGTATTCTAACACAGTGATGGCGAGAATAATCACTCTCGAAATTTGTGCGGTATTACTATCGTTACTCTACATGAAAAAAAGACTAAACAGATATCGTTGCATGTTGGGATCCTTACAATTTAAAAAATACAAGGACGTTGAGTATTCCTACCAATATACATATTTACACTTCTGCAAAATTACGATATAAAAAAAATTCTACTTCAAATCGAATCAAGAGTGTCAAAGATAACATTCTCAGCTACCCAAAAGGAACCGGTTGACTAGTGCACGTTCATTGGCCCGGGAATTACTGGAAAGAGCGTTTTTTCGCGCTCTTAACATTAGTTTTAAGTATTTTATTTTTTAGCACTTTTAAGTTCGAAGGTAGAATTGCGTAATTTGCTCAGAAAAAATTATCCCTCTACTATGCGCGAAACATTAGCAAAGTTCTGAATTTTGTTTTCTTTGTTCAACGTTGAATAACATGCAAATCATACATGCTATAAAAAATGTGCCCTTGATATAAAAACTACCGTTTTCGAGCTTCAAAAACCTTTTTTTTGAAAATGTTGTTCAATCATTTCTCATGGAGAGATAGGATTTCAAAAAATCACTAAAAATAACGGACATCAGGAGTGTTTTCATGATTTCTGTTGGTAGTGTGTAGTGTGTATGTATTATACGCAACACAGACACACACACACACGCTGTGGGCGGCATATTTAAATCGGCTCATTACAATAAGTATGAAATCTCAAATTCTTCCTAAATGCAAATGTAATTCGTGGTCGATTAAAGTAATTCGTAATCCTCGCGATTGAATTTTGTAACTGAAATATTACGTAAATGCCATTTAACGTAGTTTTCATTAAATTTCATATAATTCTGGATATACTGGTGTTTGACTTCAGGAAGCTTCATTATATTATTTCGAGTTGAATGAGACGCCAAGTACGGTTGAACGGGGAGAGAGGACGCGAGTTCGAGGCACTGTGATTAAGTATTTTGCTGGCCTCTTTAGCTTTGATGTTCGTGTTCTAGTGGTACTCGAAGCCACTCTGCATCACAGTGAATATATATTATATTATATAAATATCCGTATCTACGTACAGCATATACTAAACCGTGCCACCCCTCATCACTTCTCTCACAGCTGTATATTAATTTATACCACAGTCAACTAATACATACACGAGAAACTTTTTTTTTCTTTCCTCATTCGACAATCCAGACGAAAGAACACAGAAGTACATTCATCAAAATGAACACTCGATACTGATATCAAAGTATACGTTGAATTTGCGCAATCGCAAAAAAAAATATGTATAAGCTTTGAAAACGCCACTCAAGCATCATTCTTATCCATTTCTCGAGACCAGTACACCTTTAATCATTATGGGTATCGACAAATATAGTTCTTGTAATCAGAATCTGTACTTGTATGACAATTATTCATGTACTATATATTTTCTTCACTCAAACTAGATCAATATATAATATTTAATTTTTTACGTTACGTGTAGAAAATAAACAATATCAGTCGTAGTAAATTAATTCATTTTACATACACCCGCAATATTTTGTCAGACGTTTCAAGACGCACTCGGAGCAGAACCCTCACTTAACCCTCCTTCTATCTGGGAGCGTAGGGTATCACAGTTTTACAATGCGTCCGAGCGGAAACTTTGCAAACTTGTTCAGTGTTAGCATTTATGCTTTAACGCTCATTTATGTTTTCAAAGAGTTCTCTCCTCTTGTTTAAGCGATTGCATGTAATACATGTATATTTCAGATATTCCAGCAAGCATATATCCACTTCTACAAAGGGAACCAATGTCTCACAGTACAACGATTCGCTCTATTGTTCTATGGATTCAGCAGTTCACATCGGTGCTTAACAATTAAGTACTTGTATAATACACCGACCGAGTTTCTCGCAAAACTGACGACGATACGGAACGAAGAGACGAATAGCAATGAATGAATCCATCTGTCCATAAGTAACGCGTCATTATTCATATCTGGACGTTAAATCCTATTTATTCTGAAACGTGAGTGCTGCAACTTGCTGTAATGAAAATTAAAAAAAGGCACTATCAATAACCAATATAATGTACATCAGAATTAAAAAAATTAATTTAACGAAATTAGTGGCATTAACGTAAATTTAACCTGCAATCTAGGATGATTAATGAAATGTTTTTTTCATTAACGGACGTTCTCTAGCAATAATAAAATTATACCGACCTTTTCGGACACGTGCAAAATAACAGTCATAAAGAGAGAGGAAGAGAAAAAAATGTAATCCAGAGTGGATGGTAAATTGATTTTTATCCGCGAGTACGTTATTAAAAATTGAGAAACACCGGTTGCCCAATCACTCGTCAAATCTGTATACCTTTGTGGAGGAAAAAAAATGTACATGCATTTTCAACCGTCATCCCTTTATTCTGCGAAAGCCTTGTTATATCTGAGGGTATACGCAAAGCCAATTTAATTCAATCACCTCATCCAATCAACTACTGGTCTGCGCTTCATCAAAACTTGTACAATAATACATATTGTATACAGATCGATTCGTTGAAAGCTTCATTTTCAAATTCCCGGGTTTATCTACACTCGAATGCCTCATTAAAAGATAAGAAACTCTTGGATAGTAAATTTAACTAATGAACGTTTTTTACCGCAACGTGCCGAAATTATTTGAAACGACAGTGTGTGAGAAACACTTTAATCTTTCAATATTGAAAAAATATTTTATCATTCTAGTTTGACATTTCATTTCAAAATATTCGGAATAAAAATATATCGGAAACATCTGTTATCAACAAATTTAACGAAATTCGAAAAATTCTCTGGCAAATGCCTTGGTTTTTCTTGAATGCGGGATACTTTTTTTAAACAATACCAAAAAAAAATGACACTAGTATTTTAGCAGAATATTTCGTTTAGGCTCAAAGTTAAAACATTTATGACGTAATGTAATACCACATGTCTATATCTAGATTCGCGGCAGCGTCTCGACACCAAGTCATTAAAAAAAATTGTATGGCCTGACGTCAGAGACTTGCCACGGATATTAAACCGATTCAATGATTTTTTTGAAAAATTACGTCAGTGCTGAATGTTAAAGTCTCAAGTTTTTTCTAATGACAAAGTCTTAATGTTTTCCGATTGCGCGTAACTCGAAGAGATAAAAGTGAAAAATATTATAGTGAGTGAAAAGTGGACAAAAATTAGTCTGTGAAAAAAATGTCTATCGATGAGATTTTCGCACAAGAATTCTTTTGACAGAAGTTTTGAGAGAAATTAGATCGACAATTTTTTTTTGATAAAAATTTTGTAGACAGACGTTCAAAAAAACATTCTACCGCCACGATTTTGTGATGTAAGCTCCATCAACATAAGATTTGAAGAAATTCTTTCTTTAGTTTTTTTCAAATTTTGTCGCATGTAATTAAGTTTGGTGGTTTCCTACAAAAAGAATAGAAATCTACATTTAAATTTGAAACGTGAAAAATGTACACCAGGTAATTAAAATATTAGCTTTCTTTGAAAAGTTTTTTTTTCCAAATGGTGTGAAAAATAATAGTAACATTAAAAAAAATCAAAACAAACTTGGCGTGCATAGAACTTTTTTTTATTAAACAATCTTCTTCTCAAAAACTTCTTAAAAAACAATAGAATTTCGGAATTCCATGAAATAATATCCCAATGAATGATCGGCGTTTGTCACACATGCCATGGATTATACTACGACATCGAATTCTTTTATTCTGATTAGTCTAAAATTCCGAAATTTTATTGCCTCTCATTAAAAAGCTCATCCAAGAATCACCTAACGTGTTATTTAGATTTAGTTCATCGTGTATAATAAAATAAACACTATTTAAAAACTATGCATCACGATTAATTTTTCGAACAATTATGACATCTACATAACCTGAAACTTTTATGAAACGCCTAGTCTCGATCATCCCCCCATGCCTCTGTAGTGCATTTGCGGTCCTGGAATGTAACTTCTCATGACAGAACTCATCGTTACAGTCATACCAATCCACGATCGATACCAACCCGATCAACTTTTTCACCCGATACGATTTTGATACAAGAGTGCTCAACAAATATTTATCCGCCAATTACAATCGAAAAAGAGATCGCCTAAATCCTCGTGGTTTCTCATTAGGTTTGTATTGAATGTATATGTGTATTGTATATATGTATTTTCAGGTTATAAATGAAAAAAGGGTGAATGTTTTTAATTGTCGAAGTTATCCAATTAATACGATCTCTATGGCAGCGACGGTGTGTAAGAGAAGATGAGCTGCAATGGCAGTAGGCTTTCAATGGCAAGCGAGAATAATGGAACGAAAAAGAACGAGGAAATAACGTGGAGTGTCAAGTAGATCCTATAAAACCATCGACCATTCTATTCATCGGTCCATACATTGCCTCTGTCGAAGCAACCCAACCCCTACGTGACTCGACCTGCTTTTCAACGATCGGAAACCCCCTTAACTCTCTTAAAAGTCCGCTCGTTCCTAATGAGTGCGCATTCAGGTGAGACAATGGCTGGCAACTTTTCTTTGTGTTAATTAACAAAATAATATTATAACAACTGGAAAAACGGAAAAGAAATAAAATGGAGAGGAACAGGAGTAAATAAAAGAAATTTTTATGTTGACAATGGAACATGGGTGCATGGCATTGTCAGCAACCGTTAACAAGAGAAGCTCGCCACTGTCATCAGCGGTGTTTCAAGTTGGCAAAGCCTTTCCTGGTAAAACAAATTATAGCTCCTCATTTGTGAGGGATCATTCACTCGTTGAATTTACCTGTACTATATTTCTTTTTATGTATATAGATATCGATAACAGTTTCGACTTGTTTTCCTGTTGAAAATTAAAAATGGTTAATTAACCGAAAATGGTGAATCATTTTGACGGTTTCAATTAAAGTAATATTTAGTAGTGGACAGTCATTTCGACATCATTTTTTTTCGGATTTCATGTAAAATTTTCGAAAAAGAAGCCGACCATGGGAAATCCTCCTCAATACACATATTTATCTGTCCGAATTCTGGATGGTTTTTTTCAACATGATCAAGTAACTTGGAATGTATATTTTCAATAATAACATTTCCTTAATCCCCTTTTTTCCAGTTTAGCCATATACGACCAGCGCAAACGCTGTCGAGTATTACTTTTTATTACCACTCATGAGTGGAAAACTACCCTAGAATAGAAAGTTAGATCAAAATCTAATGTAATGAAAAAGGTTACTAGTGTTCGACGTTTTAATCATTTCATTTTCATTTTCGAAAATTCGGAGATTCGGAAGATTCTGCTTTTGAACTTGCCCATTTTTACTACCCTGTTCACTATCCACTGCTCCACAGAGTAAAAAATTGCATCACAATTTTTCATAAAGAAAAAAGGTTATAAGTGCTTAAAGTTTAAAAGAATTTTTATCGTTGAAAAAATTCTGATTCCAAAAATGAATGAGGGTGTTGATTCTGCGCTGAGGAAACGCGATATATCCACGAGTGAAAAATAGTCCAGTCACCTTAGGCCATATTTTACAAAGTTCTATTCAAGAGGGGAACCCTCTCGCCAATTTTTTCATAGGTTGTTTGGACCTACAAGAATATAATCGTCAATTTTCGGACTTTCCAAAGTGTATATTTCAACAATAAAAAAATTATTGAAAAAAAAAAATTGATATTTTTGAGATATCTTTTTTGGAACGCGTCCTATCGAAAAAAGTTTCGAATAAAATTTGTTCATCATAACGTCCTCTGTAAAAAAGGTCCTAAAAAAAAAGTGCTAACATTGTTAATTAAGCGGTTAATGGCAAATGAAAATGAAAATTCTACTTTTCGTTTTTGCAACCGCAATCGGGTGTTTATCAACATATCGGTTTGAAACTCGTACATGATGTAGAGAAGCCGAACCTCAAGAGAATCGCGCAAGATTCAACGATCTGCGAGATATAGTTTAGCAACAATCTGCGATCATCGAAAAATCTTTGCCCTTCGATACAATTTGAAAACGAAGGCCCACAGGGTGGAAAAAAATCGAGGAGCTTCGTATCATCATGCACAAGCGATTTGAGAAAAAAAAATTAAAAATTTGTTGAAAATAGAAACTGTTTTTCCGCGATTTCTGAATTTTGCTAATAAACAAAAACAATTCCGACCATAGTTGCAAAGATATCGGGAAAATGATTAAAATTATTGAAATTATTATATAAAAGGATACAACGCGCGAAGCGCGCGTCTGAGCTAGTTAAAGACTAGCAACTATTATTCACTGAAAATGCCTTAAATTGGGAATAATAGACTCAAAGATATGTTTCAATAATTTCTGTTGATTACAATGAACTTTCGGAATAATTACAAATTCGTTTTGTGTTAGCAGTACCATAAAATATCTCACTATTGCGATGAATTGTATTTAGCGATTTAATCGTCACATCAATTCAAGCACAGAGTCACGTGATTCAGGCACATGTGGAGTGAAATTAATTCCGCTCTTTTGGGCGCTATATTTTTTTCACGTTCCTAGGCACACTAGTACCGCTTTAGCGGTATTACTTTCACTGCATATCTCTTTCCACTGCGATAAAGAACGAGACTTGTCCCCACGTGATCTCGGTGAATCAAGTAGCCGGATATATTCCTATACGCTTGAAATATTTGAAGATTCGCATTGGCTTTGTACGACACTCGGTTGATCCCTCGGGCGTTAATTAATGAGCGGAGAATATAGCATATAGCGCTTTTTCATGTTTCAAGCAGGCTCGTTTTCAAGAATTAAAGCGAGCATGAAAAAAATATCATCATGTTTCGAAACGTGCGGTTGAGGTAACAGTAGAGTATGCTCGACAAATTATCGTGATTATCAAAGAAACCGCTGCTAAAATCTCAGATGAAACGGTGATATTAAAATTTATCCTCGGGAAATTCCTCTCGTTACTCAAGAATGCAATCCAATTTGAAAATACTCCGAAGTACTCTCGATAAGGCCACGACTGTTTAACTGCAAACATCTCCCAACCAGATAATCAAAGACATCAAAATTGATCCTCGGAGAAGCCCTCTCGTTACTCAGGAATTCTATCCTTTTCGGATATACTCACAAATACTGTATGTACGCGATCAATGTCTTTAACTATATTTTACGATGGATTTTAATTTGCAGTCACCATCAACATTCACAAAATTTCAGTTTCTAAGCATTTTTGAAAACCGTTTAATCTGCTATCACCTCCCCTCATAAACGTTTATATTTACCATTAGATCCGTCTGTCAATCAGCATATTACATATAAACGCCACGCATTTTAGTGACGCACGTTTCAATAAAGAAGAAATTGCAATACGGAATAAACAAAATTTTTGAAATATCCACTTTAAGCCTTCGATAATTCTCTCTTATTTCAGGAATAAAAACCCATCAAATGTACTTGTCTCTATAATATACGTTTAATCGTCCATCTCCTCGGTCCTCCGTGTTTTGTGTTTCGAACGGGAAAGTTCGGTGCATATGAGCTCGAAGTACGTGAATCCACATACATACATGAGCTCTCGTTTATTGTGGCCAATTAAATATTAAACCAACCGCAAACGGGGATATGGGGTAGGTGGTCGAGAGGCGAGGGCGAACGTATGAGAATGGGGGAGTCTGGGATTCTCATCCCCCTCGATCTCCGTGCAGTAATGTTTTGCGTGTGCATGTACCTATGCATAGCACGGGGCTCATTTCAGTCGGGGGTGCACAGGAGAGTCACGCGACACTGCATTATTGAGAACTCGCTGGGTGGATGAATTTTTAAGTTTTACGAGCGTCAGATAAAAATAGCATAAAACAGAGCGCTTATCAATGCGGACACTGTAAATTTAAAAATTAATAGAGACAATGCGATGTACATGTAGCATGCTAAACCCTCCTGTAACAAGTTTCACATATTATCCGTTTGAAAATACATGGATAAATCGATGAAATCTCACGTATAAAATCGTACGTCTTTCCTATTTCTATGAAATGGAAAGCCTAGGAAAGGTCGTAATAATTCATTTTAAACACGAAAATGCTTGAAAGTAAAATAAGCTTGATATACTAATGATTACACTATCAATACGATGTTTTTATATAAATGATAATGAAAGTGATAACAAAATCATTATTACGACAATGATGAACAGCTTATCACGAGGAAGACTGGAAATGCCTTATCAACGCATAATGACCTATTATAAGGCAATGCGCTGATGAACTATATTCATGCTGGTAACAATGGTCGTACAATAATTAATTAGTGCAAGAATTATATCAGAAGCAGCTTGATTTTACGAACGATGAGCGTTGCTGCAGAGCTTACCTATGACGTGCGATCGTTTCCAGTTTCTAAGTTACATGTATACAACACACATGTAACATCAACATTCTAAAGGGTTTTAGCATTCTATGTACATGCATACGGCCGATAGACAGAGTTCCTTCGCTAACATATTCATACTGATCGTCGTTATTCCGTGCACGCGCAATTTTGAATCTCTGGTAAATGAAGGCACACAGTGTGAGCATCGTTCCTACTGGGGCACCCTAATCGGATCCTAATTTCGTGGATAACTCGACGAGAACCCAGGGACAATTTGACATTCCTTGCTAGGCCACACACTGCGACGACGATGGCAACGGCTACCGAACTCGTAACTGTATTTCGGTTGCTTTGAGAGAGGAAACTTCTATATTCGACTCTAGAAACATATCACTATAGCACCATCAGCAGATTTACGTGACAACGCTGCCTACGAAGAGATAGAGACATAGAACGCAGATTTTGCTCTCTTTTGTCCCCCACCCTCTCTCTCCCGCTCTCTCTCTCTCTCTCTCTCTCTCTCTCTCTGTTTTTCCCTGATTGTCTATAATATTTCTCAGGTACGACATCGAACATCTCGAGGTAACGCAACACCCTCTCGCGTTAAAAAACATCCTGGTGATGTACCTTTTTTGCACTCCTGATTCTACGGGAAGTAATCCCCTTACGCCTGGCGACCTTTACCTAATGCTTTATAGTACATACAACTTATATACATGTGCGTATTCGTGGCTTTGTACGATTCCTCCCAGTTACTGGCATCAGTACTCGTTCCGGTTTGAAAGCCATAGAAAAGCTGAATTCGTGAAATTTATTTATTTCATTTTGGCGTTTTTCCTGAACCGTACATTTTTGTCTCACACAGCAAATCAAATAAAATGTTTCCACAACAATTAATTTTCAATCTGAGATTTAGTTCTCTTTCTCTCTTTCTCACTCTACTTGAGAAAAGCCTCCTTAGAAATTGCACGTGTTACACTGTTTAAATACGTCATTTTTTTGCAATCTGTCCTTTATACACTTTATTCTAGACTAAAATAATAAAAATTCAATCTCAGTTCTAAAAAATAACGACGTGGCTGCGCAAACGTCATATAAGGCTCCTGGTATCTTAATGATTCTAGAGTAGACGTTTTATTGTTGAAAAAATAAACCGAAAAAATACCTTTATTTGCGATTAGGGCAACCAAAAGAGTGACTGAGAGTGTAATTATTTGGAATAATGTAAAAAATGGCAATAACTCAGACAGTGATACTTTTTATTATTATAGCAGAACTCTATTTTCTCATCGGCCCTATCATAAAAAACTGCACAACTCCACAACAGCGGCGCCATTGATTCAGCGTCGTGCCATGGTAGGAGAGAAACGACCGGGGCAACGCTGGGATTCTGTAGGGGGCACAATCGCACCAACTATTGACTAACAAGTGTGTCAACTTTGATCGAACATGGGCTAAACGTTGGTTGCTAATTGGATTCGTCATTGGCATGAATTGATTAATGTTGTCATGCGAGTGAACATCCTGTTTCCTTAATATTTCGGAAAATTCAATGAATACGTACAATTTCGTTTAAATAAGTAATAAAAATAAAAATCTTGCTCGGAAAGCAATCAACATTCATATTATGTCGTCAGATATTATTTTACACAGAATTGAGACAATCACAATTATTCAGCCTAACTGGGATTTTAACCTACCTGCCTGCCTAACTACCTAACAGTCGCAAAGCTTAACCGATACGCCAATGACCACTTGGGAAATATTTCTTAAAAGTGACAATTAACACACTCTTTTGATTTTTTCCATTGTAATTATCGCAAAATTATTTTAATCGTTAAAGAAGAATTCGTTTAGTTATCGTTTATAATTCCTTATATTACATATAATTATCATAATATATGAAGCATTCCACGTCCAATTAGCCACTTTTGAACTCGACCCCTGTCGATTTATTTTAAGTGTCATATGTTATTCAGACCGATGAAATAATCGTTCACTATTTTTTTCAAAGTTTTTTTATAGCGCGTTTTTGGAATATGGTTGTTCCCGAATTTTCAGATTTTTTAAAAGTGCTCATAACTTTGTGGAAGTTGCAATTATTGGATCACTTACTTCCCGAAAATTGTTATTTTAGAATGCGTTCTCAAGAGAAAAATATGATTTTAATCTAATTTTTTTTTTTCGGAATGTATGCTTTATCCAATTTTTTGAGAAAATTCTCAAAAAAGCTTCCATAAATACACGAATTTTTAAAATTAGTCCCATTGTGGGCAAACATTTATTTCTTTTCTTTTCTTTAAAGTGAACATGATTTTTCTAAATAGTATGTTATTCTGACTTAATTTTCCTTTAGGTCTCAGGCCACTCTAGAGGCCGACAATGTAGGCTTTTTAAGGAATTTTTTTTTCAGAAATACTGCAAAATAAGTCGAGATTACAGAAATGGTTGTTTATCATTCATATCGCCGAGGAATACAATAATTTTTGTTAAGCGATTAATTTCAAAATGGCGACTGTGCAGCGTTTTTACGATGACGTCTCCGTTTTTCCAGTCATTGTACACACAAACCGCAATATCCATAGCTACATCCAAGACTGTTTTACCACTGGAAATGGATTTCGGGGCCAATGCCCACGTAGTCGAGTTGAAGCTTTCGTTACTGTTTTGTGTAACTGCCGACGCATCGAGTTTCGAAGACTTTCACTGGTCAGTTCTTCATAAATTGGTTTGATAGGTTCATAGACTTCAATTGGAAGAGCTGGCTTATGTTTGTACTCAGCCAAAGTATTTGTAGCCTTACCCAGTTGTCATGAACACCATGCATTCTCTCCAATAGGACATTTGTCCTGCACGGTTTGACTTCAGTAGATAATTTATGATCCAGCCCATATACTGCTTCTCATGTTCTCAACCGAATCACTGTTTCTACTAATCGGTAATCCATAATAAATAAATAGCTCGTCTATTAGTTTTCCAATCAATATTCCCCTTGAACCGAGATCTTTTGTCTTCTTTTTCAAATTACGTAATTGGGTTCCTATTTGCTTTTGCACGTGATCTGTACACTCTTCTTGAGTACTCTAAAATCCTCATACGGCTCAGCATCATTGCAATACCTGCAAAAGTCTTAGAATCACCGTCACCAATATAGTGAGTGTGTTTGACCTGATGCAAAGTTTCAGAGCACCGAAACATCCCAACAACTGCATCGTCTTCCATTTTTTGCATGATTTTCTGCCTACTCCGCATATTCTTCGTCATCTTTTTTTTAGCCTAGTACTCTCACTCCTTACAGTATTCCAATTTCACTACACAATCAACAATTTTTCGACAGTTATTGCCAATAAAAGTCACTAACCTATACAAAGATGTAAATCCACGTTTTCTTCATGAACCATCGCCTGATACTACAATTCCACTTCTAATAGAAATAGTTTTCTCTTCTTGCGCAGCTCTCATCATACTGTTTTTGTAAACAAGATTGGTTGCAGTGGACATTCTTTTGACAACCTTATCGTAGAATGAGTGAATGGTAGACTGAGGTAATTCCATGAATGCACAGATTTTTCTTATTCCACGCCAACCAACTCCAAGCAATCGCATGGCAATTATGATTCTGCGGTTGATATCAACAGCCTTTGTCAACAAATGGACCACTCGGTATCTCAGTCTTTCCACAATTCTCACAGGACACTACTAGTTTGAATCCCAAATCGCGCTTGTCACATTCAGTAAATTTGACTTTCGATTGGCATACCTTCAAAACGACAACGTTCGAAGTACCCAAAAATATTGCGATAAAGCTTGTGATATGATAACCTAACGCCAGATTCACTTCGATATCATACAGATCTTGAAATTGCTTCATTTTTTTGCCGGTGTACTGCCGATGTGCGATGCCGATATTCAAGTCATCTGGTGCTTCTAACTCATGGCGATTCAATGGTCTTCTTAGAGATGTTGTTGGTCTCTTGCTGTTACCAGATGCCGTTTTCTCTCCTTTCTTCCCACTGTACACCACTTTAGCAGTCATTGTAAAAACAATCAATAATTACAGAAGGAAAAAGAAATTAAAGTTCACAGAAGTATCGAGAAAAACCAGTATTTGTCGACTAGCGGCATTCTCAAATGTTTGGCTATGCCTAACTCACTGAAGCAGACTTTCAATAAAATGGACCGTATATCTGCTCTAGTCTCTTAAACTACCTTTCCCCTAGCGCTCACAAAAGGAACTCGCTGTGGACCAGACGGCCTTGTACTAAAGTTCAGAAACCAAGTACTTAGAGATTTGTCCCAGCTATAATCTTTTGGGATATCATTTTTGAGTTCCTAGGGGACCATAAAAAAAATCGATTTTTGTTAAATTCTAGAGTAGCCTAAGGACTTAAATATACACTTGGACGATTATTCTTTTCCATAAAAAATTATTCAGTTACTATTTTTAACATTTGTGCCAAACGTCGGCCATATATTAAACTTTGGGATATTTTTTAAGTGTGTATAGACGCCACAGCTAAGAAGTTATTAATTATTCATAGACCAGTCAACATTTCCAAAAGATCGTAGTTTTTCACGATTTCGGAAACTTGATCTAAGAGTAATTCGATGACGCTGAATCGAATGATGATAATTCTCTTACGATCAAGCCCGGACATCGTCGGGAAAGAAGGGTTAAAATGTAAAAAACGTGAAAACCGGTTTTTTTTCGAAAACCACCAATTTAATCGGAATAATTTTCAAACAAAATGTTTGGAGTATTAAAAAATACGTAAAAAATATCTTTTGTTTACCTCCATATTTTTACGAATAAGCAAGAAAAAGAGACTTTAAAAAATTATCTCAAGGCGAAGACAAGGTAAAATCGAGGTTGACCGTCACTGCGACTGGAGACAATGTAAGGAATGTAAACTTTTCTCCCTATTTCACTCGTTCGAGTCCATTGAGCACATGCGTCGTTTGGTCGGCCCACTCGGCCTTGGACTGCACCAATGAATGCGGTGGAGACAGAGAATGTGAGCGAGATAGACACCGAATCAATTCGCGAGCCCATCGAATACCTACAACGGTTTTTGGGTCTTGAACTCCGCGTGGTCTGATGCGACGCAGTTGAAAATTAATTTCCAAACTATTACGCCTCTTTTATTTTTAACCGTTTTTAATTTGTTTTTTGGAAAAAACGGTTATCAAGGTAAGTGAAATATTCATATATTATTTTGATAAACTTAATACAATATACTAGAGAAATTGAATTATTCTGGAATTGCGAACAATCGATTAAGGTAATCCTATTATTTTTCTTAAGTTGTACTGAAAATATTGATAATCTTCTCTGTAACGTTTCAGGGTCGGTTATCGACCGCATTACAGAGAAAGAAAATATTAAAATTGTGTATTTTTATGAAAGCATTCTGAGACGATGTACAAAAACCCAATTTCCGGTCGCGATAAAAGTTTATATAATAGTGGAAATCGTCAGATTCTAAAAAAGAAAAAAAATTACTTAACTTAACACTTGTAGTAATTCAATGCTCTCAGAAAAAAATACGCTTATCGACCTCATTTATATGTAATATCGAGTTTCACTTGAACATCCAGGATGGGATTTATTATCACTCGCTACGATAAAGAGACGTGACCACAGGGCAACAGCTGACTGTTTTCCTAACCTCATCGTACTGATACGAATGTCTACACGTCTACACGTATTTTATTTTTAACCCTAATTTTAGACAGTCTAATGGCTGTATTTTAATGGTAGTTTTGTGTTTATTGTTAATATTTAATAAAAATGACGCGAGTGAGTTAAACATTAATTATATTTTATTCTTTAATTTTGAGAGATACATCAGCCTGTTGAGTAGAAAGAGATGGAGGTAGAAGCAATGTTATCAAATATCAAACGTAGGAATACTACGTGAATCGTTAAAATAACTATTTTTAAAGTTTTATAATTTAATGTGAACGGTTAACAAACAGTTTACACATGGGAAATTTTAGATATTACAAATTATTTTTTTTGCATATACTAAAAATATAAATTGCACAAGTTTCAAGTATAATCAGTGGTATAACTAATGTGAAGCCATAGGATTACCTTAAGGGATAATTAAGCGGGAAAAGCATATAAAATATGCCCCGAGGGATTTTCAAAAATCCAAAATTATTTTGTTACTTTATTGAAGCGAACGTTAACTTAAACAGGCAATTAAAAGTTTAATTTAAAAAAAGCGAAACTTCAAGAAGGAATGAGATCGAAAAAAAATTTCAAATTAAAAACGGTTGGTACCTAATTTTTTTTTAATTTTCACATACGTACGTGAAGAGTTATCGTTGGACTCAAAACACATGCGTTCCAAATAGAAAACCGTTCAGTACGTCTTTGAAAATGAAAAAAAAAGTTTTGGTATGAATTTTTTTAAATTTTAACATTTTTGTTTGACTCTATATCTTTTTCAATTTTAGTTTTTTTCTTAAACTTTTGTTCACTTTTTTCACTTCACTCTGAACTGAACTTCACTTTTTTTTAAGTAAACATTCGCTTTTATAAAGTATCAAATGCTGCAGGAACTACAATCAGATAATCAAACAAGAACAAAATTTTCAATTTTTTGAGTTTTAATATTAATATAGCTTAACAAAAGTTTAAACGGAATATCAATATATTTCATGGAAAATTACTTCATTCAGTGTAAAAAATGAATATTTGTAATATTATAAATTAATACCACGAGCCGGAGAGAAGATATATAGGAGCATAGCAACGATGATTATTGTCCTCATTGTTAGGATGTTTTTGTTAAATCTATCTGGGCGAATTTTATAGGCTTATTCGACTATGCCCTCTGTTAAATTAAAAAATGAAGTTATCATTAATAGCTCGTTTCTACCTCCTTTTGATCAACTATAATGTTTCAACACAAATAAAGATTGTGGTAATGAATAATCCAACATACTGGATACCAGTAATAATTGATTGATTTCTCTCCCGATTATTTTAGTCGGTCGTATTCATGGATCCAGCTACGGTATGCACTATATGCAATAAAGCACTGGAAAGTGCTACATCGCATGTCGACAACGTCGGAGTGAAGGGTCTCAAAACATTAATCGCAAAAAGCAAACAATTTGGTGATGCTAAGTAGGAGAAATGGACCAATGATAAATCGGTCTCGGTTCATAACGCATGCCGCAAATGGTATTTATCAGCGTCAGTCAAAAGTGCGGCTGCAAAAGCAGCAAAGCTGAACTCTTTATCGACATGTAGTACTGCAACACCTGGTACATCATCAAGCCCCGCTGAATCTGCATCTATGCAAAATAAATTCAATTTTCGTGACTTGTTTAATATGCGGTAAGCCATGGGATCGAAGTCACAAGCAAAGGAACTTGGTGTCACATGACTATATGAAGGAAAAGCTCTATGACCTAGCCGAACAGCGAGACGATTCTATAGCGAATGATGTGATTAATCGATTGAAAGGTGTCGAATCTTTAGTTACTGTAGGTGCAGGGTACCACCGTAAATGTCGAGAAATGTTTTCGAAAATCCCGTATGAGAAGTCAGCTATCGTTTTGAGAGCGGCAAAAATAGATTCGGCATTTCAACTCGTTACGAAGTACATAGAAGAGTCGCAGAAAGGAAAATTTACATTGACTGAATTACGCAACGTAATGGGCGAAAAGTGTTTCTCCACAAAACTTTTATATCGGAAGTTGATGGATTTTTATGGTCAAGATATCCACATTTTGCAGCAGCGCCGTTCCGACACTTTAATTATGTATAAGCGCTTCAGTATAACTAAATTATGTGGAGACTGGTACAGAGAACCTAGTTCTCTTGATAACAAGCAAAAAGAAGCAATAGTGAACGTTGCAGCGGAGATCGTCCGAAAAGATATTGAAACTCACAATTATGAAAATGATTCTTATCGACCAGCTGGTCGATTTCTCGATTCAGTCCAACGAGATATTCCTCCACTGCTCCGTGCATTTATTGATAAATTCATTATACCAAATTCACTGCAAAGCAAAGAAGACAATGAAGAGCGATATTTCGTGCAACGTAGTGCAATAGCCCATTCCATTCTATCTATTGTTCGACGTTCCGGTTTCGCATCTCATCTACAGCTGGCACTAGCAATTTACATACATCGGAAATACGGATCAAAATTGATAATCGATCTCCTCTATAAATTCGGCTTCTGCGTATCGTACTATCAACTTCAACAATACGAGGCGTCAGTCGTTCTGGATCCACCAAAATTCGTAGTCGAAGATAATGTTTGTGTTCAACATGTTTTTGGTAACACCGATCACGACGTTGGAAGTTCGGATGGCAACAATACTTATCGTTGCTTAGGTGGAATAGCTATATACGCGCCGGAGAATAAAATAAGCTATGAAGGTGGGACCAAAAAATTGAAAAATGCCTCGAACGTAACAGCTGCAACGATAGCATCGCAGACCATAACGCGAACCGTACCATGGACAGGTCATTCTAACGGATTGGAAAGTATTGCGTATGTTGACACGAGAACGCTATCTTCGGCAGATTCACCGATATTGCCAGCAGCTTATTCAACATACCTGTGCGCAAAGCACTGTGACATACCAAGTATTCCAAGCTGGGGAGGTTTTATGGACATTTTGACAGCCGATTATACTCACGACGTCTCCAAAGTTGTTTGTCTGCCTTTCATCAATCAATCTTCTTCCAATATGAGCACCATTAACACAGCTTTACGTACGGCTTTAGCTGAGGCTCGTCGAGTTCATCAAAAGACGTGTTTCGTTACATTCGACCAACCATTGTACCAGAAAGCTCGTGAGATTATTGCTGCTTCAGCAAACGAGCTGAAAGACGTTGTAGTACGCTTGGGTGGGTTTCACTTGCTCATGTCTTACTTGGGCTCCATCGGTCATATTATGGATGGTAGCGGGCTTGACATTTGGGCAGTAACATACGCTCCAGCGTCAGTGAAAAAGATGTTGACAGGCCGGGCTTATACTCGTGTGATCCGTGTTCACACATTGGCATTTACTGCTCTGGGCGTGACGATCTGTCGTGAAACAAAAGGTGAAGTACGCGAACAATACGATAAAGGCGTTAAATCTTTTCTACAAGGTTGGAGTACAGAACCTCCGACTATCAACGATTGTCAAGCAGAATCTTCAATCGTTCAGATGACAACGGACTTGATCGCACAGTTGGCCATTTTTGAAAATCGTGGACCAACTGCACAACTATGGGTGCAATACTTCGAGTGTATTGTTATTGCATTGCAGTTCATAGAAGCTGAACGCTGAGGGAACTGGAATTTACACCTACAAAGTATTCGTAAAATGTTGCCGATTTTCCACGCTGCAGGCCATTTCAATTACGCTAAAAGCGCTTAAATGTATCGCAAGATATGGTCAACTTGAAACTGACAATGACAGATGAAGAATACCGAAAATTTACAACGGATGGCCATTTTACGGTTCGAAGGTCAGACAAAGTTTGGTGTGGTGTGTGGACGGACATAACGATCCGGCAAACTTTGATTAAACAAATTTAAACATCGTTATTTTAATGGTTCGCGTAGTACTTTCAGGTTTAATATTTGACAAATTGGTTCTATATATCTCCGTCCAGGCCGACGTATATCGCGAAATTCAAAGAATAAAAACGAATGCAAGTTTAACTCACTTACTTAATTTTTATTTAATACTAACAATAAACACAAAACCATAAATGAAATACAGCCACAAGACTGTTTCAAAGTAAGGTTAAAAATGAAATGCGTGTAAAAATTCGAATGAGTATGATGAGGTTAGAAATATAGTCAGCTGTTCCTTTGCAGTAACGTCTCTTTATCGTAACGAGTGGTAATACATCCTTTACCGGATGTTCTTCCAATAGTTGATGGGGTCCGGAAGTTGATCTTTAATCAAAAAGACATCGCGCGATTGTCGTCATTTTATTCGTCCCCTGATTGGTCGGTGGAAAAAAAATGCATTTCGGAATTCTTTCACAAAAATACGTAATTTTAATACTTGTTTCTCTGTAATTCGGTCGATAACCGACCCTGAAATGTTACAGCGATTATTAATATGTTCCGTGACGTTAAAAAAAAAATGAAAATCCTATGGATTAAAGCCTGGCGATAGGGTTATCTTAACCGTGATTTTCACCTAATTATACAGTAAATAAAGAAAAAATATTTGTCTAGAACGATAAATTAACTCTTGTTGAGGCACTTTCGTAAAAAAAATCCAAGATATATGAATATCTAATATTTTTTGAATTTTTGAAACTTGGGTTTTTTCAACCCCACAATCCAATTTTTCGGCGGGTTTTTCTCGCTTCATATTTAAGATATGGAGATGAACGTAAAGTACTCTTTTGCGTGTTTTTGTAGTTCTCGACAACATTTGTTTGAGACTTTTTTCGATCAAGTTATCCGCTTCTGAAATGAACTATTTTTTCACCTTCCAACCCTTTTTTCTATGATTCCCGGGGTTGATCACAAACAAATTACCATTATTCGATTCAGCATCATCGAATTACTCTTAGATCAAGTTTCCGGAATCATGCGAAAAAATACTAACCTTTAGGTATTTTGACTGGACTATTGCGGTTATTTGATAGCCGTCACTGAACTAGTGGATGGTTAGATCAGACAGGTGTATCTTCTTCTTGTAAGGTGATCGGGAGGTGAAATGGAGGCTAGCACGTTCCGGAATGCTTTTGTTCTACGTTTAATTTCGTAAAGTTTTATTATCTGATAACGTATTTACATAAGAAATTTGAATTTTTTCGGCTCATCACAGTTTAACGCTCGACGAAGCGATCCATGGAACACGGATTAATTTCACCACAACATTGTCCACGTCAAACACTTCCTGCCGCTGAACAGGTAAAATCGTTCTTATTTCGTCAATTGGTATCCGGTATAGGGCTTAAATTCAAGGGAAAGCTTAAATCGTGCTCTCAATGTTCAGCTTCTAATCCATGTGATTTCGGAGCTTGAACCTTGCTATATCCACATGACGCTTTCGTTTGCTTGCCCAAATGTCCATAGAATTTATCTCCCTCACACGTACACGTATCTCCCTTTTCCTCTCCTTTTCTCTCTCTTCCACTGTGATTTTCTTGCTCGAAATATACCAGACTCAAAGTTCTGACTATCTCTGTCTCCGCCGCTTTTCAACTATGTTCCCCTTGCCGCACCACGAGCATCGACAGACTCGCGCAATCAGTCGCCCTAATGCCGCGATTCAGGGTTCATCAGAGCGGCCATTTTCTTGACACCCCTTATTACCGCCATTTTGTCGAGGCCTCTGAAACTCGCACACATCGTGCCCTACCACGCCTCATGCTACATACACTCAGACACTCGTGTACGCTCTATCATTTTACTGCCTCAAACTTGAGATAAAATTGAAACGACTCACCGTCTGTGCACGTATGTACCCCCACGATGCAATAACCCTCTGTGGGACGTGACCGTGGAACAGCCCTCACTAGCAGACGTTTGGTTCGATTTCGCAATTTCGACTAGGGAGAGTCTAAACTGTATCAACTTGGCGATTACCTGCATATATTTATAGATTGACAAAAACATAGTTTTCCAGAACATTTTCATCTCTTGACGCTAATGACCTGCTAGGCGATCTCCTCTGAATCGTCATCGATAACGTAGCACGGTAACAAGGTCAGCATTATGTTCATTACAAATCACACTGGCATTTCACATCCTAATGTGATTTTTGTAAGGTACTTAATGTGATTAACTTAAAGTAATTGAATCTAGACGAGCGGAAACGTTGTGCATTGTTTGAATTATAGTAAATACACAATCCCATTGTAATATCGATAATGAAAATCACTTTTATTCACGATAAGATCTTACTGAAAAAAAGGGTCGATAAATTCAACGAAATATGAATTAATTCAACCTAATTTCGCGATCATGAGTGGCGAAACAAATGTATGTTTGATACAAACAATTAACCCATTAGCGCCCAAGCGCCGATGATTTTTTCGCGATCTTCGAGCATCATTCCCATTACGATCAATGCAGAATGTCATTATGGGAACCACGTTTCCTTATAGAATCAGGTGCGCTCTTTCGAATAACGTGGTCAGAATTTCATTTTCTCGCACCAGAAAAAAAATATGACGTTGAAAAGTACCCGAAAATAGAAATTTTTTATTTTTCATTTTTTTCGGATGGTTTTACGTAAAAATCGAGTTGTAACTATCCACGTTGGTGCACATTAGAGTTGGACTATCAAAAAAAAACATTTCCCCAAACTTACATAACCTGAAACCTTTTCAAAATGGCGGATTTCGCAGAAAATTGTGAAATATTAGTTTTCCTCTAATCTTTCAGCAAGAATCAATAGAGCATGTATTGTTCTCCTCTGAAAATTAATTTTTTCAATTAGCAGTACTTTCCAGAACATGCACTGATATATCCAATGTTCCCAAAGATGGCGGATCCAATATGGCGACTTTAAAACCATAAAAATTATAGATTTTTTTGTAAATACACGCACAAAAGCCCTGCAACAATCAATTCTGGACGTAGTCTCATATATTGATGACTTCTAAATTCAAATTCAGTGGCGGATTTTTCAAATTCAAGATGACGGACCCGATATGGCTGTTGTAAATTGGAAAAAATCTGAATTCATAAATGAAAAAAATACTATTGATTTTTACGTAAAATTTGCAAATGAAAGTATTTCTACAATTTTTTGTGTTAGACAAATTGTTTCGGAGGAAAAAAATCGTAAACTCCGGAAGTTTTTATTGGAACGTATAAGTACGTATGTGTATGTTCACTTGATTTTATCCCTCTGCTATTATGGGTCTGCATATTTCATTTCACTTTCGGTGGAACTCCATAACAATTATGTGGACGCGGTAAAATTATGTTTCCTTCGGGATGGAAGATTTCTGAACTTTGAACTTTTGAACTAACGGCCACGAGTGTCCGATTGGCGACGATGTACGTCACAGTTCCCTCTCGTTATGTTTTAGGAAAGATCCATAGAGAAAGATCGAAAGAATATTTTCGATTGTGTAGTACAGTTGTTGGTGGTGAGCGATTCCATTGACGACCGTAATGCTCCTGTGGTCCTCAGCGTGACGCGATTGTCCCATAAAAGCGAGAAATACTCTGTATGTCCATCGTCTATGTATTGTTTACAGGTACATGGAACAAGTGTCAGAGTTCCAAACGGCTGTTGGATCGGGTCCTGGAGGCCGTTGAATGTTCTCCTTTTCGTCCTTTTTCATCTCGTTGATCCCTGGTCTTACCGCATCAACTACAGGAGGGTAAAGGTGTGCGAACGTTCTGGAGTGATTCGAGATGTACACTCGAAAGCACACCCAGAAAGATTGCCAGCCACGAGAGAACAGATCTCTCGGCAAAATCGAGGAACGGCGACAAGTCTTGATTCTTTGTGATAGAGAATCACCGGGAATACCCTAACGGAGCTTACATGTATATCTTGAGTATCGACTCTAGTAATCCCTACGTTATAGTTCCACCGAAACTCCACGGTGGTACGTTTGGAAAGACCCTCTACTTCCGATAATGCTTCAACAAATCCAAAGATAAAATCGCATCAATTGTCCTGGGCAGTCTCTGCTCGTGAATGTGGATTCCTTTTTCGTCTTTGAAGTTGAGATTTTGATTTTATTTAAATCTGTTGCTTGAACCAAGAGAACAATAGAATAATACCAGCCAATCGATAAGGCCAAGCTAACACGATTAAATACAATCTAAACGTTAGACATCAATAGTTCTTTATCTTGATTAGTACATCAACTGCTTCTACGTTAACTGTCCGGCTTTTCTAGAAACGTTTTCACAGTAATTCAAGTTTTCTGGAATTACTGTGGAAATGTTTCCAGATCTGTTTTTTGGAAAGACTATTTATGGACTGTCGCTTTGAATCAATCTTAATTTAATAATTTTTTAAATGATTTTTGAAATCATTTGTCATTAAGTTTCACTATAAAACACACAAAATGCAAATACATTCGAAAATGATTTATAAAAATGTAGTTGAATAAAATGATCTATTTCCATAATGGATATATGTTCTTTAGTAACGGAGTCTGTGACGCTCAAAAAAACCACCATCTTTTATCTATCTCTATCTCGCTTTCTCTTCTTTTCGCTGTGTTAGGGAGAGTGTATTTAATTGACCACTCCCGCTTTGACGGCCCATCGCTCCGTTGTCTCTGCATCCCCTCAACCATCATCACGTTGAGTCTCGCATAACAAGATGCAGATTGGCGCAACGAAATTAGAAAGATAGATGCAAATTTGCGAAACGCACAGAATGTTGAACCGATACCAGAGAGGACTTTGCACCAGGATCGAGAGTGAGACGTAGATGTGACGAATGAGAGAACCGCGAGAATCCGTCGTGAACAAAATCAACCCCTATCCTCGCGTCTATTCGACGCTAATCAAATTTTCAATTTGTCTTTTGTCATGGTGCGAGTGATACGTTTGAAAATCGATTATTTGTCTCGTAATCAATGTTTCTGTATAAGACCGTGTATATCGACCTTACATACTATATGTAGCGAGATATTATATATAATGTATATATAATATCTCGCTACATATAGTATAGTGTATAGTATAGAGCGACGCTACACATAGTATAGAGAAAGGACGATTTATTAAATATTCGTTCATGTGTAGTGACATTGAAGCGATCCTGCCACAAAAATACGAAAAAAGCCGGTGAGAATCATGAACTTGATGAGTGATAGCGTGTTGTCGTTCGCTTTGAAATATTCATTTTTATTTTTCCCACGGTATAAAATCTGACCAAAACTTTTTGGAGAAATGTTAACCAACCATCGGTTTCATTCGGCGGTATCGTTTCTCCATGCCACGTAAAGATTCGAAAAATCCTCGTTACGATGAATAACTGTCTATAATAATTTGCAAAATCAATTCTTTGGCCATAAAGAAAAAATCGTTGAGCCAAGTGGACCGCAATGATTCACACTCGGAAAATGAAGCTTCGATGGCCGCTCATCTCTGCGTACCTGAATAGTCATAACGCAAGGATTATATAATGCCATGGACCATTGTGGAGCAGCACCTGGGGATTCGATGTCGATTGATATATGACCTCGCTAAATTAAGTCAGTCGACGTTGGTGTACGAGATTGCACACGCATGTTCACGTTCCCATTGCTTGTCCGATGCATTTGCAAATCGCACCATTTTTTTACGAGCTTTATCTCGTTGCATCCGCCCCTACCTGGCTATTGCCATGACCAACCCCTGCCTCTGCACGTACCCTCTGCCGTTGTAGGACGATTTCTCTCGTTTTTCGAAGCGCGGGAGAAAAGTTTACATGAGGCTCTCTAGCGGTGTGATTTTATTAACAAAGGCAATGTAAACCGGGATTAGCCAAAACTACGATTGTAACAGAGACATGGTTATAAAGAGGAAGAGACAAAGTGAGAGAGCGGAAAAAAGATAGCGGGGAAAGGGTAATGGACGAGACTGCGGGATTACAATGCGGTGCAATATAATGCCAATTGATTTTGTTGCTGCAGCATTCATTTTCCCAGCACCGAAATTTTTAACCTTTTCCGGTTTGTGGTTATTTTATATTCGTTTTTTCATACAAGATACACATTATTTTTTGAACGATATCTCACCGTGCTGTCTTATGCCAATGATTATTTACGGTTCCTAAACAAATCCATCTAAAAAGTGCAAACAAATTTGAAAGGAAAGATTTAATAATGAATTGCATTCGACCGGAATACTTAACACTCCTAGAGTAATTTGAAAGGAAATTTTGGAAAAACGTCCCTCCAATCTCGTTATATAGTTTTCATTCGCCGGTCCTCACCCTTTCTCTTTCTTTTGCTATGCATGGCAAAGATTTTTTTCTGTAATTTTTTTTCTCAACCGCGCTCATGAAAGAGAAAGGGAAGATGGAATTTTGTCGTTGTCGTAAGAGAAGCGAATAGAGTGGTATTCGATTGCGACTGCGAAAAAGGAGGAGGTAGAGAAGAGTGCACCATCGCCGACAGCAGCAAAACAGAAGTACACGATTTAATCCAAATCCTGAATAACATTAGAGCGAGAGATTGCTGAAGGATGAGAGTTGGAAAGAGTTAGGTAAATGTAGAGGACGTATATATTTATATTGTACTATAGGGTAACAAAGTACCGCTGCAGTGATGAGGTAGAGCGCCGATGGAATCACAGCGACAGAGAGGAAGAGTAACATACAGAGGGAGACAAATTTAGAAAGAGGTAGAGAAGGATAACGCTGTATAGAAACAGAGGACAGATGCAAACAATTCACGATGTTTAAACGAAAAGCTCCCAACGGATGAGACAGCACACATAGACGTATTTCCATGAGACAAACTGAACGAGGGGATTTCGAGGGAGAAGAGGGAATGAGGAGAAACGGTGAGGTGGAACGAGGTTGATAGGGACCCACCCTTATTTAGTGCCGAGTGTACAACCAGTAATAAATTATCAGAGCTTACCGGAACCAGTCCCATCCACCCTTCCACCATATAATGCTTCCATCGCGACCAACTCTGTAGCTTGAGGGCCCTTAAATAGACCGAAGGCCACCAGCCGCATACGATCCCAGTCGCAGCTAAATATCCATGGAACATATCTATCAAACACCTTTATATACTCTTTTTCCTTCAACAAAAGACGGACAACTTATTTGCTACAGGCAGACCAGTCAGATTTTCGCGGTAACAAATTTCCACGACAATTCACCCAAAAGATCGACCTACAAGATACCTGTGAATTCTTATCTAAGAAATCATTGGGTTGCTTTTTTTATCGGTGGACAAGGTTTCGCTAGCATATAAATTGCTTCTCATCTAGGAGCAAATCTGTAACTATCGTAATCCCGCAAATCTACGGGATCATCACCTCGACAGAACTCGAGGATTCAGGACGTCTGAGTAAGGGAGTCATAGTAGACTTGAGATTTCTGGCAGAAAAACAGATGTATTCCACCCTCTTTTATTTGAATCTCGGCGAACGATTCACCGAGATTCCAATTGCCATTTGTCGGTACTATAACTGCGATCGACATCAGCTTTCTCGAAGAGTTTTATCGTACAAAGACTTTCAGCAGTATCATTGGCGAATAATGGCTAACAGACGTCAGCAAGTTGTAGAACCGAAGAAATTCAGCTCGATCGGTTGTTTAAAAGGGGTTAATAATACGTTCATGTTAGACCAATCGACATCGTAATGGGTAAAAAAACCAAATGTTCGCTCCCCTGTCACTGTACATCCCCAGCTTGTTTGTCTGACAATCATGCTTAGCTGTCATTAGAAATCTTTTTTGTCTCGCAACGGGATGCTAGAACCAAGATGCCGTGTTCTGACATCGCATTCGAACTATTATATAAAAAATGGACTTACACAAAAAGTCAAATCAATTTAGATAATAGCCTTTGAGATAAAGTTTCATTCAATTCTAAAGAACAAAACTAAAACTGTTCTATTATTTTAAGATTTGCATTTCCATTATCGAAAGTTTCTATATGGGCATATATTTAAAATTGATCACCCGTTTGACTTATCTCATTATTTCGGGTGCTTACTTCCCTCGATGGTTCTTGTGAATGTGTCTCCAATATTTATTCCCTACACGTCCGTCTGGAGACTTCGATGATTTAGCTCAGGATGATTGCGTACGTGATATTGCACTATCATAGATTACGTTTTTAGGCGCTAGCGGCCTGATGCAAAGACTGGGGAATCAATGCGAGTGCGATAACGACCCCAGAAAAAAAAGGAACGAATGAAATGGAGTCATCGTGTGTTCGAGGAGGGCTATGTTACGTCAATTAGAATTCTTTACTTAAAAAGGCATAATAAACTTGACAATGGGGTATAGAATTTGAGAATATTTTAAAATGTAGTGATTGCGAGGCTGCAATCATATCGCAAATGTTTTCTTATTCAAACCGCAGATTATTTACAAAGAATATAATCTCATGAAATAATGATCGGTATTCTCTGACAAAAGGCCGATGAATCTTGATGACAGTTTCATTGTACCAGGAAACGACGATATACCATGATTCAGAAATAAAAAGCGGGACGGGAACGATGAAGAAAGAAGAATGGTAAAAGTGAGATAATCAAAAAAAGCGCAAGCTCACAGGGAGTGTATGAAAGCAGGGTTGATACCAATAAGAGTTAGATAGCCTTATTGACTCTCTTCCGATTCCAATACATTTGCTCTTCATCTGCTCCCCATAAGAGCCACCCCTGACTTTTTTCGTTTCGCTCTTTACGATTTATCGAATGAACTCGAGTCCATGTTCTTCCTGGTCCCCCAGCACTATTGCTCTATTTCTCTCCCTCTCTTGCTTCTCTGAAATAGCTATATAGGCACGTATTCTTTTCTCCCTCATCGAATTTTTTTTTTACGTTCCGCGTACGAAAAGCGATCGCGATTTTCCAGGAACGAGCACACCGACCACGCCTGTACCGTGTTTGCCGAGTCGTCGATGGATCGTCTTCGATCGACTCAACGCGTAACGCGGAAAAATAGGACCAACCCCACGCGGACGAGCTCTCGTCCCCCATCCCTGGGACCACATATGAGAGTCGCCATCAGCCAAACTGCGTCTCTTCAACGGAAAACCGGTCGCTTTACCTCCGACCCCGTTATACCCTCGGGAATTGGCTTTACCACAGATTTTATCACCAACCGCGACTTCTTTGTCTTTTTATGCATTCACTAGAGAAAACCGTTATATTCCTGCCGAGCGCACGGTCGTACTTTCGTTCTCTCTCTCTCTCTCTCTCTCTTTGTATCTAACGCTTTATCTGGATCGACTACTCTCCCGCTCTTTTTTCTCAGTTAAAGCGTTTTTTTATTCCACCTATCCTCACGAGGGAACCAGAACGATGAAGCTTTCGGACGAAACGAGAATCGTGGGTTTGACCGAGAGCACTGATGATCTCTTGACTGTGTACATATATATATATATATGTACATGCTTGTGTGTGATGCTACTACACTCGTAGAAGCTTTTTTGACCATTGCGCAAGAAAAACAAGCGATTGATCTGCGAGTTTGGAAAGATGGACGAAGAGAATGAACAAGATAGTGCAAGTAGGAAAGAAAATGATGGTGCTACGGATTACCAAGAAAAAGCAAAGCGCGACCACTTTTTCCTGAAGCTTCTACAAGATCTCTCAAACACCATCTATCCACCGGAGAAACGTGGCTTTTGGTTTTGGACACGTTAAGTCGAACATGAGATCGAATTAAAGATTGTAACGGAGGTGTGCCAGCATCAACCGATAGGTTGGCGTTGTTAATGCCGAGGGCGCAACTTTTTTTTGCCATTAATGCTGGGCATTGAGGAAGGCTCTCGCGGGAACTTTAAGTTTCACAAACTGCAATAAAGAAAGAGATAACTATATAGAATCACGACTTTTCCACGATTTTCGAAAAGCCGCGATTATAAATCACAATTTTTTACTGTTTTTTGTGAAAAATATATTCTGAAATTCAAGAATTTAGGCTTCCCCCGACTGATTATCACTATCGCTGCTAGGTTAGTATCATCATAGAAAAGCGGAAAAACAATTTATCAGAAATTTCGGAAAAAACCGCGATTCTAAGTACTTACCAAAGAATAATTTCAGGTAATATTTCTTGAGAACGACAGTGACAGGTACATCGTCGGCGAGCATCCCGACGATAATACACATCGGATTACCCATGGTGGGGTCATTTTTTGACGCCTCGTGATGACTATGGAACCACCAGCTCGGTCAAAGAAGGCCGATCGTATCGGCCCAACTATCGGCAGTTCCCCTATCCTCGTGTACATGCGATATAGTAGTGGGAAATGAGACGGCTTCAGACACACAATAAAAGGGTCGGGTACAAGACAAAGAAATGAAAGAGGAAAAAAGATACATAGTACGAATAAATCTCAAAGCATGATATTAGTTCAAGTGGTAATCTTTTTCAGCTGCTTCTCTTAGTAGTTGGTTCACTTCTCAAGACTGCTAATCAGAGTAGGTAGCTGCGAGAAAATAGTCAGGTGCAAAATATGTACGAGATTGCTTTGAATATCCATAATGTTAATGACGATCTGAAAATATAAAAAAATGGAAGCGTGCCGCGATATTCGTACCCGAAGAGAGAACCAAAGCGGGATCGAGAGAACAGCGAGAGAGACGGGACCAGGAGAGAGCAAAATATGTAGACAGCAAAACTGTCGACTAACGAGCGACAGACGATATCGTTCATCTTTCGCTCGGCTTTAATTATGCTCCACTAATTATTTCCAGCCAGTAATTACTATCGTGTTATCGGAGACTACTGCTGCTACTGCCTGCTGCTCGGGCCGGGCTATGCGGTGATGCTGTCCCTACTACGAACGTTTCCCAAGGGTATACATCTCTGACGATAATAATGGTTACGCCATGTTAAAGCAACGTTGAAAAGCGAAGTATGCTCGTAACTATTGTAGCCAACGTTTCAACTTCCCTGTCTTTCCGAGGTAATAGAAAACTCTGCGATAGCACAATCGAAACTTTCGTATCTATAATAAAAACCGTATATCACCAGAAAATGGCGAAAACGCAGCTCGGAAATTATACACCCATTCTGCATATACCGATCAAATGAGATGAGGATTCAATACATCTTGATTAAAAACATCACGAGTAATAAGAGTTAATCGAATCAACCATAGGGAAAAAAAGAATACGCAATGATACGCAAAACATTTTGTTTCCATTCAAATATTGATTGCTCTGAATATTTTTTTGCGATTATGGGGTGAGTATAAAAATTACCAGACCGATGATAAAAATAAAAAAGATAGCGAACCAAGGAATTTACAAATTTTTCATCGCAAACAAGAGCCTCCGATAGCCCACGATGTATTAGTTGCCTGGTGCGAGATCTCGGTGAATTTTTATCATAGTAATCGATTATGAAATAGTGTAATCATGAAATCAATTAAACGTTGAAATAGAGTGTAACGTTTTACTCTTCTACTCATGGAAAATCCGTGCGGCATATACCCATACCCCAGCTCATCCATACAATCTGTCTCGTCCGTATATACTTTCAATTTCCAATTGACTTTTTGAATTCCAATCAACGAGAAGCTGGTTTGAGTGAAGCCTCATAGACAGGAGAGAATGATGATCCTACTAAAGTATATATACATACATATGGCTCTCTGGAATTATATAGAACTAACGAATTTTGCATTTCACGCTAAAAACGGCAATTAATTAGATCGGCCTTTGGATAATTGCTTTTTCCCCGGCTACCCCCAATGGTGATCGATGGGAGGAATCGTATAGAGACAGAATGAAAGCACGATGGTGTATATAGATTTGCCGGACTACGAGAGAACAGACACTGAAATCGGTGACGGGCGTATTCCCCAACGGTCCTATAACACCCACTGTTCCCTTCACGTATATTCTGTATAGTAATAGGAAAAAAAAATGCGATGACCAAATGGGACGTCGGTTAAATGGTCGCGCCGTCCGGCGACTCTGGCGTTAAAAAATCATCGCTCGCGTAAACGACCCCCGCTAATAACGGCACACTCGCTTGTGAAAAAAAAGAACGTAAAAATCAAGATACGAGTGTGTGAATGACGGTGATATGAATACTGAACGCATCCAAACTTAAGAAATTATTTATTTTCATTAGGAAACAAAAGAAAATCGATTTATCGTCTCCTCTTTCACGACAGAATGTGCGAGTGATGAGCGCCTGTCAAATCTCTCGGCACCTTTTTATAAAAAGTTTTCTTTACAGCTTCGACGGCTTGTTGAGCTGGAAAACGTTGAACACGAAAAGCTAGGTTTTCGCGAACATTGCAATGGCCGATATTCCTCCCAACGACACGACTGACAAATCTCAAGAACAGATAGCTAAGTATCCGCCTGCGTTGGAGAGTCGAGTACGTAAAAAGATCTATGACCGAGTGTCGTGGAACGACTCGTGGAAGAATGATTCTAAGCGTCTTCGATCTAACAGTTACAATCCACCTGAACAAACCCTCGATGAAGTTTTTGAGGAAAAAGTTCATAAGAGCGTTATAGGACGATTTCTCGAAGATGCTAAAATACCTGCAGATCGGTAAAGACATATCAGAAAATCGATTCGTATAAAGCCATCAGTATGTTGCTCTTTTATCGTCCACACTTTCGTCTGTTCTTCATATTTAATAAAAACAAAAACAACAGTGAAGTTCGCGAAGCAATGATCGAAATATTGGAATACGATTGGAGATCATATACGGTGAGGCAATGGAAAAAATTCGCTGCTAATAACGATTTCATCAGCAACCCCCTGTCATGTTTGGCAAATGCAATTTTGAAAAATGAACGGATAAATACCCGATGGTTCGAAGCTATTGCAACGACATTGAGACTCATCGCCTCTGGGGTTAATACTCATTGAAAAAATATCATTATAATAATACGTTCGATAAAAAAAACTTATCAACGTTTAAATAATCATGAAAAATGATGTTTTATTTTTAACAAAAAAGATTACGAAAATTGGGAAGAGGTTAAAGCGCTTCAAGCTTCTGCATTATTTGAGTCTCGGTGGTAACGATATCAAGGAGATCGAAGGCCAAGATCTGCCACCTGATTTACGAGCGCTCGAACTCTCCGGCAATCGAATATCGTCACTGGAAAAATTGGCGAATCATGCTCCAAAAGGGCTTATTTATCTTGGCTTATCACGAAATTGCATTCCAGATGGTAAGATTATCACGTTCATATCCGTTATGCATATCTTTCGTAAGACAGTGTTGTTACAACTACATGGATAGCTGTGAACATAACTTCAGGAGTATTCAAGATTAAAGGTAGTTGTCGCTGATAGTTCATTCACCAAATTTACTCGCTTATCACCATGATGATGTATACGTAGAATTTGAGGTGTCAATTTAATATCTTTGCGTATTATCAGACACGTTTCCGAAAGTTGTACATTCGTCGCCTAGCAGAGTTCGGTTCTGACAGACGTTCCCAGGCTTTTACCCGGTAAAATCGTGTATCCTTCGTGAGTTTATAAATGATTCCAGAGATAGTTGTATGATATATTTTTCTATAACTGTGAAAAATTCAAGGCACACAATTGGGATTTTCGGCCGCCTGCCGAAAATGATGAAAAACAAAAAAATTTCATATCGCAACCAAATTTACTGGTTAATTTTCGGGCAAACAGTTCTGGAGATTTTCCATACGTTCGGCATTACCGATCAATATCGGTATTTCATCATTTCGGCGGAAATAAGATCGTACGATTGTTACAACATGCTGCATTCCTAATCAATTTTTAATTGACTAAAGCCTTGATGTAAAAAATTCGCTTTGAAACGTCTCCACTCCACTGCTAATAGCTTGTGCTAATATTCGATATTCGATGCTAATATGAAAATCTTTGACGACGCTACGTGGGCATTAATAAACCAATGGATGGATATTATTTCGTGAATGACCACAAAGTGCATCTATAGCATCTCCTCTGCTCTCAAAAGCTTTCTCATGATTCGGAACTATACCCAACGAGCCCCAGGACACACTGTTTTTATTAGTTATTACGGTCTTTGTTTGTGTTGTACGTATTCTCACGTATTAATTATTTAGAAGCAGGAGCCTAGGCGTACAAGTATATGTATACGAACGATCTCTTCATTCAGCCTTCGGTAGCTACAGATTCCCTGCGAAATGCTTAACAAGTAGGTTAGAGAAAAAGTTTACTGATAGCATACATCGCGGTGCAGGATGCGCGTTTATGCCGGATAGACGAAATGATAGCGATTGATTTAATGACTTGATCGATAAGATCGTGATTCGAAGAAAATGGATCCTGATTTCGTATATTATTCAAACATTGAATTTTATCAATGTGAAATTTGTCGGTAGTTAAGAATAAAAAGAATACGTTTTACAAAAAGAAAATTTGCATCTTTACTGTAAAAATTGTTTTCTGAGTACAAAGTAGTTTAAAAAAATTATGCAATAATATTCTTCAAAGACTTTATACTTTACTGATTGCGTTACAAAAAAAGGTTGTCTCTATTTTTGATAATTATAAATATACGACATTTCCTGATGTTTTCCCTTAAATTATGAGTAAATACAGTTAGGTTTTCTGTGAAGCGTGAGACTGCTTGGCGACCTCGCCAAGTGGTTAATTGGAGACGACGCGACGAAGTGAAGAGCGATGAGAATCGCGGTGAGGTCGGACCGAGCCGGTGATTTGTGGGGCTGCATAACGTAATTACAATCCGTACCCGGTGTACAGCATCCTCCGTCTCTCGTTCCTTCCGCTGTACTTGCGTTTTGTCTATCCGAAATGGCCAAAAATCTCACTCGCACGACTAGTCTTCTTCCTCGGTCCATCTTTTTTTTTCATTTTGAGAGTCACTCGGCACGCGGGAGAAGCGAAATTTCCTTTTACAGGATCGAGCCTGTCAAAAACTGTGTGAATTGACCGAACCATGTTTGAAATAAATTGCTTTCAAAAGCAGGTTCAATTTTGTTAATATTTTCGATAGGATATTTTCGCTCATAACAATTATCATTATTCTTATTATCGCTATTGTTGTAACTCGCAATTGGAACGTTTTTTTTCAATCAGAAAGACAAACGTAATCGAAAATATGTCTTGAAAAACACCTTCTATCGGTAATGACAAACAGACAGATGATTTTAATGACTTGTATTGCATTTGCTGCACTTGCAGTGCAGAGCTAAATTTCTCCGAACAGTGATTGCCTTTTAACAAAGGGGTTGCAATGGATACAATGTTCATACACGTTGTGCTGGCCCGGAACAACTGCCACAGCATTAAATATAGAGATAAGCTTTTGAGATTGCATACGTGACCAGCAAAGTACTACAATTATGCGAATAATCGTACATAATAACCCATCCGATTCGTTCTCTCTTGACGATGGTTTAAAAGATACATATCTATTCGTAATCACTTCACGCTCGATATGCCTAAAAACGAGGTGGGTCAATCGTTCAAATGTTGACGAATTTTGTCCCTAGGCGATTTGTCGTTATAATTTCGCCTTCGAACGATATAATAAATTATTTAGTTCAGGATAGAAACGAACGATATAATAAATTATTTAGTTCAGGATAGAAACGAACTATATTTCGTTTCTAATGATGCCTCGAGTGGTTACCATGGGACGAAAGCGGGGTGCAGGTCATGTATGTATATCGTCGAAGACAGGGAAATAACAGTTGGACCGTATTTCTGCCATTCACAGCACTAAGAGTGCATTACAGAAATTGCTGAGTCTCCCTGAGAAAAAAGTCGATGCCAGCAGAGCTTGGCATCTTGTCGTCCTTTTTATCTCTCCGAGCAGGCAAAAATACAAGCCACTCGACTACGAGTTTCCTGCCTCTTTATTATGTATATCCCTCGCGTGTTCGGTGCTGGGTATACAATTTATGAAAAATACATGAAAAATTATCGCAGGTCAAACCATAATACTAGAACTATTTATTTTCTATTTCCATTCGCACTTCGTGAGAATTCATGAGGTTAGTAGAGCCGCAAATCATAAGGAAACTTCGATGAATCGAGTGAAAACATTTGGATATGAAAGGAAAGTACGTGATGCGCAGTGACACGACCACTTACAATTTGCAATAAAAAATCAGATCGCTAATGAATATTCTTTCCGGCATACCGTAATTGTTATTTCATGTGTCCATTGTCCCAAAGGATTGGCGATTTTTTCAGACTTTTGAGGGTTTTCGGATGCTCTCCTGCCTATTCTAGCTGACTATATACTGCTTCCACAGCGTTTGCGTTCAAAATAGCAAAAATGACGGGAAAATGCTTTTTTGACATTATTATTTTTACGAGCTACCTCGTAGACACAATATACACAGTTTGTACGTTTTATAATGAAACAAATGAAGAACTAATGTATAAAATAATCTACATTGTTTGTATATGATGGTACAAAACCCATAAATAATGATTTTAGAAATCGTAAAGTATAGGAAAGTTTTTTTTGAACCATACTCGGCATGAATATATCCAAAATCTTGGCTAAAGTATTTTTTTCAATTGTCCAAAAGATTTTTTTGCAAAACTGTTTTCGTTTGAATCTGGCCAATTTCGTTTCAGCACAGGAGCTGCTATCTCTCGTGAAAGGTCTGAGTTTCTTGAAAGTCTTGGACTTGGAGGATAACGATCTCAGAAATCTTATCGACGTACTCGAAGCATTGAAACCTTTGGAAATGCTACGAGCTCTCATACTAGAAGGGAATCCTTGCTCGGTGGGTAAATTATCGGTCATTTATACACAAATCTTCCACATTGGCAAGCAGTAAGTTGCCTTGTGATTAAGATCAATTACGAATTTGATAGAGCAATGGTTATACATGCTTGTACGATCTGCACGGTCGTATTATTTATCGACTATCGATAATTTCCTTTTAAAATTGGAAATCTGTAGTCGATACGTTTTTCTTCAATACAGACTTGCTTGAGTTACAAAAGTGCGTTACTCACTACATTCCCAAGATTAATTTATCTCGACAACGTAGTTGTCAAACCGTCGGATAAATCCGAATGGATTAACGACCCCGAAAAATTAATGACTGGAATGCTGTTTGTTCACGTTTACAGAATTTTTCATTTGGAACAACCACCCAAGTCAAAGGTGAGCGGAAATTTTTCTATTCGATCTGACACTCGTTTGCGACCATAAAAATCTTTTTTGAAATCAGGAAAAAGAAAAATATTGGTTTTTCATTGAAGTCCAACTGCCATTATTGGATACGCATCTTATTCTTCGTGAGGAGATGGAAATGATGCGCGAAGAATTTGCTAAGAACGGCATTGAATTTCCGGTTCTAGTGGATGACCGTGTAGTGAAAGAAAAAAATGACGATGAGAACGTAAATAAATTTATTTCAAGGGAATTTACATGTTCGAGCATGCATGGAAATTGACAACCTTTTTCGTTCTTACTGTTAGAATGCTCGCGTAAGTACTTTTAGAGCAGACGAATTCGAGTGGAAAGACACGCTGGTTTTTAATAATCCGGCATTGAACATACCACCTTACGGAGACGATTTGAAGCTTTTGAGTGACACTTTCAAGTCCAACGTGACTGTTAGACTAGTCCGGCAAAAGGTTAGAGGTTTCAAAGGGTATTTAGCTTTGGTACTACACTCATAATGATTATTGATTATTCTCATTATTATTCATGATAGTTCATCAATTAGAACTCGTTCAGGCACGACAGCTCAGTCTGCTTTTTCATTAAACAAATTCTACCGATACTAAAAACAGTTTTGTAAACATTTATCTTTTATCTGCACGTTTGCTTTGAGTAGAAATTCTGATTATTAACAAAATATTTCATATCAAAGGTCAATCCGAGAAACGACGGACTTTAGGTGATTTTCTCAGCAAAACTACTTGGCTATTTGATTTTTTCAACTGTTTAAATGAGAGGCAAAAGAATTCCAATATTTCTGGCTAATTGGAGTCTCTAATATAGCCATGTCGGAATACACTTCCGGTATATGCAGTGTGCCAAAGTTCGAAAATTAGACGTAAAAAAATGTTGCTCAATTCAAATGCATTTTCGCCTCGCGATTGTTCCGACAGCCAACTTATTTTCTCATCGACTCTCCAGCTATACAACAATCGAGCAAAATGTCTTCGTTTCATTTCATTACTGCATTGTTATCTAATATTATTTTAAAGTACCAATGATTCCTCAGACAATACGGAAATTTATTGCAAAAGCCAATCCCCGGACTGATACATATTGTCAGGAGACAATAAGCGGACTTTGGTCGAAACGGAAAATGTCTTACTCGTGGAAGACGAAGATGTATTTGCATTGCGCCACATTTCCTAATTTCTAATTGTCTAACCTTGATTCGCCATCAAAATAAAAAATCAAACGGTAGGTTTTCTCGGAATATCACCTAGAATCCGTAGTTTTTCGTTTGTCTTTGAGAAAATTAGCTGAAAAGTCATGAAGAATTCAGAAATCCATAAAACAAAAGGAAAGTTTTTAATTATCATCATTTTTAAACGACGGGCAAAAATAATGTGGATAAACATACTGCTTCTATTATTAGTTTGTGCCGTAAACCCAATTGTTGCTTCATATAACGAGCTTAATACATTCTACACGAGAACATCGGGAGAGAAGTAAAGTGCAGCCCTTCTCCTGTTTTCCATCACATTTTTAGTTCCCTCTTGACCACATGAGAGGTTCCCAAAGCCAGTCAGACTTCGGGATAAAAGACAGAACAGTAATTTGCGAATTTACTTGTTCCCTAAAAAATATGTCTTGGGCGGACAGATCACAAGATTTCTCATGGACATCCGAAGAGACACCGGACAATGTTGCAGTATCGTTCCCATCGGGCGTTCTTCCGCGACAGATTTATACTCGCGATGACCTAAACCGTAATGGGAAATCAACGAAGAGTCTGCAAAAACAGCGGTCAAGCATGCAAAAAGACCTTAAACTTGTCGACATTACACCGATTCCAAAAAAATTAACGATACACGTAATAAACCTTGCATCTCGAGTTTACTTTTGCGCAATATAGAATATTATTCACTGTTTCCTCATTTTTCTCAATTCAGACATTTATTTTCCACTTGTCGAGACACTCCGATGGAAATAACAGAAACAGATGTGCACACTTCTAAATTATATGATTTTTACAAAGTCTTCTCGAGCGAGTAAATAAACATTATATCTTCTAGGTCGGATTTGGACTTCGAAGATTTCCTGATTTTGACCCAATTGATATCTCGCCGTCGACGAAAGGGAAAAAATGAGAATAGGTCTATCCTCGTAAAGAGTATAACAATAATTACTATTATGATGACCTTATTATAAAGGGGTTGTAAACTTTGGCGAGCGGCGATTGAACCGTTCGCTCAATGTAATACAGATTAAAGTATGTCTACGTGCATAGACGTTCACGTAGGGCAAAATATATCTTTAAAGTGACAAGGGACCATCAGCATAATCAGTGTCATCACGATCTATTTATGTCGAGGCGAGTTACGATGGTGATTGCACGATCGTTCGGGGAGATCTCAGAGCTACCGGACTACATGTACGATTCACATTCTTGCAGTTGTTAACCGTCCTGCACGTAGTTCAGGAAGTTTCCCGGGGTACTGCCGTGACGATTACGCGGGAAATTCGGAGGAAAAAGTTTGATTCTGTCCAAACAATTTGAATACCGTCCAAATAATCTCGGAACAAGGATAAATCGACAAAGACTGTATAAATAGATAAAGGGGGAAAATTTGATGGAAATAAAATGGATTTACAAACACATTCAGTTGACTAGTGAAGACAATTATCCGGGCCGTTTGTGACACTCTCTGATGGTGGTAAAATTGTAACAAATTGGAAAAACGAAGGGATCGGTTCGTTAGTGGTAGTCAATTGGAGAAGACAACACCATGACGATGGAAAACGAAAAACGTAAAATCGAAGAGAAGCAAGTGCCCGACAGAGGCTCATGGGCGAATAAAACCGAGTTTATCCTGTCGTGTGCTGGTTACGCGATCGGTATCGGAAATGTCTGGAGATTTCCCTATTTGTGCTATAGGAACGGTGGAGGTGAGACAGTGTTATGATATCGGTATATAAAATCGTTTTTTTCTTTTCACCATTTCGCCACACATTATTATTCATGGCTTACGCCGTCGAAACATCTTAAAACTCCTTGCTGACGTTCTTAAGGCGCTTGCTAAAAATTGGGAAAAATAAAGTGTTCACCTGATCTCAAAAAGACTACCTCTAAACATGCGATGGTTCATCATCCTGAATACAAATCCACGTTAATTTGATCATAGACGCGACGTCACTTTAGTATCTGAGTTGCACAGTCATCAGCTTACCTCGTTGCACAACTTGCTAAAAAGTATTCATACATACACATGTATTTCCCTTCCATTTAGATCTCACACTGCTTTCGTGCGACAAAGTGTTTCATTTCTCGGAATTTACGTACGTAATTCAACATTAAGCCTGCTCTTTTCGTTTTCTCATGGCGCATTAACGCGTAACACCGTTCTCCAATTGCTTTACTGGTGCGATAACGCTTTTGCCTAATGAACATGTAACCTTGGTCGAATTTCAAGATTACAGGATTGCTCCATTCACAGTTTCCCAAAAGTATTTCTATCCAGATCCTCGTCGTGTCTTCGGCGTGATTCTCTTCGCAGATATCAATAATAAAAAATCTCTCCCAACCAAATTTCATAATGTTTTGTGCGAAACCAAATGCAATCAATCAGTTTTGGTCTATTAATAGAACTGTCAACGCACTCTATGAGTTAAGGAATGGGTACCAGCCGAAACATCGACGACAGGTTCATTGATTTATGCAGTTAGGATGTTCTCTCGAAATTATAGTCACGACAAACGTACGTGATTTTTTCAATTTATTATGGTGTCGACACAATTTCCTGCAGAGAGGGAGATATAACAATTGAGGCTCTCGGAGGCCTTGATTGAATGATTGCGACTAAACATGCAGGCGACAAATTGTTCATTGTCCTTGAAAAATCTTCTTTCTTAATTCTTTGTTATCGACATTGCTCGCAAGACCCTAGCTGCTTATGAACATTTGTCGAGCATTGGTCTTTTCTCGTACGAGAGTGAAGCGGAAGCGATGTGATTGACGTTGCTGTGGAGACCGAAACTGGCATTAAAAACAAATGTAGGCCATCGCGAGTGTTCCATATCGTTCCGGCACCGAATTGGTCCAGCGAAGTTGTAAATTCTACTGTCCTGTCGGAGATACAGAATCGAAACGATCGGAATCGATGACACGCCGATTAGGTTCTTCATGCCGCTGTTTGAATATGAAACAATAAACACACTGTTGCATCGTTGTTACAGCGAAAATTCATTTTCGCGCATATGATCTTGAGATTGATAGAACGAGTTTTACACGAATGTGAGAGGGTTGAGAAAGAATTTCGTGATGAATCAGATAGCAAAAAGACAGAGACTGTTGAGAAAGATGTTCGAGTGTTTTCTCGTTGCTTGCTTGTTGCAGACTGCCAAAAAATGTTTTTAACGCGAACTCGTCTGACCATCGTAAGGGAGGAGAGTAAATTGAGTTTGGAAGGGTTGAAGTGTTTCCGATTAGCTAGCATAATTTAAGGAAAGTGAAGATGAACGCTAGCGAGTGAAAGTTTAAGTTTGTCAAAAGGAAACAGAAAAAAAAGAAAATGAAAACTCTCCTTTCTCTGACGGTAAATTTGGAGCACAAATAACATCTAGACGGACGACAGATCTGTTGAGCAAATGTACAATATGCAGTTACAATACATGATGAAAAAAGGGAAAAGGAATGTATGTAGAAAAGAAATAGAATCTTACGTGCAATTTCGTCAGATTTGGGAGTTGAGCCGAGGATGCCCACCAGATGTTTTATGGTAGCAGCTACATGAGCGGGCGTTGCGAAAAAACACGCCCTTTGAACCGAATCATCGCTTTCGTGGGTCAGCGTATAAGATTTAAAAAAGTTACTGAGAATTTTTGTGAATGCAATTTTTTTTAATATAGGTGGAAAAATGGAGATTTATGATTACGACGTGAAAGTAAAATTCCTCGTTGAATTATCGAATAGCGAAAACAAATTTATAAAATATTATAAATTTGTTTTCGCTATTCGATAATTCGACGCTTCGATAAATTGACCTATTGGTCATCCAAGAACTCTCGTGAGTCGTTGGATACCCTGAATCGTATATTGATGGAGTTGCAACGCCCGAAGCATCTTTTCATGTATGGTATCATATCATCCGCTTGTTGAAATCGTTTTAGATAGAAAATGTCATCATTCAACGAATTAATAATGCGCTGACCGACTTGAGGGGTTATTAATTTGCAGGCGCCTTCCTGGTTCCGTATCTATTAATGCTCTTCCTCTGCGGCATTCCCCTGTTTTTTCTGGAATCCTGTGTGGGACAATTCGGTGGAACCGGATGTATAACCATGTTTCGAATGAGTCCATTGTTCAAGGGTGAGTTGATGCTCCCACGCCCAAAGGAATCCGGTCAAATGATATTTTTTGTTATTCACTGAATAAACATCGGCCATGGCATTTTAGGCGCGGGGTATGCCATCGTAGTTGTCAATATACTTTGCACCATGTACTACAACGTGATTATTTCGTATCCTCTGATGTTCCTCTCCATGTCACTGAAGAGCAAACTTCCTTGGGAAGACTGTGAAAATCCTTGGAACACCGACCGATGTATCAAGGTACATTAATGTCTTATGTCATTCTGGAAAAACATCGATATCCACCATTTTATCTTGACGATTTTAATTGTGAATATTTAGGTAAATGACGAAGCATTTCGCAATTCTTCGGACGAAACTGCTCTTTATCAAAAAATCCGAACACCAACCGAGGAATTTTTCAGGTGATTCAATAAACTGTTTATCCATTGAATACAATTGAAACGAAAGGAAAAGCGTCGTAACACTTGTTATTGACGATTGTTTTCGCAGCAACTATGTGCTGCAGATATCCGATGGAGTTCACGACATCGGTGGTATCGTTTGGCCACTGTTTACCTGTAATCTTATTTCGTGGATAGTCGTGTTTCTGTGCATCTGCAATGGCGTGCGAAGCGTGGGGAAAGTGAGTGACGAGCAAAACACCGTAAAACACAGGATTGTTTAATAGTGATGTGCATTCCCTTCTAGGTGGTTTATTTCACTGCGACTTTTCCATTTCTCATTCTCTTCGTTCTATTCGTAAGAGGCGTCACGCTACCAGGTGCAATAGATGGAATCATGTTCTACATTAATCCGAAATGGTCCGAGCTTACGAATCTACGAGTACAGTCAAAGTCCTTCATTCTTAACAGCATTTTTTGTTTAACACATATTTTTTAACATGACCTTGACCGTTATGTAGGTATGGGCAGACGCAGCTATTCAAATCTTCTTTTCACTCGGACCTGGATGGGGTGGTATAGTCAATATGGCGAGTTACAATAACTTCAAAAACGACAATCGGCTGTAAGTTACGGAAAGTTTGCAGAAATTCAATTACGAACACGTTTCAATTCAACTTACTTTTTTGTTCTTCGACTTTTCAGAGATTCTATTTTAGTGCCGATATTGAATTGTGGCACGAGCATTTTCGCTGGATTCGTCGTTTTTTCCGTTCTCGGGTTCCTCTCTTACAAAACGGGACTTCCAGTGTCGGTAGTTGCAACGGGTGGTTAGGATTCTCAAACATTCTCTACCAAAATAATTTCGAGTTGAACGATTTTATCGAAAAAGTTCTCATCTACAGGACCGTCGTTGGCTTTCGAAACATATCCGGAAGCGATAACCATGTTACCGTGGCCTCAATTATGGTCTGTCCTATTTTTCGCTATGCTTTATTTTTTGGGTATGGACAGTTGTGTAAGTATCGCTGTGAAACTAAATTCAATTATTTTTATTTTCACTCGAAGAATTCTGCATTACTGTTTTTTCCTCGAATATCTTGTCCCGCAGTTTGTTCAAATCGAAGCCATTATTTCAAGTGTGACCGACGCATATCCGACTCTGAGGAAACGAAAGAAAATTGTGGCTTTGTTTTCCATGATCATGCTGTTCCTTGGCTCTGTCATATTCGTCACGAACGTAAAGTCGAATCACTTTTCTGCTCCTATCTTTTTTTCTATTCATCATTCGAGAATTATACGATGTTTTTATGTCAAGGGTGGTATGTACATTCTGCAAATGGTCGACTGGTACGCCGCGCCTATATCCGTCATCTCTATCTGTTTCATCGAGACGATCGTCGTAGGATGGACGTATGGTACTGAATCATTCCAATGACTAGCGGCGATAAAATTTCTTCAAATATGAAACTAAAAAAACTTCGTGCTTCATTATCGTTTCAGGCTGCAAAAAATTTGTTCGTGACATTGAATTCATGTTGGGCGTAAAAATACACCCCTGGTGGTATTTTTCATGGAAATACGTTACTCCAATCATTTTATCCGTGAGTCTACAGCGGCAGTATCCGCAAAGATAATTTTACACTTTTTATTCTACAAGAGAATACCTGTCTGAATACCGAAAATTCAAACAAGACAAAAGCCGGGGATTAAACCTTTTAGAAGTGAAAGATGGAAAAAAACATCGTGTTGTCGTGGATGTAATGCATTCGGCATACTTCATATTGAAGATGAAGAAGATTTTAACGCACTATTTATAAGTTCTTCTTATGAAACATACTTGATTATTAGGAGATCGCTTGTAACCTTTCACATCTGAGAGTTTTTTTTCGTAGCTTTGGATGAAAACCCGTCAACGGGCTACTTTTTTTTTAATTTAGGGTAGCGGAGGCTGCAAAGACTGATTTTTACTCGGGTTGGTATAAAGAAATATTTGTGTACGTATGTAGCGGAAAACATTGGAGAATCCGCTTTCCGACGATTATTGATGGAACCCAAGTAAAAAATCAGTTTTTGCTGCTTCCGCTACCCTAAATAATAAAAAAGTACGTGGTGATAGCACCAAAAGTATCTGAGATAACCGAATGTAAAGGCATGTTTGCGAGCTTTTTCACCTATTGCGAAAAGTACAACACTTTAACTTTCGAAATCCGTTTTGAAAATTAAGATCCGACAACCTCCAGGGCATCGAGCCCTTCGAGAAAGCAAGGAATAAAATAATGAACATTGCAATTACGCAAAAAGCGATTATCCGGCAGCAACTAGGTTTCGCACACCATAAATACCTATTAAAATACACTTTTTCGCGCAGAGCCTTTTTCAGAACCTTTAAAATACACTTTTTCGCGCACAAGCTTAAAAATGGCGGCGTTATAAATTTTTGAAAAAACGCTTCTCGTTTTTTTCGTTAGTAATAGATTTTTTCTCCGTTAGTAATAGACCGATCGAGTCGTTCCAGGGCTGATTTTGTCTTTTTATTCCTCACATTTTCCATCATCAAAATTGCTCCCTTAGTTTTCGGTTTATAAACAAAAAAAGAAAAAACATGATTTTTCCAGTTTTTTGTTAATAATAAAAATGGAGTCCCCGAGATCGCGAGTTGGAAATATGACAGTATTGCCACCGGATATGCGACTTTATCCAAGGTGGCGAATACTTTTGACGAAAGTTGTATATGACCCTGTATCGAGAGTAAATGTCAATAACGATTATTAATAACTGCTCAACAGTTCATATTCCTCACGACGATATTCTTTAACACAAAAGTGACTTACAACGGTGTGGAGTATCCTGAATGGTCCATCAACCTTGGCTGGACCTCTTGTGTAATCAGCATGGTGTGCATTCCCATCTATGCCATTTATCATTTTTATTCGACGAAGGTAAATGCTAATCTCCAATAATCATATATCTCGCAATGTGCATATGAAAAAATCATTTAATTTATCTTTTCAGGGGACGTTTAGGGAACGTTTTCTGATTGGAATAAATCCAACGATTGAATGGGGCCCTGAGAAAATCGAAAATCGAGAAGCTTGGAGAAAGTACATCGAACAAACAGCAGCCAGCAGCGATCTTTCTGCAATCAACGCGGTCAAAGTCACGAATCTTTAACCCCTTCGCTGCGAGGCGAAAATTAACCAATTGTACTGTACCACCAGTGCGTAAATAAAAAAGTTTTTGGGATTGGCATATTGAATCCAGTTTCAGGGTTTTTGAGATCGCTGATTCCGAATATAGCATCAGATTTTTGAAATTCAAAATGGCGAACGCAAATTTGCCAAATTTCAAACAGCCATAATGGATCGGATACTCAAAATATGAAAAATATAATTGTATATTTGGATTCAGCGATCGCAAAGATACCCCCAAGTACCAAGTTTTGAAAAATCAAAAAAGCAGCTCTTAATTTCTTCCAGATGCGCATATTGCGTCATACGCACTGAAGAGGTTAATAATAAGGGAAAATGCTTTATCGGCAAGTCCTAAAAGGAACATTTTTTCTTCAAACAATCAATGAATTTTGTTTTCTCTTTGAACGAATTGTCACTTGTTAAAAAACCAAATCGTCTGTCAACATATTTCCACTTCCCGAAAAAATGTCATTCTAGATTGAAAAAAATGTAACCAAAAAAAAACCATTCCGCCAGTTCGCCAAAATTCTTCGTTCAATCGTCACTCACAAGTAAACGAATGTACAAGTAACGATTGTGCAATTGTCAAAAACGACCGCGGAATTAATTTTCTATAAAACGCGATCTCAATTTTAAAAAATCGAAAGTTGATCAAGATCATGTCGACAATGAGTGGCAAAGGGAAATATCGAATAAACATGGTGAAGAGTAAAAAAAAGAAAAATCACGTAATTTTCTCATCGAGTCTCGATCCTTTCGATACACCACTAGAATGGTGGGAAACACGGCCTATAAAATATGCGTAAGTATGAAATTGTACTGTAAGTTTGGCGAAGAAAATTTTGAAAAATTTTGTAGTAAAATAAATTCAATACAAAATACTTTCAATATGACGTGATGAACTTGAGCAAAACCAACGATCAATGCCTTGTCGGATTCATAAAGGATAAAGTTTTGATGATTTTTCGGCACGTCGATCATCGTTTAGAATCACGTCGGCGATATCGCGAAAAACTTTTGACACTGTGAAGGTTGTTCCACATGTAGATGTATCATATGTGGAGTATCCCATTTTTTCAAAAGTGCAATCGGTTTGTTAACAATAGTTCGAATCATCTCATAATAAAAAGGAGCCATCAATCTCGATAATTGATTGATTTTTAGGATTTATTGCACAAAATAATTAACAATAAATTACAAAATTCAATTTATGAATAAATGCTTAACTTATTATCGCATAGGGCAATTTACCCAATCTAATTATTAACATCGAACATTGGAAATTATAGAATCGTCTATACTGCATTTTTCCCTAGTTTTTAATTCCTAAATTTTTCTGCAAATTTCAATTTATATCTCCATTTTATTGATATAGCTTCGTCGGACAGATTTTGTTACATCTGATAGAGCAATAATACCATAAATCGAAGGTACAGCATTTTCAAGGGCCATTTTTCTCGCTCAGTATTCTCTCTCTTTCGGCAATCGATAAGAAGCTTTTCCGGTTTGGCTCGCTCCTTACAAAGTCTCTATAAAGTATTTGAAACTTTTACCTACCGTGTTGTAATTCGAGCAATTATATATACGAAGCCCAATATAAATGCAACAACAGTATTTACGGCACACTTTCGTATGAACGAATATTTCTGAAAGCGTCACGACGCTAGTAACACACGCGATTCAATTTTACCTCTTTTATTAGATTCACAGACGAACGAAACGCCCTGACACTCGAAGGTAATCGTGTCGAATTTCGCGATATCCTATTTTATAGGAATTATGTTTTAACGACGTAGAATGTTTCTGCATGCAAGTTCGTCGATCGCGAATATAACTAAAATCACTCACTTCGTGTACATGTATAAGACTTTCACAGTCAAATCGAAATGCTATTGATCTTTGCTAATTTTAATATATTTGCTTTCCTTTTAATATGTTATTAATGACATCGGAAATCCTAGATATGACATTGTATATGATTTAAAGAAAAAACAGAATATTTTTTCAAAAATCAAATTGTACAATTAATGGGTTTTTTCGTCATTGATCATTTGGTTTTTCGTACGACATTTGGTTTCATGAAAACGACGATGTATTCGAAATATCAAAGCGCATTCGTGTAATAAATATGATGAGTGTAACCTGCCGAGTTAGCATTAAAACGCCTCGTGTAACCGTACATCAACCCTCGCCTTGCGTGCAAATTCAAAGTGCCATCATCCCTCCTGGGGTGCGCGACTTTTCGTGCTGGTACATGGCGGATTCGTTTCGAAGTCAACCAATTCATTTGAAATCCAACGGTGTTCTGGGATCGCCCAAAAGTTGTATTCCGATAAACTTTCACACTCGTAAATGTAATTCCCATTGAAATGCATGGTAAAATATATTTAGCACAACATATCGTTCTCTCAACACTGCTGGTAGGTTCGAAAGATGCAAACAAAGTTTTCATCAAAAGCTGCTGTTATCCAAAGGATCAATGAATATTAGAAATCGGGTAAAATAGTATTTGTCTCAATTTTATAGTTATTTAATTATTGTAAACAATACCTTTTCTTTTCGTTGGAAGTCTTCTTTCCACAAAAAAGCTGACTTTTCCTTATTCTTCGTTTTTCCAAATGGTATAATAGACTACAAATGCACAATGAAAAACTGGTAGGAACTAGAATCAAAATAGTTACCTCAGCGGAAATGTATCCAGCGGCTATCCGAATTTAAAGTGGAAACTGGGTATAGGGATCGGACCGAAAACAGTTTTTCTGAAGTTTATTTCCACTGGGGTTGAAATGCCTTATATATGCATGAATGTATGGAACGATCAAAGAAGATGAGTTTTACAGGGGCTTTTTTTTCGACAACGTGACAAGAAATATTTTCTCAGAGCCGCGACAGCCACGAATGGTATAGAAATGGCATTGACAATGGCAATCACGGTAAAACTGTCGAAGAGAGATAATCGCCCTTTCTGCTCGGTATCGGCGGTGTCGTGATGGTGATATGGATTGCCTGTCGACTGAGTAACGTGTGCTGGCTGGGGTCGCACATCAACGGCAAACCCCGAAAAGACGCACATGAATACACACATGTGCAATTCATTGGACGATGAAGCAAAAGCGCGAGGCGTGCTAGGAACAATCGTAGCACGAATTTTCATCGAGCAAGATCACGTCCTGTTTGCTGTCTTCGACAAACCCGATCTCTGTTCCTTTCATCTACTTTTTGACGTCGAGTCTCGTATTCATTGAAAAATTGAAACGGCGATGAATCCGAAGTGTGCATGAGTCCAAGTTCACAACATCGCAACTTCTATAAAAAGTTGGTTCTCGATTTGAAAATTCATATATTGTGGGTGATTGAAAAAAAAAAGGCGAATATGGCAGTATGCACTGGATTTTGGGCAACGGTCGAGCTTCTCACCGGTATGTGCGGTATGCAAGAACACGCTGGAGACCTCTTCAATGACGATATCGAAGATTGGCTCGAAACCATGGCCATTCGCACTAAAATACAACAAGAAAGAGCGAAATTAAAAAGTGAAAATGATTCCGAGGATGATAAAGTCCCCGTGGTATCCGGAACGTTACTGGAATGCAAGTAATTACCAATTTATTGCTAAATACATTTGGAAAATAGAAAAACAATATGACCGACAGCAGTGGGTGTGCGATACGGGGTCGGTCGATGATTCCTACGGGAACCACTTTGCCGAAAGGGCTGACTGTATCGTTACGGATTTTCTGCAGTTTCCCCGTGCCCTCGTGCAAATGCGATAAAGTAGTACGGTGTAGAAAGGCTACAGATGCACATTTGGAAGAAGGGTTCTATAGCAAAAGAGGAACACGGGAAAAACAGGAAAAATGGAAGAAAGGAATGAAGGAAACGATATCAAAATCTCCAAACGATAAACGAAAAAAAACTATTGTTTTACTTTAAATTCAGTTTTTGTTAGAGTTATTCAAATAGAAAATTTCAATTCGATTGCATTAAAATTCAAAATACGGGCTCAGTGACGTTCTTAAGATAAATAAAATCTTTGTTCTTTCATCAATAACTATTAATGATTCGGAAAATTATAGCGGACAACACGGAAACCATACGAATGAAAAATACTTTTCTTTTGATACTTTTAACTTGATTACTATATAACGTACAGACATACGTTCATCGATTGCGATATTCACAATACCCTTTTAGTATGGTGTACTTTTTGCGCGTTTTTGAATTACAAAATGTCATGAATGAATCAATGAAAAATCGCAAAAATGAGACTCTTTGTACTAGAAAACATTTGCATCAGCAAACATCTTTTGATCTTTTTCTAACACTCGCATTCTCGAACGTTTCTCCGCTCTTATATCGTATACTTATCTACGGCTGATACGTGGGAAACTTTGGCAGTTAGAAAAAAAGTACCCTTTTTTGCATACTCAAAAAAAAGCCTTCCAAAACTTCCTTACCTTCTGTCGAGGACTTTTCTCATGCCAGTAATACCATGTCCCCTGAATCGAATTTTTGGGAGTCGATAAACGAACGAAAAAAAATTCGAATTGAATACCTAAAATTAATCGAATAATACTCAACGACACGGTAAATTATCACGCATTGTCCACAAGGTTTTGTTTGTTTTTATACGCCCGAAGGCCAAACCGCAATTCTGGATATAAACTCGCCATTAAATATGCGTCTGTTCAAAATGCATATGGCAACACCGTTAATCAAACCGCCCCGGAAAATTTGTCACGCACGTCTCCGTGTTTCGCATTGAATTATCCTCCCCCATAGGGACAGCCACAGATATTTACCCCAATTAATATCAGTTCTATGTGCGAAGTAAACTAGTGGGTGAAGACCTTTGGCTATCACGCTGCTGTGAATTTTATAGTATATCGCTATCTGGACAAAACTCGACTCAATGGAATACATGAATGCTATTGCCTGATTGAGGCATCGGTTAGTTTCTCTTCATGGTTCGGAAAGTCTGCATGAGTTTTAGGTATCGAAATTTGATTTAATCAATTATAATCATATAATTACGATCAGTAATTCAATGAAGATATTTGAGTGATTTTCGAGGAAAAATAATTATCGCTATGATCGGTCTTATAAACACCAATAATAATAACTACACGATGAGCTTAAAAAATAGATATTCTCTTTTTGGAACACTCATACCTGTTATAACTTAAAAAATGAAATTCAAAAGGGTCATTATTACACCATTGCGAAATATTATACCAAATATTCAGCAACCAATGCATTTATCCGTATTAAAAGTCAAACCAGTCGCTGTGCAGCTACACGAAAATTGTAATGACCGCTAGCCAAACAAAAAAACTTGTCGATCGTTCCGTTCTCGAGATATTGATGATTCGAATTGACTTTTTAACACCTCTCGGATAGGCAAACTGCTGTACGTAATCCCATGTCTGCGGGTGGAAAAAAATATCGATAAGGATCCTGAAAACTGAAAACTATGGAAAGATAAATAACGAATATATTACAATGATTTCCATTGTTACAAAAAAGCCGTCCGCGCAGTATCGAACTTTCGATATATTTATTTATGTCGATTTGTACGTTTTGTGATTCGCTGTTTAAAGACCCCAAGAAGCGGCGGTTTATTGTTGAATATGTCATTTGTGAGGCCTATTTCGACACTGAAAAATATTAACAACGATTTTCGAATTACAGAACTTATTTTTAACATTTTTGGGCTATGTACTATCGTTGCTGTAATGATAGCCGTAGTAATTAAAAATTTGTAAACAAGTGACTTGAGATATTGGTTTTACGTTGATGGTATAAACTTTCTCAGTTGCGTCGAAAGTTGGAAACTCATTTTTTAAAAAATACAGTGCTGCACGTTTCTTCGTCCTTTCTTCATTATGTCTTATCCGCAATAATCACAAGATATTCCAAACACCTACTTTGGAAAACGTAATTCGACCCAATTTTTAATCATTTTCAGGCTGCTATAATTTTTTATCGGGACTGTCGTGGTAGTACTGCGTTAATGTGAATACTTTTACAAAATATGAATTGTCAATTTTTTTTTATAGATCTCAGATTGTTTAACGAAAAAACGGATATACGATTTGTCATAACGCTAATTTTACCAGAATACTCCGAGTTTGAAACTCCATCGCAATAGAAACGTTGCTTTCAGAACTCCCTAATCCGAAACAACTTTTTTCTCGAAAAGTTTTCCTTCCATCGTGCTCATATAGTTACATATATTCTCCATGCTATATCAGGATTTTCTGTTAAATTCTAACCTGTGGAATTGGATACTTGTCCGAGAAGATAAATGAGCGTTAATATGAGTTTTATCAGAAGCTAAACAGACTAGTTATATTGGTGTGACGGCATAAAAATCCTGGAAGGGACAACAAAATCGCTGGTGAAATAGCGAATTACGGTATTAAGCTTCGTTAACGACCGAGCTGAGATTCTCCATTCCTCAACACGTGCCTTCCATCCCATATAAAAAATAAGAAATGTGACTGACGTCACCCCAACGTGAGATCTGTAACTTTTATACGAAACTTTAGTACAGTCTCATTTCAGAAGTTACTCGACACAATGTATATATCTCGCACCTACCCTTTCGCACCAACCGAAATGACGGTTAAACAAAAGTAACAACAATCCCAGCAGCTTTTGGGGATACTTAATCGAAGTCGCTACACTCGGTCACATTTATGTAAAGGTATCTTTTGTCGTACAATTCTTGAGGCTAAACGTTCAACTGTACGATCTCGAATGATGTTCACACTTTCGAAACCCTTTCATGTTCTACACAAGGTCGGACTGAAATTAGCATTAACGTTGATTTCACAATAAATAAATACACAATAAATATGTATATGTAAATTGTATAACAAAGAAATCGTAATTATATTATGCCTGTTAAAACGGACAACAATTAGGTTCTAGTGAACAGCAAAAACATTATCGATATGATATATATTGTATCAGACTCAAAATGTGGGAAAATGACCCAACATCTAACGCATTTTTTCTCGGTTTTTCCCGACGTCGCCTGCAAAATTATTATTCTGAATTCTGAATATTCTGAATTTCAGCATAACCTATATACAAAACCATTTTATTCATTATGGTTTGAATCGTTTGATTACCTATACTTCCTCACATCGATATCCGAAAACCTGTTTAGATCCTATTTACGAGTATCCACATATTTCTATTATAATCTTTCCTTCGTGAAAATGAATTCTTTCGGAAATTGGCTTTTCCTGGAAAGGTTATAAAGGAAGCTACGTTAATGCTGTGTCACAGTAGAATCTGGATGTTATTTTACAAAAAGATGTTCAAAAAACAAAATGAAAAAGAGTTTCGCTCGAGTACACACCCCCGTCGACAGATGCGCGATTGATGACAAAGTCTAGTCCAGCAGCCTTCACATTTAGTTGGATCACTCTCGCGTGAACTCTCGCGCAATTACCTTCTATTCAAAGGAAAATGATTAACTGGATAATTCTCGCCAAATTTGTATTTTCAATCGACCTTCGCCGACCTTTCACGCGTCTCTTCGATAATTATACCCTGTGTTATGTTAATCGTTCCGTAGCAATTCTAACCTTGTCTTCCTTTTATTAATATTCGCGTTAATTCGTTATATCGATTGATTTTTTGCACAATGATTGCGTCTTCCTTGCCATGGGCGGGTATTATTATTACTATTATTATTATTGTTGTTTTTGTCATTATTATTATCATTATCATAATAATCCTCTATAATAACGATATAACTCTTGCTCGGTGAATGTTTCGGTTGCAACGATCGAGTACGAATTTTCTGTGGGTATGAAATATTTCATGCAGTCACGAAACATGAGTACCAGCCTTGCAAAAAGCACTTCAAGGTAACAGCAATTCGTGTGATGCCATAAGGACCCAGGATTTTTCAGAAACATTCAAAGTCGTCAATTTCATAGTAGAAAATGCTTTAAATCATAATTGTATCGGAAAATATTCGTCTTAACGTCGTACGAATATCATACGTCACTTCAATAGATGTATCCAAGATTTTTTTAATAGATTTTCTATTCGATCAATCTGTTCAAGCCGGTCTCTTCAGGAAAAACTGTATTTTTTCGCAAAATGAACTTCACACGAACGCTGCGGGGAGAGATTTACTTTCCGCAAGCAGCTGGCTTCCCCCGAAGGTTTTTAAATAGAGAGCAACTCATTTTTGCCGGAGTAGATGCCTTGGCAAATGACAATCTGTGTGAATTTTCATTCGACAATCTTTTTTTTATCGTTCCACGAGTATTTCTCAATTTTGGTTCGGAGGGTCCTTTTCATAATCGATATAAGAATAAATAAGGCTGATTTTACGCTGACAAGTGAAAATGGTCGATACCCAATGTACCGGCAGCCTTCAACATTCACGCTGAACTTGTATCATAGAAGACTGTCGTATATATTCATAAATTGCTATACATTTATTTGCACAACTGCGAGACGTCGTGACAGTCTCGGGACCTCTTTTCACTCTTTCTATATGTTTCTTTTTCTCTTCATGCACCGTTTCTCTCACTTTACATGTCGTTTTACCGATCCCGCTCCCCTTTTCAATCTCCCGCACTCTCACATTATCTTACAAAAGATGTGCTGTTTTCAACTCCGCCCAACGTTACCACCCTGCATTATGCATTATGACTCTCTATGTAGGTCTCTTCACGTTGAGAAACGAATGGCTTCAAAATAAACCGGTTTACACAAAATGTTTTTGCACTTGTGTCTTTTCGTTTCCCAATATATGATATGTGACACATACCACTGGTATATCTGAGTCATCCACGATTCACTTCTCTGCAAAGCCTCGTCCATATTCCCTCAGCAAGCCTTTAAAGTCCTAGGAATTTCGAAATAAAGATTCAGTCGTACGTAACTGACACTGCTGTGAGCATGGTCGATCTCCACGAGTTTATGTTGTTAACATTCTGGTAAGTTATTTGTGATGTCTCTAGAAACATGGCTAAAATTCTTCAATTACCACTTTTTATTGAATTACTGCTCGAGTTTTGTTTTAACGAATTTTTACACGTGGCATCCATTAAGTATAAGTTTTGTTGAACGATTTTTCCTACGATACGCATCAGCGATCAACGAAACCTCAATCATCCGAATTTACATTTAAAAAAGTAGCCATAAACTGTGGGCCAATACTCAACACCATCGTTGGTTCGATCCAACGTAAACTTCCATTCGCAATTCGTAAACTTTTTCGAGCATGGATTGTCATGTTGACCATCCTAGTAAAGCAGGAATTTTTCGTCTTCGATAATGTCTTTAAAGGGTGAAACCCACCCCTACGTAAAAAATGATTTTTTATTCAGAATATCTCGAATTTATTACACGGACGAACATCTTTTGTTTTATTTTTTTGAGCCATGGATAAGAGGGAGAAAAATATGGAAAAGTCCATGTGTTCGATTTCGAACATATTCAGTTAATAATTCTTATAAAATAAATGAATTTTGAGGGCTATTTACAAAGTTTTACAAAGAATCATCTACCAGCACGTACCGCAACTTACAAGAGGGGCGAGAAACTCAGATTTTGGGTGCCAGTTGCCGAGATACAAAGTGGTGGTATTGGCCACATGTATATTTTTCTTGACTTCCTAATGCATAGAGTACGTGTTGTGAAATATTTCAAATAATTCGAAATTTTCGAGTTCAATGTTCTTCGTCTTAAGAGTGTTAAGATCTGAAATTCTTTCGGACATTCACTGGTAAAAATTGAATTCGTCGAGTTTTAGATATTTAAAATAAGAAAGTAGGTTATCCGACGTTTCCAAAAAATTATAGTGACTCGAAAAAGGTGCAACGTCGTGGGTATATCCACGAATACTCCGCGCCGGCTGAAACTATACGTTGATCAAATTGCAAGTACAAGGTGCGATTTTTGGATATGAAGAATATGTATGAAAATAATGTTATGTATCTAAAATCCCTTCTAAAATTTTTATGGAATTTAATAGACATTAGAGACTTTCTATTACCGGCTCATTCAGAAATATTACAGCAGCCTTTTACATAATTAGCATGCATCAGTGGAACATTCTTAATTCCTTCTTCTTAACACTCCGAAAATACACTTATATTTCAGATCGCGACTTCTGAAATCTACCATTTTGAATTGGTCAGTACAATGAACTCGAAAGAATTCTCAGACGTACTTGAAACACTGATAGACCAATTACGATAATGAAAAACCGTCGGTTAAAGTTATTTATACAGGGTGGTCCACGCAACGTGTGCACCTCTTTCACGGTCGAAATATGCGTTGCACGAAAAAATGTTGTATACAAAAGTTACATGGTTTATGAGGCTTCATCATGTGGTGCATTTATTTTTATTCTAGGTGGAGGCGCTTCGGAGATTTCAAGGTCAACTTTGTTTTTTTAAAGGGAATGCTATATTTTTTATAGCGTAAGATGATAGAGTATCGAATTTTGAGTAAAAAAGTATAGACCCTTATTAGCCCTAAAATTAATAGTTAACGAGTATTTTCACTTTATTACTTTGAGTACATTCAGTGACTCGTGGCTTATCACAATTAACGTAAGTGTTCAAATTGATGTCCATTGGCATCAATACAGTGACGAAATCTATTAACTAATGAAGAAACTGCATTCTGAATTATGTCCGGACTAAGTGTCATGCATTCTAAACAAATACGATGTTTCATATCCTCCGGAGTTGTTGGTATTTCACGATACACTCTGTCTTTTAATGTGCCCCACAGAAAAAAGTCTAGAGGAGTAAGATCTGGCGAGCGTGGAGGCCACATGAATTGTCCACCACGACCAATCCATCGATTGGGAAAATTTCTATCCAGTAGTTCCCTCACAATACGTGCGTAATGTGCTGGACAACCATCATGCTGATACCACATACGTGCACGGATATTCAACGGCACGTCCTCTAGTAAAGGTGGTAAATTATTATTCAAAAAGTTCGCGTATTTTTGCCCTGTTAATCGATTATCAATGAAATATGGACCAATCAATTGGTTGCCCAGTATTCCACACCATACATTAACGCTCCATGGGTGTTGGTGGTCGACTTCTCTCATCCAGTGAGGATTGTCAGCTGCCCAGTAATGCGTATTTTTCAAATTGATCTGTCCACGGTTTGTAAACGTTGCTTCATCAGTGAACAACACACTTTGTAGAAAATAATCATGCTGATTTATTTGATGTAGGAACCACTGACAGAACAAAACGCGGTTTTCAAAATCCGTTCCATGTAGTTTCTGATGAAGTGCAAGGTGATAGGGGTGATATTTATTTTTATGCAGAATTCGTAGAATACTGCTTTTGCTTATTCCCGAACCTCGTGAAATCTGTCGCGTACTAATATGAGGATTTTCTATTACGGCTGCTAAGACCGCAATAGCATTCTCTTCAGAAGTGGCAGTTTGTCTTACGGTACGTTTATTAAGATTGAAATGTCCATTTTCTCGAAGCGATTTACAGATTCTCTCAAATATGGTTCGAGATGGTTGAATCCGTTCAGGATATCTTTCGGCATACATAGCTTTAGCTCTTACTGCATTTCTATGACACTCTCCGTACACTAAAAGCATATCAACTTTGTCACTATTACAAAAATTCATTTTCACTTTTATCTTTCTGATAATCACGCACGATCACTGAAGGAAACTTTAATACTGGATTACAAATATTGAGAGGATTGCGAATCATGATAAGAGCGTGTGATGTGGTGAATGTGTTCATATTGATGAACACTGTCATGTAAACAATGCTATCCTTCAGATATTTGTAGTAGATTTGAATCTCCAACTTGATATTACGCAATAGAAATTTTAAAGTAATAAAGTGAAAATACTCGTTAACTATTAATTTTACGGCTAATAAGGGTTCTATACTTTTTTACTCAAAATTTGATACTCTATCATCTTACGCTATAAAAAATATAGCATTCCCTTTAAAAAAACAAAGTTGACCTTGAAATCTCCGAAGCGCCTCCACCTAGAATAAAAATAAATGCACCACATGATGAAGCCTTATAAACCATGTAACTTTTGTATACAACATTTTTTCGTGCAACGCATATTTTGACCGTGAAAGAGGTGCACACGTTGCGTGGACCACCCTGTATATTTGAAGAAATTGATGAATCGACCATCTTTTTGACTTGCAGAAATATTGATGTGTTTGTTGTTTAATATTTTTAATATAATCTAAAACTTTATCCCCATATTCATGTATAAAATAAATATGATAGAATTTGAATTGAAATGCACGATCTCTCTGGTCTCGTTGGTAACATTACCGATCGCACATTTCACATAGATTCGACTATCATGAAATTTCATTTTTGACTCCTTTTTAATAAAAAAATGATAACTCGCATGAAATATTGCACACAAGCATAGCATCGTGACAGAGATTCGATGCTTCATTTTATATTGTTTCAAACTGCAACAGAAGTGTATACCAGCCGGAAATACGATTCCTAAACTTTACCCCATGTACCAATCAATGTGCATATATCCAAATAACGCTCGGAACCAACGCAGTTGGCTGTATAACATTATTGGATCAATCATCCTCTGATACTTGTACATATTAAGACGTGAATAATTTATAGAGGAAGGATTGTTTATTGAGCTTGTCTAAAGACCCAGCAAAGCGTTTTCTCGTCAAATACTCGACTGCATAATGAATTTTTAATAAATTTACATTATTCTTTATTGACGGCCTAATGGAAAACAAAAGCCCCTGTATATTCTGCCGTGACATATCCCAATCGCCCGCGGACATTGATGAATTCCTTTTCGTGTTGCAAAGAAGTTCTTTCCATTCGGCCGCCATGATGGCTATGAAGATGATTATTTATAGACCCAAAAGAAATTATTTGACGAAGCTTTGACAGACTCCCAACTCGGTACCCTCTGAAATTTATTTGTGTACGTCGGTTATATTATTTAGTAGAACTTTTGATGCCGTGGCTTCGCGACCCGGTAAGTCACGAACGCTGTATGAACTTTACGAGATACACAACATATTAGCCCGCTACAACTCAGTCGAAATCGAATGCTCGAGTGATCGTGTATTCCTCTACAACTTTGTATTCCCAGAGCGAGGACCAAATATACGATATAAATAACCTTATAATAATTTTCATGTAAAATTCGAGATTCATGACGGTCAAAGGAATGAAGGTGAACGAAATTAAATCTTTGACCTGCATCGTTTTTATACAAACCGTTCAGACAAAACATCATCCACGAGCTGTTTTTGATTAATGATAATTAGGCGTGTTTCGGTTGTGCGACATTTCTAACTCTTCGAGAACAGGTAGGGTCAATTGGACCCTTACCTTATGCGTTCCTTTCATTCAAGAATATGAGTGAAGTTTTTTACAGAAATATTTTTCAAAAATTATGCTACTGTTTTCGTTGATTGCACCGTTTTTCAAAAAACAATTATTTCACACACTTTTTCGTATGTATTAATCGTCCTACCGGCACTTTATAATTATCCGAATTGGTTTATCAATTGAAGTACTTCAAGTACATCCGCGAATTTATTCAAGCCGATTGCACTCACCAATGTAACTCAAACGGTGGACGACCAAAAAACCTGTAGGATCAGATCGACTCATTGAGTTCTCCGTATTTAAAAAAATGTAGGCGTTTTCGAACGACTTATGTCACTCAATTTTTATTAATTACTTTGCATTTCACAGTTTCAGCAATCCACCGGTTCGATCGCGGCTGGAGATGTTAATGGGAAGCAACATCGTTAGACTGACGGATAGAAATTATATGCTCAGATTAATGGCACGAATAAGACAAGAATATGAGAAACGTCAACAAATTCGAATTGACGAAAGAAAAGTGAGTCTTCCAAATACAATAAAAAATGCTCACCCGACGTTTTTTCAGCGTTTCACGAACATTCTAAAAGCGCACGATGACGTCATCGACCATGAATGAAGTCTCGAGTTGGTTGTGACAAAATTAAATGACATAAAAAATTTAAATTGTCGAAAAAAAACGTCTAAAAAATATTATCTCAGCTTGCTAGTATTCGGAATACATAATCACCCTTTTATTTGTCATCACTGTAATCATGTTCAATTTCGAATTGCTATAGAACAAACAGTTAAAATGTGTTCCGTCGCTTTTATACCGAATTTCTTTGCTCAAAAGACCGGTATTTTCTCGTATACTGCTTCGAGCCTAGGAAAGTGTCGTTTCCATGCGTCTTTTATCCATTTTTGATGTAGCAGTGAATCTCAAAAAAGTCTTGTGCTCGGACACATTTTACGAGAATTCTCAGCTGGAAAATTCCACATTTCATTCGTACTGATTATGTCGTTTCGGAGAAAATACAAACCACGCCAATGAGAACCGTCACGGAGAGCATCTCGTTGAAGTCACCTTGAAACCTTTTGTACGCAGAAATGTATTAAAATAAGGAATTAAATAGAATTCCACTGAACAGTGAAAGTCACTGGGGCATGGGTAAACTTGGCAAGGAAGGTCACAAAATCTGAAACAAAGAACCCTGACCACTTGTTGAACCTGCATGAGCGAGATGTATTTTATAACAATTATCTCCTAATCTATTATCATCTTATCGCTGTAACTTTCATTTCATTCTGCAACTTACGGCCATGACAGATATTTATCAAGTGCAGAATGCCGAGATACACAAGTATTCACTTCAACACCAGACCTGCATCTAGAAAGGTCTCGTAAGAATGGAGAATAATTATAAACCTATTTGCTGAGCAGAATGTGCATGACGAATAGAAACTCACAACCTGGGTGAAAATTGACAATGGGTATTCCGTCCGATGTACACCAATCAAAGCGATCATGAATTTGTTAAAAAAAACTACTTTTGCCTACACGAGTTTTCTCCGTTTGCCTCGTCGCTTCATGAGAAAAAATGTGTCTCTCACGGACGAGTGAAAAATGTCTCCAGACGTTATTCAGAGGGAAAAAAAATATCTGCGGAGTGGCTTCGAGGAATCATACAACACAGTTAATCAAACGAATTACAATATTTAATGAAAATTTCAAGTGTCATGCATCGATTTTTTCTAAATATCTAACCATATGCAATTGAAAATGAAGGTTGTACTCTAATTTATTGCTCGTCCGGCACCTGGGCTACTTTTTGAGCAAAATTGATTTGCATTACTTGCAATGTCAGTACAAATTGAATACGTAATTGGCAAATAAGAGTCTCATCAAAGTTATCTTCTTATTGCAGTGTATATCGTAGTATTGTTCTCATTGTACGGGATTATTCCATCGATCGACTTTTTTTTACTATTTTCCTTCCATTTATTGATTATGCGATAAAAAATGTACTGAATATCCCGTGAATCGATTGACTTCCGCTTCTTTATTATTATGCATCCGCTATCCAGCGAAAAGCGCATGGCTCAATAAAAAAAGGTCAATTGATTGTTCCGGTCGAAAAAAGAAAGAAGGCAAGATAAAAAAAGTATGCATATGAACTTCAAATCGATAATGTTATTCATCCATTCCTGGTCAATCTGTTCCGGTGATTGAATATTTTCTGTCTTTTGTGAATTTCTCTTCTTCCTTTCTTTTTCTCGGCTCCTTTCGCTCTCTCCCTGTGTTGTCATTCTCATTTGGGCATTTTTATCTTACACCAACAAGATATACAAGTACATGGATGTACTTTTGTATATACACTATGGCTTAAAAGTTTGGATACACCAGTCGATTTTTTTTGCCGCACTTAAAGTTGGTTAACTCTGCCAAAAAAAAGATATTCGAATTTCCAAAACGACGTTTCAAAAAGAACAGATCAGGCCTCAGTTTACTGTTTTTAAATATTTTTTTCCATTTTTTTTCAACTCGGTACGCATTTTGGTACGTGACCGTTTTTCGGCCTCTTTTCAACCATCGCGAATCAGACGCATAATTTAGGGAAATTCTTTGTTTTTTTACTATGAAAAACTTGAAATGGAATACGGAAGCTCCAACTCCATCGTTTTAAAAGATTTTTGCCATTTTTTTTTCGTCAAGTTGTTTTGTTTTTTGCCAAAAAAGATAAATTTTGAAAAATTCACAATAACCCAAGGACGATGGGGTTTAAGAGAAAATGTTAGAAATGCAATAAGTTGCGTATTTTTGTACTGGACTGCCTGGAATTTTTTCAAAATTTTTCTTTGAAATTTTTTTTTTGAGTATTTTTGCTCGAATCTCTCACGAGTGTAATGTTTTTTCACGTCAATAAAATGTTTTGATTCACTCGACTCATCTAGACAAGTTTTTCGTCGAAAAAGCCGCCTTTGATTTTGAGCACCGCGTTCACGACTCGTGGCACCCGTTTGATTAATTTATCGATTTGGTATTCGTTGAGACTCGACCATGCAGCCTGTAAATTTTTCCAGAGATCTCTCGTAGACGATGGACAATTTTTTCTGATTTTACGATCGAGCTTCTGTGGGAAGAGCTCGGTGCTCGAAGGGCTTTTTCGACGAAAAACTTGTGTAGATGACGTGAGAGAATTAAAAAATTTCATCGACCTGAAAAAGAATGTCACTCGTGAGAGTTTTGAGCAAAAATACTCCAAAAAATAAATTTCACAGAAACATTCTGAAAAAATTCCAGATGATCCAGTATAAAAATACGCAACTTTTTGCTTTTTTAGCATTTTCCCATAAACCCCATCGTTTTTTGGCTATTTGAAATTTTTCAAAATTTATCTTTTTTGGCCAAAAATTAAATAACTGAACGAAAAAAAATCGCAAAAAATGTTTTAAAACATTAAGATGGAGCTTCTGTATTCCATTTCAAGTTTTTCATAGTAAAAAAAAAATTCCTAAAATTATGCGCCTGATTTGCGATGGTCGAAAAGAGGCCTAAAACGTTCACGTACCAAAGTGCGTACCGGATCGGAAAAAAATCGAAAACCATATTTTAAAAAACCAAACTGAGGCTTGATCTATCCTTTTTGAAACACCGCTGTGGAAATTCGAATATCTGCCGACTTTAAGTGCGGCAAGAAATATCGACTGGTGTATCCAAACTTTTTAGCGGTAGTGTAAGTATGAAAAATAAAATTACAAAAATTTGCAACGTTCGCATGCAATCGAATAATATTATGCGGTTTGGGTGCATGTCAAAATTAGTATTGTTCTCCCTGTCACTTTGCCCAACCGTTCACAATTCTCTTGGGATCGTTGGTTACCTGAAACCATACTTTGTACTACCTCTTATGTTTGTGCTTCCACACAATCTCCCTAAATCGCGTGTCGTTATAACCAACACGCAAAACGTCAACGTGTGAGATACTATTTTCCAACTCTCGACACTCCTCACTTTCCACGCGGAATTGTAAGGAAATGTTACGCCACAACCACGACCTCGCGTGAAACAGAAACCGTTAGTGTGTTACAGAAAATCATTTTATATTTCAATGTCATGATTCGATTTTTGAAATGTAGGGTATAAATATTAATTGATGAATTAGTGAACAAAATAAATACACTTTCGACGATGCCAACTAGACCGTAATTGCAAACTCACAATGGGGTATTCAATTGTTGAGAATAATTCATCCCGATGATTAAAAAAATCATCAATAAATCACGAGTTAACAGACTTTATCAAATATTTATTTGATTCTACTGCGCGTTTTACTATCCATATAATCAATATTGAAGCTGCGTACTACAATATTGAAACTGTAATGTGAAGGAAAAGTGTATTTTATTTAGGGAAGATTTAGGGAGAGCTTTGTTTTACTTATTTATTTTTTTTCTTATTTCTCGTTGTTTTACATATTTCTCTAAAATATCAAGATATTTCAAATGTCAAGATGTAAAAATAGAAAGAAGTGCTGTGACAAGCTTTTCCGAATTAAATTGGTCCCTCTTCCGTTTCGAACTTTTTAATGCGACGCGGCAAATCCAAGCTAAATCGACCACTTTGAAACTTTCTACTTTTGAATTTTTCGAAATTTATACCAATTATTTTGTTCAATAAGGGGGACTTCCGTGAGTTTATTCAAATTTCTCTACAAACTGAAAGTGAATGGTGATTTTTTAAAGAAATTCGTGTTTGTTTTTTGGAAGCATTGGCCAAAATGAGCCAAATCACAACTTTCGTCGTTTCTTTTGTTTTCAAATAAACTTTTCAAAAAAAGTTTTTCAGAAAAAGACCGAGAATATTCCGTTGTGTGCCGTTTATTAAATTCCTTTATCCCATAAAAAAACATAAAATGAAAGATTTTCGCAAAATCATTTTTTCTGTTCTGCATTTACTCAAAAAGTTTTAGGTTGGTGGTTCTTTTCTGTGCATTTTATTATTTATTTTAAAAAATTTCACAGTTCGCTTTGTTTATGTATGTATGTATGACAACCGCCGAGGCGTGTTATACATCCTAACTGTCGAATTATTTAAAAAAATGTTTTTGGCGTATTTCGATAGGCACTCAATGTGTGCAAAGCCCAGTTTTCTTATGCCTCAACTTCTCGCGTGCCTCGATCGATGAACTGTAGATCGTCCAATATTCATTTTTAAAAAGCATTTTAAAAGTTGAATTGTTATATTTAAAAACGTCTGTCTTAGTTTTCCTTCAAAATGTTCCGCAACAGGTGAAAAATACCTACACACATGACTAAAAACGGGCGATTACGTGAAAGTATATACGTAATATTACACATGCGCTCCGGCTCGTTATATGAACCCTCACAAGCAATTACCTCTGCAACTATTGGTACTATCATAATTTCTTTTCTTTTAAATTTGAGGCAGCAGAAGCAGCAAAAACTGATTCTCCACTCGGATTTCCATTAATAATCAATGGAAAAGGGGTTCTTTAATGTTTTTTGCACGCATCCTTTCAAATATTATATTATATTGATATCTCTTTTTCAAAATTGAGGAGAAAGGTCATAGAAAATCTCGGTCGACAATTTCAAGTTGAGCTCCTCTGAGCCTTCCCCGCACAATATCCAGTAATTGACAAATTTCGAAATGATGAATTTCTTCAAAAACCCTGTTTTTTAGGATTTTTTTTTTTGTTTTTCTCCTCTAATCATCATCCGATCAAGTTGTTCTGGGACTTCTCTTGTTCGGATTTTCGTTCCCCATAACTCGCTCACTGGTAGCATTTTTTTATTATTTTTCATTTTATAAGTACATGAAAACGAAAAAAACACAATTTCTTACACGTTTTTGTTTGTAAAAAAAAAGCCAATGGAAATCTCGAGTAGGAAACGTTGCAGGGTTTAATTAGATCCTGCGTGTGACGGCACGGTCAGAGGTATTATTTTTATCGCGAAAACATCTCGATTGCTTCATGTACATATATGACGGTAATCGATGTCACGAATCTTTCATTTTACCGACCCTGCTTCTCTCATGCGTACAACATTGTTCACCACAAATGATACGAGGACCGGATGTCAATGCATGACTTTACACCTTTGTTGCACATTTCCCCACATAATGAACGCATCTGTATTATTCGGTGTTTACAGTTTGACCATGTTACCTTTCGCATCATTGCTCTCCATCGTTTTCAATGAAGGTCTGTAACATTCTCTTGGTGACCATATGATGAAAGCTTAATTACGAAGTCAGAGTTACAAAAAAAATGGCCAAAATTCTCAATGTTTTTTCGGGGAAACGGTTGACGAAAAAGATATGCATTTTATTACAATGCCAAAGGATATAGAGAGCCGTTACAAAAAATCCCCAACAAAACCGAAAATTAATAAAAACATGGACATGAAGTAAATAGAACCACCTCACGGATCCTTTTCAAATTTACATGCAAAAGACTTAGACACATTTGACGAGCATTGACGTTCATAAATTTTCAAAATCGTACTTGACTGTTTTTTAATTTCAACAATATGTCGACGCTTTCGATGAATATTTCATATTTGCAAATAGCTGCCAGTTTGTAAAGAAAATTGTTAAATAAATCGACGAACATCAACGATCCGTAATTGTTCTCGACTTGAATTACTCATTTTGGCTTTTTTAAATATTTAGACCGTTGTAACTAGCGAATGTCGACCACCGACGGCGGAAAAAATGAAAACGCTTTTCCAGCGACATCTTTTTTTCAACACCAATGAATATTTTATTTCGAATATTCGTAATGTATGTTTAAGCGAAACAAAAATCACCCAATCGTCTCCGATAGTTTAGGAGAGAAAAAAGTCCAAACTTGGGATCTTTTTTAGAAACCACCAGTCAGATATGGTCTCTTAAACACCGATACGTAAAACAAGGGATATCTGAAGTGTACACAAATTCAAAGATGATTCAAAAAACGTTGGTAAAAAGAATCGACTGCTCCTCCCGATCGTTCGTTGATGGACCATTCAAGCAGAAATGTTCAATGGGCATTCGACGAGCGATCGATATAAACCGGGAAAAGCATGGCACGAATGAACTGAACGAGAATAAAGGAATCGTGTACACATACATGAAGCAATTAATTAGTGCTAGAATAAAAATAACAGACTTTCATACTGCAGGGTCAATAACCTCGTAGGTGGAGAAAAATAGGATCTTCGTTGTGTCAGATCAGTTGTACAAAAAACATTACTCTGTCAATAATAACTTTCTACAAATACATAAAAGATTCCTTGCAGAAAAACGAGCTGATGCGTACAAAGATGATGATCCTGCATCGTTTTATTCCTGTAGAAGATGCCCCTGCGGAAATACGTCGATATCCGCTTTTTCAGCTCTACCTGTATTGCGATTCGATACTCGAAGCACGCCAGAGAAAAGTGAGCAATTTTGCATAAAAGAAGAATACATTTTTAGAGGGTAAGCGTGAACTCCAAAATCATGATTGATAACAATCGTATCCATTTATTTATCGCAGCATTCATCGAGACAAACAAAAATACCAGCATCGTTGCATCGAAGATTATATCCGGATGTTAAGTCGTCCAAGGAAGACTCGGATAATGTGGAAGAAGAAATATATATGAGAAGAATCGTCGTAAATGGAATAGAACAGATGGTAAATTAATGCTACGTAGATTATTTATTATGCCCTTGATGATGTTATTTACAATTCACAGAATGCAAGTATGTTCATGAAAATCAATTAAAAAATTTTCAATTGATTTTCGTACAAGCTGTATGCATAAGTCTTATTTTATCTGAAGATTCCTCTGAGCGAGGAGGAAATAGCTGTGGCAAAGCGCGAACAGGATATTAAGAAGGACATCGAAAATGGCTATATCCTTACGCAAGACGAATATGACAGGCTTCATTACGAGACAGAGGCAATTAAGGAGCTCCGTGGAACTCAGGCAAGCAAATAATTCTTTCTCGTCTATTTAAGAGCATAGGAATTTAAATATTTCTCCCGATCATAACCTTCGACAGAAGACACAAATTTTACATCGCAGTAAAAAAAGTCTCCTTCCTTTTTCTTATTGACACACCTTATAATTTGACAGCACAATTTTTTCACATATTTAATTCATTGGATATTATAGTTTTCCGATTTTTTTACTTCGTAATTCTCATATAATCATCGAAAACTTGCAAACAGACTGTCGAGGAAATGTACACGAAGGCTCACGAGATACTGGGAATTCTTTACTCTTACGTGGACGATGGGCGTTACACAAAAACGGAAAAACTGGATGAGACTGATATCGACGAAAACCAGACTAAATCGAATGAGGCCGAAGAACAAGCGAGTGCGATGGAGGATACGGATGGCTGAGAAAACAAAAATGGCGAAGACTACATATCGACCGAAATGCAATTGAACGATTTTCCAAAAGGGAAAACAGCCTTTTTTCCAGCTTAACGCAGCTTTACAAATATCGACAAGAAATCAAGAAGAAAATGGTTGAAAAATTGTCTCTGGTTGAGAAGCACAGCGTCGAGGGGAAAAAACAATGAAGGATTGCAAAGTGTCGGGTTTCATCTTGATAAAAGTACACTAATCGAATCAGCTGGATCTTAGATTTATCGAATTGCTCGTTATTTTTTTAAACCTCTGATTGGTGCAAAGCCGAAGATAAATGTATACGAGTGAATCTGTGAGATAAATCAAGAGCGAATCATTGAAGCTGTATATAAAAAAATCACTCCGAAAATATTGATGTATAATTAATCACATAATATCAATCGTGCATGTATAAATGCTGATGAAATTCGAGAGCAAAAGCTTGAACGATCTTGTGGAAAGAAGTTTATCTCCGTACATTGCGATAAGTCCAATGCAATAATGACAAAAATACATATATGTATGATTGATTTATGTCTCGTCGAATATATCTGTGGCAAAGAACTCCCATCGGTTAATTTTCTATCGATAGTCCATCGCTCCACATTGCAGGTCAGTGACCGATACGAAAATATATTTTTTATCTCAACCATGAAAGCTCGGAACAAGTTCTCCGCTCGAGTATCGTATACAGAGTAAATTCAACAAATGTATCATTTTCTTTGAGTTTTATCTACAAAACAATATGTATCTCGTCGCGAGTGTATGTCATGGAAACTGTTCTGATTATACATATATAATTTTAATAAGGTATATGGTGAATAGATAAAATAAAAATAAATTTTCCAGAAATACGTCCCAATATAATTTACAAATCATTTTCCACCATATTTTTCATACACTGTATTTATGGAAAAAAAACTGGCTGAAATTCTTATGAATTTAGTTTACAAAATACTTCTTCAGCCGAAAACAGAGTGATCGGATAACAGAATCGACTGATTTTCTTTCATTTCAACAATTTGTAAACATTTTAATTTTTATCTTGATTTATTCGGAAAACATTTATTTACGAAAATTGAATCAATAGTGACAAAGATTTTTTTCCCATTGAAACTATATTGTGAGTACTAGTTGTAACGATTTTTTTTTCATACAAAATTCGCTTTCTCGTTCTCTTAATCTTTTAACGACTTTTTCTTTGTATCAAGTAAAATGGAGTGTCTTAGTGCCTCCGTCGGAAGTTGGAAGCAAAGGGCAACGATCGAGACAGATATCGATTCTCGATTCAATCGACGCACACCCGTCTCTCATTTAACCGCTCACACACATTCCACCTCTCTTCCAAATTTCCATCCCTCTTAGTAATAACAGACTCGTTCTGCGTACATGGCATAAAAGTTATTTTTTATCCCGTCTTGTTTTTGGTCTGGATCGATAAGAATTGATGTGTTTATAGTAAAATAAATCCGCATGTGAAAATTCAGATCGTGAAGACCATTCCATTATTTCTATGCCATATTACTTCCCGAGCTATCGAGCACTGTACGTTATTAGACGGAGAAATGGCTGCAAAGATTTGTAAGAGACATCCATCACACTTGCAACCCATAAGTGGCAAATGGGCTAACAAATTTTGATGCACGAGCCCTTTTCAGGCAAAATCCGACGTAGCAGCCCCGGTATCGCTTTTGTTTTCAGTATGCCGCGAAAAAATCCATTGCTGGTTGAAATTTTTTTTTTTTTTTGGAAATTCAACGTGTTTTCATTGTCATGGTGACTCGTCGGGAAAAGGTTATTTCGAGGACAAGACGCTCGAAATTTCAAGTAAAGTTCACAGAGGTATATTGAGTCCTTGAAGGATTTTTTTTCCTGATCTGTTGTATCAATGTCACATACAATACCTGCTTTTGCTTCAAAGAACTCATTGGGAGATATTGCTTCATTCTACATTTCTACTCTTTCGTTGTCTCGAAGCTGCATCTCTCCGCAACACTCTGCAGAGGATGTGTGTCCCCGTGTTCCAATGACGATTCCTATTGTTGTCATTATAAGTAAAATTGCTGTAGAATCTTTATTCAATGTGTCAGTTGCCATGTGAGCGACTGTTCCGATCGATCTTAAGCAACATTCTGGATATTTTGGTGCAAACTGCGACACTGTAGCTCCGTCATTGTTGTTTCCGGTGTTACCGCCCAAACGCCTTTTTATAACGAGTGGTAAATTGGCTTAATGGCATTTCCGACATCCTTGTGAAGTAGGACTTTGCGCCCTTTTGCAGCAATTTCTCAACCCCACTGGACAGTGCAAAAGCTGAGAATTTCATGCAGCGAGATCTCATGATGAACTATGGTCCACACAGCATGGTACACGTCATTCACAGGATTCGGATGTCGTCTTATAGCTAAACCGTAAAAAATTATCAATTTTGTCAAGTTTCCATCGAATTTTGCCCTTCATTTCCATACATTCGATATTAATTTCAACCCTATTCTAGTCTCATCATCATATCATCGTCATGATGAATTGCTAATTACAACTTTGCACTCATATTTTCAAGACCTCAAAGAATTTAAAAAATCGATTTCTGAATAATTGATTTTTTTCGAAGAAAAAACGAAGTGCTCGAATTCAGGACTCTCGTGTGATCACTAATTTATCGTAGAATTAATTTTCTTTTTTAATGTCTTCGTGACAGTTTACGTATTGCGACTCTTTCCACGGAATAACATCGAAAAACCTTTTGAATAAAACTTGACTGAATTATCAACGAGGAAAACAAAAATGCAATAAAAAATACAGAGTTCTATTTAAAATACGGAAGTTAAACTTTAATGGGCTCAGCGGAGGACCCGAACCTAAAAACTGATATTCTCATCTGACATCACCCTTCATACATCACAACTTTTATCTAAAACATTTTTTAATGTAATGCTCGGTTTTCGAAATATTTGAGTATAAAAAATAAGAAACAAATGGAAAAGATCTGGAAAGCCACATTTGTTTCTAGAAAAATGTATTATTGAAGAAACTTTTGAGAGAATAACCCGCTGACGATTTTTGGTATACGAGGGTCTTCGAAGTCTCTCATTACGAATCCGTTACCAGATTTACAAAGTTCAAATCAGTGCACGAATTTTCTCTGAGTACTGAAACATGCGATAAGATTTTAAAAATTCAGAATGACGTATTCGATATGACAGACGAATCTTTGAAAAAGTGCTGGATTTGCCCGAAAACTGGTATGCTGAAGTTTTCGAATTTAGAAAAATCCGATAGCGGTTTTGAATTCTTCATAACCCTTGTCTACCCGTTTCAGAAGAAATTTAACAATTTTTTCGAATTGTCGTCCGAAATATTGGACTTTTTAAATCGCATATTAATTTTCATTTCAATTCTTTGACTTTCATGACAATTGTGTCGCAAAGGGTTAAATTTCGAATGTTATGGCTCAAAACATCAGAAGTATAACGAAAAACGCCCGCGTTTGATAATTGATACCACAGTAACATTTGCAACCCACACACCTGTTGACTCTGTTAACGATAAATTTTCATGCGCATGAATTAGACAAAATGTAATCTGCTTACGCGGCACCTGTAATTCTCGTTATTAAAACCATAAATCTCGATGAAAATTCTTTTTTTATTTTGAACCTTAGCTAACCTCACTCCAACGCAAATCTCTGATTTAAATACCGCGGGCGGTTGAAATAAAATGGACCATTCCGAACTAAAATTCATTGGTCGAACAAAAACTTTACATTGTCCCATTATCATTTTACAACAAATATAAAAAATAACATCTACGCCCTTGGTTTTAAAATGAAATAGAAAAAAATACAAAGACTAATAACAACGTAAAACTTTCGACACCCTCCTTTAAGGGTGTTTGAAAAATATGAGTACAACAGCCTCGGTTCGACTCTTGGAAAATAAAAAAAAATCTTTCGTGCCTTGAAATTGTCACAAGAAGTGAATAATAATTTTCGAAAAGATGTTTTTCAAAACATTTGAAAAATGTTATAATATAAAAAAAAACGATTTAAAAAATCATCCGACGATAATTCGAAAAATGCACCACTGGTGTCCATTTTCCGGTTACCTTTGTCCAGAATTATAAATCATTTTTTGGTCATCGAAAACCTATTTAACTATTGTCGACTCATGTTGAGGGCTTATTAAAACAGAAAATGAGGAATACGTTATTTATTGTTTTAATAAATTAACGTGTGATTAGTGTATTTCACACTTTTATCATCGTGATCTCACAGCTATCATATAGCGAAGCAACATACTCGCGAACCACCCCTTTCAACACCCCCGTACTGTCCCGAGAGGGTATGGCTCCCTATATAAAGCATCGTGAATTCACGGCGATCCTCAGAACGGTAAAGCGTATCAACGCTATCAGTTCGTTTCTGTATCCGGCGTAGTTATGGAGTAAACTTTTTACATGTTCATTGTATGTTCAAATATTCCGGTAACGAAAGAATCTATAATATTTTACACATGCATATTTAATAATTGGATAAACATTTGTGTTCGATATTCGAGAAATAAAAAACGAGACAGTGGAAAGACGATCTACTTGGGAGAAATTTTTGCTGAACATAATTCCACGTGAATATTAACGAAACACTGTTAATTTCTCAGACCTTCATCCGCTAAATTTATACTTGGTGCGATATTAATTTACTAGATTCCTCCTATTCAATTCCAAGTTTTAATCGAATCAACGAGTGTCCACAAAAAAAAGTACTGAAAAAAATACCGAAGTACCGAATGAAACGAGAAGTGATCTTGGAGGGATAAGCTTGCTGAATTTTCGGATTGATTAACAGTAAAGTGTAAGTACTGATGGAATTACGACATTGAGCAGAAAAAAGTGGCTTATACCGTACTTTATGAACAATTACACGAAAACGAATGACCTAAAAAAAATAAAACAACAAAAATGTTACGTCCTTGTTTATTTATAAAGAAAACCCCAAACTTTTTAATACAAAATGTTTGTACCGTTTACATTCAAAAGCAAAATCACCTATTTTTGTTTTTTCCATTTTATTATATTCCATTTTCTCGTACACTAACATTTATTTATAATTTTTTCGCCGCGTCGTTTAGTGAAAACTGAATTTTGCATTTATTTCCTTTTCATCAATTATTGCAAAGAATTTAACACCATACAGGTTTTCTCCGTTGATATTCAAAAGGAAAGTCACGGTTTTTTATTTTTTGAAGTATTTTTCCGATCTCGGAAAATTTATATTTTATTATATTTCATATTCTCATACATTAAATTTATTTATAATCCTATTATCTCGTCATTTATTGTCACCTCAATCCTGTGCAATTAGTTCCATTTCATTAATTGTTGCCAGAAAGGTAGGTGGTAAGCGTAACAAATTTAAACGGATGCAAAATTGTAGTTTACTTTTTGGAATTATTCGATGCAAAATCAACTTATTATCTTATATGCAGAATACATCCAAAAAACGTTCGAATGTGCTTACAGGACTCGTAAGCAACAAGTGTCCTTCTACACGTCGGCTTATCGACCGTGTCTGCAGATAATGCGTTTGTGTGTAGTTGCGTGTGTGTGTGTTTGAGTGTATGTGCATAGATCCAAAGTTACAAAACTCGACCAAAATTCAGATTATATGATTTTACTTTCACTAAACTAAATAATTCAAAGTTATACGAAAAAGAACAATCTCAATATATTTTGAGCTCAAAACACGGGTTATCCATGGCTACACTCTTATTATGCCTTTGTTTCATGTTTATAATTTTTCCAGTACAGTTAAAGCCTTCTCCTCCGAAAAATATTATGTAATAAAAATGAAGTCCTCCAAATAGAACAATGTATTTTATATATGATGGTACAAAACTTATGTATGAATAATTGCCAATAATCCCGTAACAGCAATAAATAGTCATGATAATCGAGGATTAGGAGGACCATATGTGCACGCGATTTATAGAAAAGAAATTTCATTTCTATAGAATAATAATTAGGGTGTTTGACAAATTTGATATTTATTTTTTGTTAAAAAATGCTTAGACGTTTCTTTGTACAATTGCATATTCTATCGAACCATGGCTGGTCGAAAATATGGAACAAAAAATTGCAAATATCCGATCCGATTAATCAGAAGCGGAACATTTTTAATACGATCAACACGTTGGTTCACTTACTCCTCGGTTCACTTAACCATCATACGGCCTTCCTGTTCAATTTTGTCGCAATTTTCAAAAAAACGTTACTCACTCGAAGTTCGCGCTAATAATACCACCACTGGAAGCTATTAATATACTATATAATTGTATAGTTTTCGTAGTTTTTAGTGGTCAGTAAATATTTTGCAAAATTTTCTTCATCTAACGCATGGAGTCAAATTCGACCCGAAGACCGTTAACGATAGTCGTATTGAGGACCGTATGAAGGTTGAGAAAAATCTAAAAAAAAAAGGAAATTGCAAATGGTCACAACATTACTCAAGGTCAACAGGTCCAAACTCACATCCGGTGTATCAGAAGGCACCCTCCGTTCATATGTAAACGCGTACCATGTTTCATTTACAGATGCAGTGCCTCATTCTAATATTCGGGGGTGTGTTAAATATCGTGACTTCAAAAACCTATCCGATTGATTTTGGCAACCTGGACATAAGAAACAGCGTGAGCGACAAACAATGGAACGAGGCTCACTCGAAATCAAGGGATGTGGACGCTCTTTCTCATGGTTACCCCCAATTAAATTCTTTTCTCAAACACCATAATCAAATGGATACACTGGGTAAAGGGATCGATCTTCAAAATTGGAAGGAACCGGAAACAAGGGCCATTACGGATCCGTTGAATTCACGCAAAACCATCGCAAATCACAACGTGTATGCAGACGCTTTTGACGATTTTGGTACAATTTCGTTCCATTGTTGTTATCATTCTATTATTATTTATGCAAAAGTAACTCTATTTGCTTATAACTTTTTCGCGGCTAAACGGATATTGATAAAATTCGGCAGGAAGATAGCTAGCACCTCCAGAAAGGACATATACGTTAACCGTATGAAAATTCTCTTCTACGCCTATACATTTCCGGCGCGATTTTTTAATATTTATTCGCCGCCTTATGAAAAACCGTTCTTTTCTTCTCTGCCGTTAGCTTAGATTTGTTTTTATAGCAACCCATTATTTGCTACTGAATGTTCGATAAATCCGATATTCATTTTTGAGTATGTTTTTTGGCACTCTTTCGTGTTATTTTTTGTCTCCTTTTGTCTCGCAAACGCAAGTCTGATTTGATCAAAATATCACTAACAGCACGTGGACGAATTCGCGGGTAGCGAATGAAAAATTGTTCTAATTAGTCGAAAAATAATCCGTTCATTGTGATATCTGAAAAAGTCTGGAGAATAAATAGTTATTTCTTTGTACAGTTGCATAATTCGTCCGTCAGAATAATTGTATTGCAGCGACGAAGGAACCAACGATACGCAGACGATTTATCGAATTATTCAGGAGATATCGTTAAATTAGATCAAAGATACGAAACCTTAGCTCAGTAGGGTGTGATTTCCGTCATAAAGTCGTTTGCTGATGACTGACGTGTTTAATTTATGAATTCATTGCGACAAAAGAGTCTCGCACCTCTGACATACACCCACTCTCACGTGCAACATAGCGAATAGATATAGTTATGCAATCACCAGCAGTCCGTCATCGCGCACTGCCTCTAATTCGACTCGAATGGCTCCCTTCTGCACTCCAGGTTACCCCATAGAATACTCGATAAACACGTGGGCGGATCTAGCCTGTCTCTAACTTTGTCTCACCAACTTCTAGTAGTTACTTTGACAAACGCACTTTGGCATACACTCTTTGACATGACGAGCCGAACAACATGATTGCAAATTTTTTTAACAACCCCTACCCGGAAAGTTCAATCTTAGTGCGCAAAATTCCACTCCACCTCGCTAGTGCAATGCCCAATATATGGACGCAAAACGACATGTCGCGTTAACGAACGACGGGTAAAAAAAAATGTTAAGTGAAATCAAAATTTACAGAACGTGCGGTTGCAAACGTGCTGTCACACGTAGAGTTATCGAATTCGCGTTGGCTCTTGGTGGCGGAACTTTCGACTCATACACCTGTTAATACAGTAATCGCCTTCAGCTCACGCGGGAAACTTCGAGCGTGACTCCTTGTTTTTCGCACTTGTTGCACAAAATGCTCCTTCTAAGCTGAACGTTGTAGTTATAAAGAACAGAATAAAGATGAACTGAAAGTTTCCTTCAAACGACATAAATCTAGGTAACCATATATGTATTTGGAGCCGGAGAGAAGCTTTCGACTTTCATGAACGCCATGAGGTTTCTTCTTTTCTGTTTTCAAAGACCGATTTTATCTACTGTTCTCATTCGCTCGTTTTTCGTTTTTCAATCATGTTTCCGTATTATGTCTGGCAGATGACACGACAAACTCGATCGAACCGTTGACTAAAAGCGACATCGATCACGTGTCGGCATTCCTGACGAAGTTGTTGCAGAGTCCTTCTTGGGAAGCACCTCTGGTAGTTGTTGATGAGACACCATTTTCCCTGGAGTCTCAGGAGACCAAACCCGAATTACCGGAAGGAAGTGCGATACGAGCTAATAATGTATTTAAGAGATCACGTTACTACAGGCAAAATCCTTTCAAAGGAAAAAAGTCTAGGTAATCATGTGACGTTTAAAGATGCAACTTGATTTTTAATTTTTCAAAATCATTTTCGACCAGCTGATCCGCATGCTCGACATTCCGGCATATTTTTATCATTACGTTAATACATTTTCATACGAATATATATGCACATTAACAGATCCCTGTAAACTTGAAATGAATTTCCCGCGCCAATGTTCAAATGGAAAAATCAAAACGAAAACGAAATGTTCACCTATTAACTATTCGACAAAAAAATAGTGAAATGTATAAGATATGGGACAACTGAGGATTGTGCATGAATTTTTACCAGACTTGTTTTTTCAAACAATTACTTTTATTTGACACTAATCCATGCGCGAAAACTGCATAAATAAAGATTATATATATTCGGAATCCATCGTTTCTCGGTGATTCTGCCTAGAGCAATAAATAATCATTTTTTACCAATCAACAATTTTTTTTCAGATATCAAAACACTTACGACTACGATGCAGTTCACTTTTGCATGCCAACCCGGAACGACGTCTTTCAGCTTCTCGGGGCTTTGCACGATTTGCGTCAAGGCAGCGAGTCACGGCATATCGACTTTTGCAATCGCCGGCGTACTCTGAGAACTTTGCTCACGCATATACGCTTCCTTGGCCGCAAAAAATAGTCAAATTCTAGGCACTACGAAGATGGAACGCGGGGAGATGAAAAAACAATTGAAAATTTAACGCTACGGATATGAAGAAAGGAATTGGATCGACGCGACGTCCCACTCGTTTTCGATATGTCATCTACTCGTGAATATACAACGTCATCTTTCCAGAAATATACGCCAACTGACTATTGATACTTAGGTCTACAATAAGTACAACTTGTTGAATAAAAAAGTTGATGGAAGAAATCAGTATTAACTTCCGACCATGCACGTAACTGGAAACACACCATCTTTTTCTTTATTACTAATCATGAAGGAAGTATTTCGGTCATATTTTAATCAATCAATATGTACATAAAATGCGAATAATTTGTTTTCACAAACTTCTCGAATTACGAAGAAAAAAATGGGTAATTCTTATCGGCATGAAAAAAATGAACATGCTTGAAACGAAATATTGTTTGCAACATGAAATTTAAGAAATTTTTAAATGTCACCGATGATAGTTCGCGTTTGAAAAAATAATTTATGAGACTCATGTACGAAAAGATGACAATTTCAAACAAAACCAGAGAAGCACGTTAAAATTTCTTCAGTGAAATATCCTACTACGTTGTAAAATTCTATAATTGGCTCGAATAAACTTTTCATGCTTTGAGTGTGTTCTCAGCGATCTATGTCTTGTAAGCATTTTTTTAACGTGTAAGATTATTCGGAGAAGAAATTAAATTTTCGGAAATATCAGAAAGACGCAGCTATTGAATTGAACAATCACAATATCCATTGTATCTACATGTTGTGCTAATAAAATTAATATTTGTACGCCATTTCAATCGACAAACTGTGCATAGAAATGAACGTGCAATGATACGCAATATAAATGATTACGAAATATTCACAAGCTTTCTCATATGATAGTCATATGTTACTAAAGGGGGCAGTGCCAGACCTCGTGACTTTTCTAAAAAAAATTCTGTCATAGTAAAATTTAATATAAAACTTCCAATTTGTTTTGTACGAGATACAAATTGCCCAAGCGATACAGAAATTTTTTTTTTTTTTTCGTTCGATGGTAAAACTCGCTAGTATGGCCACCGGAAGTTAGCCCTACTTGGTTCTGGCTAACACACTATCGCAAATTTACAGCAACTAAATTACATGATCAGCAAGACTAATTAAAAGAAGACCTGCTGCAGTCACCCGGACCGCCGTTATACGTAATTGCGTGTACATTGATTTTTTCAAAAAAAAAATCTTAACGAATGAGCAGAATACGATCACCAACGTAATAAAGAAAACTTATTCGTCAGCACTATCTATCAGCGATTCAAAGTCCTTTCAAAGATTGGTAAGTCCAAGTGAAAAGGAATGTGGTCAACTCATTTTTACGTTGAATCTATATGAAAATTGTCACCACCATTAACGATTGAGCAATTCTAGACAAGGTTTTTGGGAAAAGCCAATGCTGAATCCACGTCCGGAACCGGAACTGTCGGATGAGAAGAAAATGTCAAAGTTCTTCTTCCGTGATATGTCGAACACTGCTAGAACAAAGTATCAAAAAGTGTATTAATGAATTACCATCCTTCAAGCTCTGCTTTAGAAAAAATCATTTCAGATGTACCTACCTCGAGCTCCTGCTAAGGATCTACCGCAATTACGTAAGTTTTGGCCACCGATTACTACGTAGTCCTTCGTACATCCAGCGCTGATTTCTAGGTCGAAATCGAGAACAGCTAATTCCAATTGGCAATAATCGGGAGCCTTATAAAATCTATAAAAAGGACTCGGTATCAATAGAAATAACTGAATGCGATGTACAATAAATTCGATTTGTTTCGTACCTGAAACACTTCTTGACATTATTAGGGTAATTGATCGGATACTGGGGTGATGAAATGACTCCTTCGATAACGTTGATTTCTTCGCACCTAACGGATGGGAAGTTCCAACCGGCGGAATCCGTACTCCCCGCACTAATCGTTCCAGGACCTCCAGCTCCTGGGAATCCTGGAAATATTGCTCCAGGACCTACGGTACCCGGTGAAATGATCTCAGGACCTCCATTGCCCGAATATCCTGGAACAATAGGTCCGGAACCTCCGCCACCTGAATAACCCGGAGAAACCGGATACCCATTGTTTGGTATCCAGTTAGATGGTGGATAACCAGGATACAATCCCGACGACGTATTGCCTCCTCTTCTGATGCATCTACCATTTCTAAGATAAGCTTCTTTTGCCGCAATGACCCAGTCAAAGAAAGTAAAAGCTTGACAAACGAGCATGGACGAAACGGGATTTCCTCCCAGGTTTCCGCGATTTCCAAACCGATCACCGTTTATCGAATTTCCGGGATTCCGAGATTGCGGAAATACCGGTTCTTCGACGAACCCCACGTTAGGTATCGGATAGCTGTAGCCCGAATTTCTCTTTGTTCTTTGCACAGTAGTATTGCCAATCTCCGGACCGTCCTCTAGCGCAGATCCGCCAGCTTCTCTCGATGAATTACGAATTTCTTTTTTGCTTCTCAATGAAAATGGATAACCACCGGAGCACGATTCCTGTATGACTTCTATCAAGAAACCATTGAACCTCGTTCTCGGATATCCTGTGTATTTAACTCCGATGATTTTTGGAAATACACTTGTGACACTGGACACAAAGCTCAGACCCTTTTTACAACCGCATATACGGCGACCATCGATTTCCACGAAGCCATAAGAGCAGAAACGATCCTCAGTTCCATGATTGAAAAACTTGAAGTTAAAGCGCATTCGACAAGTGTTGGGCGAGTACGGACTTACCGAATAAATACATTCGTATGAATTACCGTAGTACGACATCGACGGGAATTCTGGGCTGGCGAGAAGCAATCTTTGTCCTGTATACAAAGTATTGCAACATTCGGGGTATGCTCTGTTGTATCCAAAATTAGGAATAATTGGCAAAGAGCCAACCAAGTTAGGTCTGACACTTGGATGATTATTGAAATTACTTTGCGACCCAACATTTGTACCGGATAACCAATCGTTGGGTTTATGATTTTCCGGTACATCGTCATTTGGGTAATACTCTCTCGGCGGTCCGTATTTTTCACTCGGAGTAATATTAATGTTTGGAGTGTTCAATGGATAGCTCGATATTGATGGATCGCGCGCCGACAACGGATGAAACGGATTGCTGAATCCTCCATTATTGTCCAAATTGTCAGTCACTTCGAGATCCGGCTCGAGATTAGCATCCCTTTGGCAATTAATTGTATCCCCTGAATGGTCTTGAACTTCCCCAGTGTTTATATTATGGTCGGAACCTTCGATAGATGGGAAATAGGATTGATAAGGTACACCGTAGGACCTAGCTGGAATCGTCACTTTCTCGTTCCACTCTAGTCTTTCCTGGCCAAAGGGTAGAACTCTCGTAAGATTCGCCGGTACAACTTGACGAAAAACCGTATTGTAGCGATGTGGTAATTGAAGTTGCGTCACGGGTGGTGAAGTCACTAAAGAATTCGCAGGGAAACTTCCAGCCAAGTTTCTCGTGCTGCCTCCATCAGAAGTCGGTGGTACGAATAAATAGGCGGAAATCTTGGGGAAATTAGGCTGTATCGAACGCACCGAGCTAGGCGTTACGATCTCTACTCTCGAGGTTGATGAATCTCGAAATAAAACACTCTCATACACTGGAATCTCTAGATTATCCGCGGGATATGCGACTTTCGATGTTTGTAGAAATTTCGGCTTATTATTTTCGTCACTCTCTTCCAAACTTTCGACCTTTGGAGGAGATGGAGTTTCGTTTCTTACAAGCTTTCCATCATCGTCGGCTGAGAAGTAAATTTCCGGCCGATATACCGGATACGGTTTTTCAGCGCCAAAGAGATTCTCTGCGTCTTCGTGCGAACGAATCTTTCCATTAGCGAAGTATCTGGTAACAACCTTGCCACCTAACGTTGATCCAATCCGTTCCGTTGACTCTCTATTTCAATTAAATACATTTTTGAAACCTAATTATCGCTGCAGCGTGTCTAACATCGAAATAAATACTGATCAATAGCGATGTTAAAATTCTACGAGTATTTTTTCAATAAACAGCGAACTGTGCAGCAAAGAATCTAATGAAAAACGGGTGTAAATTTAATTTTGAGTACTGAATATTCCATTTCTTTTAAAATCTTATTTTTTCAAAATCTGCATGGTTTTTTCCAATTGATAAAACTTTTTATGAAGTTTTATCGTCATTATGACACGATATAGTATTCATGTTTAAAGTATTGTGTACTGTTATTCGTTATATATTACAACTATTAATATACGATAGTATTCGTATCTAAATTGACTGAATCTACTCACTTCTTCTCATAAAACTGCTCTCTCAAGCATGGTTCAGTGGTGACTAAAATTTTGAAACCTTTATCCCCAGGTCCTACGTGACTGTGAAATCGCAGGATAAGATTATCATCTTTACTCGAATATGTGCGAATACCAGCGACTCTGCCGCAATATACGTTGCGATCACCAATCTCGACGTAATCCTCGGTACAATTTTCCGATGTCCGCAAGGAAAAATCCAAAAATTGTAGATGAAACACTTGACGACACTTGGCAAAGTGATTTCCTCGGAGGGTATAAATGCAACTTTGTTTTGCCGGATATGGCGAAGGATAATTCGGACTGGTTATAGTATATTGATAACCAGAATATTCACCACCGCAGTCTTTCGCGTCTCTAATTACCGACCCAACTTCGGCATTCGCGACACCTTGCAAAGCAACGATAAATTTTATAACAACAACAATTAACCATTTTCCACTGTCGTCAACTTTCGATTTTGCCCGATTTCCGATCATTCTCGATCGACGAAAATCTGTGCTAAGAAAAAAAGTAAATATGACGATGAGAAGAAGTCTTCATCGACGATCGAAACTCTCTGCGGAAAAAAATAAGACTGGTTCTTCACCAGGCTGCGCCGATACTCTTATGATATTAGGTGCTGTTTGACGACGTTAAACATTTCCGTATTTCACTCGAAAACGTGAGAGTGAATTTACATTGTTTGAAGAGCGATGAGACGTCGAGAGAAAACGAGGCGTGCCAGAGAGGATGTGTACAGAAATCGGCCGATAAAAAAGAACCACTACGCAATATATTATTTGGGACACGGCACAAACGAACAACGAGTCGCGTTTTGTATAACCGGCATTCAAGAGGATCCCCTTCAAGATCATCGAACAATGCGGAACTGCTCATTTTCATGCCTCCGTGACGTCGTGTTCCGAATCGGCAGTAGGTCATCGAAGATAAAGCGGAAAAGGATTATAATCGGAAGGAACAATCGTTAACGATTTTCGTAAATAAATTTTGACATTTCTTAAAAAAGTTTTCATATATATTTGTTCATCATCCGCATGAAGAAAAATATCAATACTGTCGCACATTGTTGAGATAAACGAGATAATTTCATTGAAAGTATCGCTTGGGTATTTTTATAATAGAGAAGAAGCGTAATGCGTTAAAGAATCGAATTTTTACCGTTTTGAGCGGTATTGCCTCGGTTTCCGGTGTACACGGAACGGAGAAAGTCATTTCTTCGTTCGATTCCACGAAATCGCATCCCAAAACTCTCTGTTTCAACCGGCCTATATATAAGTTGTACGTGTTTCATTTTCATTTTTTTCCTCTCAATTAGGTCTCTCGTCGAATCTTGCCTATATTAACTGTTTACTATCTTAACTGTCGTTTAATCCAAGTGGAAGACTTGGCACGATGGCGTCATTCAAGAAAATACAGCCTAGACTCGGGTCAAGATGTTTCTCCAACGAATTTACACGTTAATTTTCATCTCGACGATGATTTTTGTCGTCAATTCTACGTCTTTCCCGTCATAACTGCTTTAAATAATATCTTAATTTAAATAACACTCTCCGTTACTCAGAGCTTCGAGGACACATCTTTTCGATGCAATTCAGCGTATATAATACCCGATGGTTTGTCAACGGGTAGGTAGACTTCCTTATTTTCACCCTCTACGAGTTTTGAAAATTTGCTCAGATCAAGATCAAAATAGTGCTTGTTGGGCATTCGCATCTCGATACTGCTGATCTGTTTGATCTTGTCGAGAATCGATCTTTCAGTGAGATAAAGAGTGTTCTGTACGCTAGGTGAGTAAATACCGATTGACGGTGAGCCGGCGAAGTTTCGTAATATACAATCTTTAACTGTGGCCCAAACCTTGTCAAAATCCACGCCAGAAGCCGTTGTAAAATTCCACGAAGCGGAAACGACAGTGCTGAATATACGATCGTTTGCATCCGGCAGACTTCGATACTCGTCTTGTATGAAATCGGTGAAAGAGCTTTGCGTGGTTTTTAAAACACGAAGATCTTTCAAACCGCCGCGTATCCGTGGTGATTCTGCAAGTCACGGTTTAAACGTTCGTCCCCTTAACATTACTTCACTCGTGTTCTCACGATGATTAAAATAACCTTTTTTTTTTAAAGTAAGTCGTTTTTTCGTTGGCACCAAGCAAAATCTGACAAATTGCCAATCAGTCATATGTTTTTATGGAAAACGTATACGTTGCGCGTAAGAAAAATAATAATGATGAAATTCAATCAGCTCGCGATGCTTTATTGTTTGCAATAAGGTTTATTCGTTTTGGCAATACGAGTACGAATTTCAAGCACTTGGCGTTGGCATAAAAATCTGAAGAAATTAGTCGTACATAAGTTACCCATATGTTGAAATAGTTACGAACAATTATTAGCAAATCATTTTCAAAATCCCTTTCGTTTTCTGTTCATGTTCCAAACAAATTTATTTAGTTTTCGAATATACACATGAATCGTTTTGACGTTTGTTGGAGAATATTGAAAAATTTATTCAAAAATTACGGGTCATCAAGAATTCATGACTTCTTATATCGAAAAAAAATCGATCCATCGAGCCTTCTCTTACATCGTTTTTGAAAAGTTCAAATAAATGGAAATCTAAAAAAGGTATATGTACATTTAGAAAAATGAGTGAGGGAAATGAATGAAGTGAAATTGAAGAAATAATGTCGGTATTGTATGTAGAATGTATCGCATCCTGTTATGTGTCATGGTTTTTTTCTGTATTTCTGTATCTTTATAAAGATTTAAAAATGTATTAAGTGGAATATCGAAGTTATGTAAAGTACCGAAGATTGACCGAATTACGAGTAAGAAAGATTATCCGTGAAAGCTTAGAAAAACGACTCATGTTATTCAGTAGAAATAAAATATACATACACATTAGACATTACACATTAGGCCGCTTAAAAAAAATCAATATCTTGTTCTCACAGCCCTTGTGAAAAAAGTTTCTACACAATGAGTATAGGCAATATCATAACAAAAGGAAACATCGTTATATACAAATTTTCATTATATACAAATTTCCATGCTAATAGCATGGAAAATTTATGTTCTTTTTCAAAACAAGCTTCTTAACGTTACTCGATACAAAGAAAAATATGTTATCTACGAACATTTTTATAAGAAAAGTTGTGCTGCACAAAATTGCTAAAAAGCTCAGTCTCTAAGAGGAACGGTTTAAGGATTACACGAGTTCGAAGTTGATTGCCGATATCAACTCAAGTCAACATTGAATACGTAAAACCTTAAACCGCTTTTCTTGGAGACTTGGACGTCCCGAGCAATTTTGTACAGCACAAAATTTCCTACAAAAATGCTTATTGTACATTTTTTCTCTGTGTAGAACAACGTCACGAGGCTTTTTATTTAAAAAAAAAAACGAGTTTCCCACGCTAGTAGTATGGAAATGTCAAAGGTCAAGCCCTTAAAACGAAGACAAACGTTCTACCTGTTGGCAAGATTTGACATTCAATATACAGAAACTTTTTCCGAACCGTTGAGAAAAAAAAAACGTTTCTTCCGGAGCGGCATAATACCCTTACGTTACAAGTCGTACACTGTCGTAATCGTAAAAAAATAGACGAATGAAGATAGTTACCGTTTCTAATTTGTCCGACTTGACAGTGCCTCAGTGCCGTTGGTGTGAAAACAAATGCATGGTTGTGAGGCACACCGTCAACATGATGCCTCGCCCATGGATACTCCGTGACATTTACGGAAATCTCCTCGACGTGACTGTACGTGTACAGGAAGTGAGCGCACAGAAGAATACCAAATTCTTCCGGTGACTTGACACCAAACTTCTTGGCGAGCAAATAAACGGTGTTTTTTTGACTGTCCGTCGCTATGATATCACGATTGTTGCCCTCAAAATACTCCCTCTGAGTGCCAAGACGAAGATGAGTATCAACTTCGTATTCACGTATCTCGTGATAGAATTTATTCTCGCGCCGAACATGAAGAAGCTTTACGTGATTTTTTCCATAACCATGTGCACCAAGCTCGTAATCGTTCCTTCGAAGGACATTAATAGCATCAACGAAAATTCGATTGGTAGATAAAATTATGGCAGTTTTTCACAATGCATTTCTTTCTCCTGCAGGTATGATATTTGTTAATGAAACAAACTTCCTGTACGCGTGTATGTTGTTGACAAAATGGATGAAATCGTTTTTCCATTTTTGTGATGTCGTTGAAACGAGCATATACACGACAATTCAAAAGTTTGGATACACCTTTAAAAGTCCTAAAAACGGTCACGCACCGAGATGCGTACCGGGTCGAAAAAAAATTGAAAAAAATATTTAAAAACAGCAAACGACAGCCTGATCTGTCCTTTTTAAAACGCCGCTTTGGAAATTCGAATATATTTTTTTTGGCAGAGTTATCCAACTTTAAATGCGGCAAGAAATATCGACTGGTGTATCGAAACGTTTGAGCGGTAATGTATGATCATCTTGAACTAACTTTTTAGTACAGACACTTAATCCAAACAAGCTAAATCAGTGAAGTTCAAATAGATAATTTTTTATCGAACTTTCAGCGACTGTTAATTTTCTTGAATGAGAGAACAATATCTATCCGATAGGAAGGACACTAAATGAAGTGGCAACGTGCCTTTTTTATAAATCGCAAGGGAAAAACGAGATTCCAAACGCCTTTTGTACGCATTTTACTTCTTTATCTACCATGTAAATTTAATATTTTCAATGTTTTCACAATTTCAGTTCGTCCATCGATCGTCTGATTCAGACATTTGTAAAATTTTAGTTATAGATATGATTTAGTTGAGTTTTAGTTATGGTTTAATTTTAGTTCAGTCAGTAATCATTCTCGCTACAAGATCTGGGTAAATTTTGAAATTTGCGAGTAATAATATTTCTTGAATTTTGATGGCAACAAATATTGAGTCCGAGTCGTAACACACATAGTCACGACCTTTCAGAGTTTGATTTGATATCGAGCCTAACGCTCGTACATCCCTAACTCGGTAAACTTTCTTCGATGTACACTACAGTGGGGTATTAAATACACGCTTTATAAAGAAACGAATTTAATTGTAATGGATGAAATATCGATATAACGAGAGTATTGTTACCTCTCTTGATGATTCGTTGTAGTTGGATGTGGTTCGATCCCGTCCCAGTGGGAATCAGTATGAAAGTTTACTCGCATGTCAGGCTTGTTGGCAAGATATCCCACGTTTTTTCTCGATTTAGTCTTCTTTCCAGCGGGAAAACTCGCTCCGAGAGTTTCATTTGCGTACGCGGTCGATGAACTTTTGTTTATGATTGATAACGAGGTCTCGCCTAATTGCCCGAGCTTACTCATTCTGTTCTCCTACAAAAGTATATCACTTTCGCTCAGTTATACATCTCAAATTTCTTTGTAGTACCCTCATGACGTAAGAAAAAAAATTTGCCTCCACGACCAACGTTCCAGTGTACATTTTAACCATGCGTTATTTACCTGCTGGTGAAAAACTTTACTTCGTAAGACTCGTCGCTCGCAACGATGATTTTGTCCAATTGGCGATTCTATACAAATTGCGAAGTTTCAAAATAATTGACGAACTCATGCCGATGCAATCTCTTTTATAACGTAAAAGCTCGAGTTATCGCACTCGTGAACTTCGCGAAACTCTCGTGTCACGTGGGTTTCCCTTTCTCGAATAGAATTCTAACCAGTTACGATAAATTCTCAGACCACTGGGTCATGACCCCAAGAAATGCATGCACGCATTTCTCGTCTGTCGCATGAAAATAAAAAAAATGTCAAAACAAAACTGTAATATCATTTTCTTTCGTCGCTCGGACCAACTGCCGTATCAATATGTTTTCTGCAGGTGTAAACACCTGTGTATGCTCGCGCGTGTTATATGTTGTCTTGAATTTATTAATCAATATTTCCTGGACAGGTCCGTACAAACGAGTTTTAGGGAAAATCGTAAATTCCCAGCTTTTCTTTTACTGCGTACCCCTCGAATTTATCATAAATATATCTTGAAGGAGCAAAAAAAATCGCACACCAAATTTAGACGTTGAATAAGAAAATATTGGGAAGCTGGATACTACGAATTAATGCATTTGATCGATCAAGTGACAGAACGGCACAAAGTTCGCATGCGTCTGCCACCCGCTACCGATGTTATTGTGAGTAATTAATTTCTTTTCATTCGTATTTCAATAATGATTATGAAATACAAATTTATGACTACTTCCTTGATGATAACCGGAAACGTCAATTTTCACTCATTAATTAATTCGGGATAAATGATAGTTATTGGATCAATTATACATGACGATTTTGCGTCAAGAAATACATTTGACATAAGCTTCTAAATTCGTGATAAGTGATGATGACATTGATGTTGTAAAAAAAATCTTGAAGATTAGGGACTCACCACGAAAATACAAACATGGCATGTACTGTATATAATCAAATATCGCACTTTAAATTTTCAAAACTTTTCGCGCAATGGGTTTTTCGAAAGAGAATAACAATGCAGTAAGTGCTAAGAATTTTTTGGAGTAGAATCACGTCAAAACCAAGCGCAAAGAATGAATCTTAATCAATAACGAAAGCATGCCATCATAACATTTAAATAGTGAAAATACAGGTAAAAACGCTTTCAGAATTTCGCTCATTCGTTTAGAACTATTGCCATGTGTTTATCATTCTCATTCTATTTATTAATAATCAACTATTTTATTAATTCCTGTCTGGAATTTTAATTTATATTTCAATAATAAACGACAACAATTGGTGCAATTAAGACTGTCAGTCGATGCGGATCGCGTAATATCATCGATCAGAATATCCCACGATGAAATTTTCTCAGCATTTTTCGTGGAATAAAATCATTTATTTAGATTTGTTTGCGTACAGAGTTTGAATTTTCAGGTCAAAATGTAATTCTAGCGGACGTCAGAGATAATTATCCGATTGTTTCAATCTGAAATATTCGAAATGCTTAAAGACCATAATCTTCTATGCATATTCTAAGCAATTCCCAGAATGAAATGGTCAGGAATAAAATATGGATGGGTTGCCTATGTGGCTTTTAACGTTGTTGAATTTCTGTATAAGTGACCTCTACGCAGGGGTCCAAGAAATATCTGAAGTATATATGGAATTATGATATTGATTAGAGATTACTGCAATAACATTTTTCTCAGTACGTGCATCATTAATCATGACACATGACGTCAACTATAACGCTGCAATTCTTTTATAATCGATAGATAAATTTCTACGAAAGAGAGTTCACCGTTGAATTCCCTCTCAGCGGTCAATCTATGCAAACGCAAAACATCAGATCACTCAAAGTAAAATCTTTGCCAGCGTTGTCCCATCGCTTTCGTATGAATTTTATAATCTTTATAAGAAAAGCTTGCAGAATCGTGTTGGAAAATTGATATCCATTCCAAAAATGCTCTACGTAATGTCAATCTGACGCGTAATACGATTCAGCAGTTATACAATTTCAGCGAATGTCCAAAGTCGTCGGGCCGCTTCAATTTTTCTCTAACAAATTTCGATGTTTATTTTCGTGGAATATAATGCCAAAAGGGCATATCGAATTCTATATGCCCTTTTGGTTTTGCAAAACCAAAATAATTGTATGAATTATGAGTATGAATTTTTCTTTTTTTTTAACCGCAAATGAATTTATGCTATTTATGAGTTCTGCAATGTAAGAGAGTAAAATCAGAGTGAAAATGTGCTATAAAAAAAAATGAGACGCAATTTATCGATTTGAAAAAAATGTTTATTATAAGAGTAAGAAATTCGATGTTATGGTATTTCTTTTTGGACATTTTCCTCTAGAGAGCGAATATTTCTTATTGAATATATCGCGTATCAAATGTAAACCGGGTGTATTGAAAACTCATAAGTCCAAATTCTTTATTTTTTTTACCCGTAATAAACTAATATCGAATCTACACGGAGAGAATAAAAAATTAATTTTTGTCGTGAATTTCGCGGTCAAAATTACCGTGATATATTTCCATGTGGTGACAAGTGAGAAAAACATAATAATTCGTATGCGGCAAGTTTTCTTTTTAACTCACGTTACAGATAATTTCAAATACATAGCTAAAATTTTACTATATCAGAAGGGTAAAAATTTGAGACGATAAAATTTATCATGTATATTCAAAAATCTACCTGCTGTCGGTTGAAAATCACCAATCGTAACGTAGGGTTTTTACGCTACTGCACAGTACAATTTACCTGCATCAATCGCTTTATCTAGAAACACGGCAGTGTCTCGACAGCAAATAATTTTAAAAAAATGTATGACCTGACGTCAGAGACCTGCCACGGATATTATACGGGAAAATAAGCTTCCAGCTGTCAAACAGGAATTTAAATCACGTATATTTCCGGAACCGGAAACCGGAAAAGGTATCATAAATTAATCTTTTCTTAGAAACTGTTTCATTCATTGCAATAGATTCATTGATGAAAACAAGAAAAAAAAATTTGCAAGAAAAATTAATTATAAATGCATTGCTAGCTTATTGTAATGAATGAAACAGTGCCTAAGAAAATATTCATTTATGATACCTTTTCCCATCTACAGTTAAACAATGTTAAAGCATGTTTACATGTAAAATTTGTGAAAAATATGGTCATGGGTCTGCTGTGGGGTGAACAGAATTTTCAAGAACACCATCGCGTTCGTAAGAAAAAATCACATAAAATTAAAAAAAAAAGATCGTTATACGGCCATTTTTAAATAAGTTATTATATTTGTTAACTAAACCGCTCGCGCGGGTTGCGGAGTAAGAGGGGCCATCCCCACCGCGCCGCCCGGCCGCGCGGTCGGCGCCGCGCGCTCGGCGGCCAGCCGTCGATCGAAATACATCGATAACTGTGATGGCATAATTGTTCGTAAAGGGAATAATTTTATTGAATCCCATGGCCGGAAGCGTAGGGATTGCTGAGGAACTCGAACAATATAAAATTGAACAAGCGTAAAAACATTCATATCTCGGGCTGTAATCAAAATATTGCAAATTTTTTTTTTTAATTGATCGTTTTTCAAAAACTAGTTCGATGGTATAATAATTTTTCCGATATCTCTGCAACTTTGGTCGGAATTGTTTTTGTTTATTAGCAAAAATCAGAAATCGCCGAAAAACAGTATCTATTTTCAACAAATTTTTTATTTTTTTTTCTCAAATCGCTTGTGCATGATGATACGAAGCTCCTCGATTTTTTTCCACCCTGTGGGGTTTCGTTTTCAAATTGTACCGAAGGGCAAAGATTTTTCGATGATCGCAGATTGTTGCTAAACTATACCTCGCAGATCGATGAATCTTGCGCGATTCTCTTGAGGTTTGGCTCCTCTATATCATGTACGAGTTTCAAATCGATATGTTGATAAACAGCCGATTGCGGTTGCAAAAACGAAATGTAGAATTTTCATTTTCATTTGCCATTAACCGCTTAATTAACAATGTTAGCACTTTTTTTTTAGGACCTTTTTTACAGAGGACATTATGATGAACAAATTTGATTTAAAACTTTTTTCGATAGAACGCGTTCCAAAAAAGATATCTCAAAAATATCTATTGTTTTTTTTCAATAATTTTTTAATTGTTGAAATATACACTTTGCAAAGTCCGAAAATTGACGATTATATTCTTGTAGGTCCAAACAATCTATAAAAAAATTGGCGAGAGGGTTCCCCTCTTGAATAGGTCTTATGCTAAGGTGACTGGACTATCAGTCGATATGTGCAAACTCATAATTTTGAGCTAATTGTTTCTCTGCTAAATTTCAAAATAATATACACATCGTGTAATCAAAATAGTAGTTTTGGTCGAATAGTATTTTTTTCAAATAGTGTGAAAAATAAAAGTAACATTGTCAAAAAAAAAAAATTAAACTTGGCGTGCATGGAAAAAGAGGTTCCATGCACGCCAAGTTTGATTTTTTTGTTTTGAGAATGTTACTGTTATTTTCCACACTGTTTGAAAAAAATATTATCCGACGATAACTACTATTTGAATTACTTGGTGTACATTTTTTACTTTTTAAAGGTTTAATTGTGGATATCACGAAGATGTATGCTTTATGGGTCTAATTTTTTTCTTCATGAACCTTTGCATTTTGTACGGGGAAGATTTTAAACAGTGGCACAATTGTTCTTGGGGTTACAATGCAAGCCTCCGAAAAATAATTACTATATTGTTTGAAAAAATGTGTCAGAATTTGTACGGTTTCATGGGATTCTATTTATTTGAATTTTTACGACGCTATACCTAATTATACATAAAAGAAGTCGTTCCGTCGGTGAATCGGAATCTCTTCGGGGTCAAAAAATCCGAAAAAATCCAGGAACGTAGATTGGGATCTGCAGAAAAAGTACATGCATTGAGTAATAGATAAAAAATAATTTGTATTATTGTTATTACATTGCTTAGCCGTTGAGATCTAGCTATTCTCAAAAACGGCCGGACAGACACAGGACCCAGATGTGTCTACGGAGGGTTAAAAACAATGGCACAATTGTTCTTGAGATTATACAATGCAAGCCTCCGAAATTACTATATTGTTTGAAAAAATGTCGTCAGAATTTATACGGTTTTTACGACACTATACCTGACTTTACATGAAAGAAGCCGTTCCGCCGGTGTATCGGAATCTCTTCATACGTGAGCTTTGCAAAAGAAACCTTTGTAAAAGTAATGGATAAGTTACAATTTCTTATAAATTTTCAAAAGATAAAAAAAAAGTTTCAAAACTTTTCAAGTAAACTCTGAAATCATTACTCCCTAAATTATTTGTCAACAACTTTTCGATATTGTTAATATCTACAAGTGATGTGTTCAAATTGTTGTGAATTACAACATTTTTCTCGTTCGGCAATATTTTTGTTGGGATTATTTGATTGCGAGCAAAAAAAGTCAATATAAGCATTGAAGAGTTTGGATACACGTTAGCGGTCGATAATATTGTGAGAGCTGGATGAAGTGTGTGTTCGCGCTGCTGTTTGGGTAGTGATAAGGTAGAAAGCTGTACAGTCTCCGGAGCGCACGCAAAGCAAACACGACATATATTACCGATAATTTACCATAAAAGGGTGCAGTAAACATTTGTCAACTCGCTCGTCTCTCGATGTTTTTTTGGAAAAAAAGAGAGAATATCTTTTTTCTCATGCATCTCTCTTACACACAGTTAACTTCACCTGTAAAATTGCCAAATGCAGTCAGCACCACTTGTGGCCTAATCCTGAACCCACTCAGCGTCCAACGAATTCTAACCATTTGCCTACGTGTGCGGTAGCTGACGGTAGTGTCGAAAAATTTGCGAAAATAGGGGGTAAAAAATTCTATTGGTTGTCAAAAAATTTTGACCGTGCGATTGAAAAAGAGTGGGGCGAGTCTAGTGAGACAGAAAGAGTGTGCGAGAGAGAAAGTTGGAAACACTAGCGCCAGCGCCTCTAGTAGACGAGATCGGCGAAGTTGGGGTCGGTTAGGATGCAATTTTGATGCTTGGCTTATAAATTAGGCTGAACTGGGCTGAACCAGGTTGAACTGGGTTGAACCCCTGGTTCGTGGTAGTTCGTACTTTCGTACTTGCAGTCACTTACGGTTGCTTGCAGTCTCCCTGTCACGCTTCTTGCCAGCGCGAGCTCTCAAGGATACGCAAGTTTCAAATTTTTTGCCGTGATTTAACGCGCAGGTGTTGCATTTGCCTTCGGACTATTGGCTAATACCGATCAATTACTTCGCATAACCAATATAATTGGTTGATACCGTTGTAATCAAGAATCCAGGCGGTGTTCTCGGGCAAAGACGATTTCAGCGAATCAGTCGCAGAAGGGAAAGAACCGTGAATTTGTGTATAAACAGACTCTCTAACGTTTTGTCTTTCCCGTGACGAAAAACACTTTAGCTGACAAATAAACGAAAATATGGCTAGTTCGTCGAGGTAAGCGAATATTCTTGAAACTAAATAAACGTATTTCCCGAGTACTTCAGGGAAAAAATATCACGATACGACACAAGAAACTTATTTCTAATAAGGGTAATAGTCGATCCGACGCGATACTTTTGGATAATTGCTCAGAATGCATTGTCTTCCTATCGTAACGACGCTTGCCGCGCTAGGGGTTTTGTCTACGTGTCTCCCGTGCCAAGAATGAAATATTTTTGTCAATAATTGCTTCAATATTTAATCATGTCATTATTAACTAAATATTTATCGCGTATACTGGTCATATCGCGAGTTGGCGGTTTTGAGGTTAAGTCACGTACTCAGATATATATTACAACAATATAGTGACTTTGTGTGCGAATTTTTTCAATCGTCCGGTGTATTTTCGGTAATTATTTATCTTTCCAGTCTTGTGAACTCCGTGTAATCAGGAAAAGCATTGGAAAGGTCTACATTTCTCTCGTGTCTTTGGTAAAATACGGAATTTTTTCTCTATGAAACATCCTTCGTTGAAGCTAAATGTACACTGCTGATTCGTACTTTAAATACGATTATACATTTTACGATTGTTATTGTATACATCAATGCCAATAATTATTTCCAAAAAATCCTACTAATTTCATTATTTATGTATTACGCTATTCCACTTAATACAACAGTCGACAAACAGACAACACAAAAATGACCAAGAACCAATGGTATTTACAAAAATCTAATGATATTGCACGACTTTCATAGCTAATGGAATTGTAAAGTAGGCCTTGCCATAACTTTTTGCAAAGCAAGAATAGCGAAAGCAAATTTCTTTTCAGGCATGACACAAACAAGGTGTGCTGTTACGCTCATCCCGAAGCTCCGCTGATAGAAGATTACAGAGCCGGCGACCAAATTTGTTCCGAATGCGGATTGGTCGTAGGGGACAGGTAAGAACCAGAAATTGATACGTTTAATGATACAGCAGGAGATCGATAAAAATCCTATATCTATACAATGGTATTAACATTTTTGTAACACAGATTTGTTAAAAGAAAAAATGCAAATTGGATTCCATTAAAAAAAGGTAGAAACAGCTCTGTTGTCACATACTGAAAAATGGCTCAAGAGAAATCTCCGCTGTTGCATTTTCAAAAAATATACAATTTCACCTTGAAACAAAAAAAATTAAAACTTGTATATCATAATCGATAAATTAATTCACATTTAATTTTAATAATAATTTAATTTTAATTCAAATTTATCCACAGAGTAATAGACGTCGGTTCGGAGTGGCGAACATTCAGCAATGAGAAAGCGGGTGTTGATCCCTCCCGTGTGGGTGGACCTGAGAATCCGCTTCTCAATGGGTCCGATTTATCCACCATGATCGGACCTGGCACAGGAGCAGCTTCTTTCGACGCGTTTGGCGCATCCAAGTATCAAAACAGACGCACAGTGAGTTAACTTCAATTCGATTCCCCGCAACTAACAGGAATTTAAATATGAATTCGTGCATTTATAACATTTTTTTCCATTTTCCCTTTTTCTTTCAGATGAACAGCTCGGATAGAGCTCTGGTAAATGCGTTTCGCGAGATCAACGGTATGGCCGATCGAATAAATTTACCAAAGACGATCGTTGATCGAGCAAATATATTATTCAAACAAGTACACGATGGGAAAAATTTGAAGGGACGAGCCAACGACGCTATATCATCGGCTTGCCTCTATATCGCATGTCGTCAGGAAGGAGTACCCCGTACCTTCAAGGAAATTTGTGCAATCAGTAAAATCAGCAAAAAAGAAATCGGCAGATGTTTCAAACTGATACTGAAGGCTCTTGAAACAAGCGTTGATCTCATAACGACCGGTGACTTTATGTCGCGTTTCTGTTCGAATTTGGGACTGCCGAACATGGTACAGAGAGCGGCCACGCATATCGCCAGAAAAGCCGTTGAAATTGATATTGTACCGGGAAGATCACCGATTTCAGTTGCTGCCGCGGCTATATACATGGCGTCACAGGTATCGTATATTTTTTATTTCTCTTTTTTATTCTCGAATTTGTATCAACTAGACGAGAGAGCGATCATATTGTCAATTTGTCGTACGCTCACTTGACTCTGCGAAAGTATTCACGATAAACATGGCGAAACTCACCAGTCGTTTTCTAAAATCATGACCGTACCGGTAGTGATGATAAAAAGTCACAAGAATGATAATGTAGTGAGATTAAAGTACACTTTGAACACAAATAATGCACGGTACTACAGAACGAAGAATGAACAGTAGCGCAGTATCAAATTCGAAAGACAACAATTTGTTTCTGGAATTGATGAAAGAAACGTTTTACAACGCTCGTACTTTGTCCGTATATGATGATAAATATTGATTTGTTCGCGATGTCATTCTTTTTAAGGATTTTTAAAGTGATATTAAGGCCATGGGGGATACCCCCTGCCCTATCGAAATTTAGAAAGATTCTCAGGCAAAATCTATAAATCGGATCGATTCGAAATTTTTTGTGAGTATTTAGTGACACAACACGGAGGGAATGACGATTTCACAATTTCGAAATTTTGCAGGAAAATTTTTTTGTTGAGTGAAATAATTTTTAAAATTTCGAAATTCTAAAATCGTCAGTCCCTCCGGGCTATATCACTAAATACTCACAACAAATTTCAAACCGATCCGATTCATAGATTTTGCCTGAGAATCTTTCTAAGCTTCGATTTACGGATGTAACACATCGCCTTAATACGAATAACAAAACGGTCGAATTTAATATGCCGAGTTTCTGCGCCGTGTCTCGTGTCGTGCTACGTGCTGGTTAGCTTCGAGCTTACCCTTACTTTTTTAACACAATATATGTATGAAAATAATTTTTTTTCTTATCCAGGCTTCGGAGGACAAGCGATCACAGAAGGAGATAGGAGATATCGCTGGCGTGGCTGATGTAACGATCAGACAATCGTACAAGCTGATGTATCCTCACGCCGTCAAATTATTCCCCGAAGATTTTGCATTTGCAACGCCCATCGACCAATTGCCGCAGATGTAGAACGAAGAGACGCAGAAACAGTACTATTTAGAAAATTCTTCGTTCTCCCGGAGAGTGAAGACTATCGACGAAACGATCGTTATTAAAATGTACAAGATATGCGAGGATCTCGGTCGTTATCGACGTTTCGTTCTAACATTCCTGGACGGCGTTGAAAATCTCAGCGTATATAAGTTTTTTTCCATCTCTTTTGACCTTCGATGAAACGGAAGGGCCGGTTTATGCTTTCGAAAACGAGGAGAAAAACAAGTAATTTGGGAAAAGGGAATGATAACTGTTTTGAAAATTTGAAATAATTGATTGTTTCTAACGAAATGTATTGCGTTCAACATCGCGAGAAGGCTGAATATATATATTTTAGTGAATGCAACATTTCGGAAATATTCATTATTCACATCTGTTCCGGATACGTTCCAATTCGGCAAATTTTCGAACCTGACCGCGTGTGTTGGAATTTTTGCGACTTTTTTTTCCGGAAAATTTGAAACACGTGTATTCTCACCGTGAGATATGCCGAGACTGATGTAATTTTTTTTTTTTTTGTCATTTAACAATTTTGTGCCTCACACACGTTCGAACACGGATTGAAAAAGGAGTTTTGCTGGTGCGTGCCTTAATACAAAAAAGTATGTATAAGAATTCGGTTCGAAAACTGTTTTTATTCACGATTGAGGAAAGAGTCACTTTGTGGAAATTTAGTGGTAAACGAACCAAATTGCGATTTCGGTATCTCGTGATCAACAGCAGCGATATTTTCGAATGAAGCGAACGAAACGATCGTTTTCATTCAAAGAATCAATGGTCGTGTATAGTTTTTTGTATATTCGTAAAGCGTAGAATATAAGATTAGATTTGCAAACTAACGATTGAACAATCGTATTCTTTTCTTCGGTTGAAAATTACTTTGTTGCACTCATATTTTATTGTTTATTCGTTTATCGTATGATTTAACGATACACGGTGTTTGATGCATTCTTAATCGCCTATCCAGCTATGTTCGTTACCGAGGCTGTAAAATCTTCGTTCGCTGCAAAAAGATTTTGAGGCATCTTGTTGCAAACAGAAAGAACGAAGCTTATGTGTATCATATATTTATAATGACAAATAAGAAGACAATAAAAATGTTGGAAAACGTTCAAATTGCATCATTTCTCGCTGCCAATTATGCCATTTTTGAATGTGAAAGAAAATGACTTGTAAAAACCTTGAAATTTAAAAGTGCAGCAGCCTCAGTGAAGACATTTTATCTCGCCGGAAGTCGCATCCGAACTTTCGCAGGCGAGATGGGCTAGAAGTTAATTGAATTATATTTTTCTAAATTGCTTATTGTTGCAATATGTTAAGATGGAATTCAGGCAGTTATTACAATTCATTACTTGTACAACTTTTGGATATTCGAGGAGAGTACGATTTCCGGGACGACAAGATTTGACTATTGATTCTTAAAATTTGAGCCAAAATCATTTCGGCGTTATTTGGGTAAATGGCCTGTACCATCTAAAATGACAAGCATACGTTTATTGATTTTTTAAAGTACTACTTTTACATCTTTTTTCGCAGACAATTGAAGAATTTTAGACAAGAAAATCGAATTATACAATGAAAATAAGGATTGAATCCATAACGTTCGATGTTTAGTTTTCAATTTCGTAAAAACGAATCAAAAATTGCTGTCGCCCTACTCACGAATTTTTTCGAACATGAAAATAGTCTCACGTATACATTCTTTTATAGGGATTAATTATTTATGTGACGTGCAATTGAGTTTAATATCTATAAAAACAAATAAAATTGGACATACAATTGAATAAAATAATTTTTTTCATTAAGCCAATTGCGTCTATCGAAATTAAATTGAATAAGATGAAGTTCAATTAAGGTTATTGATTCAATTTCAATTGTGTTTAGTTTGGTTTGATTTTATTCTAATGATGGTGATGGTAATGATCAAGATGTTGAGCATACAGTGAGCTCAGCTATTTTTATATCAATATTAATAAGTTATTAACAAATTGTGAGAAAAACAAATCTGAGAATATTTACAAAACTTTATCTCAGTTCTCAGTTAACGTTCTCAGTTATTTCAAATCTAAATAATATTTGGAAAAATAGACAATTATCCATCATTTCTCGTATATAAACATTTATTATCTGTGAGAAATTTCCAAAATACTTGAAAGTCGGTTGGATTCTCGGTGTTCGCCGTACCTGCGTTGTGTTACCCCAAGAAGGGGCCTTTTGACTTTGACAAAAGTATACCGACATTTGTCGAGCGCGATTCGTACAGAGATAGAGAGAGACAGACATGGTTGTGACGACAAGATAGGACTTTTATACCGACGGTTGTCGTTGGGAAGTTACACAGTATGTAACAGATATTAGAGAGTACAATTTGTAGTAAGCGCCGCTAGCGCCGCAGCGACGGTGGCAAGAACTGTCGGCTTGCGGTTCATTGCGTGGCGCCTTCCGTATTTATTTCGTACGTGCACATTTCTTCGTACAAATCAGTACCGCGTTGCACGTTGGTGTTAAATTAGCGTCAAATTTAGTAAACACACTTACCCGTTTCATTTTATCGAAGTAATCGCCATTAATATGGTAGAAATGACATCGAAAAAGGATCAGAAGGATAATGGAGTAACAGTAAGAATAAAGTTTCAACTCCAATCTTATGAATAATGGCCGTTATCCAGTGCCACGTAAGTTTTTTTGCTCATACAGCTAATAAAAATGTTGCTCCCTCGCTTATTTAGGAGATCAAAGTATCGAACAAGTGGGATGGTTCAGCGGTAAAAAATGCTCTGGACGATGCAGTGAAGGATGTTCTCTTGAGAAAATATGACTACGAAGAAAATTTTTCTCTTCTCGATGGTCGCTTGATGTTGTGTGGTGTCGCAGTTAGCGTAGCAGCTGTTGCGCTTCTCTGGGACTACTTTTATCCATTTCCCACGTCTAAGCCGGTCCTAGTAGCTTGCGTCTCCGTATACTTTATTCTTATGGCTCTCCTCACTCTTTATACCACATATAAGGAAAAAGGCATTTTCGTTGTGGCCGTTCAAAGGTATGTTTACCATAGTTCATCCAGTGATTTTGTCCTACAAAACGAGAAAATCTCGGATGATGCAATCTTTTATCAACAAACACCAAGTTATGTAGAAGCATACTGCTTATAGCCTATTTGAAGCTAGAAAACACATAGAAAAGTTGTGGTACTAAGTGCTACTCGAATGAATGCACCTCAACTTTTTAGCTCTGAAAAAAACTGCAGAGAATACTCTCCATTGTAATGCCATGATCGTTGGTTTTGTATCATCGATAACTGCAAGCCATTGAACTTTGATTTTCATTCAACTCCTACAACAGTTTCCCATCAATTAACCACCATCATAGAGTTGAATATTCAACAATGCCCAAATCTTTATATAATAATGGATGTCCATTAGGATGTTTCATTTTCAGGCAGCTTTATTTTCAACTTGTCCATGTTGAAATACTGACATGTTACACGAAAAAATGTTGTCCAAATGAAAAAATGGTGGCTCGCAGATCCAACTTATTCGAAAAATCAATTTCTCATCTACACAACGTGGACCATTTTTGTTTCCATTCTAACATCGTGTTTTATTGCTCACTAAGTTTCTTATGAGAAATAACGGGGTTTAACGCATGAAATTCTGTACAAAAAGTTCGTTCAAATTTTCAGCATTACAGAGCCCCTAAAAAGTACTTACAGACAAATTTGGATAAAATCGCTTGTAGATGTAATAAAATGAGTCTTTGGATCTAATTTATAAGTATCTATAAGATTTCGGGATTTTTGATCATTCAAATTATTTATTAGAATACAGTCTCACTGATGAATATACATTTAAATTAAAAAATGACAATTTTTTCAAGATAACGAATTATAACCGACAATCTTTTTTTCTAATCTGAATATTATTATTAATAGTTTTGTATCTTTAATGATGGAACGGAAATTACTCATGTTCGTAATGGTCTATTTTTCAAAAAATGATTTCGCGCCCTGTAACTCAAAATAATATTTTGAGTCTGCGGACCTTTTGTTAGTGAATTTCATGTCCTACAGAGTCGCTGAATTGATTTTCCATTAAAAAGTTTTGTGGACTGAGAAAGATGATGTTGACTGGAACATTTTTTCCCCGTGTTGTTTAAATGGGAAATGAAATGTTTCAGCGAGCTGAGTTTTTAATTCAACCAGAATTTATTTACTAAAAAATGTTATTGCCTACGATTTATTTCTTTTGTACTCGGTAACGACACATCGAGATTTCCTTTTTTTATTCTTCGAATTGAAACGCACAGTTTCGATTTTACAATAAAAATCTGATTCGCGGTGTAAACGTGTTTAAAAAATTCTCTGGCTCGAAAAATGGTAACCACAGGCGCATATAAAATATTGTTTTCAGTTCCAACATCAAAAGGAAAGCTTCACATTTACGTCCATCGTGTATAAGGTTTAAAACTTGGAGAGGGAAATTGCCCCATAAAATTTGGCGCAATATTTGCGAAATAAGAGACATGCACTCTCTCGGTAGCTTACAGCTAATTTGACGATGGAATAGCCCGAGATATGCTACTGGATTTTAATCCACTTGCAAAGTCGCTCGAAATTTGCTCAATCCCACTTTTTGTGTTGCGCTCGGGATTACGCCGACCCTTGTATATCGCATAGAAATTTATTGATAAAAATCATCCATAATGATTACGATATTCTAGATTCGCTCAGTTAGAATGAACGAAGGTTTTACTCAAAGTTTTCAAAACGCTACTTCCAGGGATCCGGCAGGTTTCGATCCAGATTTCGTGTGCGAGGCAAGCTCGTACTTGAAGAAATACGACGACAAGTACAATCTCATGTTGGCCGTGAAGCGAGAAGGATCCGACACTCTGAACGAAGCGTCAGTCGTCAAATCCGTCGCAAATTTCATCGACGTGAATGGCGTGATCAACGTTGATGCCGTAGAGGCACTTGTCACAAATTTGCACGATAGTCTGACCTCTCAACGCAAAGACAAATGAAAATTTGTAACACTGTAATTTCTGTTCACATAAATAAATGGCGGGTTTTCCTCTGCCGTCCAAGCAGCTTCGAAACCACCATTTTTTCGAACCTCTTGGGTTTCGTACCGATTAATCATTTTTATTCAAAAATATAATCGTTTTAACGTCGTACGAGAATCGGAAAATGCAAAGAAAATGAAAAATCTATGTAACTCTATATTATAATACTTTTTTACAATTAGAAGAATATAAATCGACGGTTGTCGGTGCGTTACATCACGCCGCAATGCAGAATAATCATGCCGATACCGGAGTAACCTTCCCCTGGAATTTTGAGTATGAGATAAAATTCCCGCCGGATGGAGAACGATGACGGAAAGTTAAAGGATTTTCTTTTTTTTCCCCACGTGATTAACCGTGAGTCGTGTCGTCCTCAACGAAGTCCGCGGCTTCTTCCCGCGTCACGCATTCAACGTGAGATACCTTGTTGCGGAATTTAACACCGTAGAATTTATTTGCGTGTTGCAGCAACTCGGGTCTGCGCGAAAAATCAGAAATTAGCATGACATATACACACGCGTACGTACAATAGTTTAAATCGATGTAGTGAATTACCTGAACGTCGTTGTGATGAATTGGGCGTCCGAACTGAGCTCGTGAATCATATCGGCGACGGCTTTGCGATGCTGCGCATCGAGCGCTTGATCGATTTCGTCAAAAAGATAAAACGGAGCGGGATCGCATTTTTGAATCGCAAAAATCAGCGCCAATGCGACGAGGGACTTTTGACCACCGGACAATTGATTCATCTCTCGCATTTCAGCTGTTTGACCGGTGAAAGAAACCCGGATACCTGCGGTTGAAAAAAAATGTTTTTTTTTACACGCCAGGCATAAATGCTTCATTCAAGTACGAGCCAAATGTCTATTTTCAGTGCACGCTGAAACACTTTTTTGACACTTGTCTTTTTGCAAGTAATTTTGACATAATAATTTTTCAAAGAAGAAAATGTCTATAGAGTTTCACATTTCCATGCGGATGCGTTAAAAAATCAACGCCCGAGTTAATAATAATATTTCAAAGGATCCTCACCGACTCCCACGAAACGATCGGAATCAGCTGTCTCGGGACTGGCGTCGTCGCCCTCTTCTCCGTCGGCAGTTTTCATGACCAGTTGAGCGTGACCCGACGGCACCAGTTTCTTGAAGACTTCACTGAAATACTTGCTGACTTGCTTGAATGTAAATTGTATCGCTTCGTATTTTCGTTGCTCGAGAACAGACATTAACTCTTTAATTTTCTCGTCACCGCGGTCCAATTCTTCCTTGCGTCTCACCAGTTTTTCCTTTTGATCGCTGAACGACATGAACTGATCCAAAGCCTTTTTGTTCACGTGACTGTAATCAGGAATCAAGTTTCGTCTATCAAGATACTTTGGACGCGAACAATTTCAATCTTACTTGACATCGCCAGAAACGCTCTCTACCGCGTCTCGCACAAGACGCTGTACAAAGGTATAAGGTTACAATTTTGTCGGAAACTAGACGGATATCAAAATGGACGGTGTGTGAATATTTTGTCCGAAGCACAGATGACTGTTAATAAAATAAACGAATTTGTTCTGTGAGATGCTTATAATTATCGTTTTCAGGAGAAGACCTGCAAAAAGCGACTTAATAAAAATAGAGTAGGATCGACATAGACGAAATCAGCAGATTTTCGTGGGTGAACGCTATTAATGTTTATGACAGGCACAAAGCATCAGAAGATGATAAAAAATTAATCGTCATTCGCTTCGAGTACACCGCATTATTTATCGTACAAAAATTGTCAAAAAGTAACGCGTTTTTTGTCTTACATTGTTATACACCAGTCAAACCAGTTTTTGCAACATCAAAATCACCTGTATTTCTTGAGATGATTGTTCGCCTTCTCCATTTCTCGAAACAGCTGTTTCGTTGACATCGTAGTGAATTTTGCGTACGCCTCGGGACTCGGTAGAGCACCTAGTTCCGTAATTTTTTGCGTGCATTCCGCAATTTTCTGTTGCAATATGTTTTGCTTGCCGGCCAATTTCTCCAAATCCTTTGCGTCAGCCTCGATTTTCTCCTGCGCATCTTTCTCTTTGGCTTTCCACTTTTCTACTTCCGCAGATTCTGATTTTTGCTGGGAACATATGAATCACGTTATTACATCTCTATATCTCCTTCAATTTTCAAATAAAAACATAAAATGGGAAAGTGTTCCGATATAAATTTATCCCTTCGATTTTCGGGCTATAACGCGTCATTAACTTTATTTTAATGCATGGAATGTAAATACCATGTATTACAGTATGTATCATCTAGGAAGACATCCTGCCGAGAAGGCAGTTGACACCAAATAAATTTCACTACTTCAGCCGGTATGGCATATGCCATATGCATTTTGAAAAAAACGATACGTAATTGCGCAGAATTTGCTCAGACTGTAATTTCTGATTTTATCTCTCTCCGAGCTAACGCATCGCGAAGCCGAACACAATGAACCGAACCAGGACGGTTTTCCCGTACGGACAGCGTAACAGATTTTTCATTAATGCAAAAAGCTCCCTTCAACTGCATTAGTGGGACTAAGATCGCTTTGGCACAGAAAAAATGCCCGCCACATACCGCCAACATCATGCGATACCTAAATTACGCGAAACGAAACGCGAATTCGTCACCGCCTAAACTCAAATCGAACTTTCCGGGCAGTCGTTGCAAAAAATATTACAAGTAACTTATTGCTTTTGGTGAAACTTTCCAGGTGACGTAATTCGTTGATTTTCACACGTGTTTTTCCGACTTGCCTGAGCAAGCTGTAAGATGGGGGGTACAAGCCTAACATCGATTGTACATTGATGCAACAATGCAGCTATGAATTAATTGATACTCGGCAGCGTGAGCAGCTCAAACAACTTGACCTTACCTTTTTCGAAGCATTTGCGACTTTATCATTCTGACCCTTGAAATCAGAGTTGACTTTGACCAATCGTTTCTCAATGTCAGCTAGCTGAGTCTTGCACGAATCCAACTGACGTTGTCGATCCTCTACCGATATTTCTTGCAGCGCTTGAATCAGTTCGTCCCGTCGCCGCATCAAATTGTTTGTCAATAGGTTCTCCAATTTATTTTTTTCCGCTTCTCTCCTCATTCTTGTAGCGAAAGCGATCTTGTTCTCCTTCGTCAGAGCTCGTATCTCGTCATTCAACGTGTCGACCTGTTCCTGGTCAGCCACCGAAAGCTGAGCCATCAGTTCCTGATGGAGTTCACTCTCCAAGCCTTCTTTCGTTGCTTTCATGGCTTCCAAGCTCGCGGTACACTGGGCAAGACTTCTCTCTTTCGGCGTTCGGTACCTCTCAATCGCACTCAGTTCTTCCTTCATCATGCGAATTTCCGCCTTCATCTTGTCGTTGATATCTCTGTGAGAGTAAAAGCGATCCGCTCGGTTCTCATTTTTCATCCGGGAGACTTATTCCGATGGGTACAAAAGTATTTCAAAATAATTCGAGGTTCCAAAAAATAAAACAAGACCTCAATAGAGCGAAGCGTTTATAAGCCGTGATTAGCAAAAGCTAGAGATGCTCGAGGAAAAACGTGGGTGATTTATTATTTTTCGTGTTCGTAGTCGACTCGGGAAACATACATTTCCTCATTACTGTTACTACCGTCAGTGATAATAAATTGGGATGATAAGAAAAAAAACAAGACTGACTTGGCTTTGCTGTTTTTCGTTTCCGTTCGCTGCATCTCGCTGACGTACGAGCTGATACTTTGATCGGCGTTTCTTATGTCCTCTTTGAGAGTGGCCAATTGATTCTCGAGACTGGCGATTTGAGCCATGAGTTCCGAGCGTGTCTTTTGAATTTCGAGACGCGATCTCAGGGTATTGAAGTAGCCGCCGGTTAAAGAACCCTTTGAAGATACTTGGTCACCCTCGAGGGTGACGCAATCCAGACCAGATTCGCGAGCGAGGCTCGTCGCAGCCTCGAGGTTTCGGCAAATTAAAGTTTTTCCGAAAATGTATCTGTATCGGAATATATCATGCAATTGCAGCATAATTTACAATATGAAGATCGAAGAACGGAGAAAAGTAAAGGTTAGCAAGGATGCTCGTGGATTAGACATTTAATATGAATTTTAATAGAAATTGTATAAAGTCAACTCTCGGATTATGCTTTCATTGAAACTTAGGGTTAATTAGGAAAATGTAATATGACATTGCTTAGATATTCGACGATAAGAGACGAACCTCCCGAAAATTTCAATTGTCTATCGAATATATTGTTTATATAATTTTTATATTGTTTTTGTATATTGTAACGTATATACGCGTATAAACGAGTTGCGTTTGCACGTTTGGGTTTATATATTTTATGTACCAGCGATTTGCTGGTGACTGTAACAAGTAAAATACTTTACCTAAGTGCTCGGTCGTACTTGTTATCGTAATTCAATCGCGATATCATGGGGATTGCGTCGCTTGTTTTGGGATAATCCTGAATCTTCACGTGGAGACGATTCAGAGGCATGAAAGTAACTTCTCCGGGTAATCGTTGATTGTTCATTTCCTTGAGTATCTTAGTGCCGAATTTATCGGTTTCAACGATGTGGTGGAACAATCTGTTGCCAGCGGTGACTTCTACGGCCATGTAAACGCTTTTGTCGCAGTCGAAATTTTCAATTACCGGGCCATAATAACTGTTAACTTCGTGCGCCATATCCGGACGTTCCCTAACGGATAAACAGACAGACTCTTTTTATCAATCGAAGAAAATTTATTTCTCGAGGAATAAAAATCATTAATACATCCGAAATTTTCTTCCGATTTCGTATATTTCAGTTGCTCGTGAAATTTTCTGTGCATTTTCGTGATTTTCACAGTGTCGTTATTTGCTCGTAAGTTTCTTTGCAACACAAAAAGAAATTCAAGAATGTGAATCACGGCTATGAGAATTGACGGTTAGACGGTTTTTTCGCCTTCCCTCACTTTGCCGCTCTAAGTGCTTCTCGGATTTTTTTTTACTACGATTATACCGCCGGTACATCCGTAACAGTCGTCGTTACGTTTATCTGCACAAAAGCGAAAAGTCGAACTACATCCACCAAGACTACTCACCGAAATGTTTCTAGTACTTTGCGAACGCTGTCTCTCCCGTTGAGTATCGCTTTGCCAGCCATGGATCTTAAACTTTGATCGGCTTTGGCCAAATCTTCTTTCAATCCGGACAAATTAAGTTGCAAAACACTCTCTTGGCGATATCTTGATTAAAATGAATAAGATTGCAATGAAACACTGTTTTCCATTTCCCTCAATAGAAAAGACGAGGCGAATGTGCTTACTGTTCCTTCCTCATTGCCTGGCACTGATCCTTAGCTTTGTTCATTTCGTAATATTGCTTGTTATGGTCGTCTATAGTCGTCCTTTGACGTTCCATTTCCGCGGTGTATTCGGCAATCTTTTTCTCCAGAGCAATTTGCTTTTCGCTGTCTCGCTTTAAATCTTCCTTGATTTTTGAGTAATGATCTTGCTTGTCTTTTATTTGCTTAGTGAGTTGCTTCAACTCGTTTTTTATCCACTCGTCTCTGGCGTCCTGTGTGATTAAATGCACGTTACGATTTTTGACATCTCGAATCGATGTGAAATTCGTCAAAGACTGCGGTACACCGAAGAACTGATCATTTTTTTTCGTGAGTCGTGAGATACTTACTCTGCTACTGAATTGACTGCCTCGACCTTGCTTGGCGTACAGTTCTTTTCGTTTTTGTTCCTTCAGGGCCAAGTTTCGTGTACACTCTTCCTCCAGGCGTTTCATCTCGTCGTACTGGAATAACGAAGTCGTGCAACTTTACTCGAAATATATAGTAATTGTGAAGTCGGTACCTCGAATAACAGTCTATTCAGGATTGACATCAAATTATTATGAAAGTCAAAAATTGTTCCTGCATTTTTAACTATCGCTCTCTGACATGATACAGATTTTTTCTAATGGCCGCATTTTTTTTCACTAAAAAATGGATACTTGTGAACAGATTTTGTCTTCGCGTATCTAATATTCGCGTTTCAGGTTGGTTATGACCTCATTTATACGCTTGAATGCCAAAATTTTCTCAAGAGATTATGTTGAATTTTACTGCACACATGGTACGAAAAAATACATGGTAATCGAAAATACGAAAGAGTGAAAATTAAGCGACGCGGCCTAGAAGAACCGTTCTACCTTTTTGCGTACAGCCGCGATTATTTTGCTCACGTTCAGATGTCATTGATATGAAATCTGAAGATGTATGGAATGATATTTGATGATTTAAAAAAATGATTTTTACATCGCGATCGTGATGAACAATCTTTTGATTATTCATAGATAATGACCTTTTATCCACTTGTAAAAAAATACAGCGCATGGAAGTGATTTACGAGAAAAACCTTTGCGTAGGAGGGTTAACGATAAAAAAAAGCTGTGAATACTTACAGCGGGCCTTATGACTTCGAGTTCCTTTTCTTTCTCGTCGATCGTCAACTTCAGTTTTTCGAGTTCTTGCTGCGCTCGCTTCTTACTATCATTGTCTCCTTTCACTTCCTCCAACAAGTCGTTAATTGTCAAAGTCAATTTCGTTTTTTCCTTGAGTAACTGCTGCTGCTCTGCACTATTTAACGGCAATTTATTCAGCACGAAGTTTTTTCGATCATTACAAATTCACCGGTAAAAATGAAATGAAGAAAAAAGAGCGAACCTCAACGTGTCCCTTTCTTCTTTAGCCGTTTGCACTTCTTTTTTTGCTTCTTTCAACCGTTTCGACGCTGCTCGAACGTTCTCCTGAGCGGTCTTAGCTTCAGCTCCGAGTTTCGCTTGCTCAGCACCGCTGTTTGCCCGTGAAGCCTCCAATTCGTCCAACTTTCGTTTGTTATCCTTCAACTCGCGCTCATGAATCGTATACTCGAGGCAGCGTCGTTGTTTGTCCCAACGCTGATATTCTTTGAGCTCCTCTTTCTCTTCCTCGAGTGTCGCCAGACGTTCCTCTGACATCAATCAATCGCGTAATAAGACGTTTTTCCATTGATGGACGATTTTTTAAACTACTCGCACCAAATTTACCTATTGTTCGCAAAAAATCGACGATTTTTTCCAGTTTTCCCTCGGTTTCCTTGAGAATGGACTTTGATTCTTCCCTCCTCTCATCGTAGACCCGGGTGCCGGCTACTTCGCGCAGTAACTTCAATCTTTGAGAGTCCGGAGCTGTCGCCATTTGGTTTATCTGGCAATACACATTTTTCATGAGTAATCTACTACGAAAATGCCATATATCACCGTAGCTGTTCGTGGTCTTTGATTTGCACATTTTTTTACATTTCTAGATCGTTTATCAAATTTTACAACTTATATGATTAAAATAAATTACGCGTAATATATGGTCAATGTTGTATATTGCAAATATTTAAATAAAAGCTATTTCTAAATCAAAACAGTTAATTCTATCAAAATTTTCTGGCTGGTTTTGCATTAACGTTCCGAGCCTTGCTTCTAAATTTTATACAATTTCTAATGATTTTTGACGAGATAACGACCTTAATCTCATACCCGTCCTGTTTTGTGCACAAGTCGCACAACTTTCACGGTATTTTTTCTTCTCATCCTAGCAACTTTAGTTTTGAGACAAAAAAATTCATAAACATTTCATATGTATGAATGGCACAGGTTTTAAAACGAAAATAGGGCTTCCGATAAATATTTTTTTATGAATATGAACTAATTGTGTTGGAAAAATAATTTTTTCAATGCCTCCAACGAGAAATTGAACACCACTAATTGTACATTTTTTAATATTCTTATTTGTGACTAGAAATCGACATTTGGATATGAGAAACGGTTGATACCCGTTTTCGGCGACAAATCTGAAGAATAGATGAAACGAAAAAAATTGGCTGCATCTTACCTTTCCTTGTTTCACTATGTAGTAAGGATTCGACCTCGAGAAACCCGCCGATTCCAGAAGATTCATCACGTCGGTTCTCGAAACATTTTTCTTGTTCAAAAAATAATTGTCCTTCTTGGAGCCGATAACACGCCGCAAGTATACCTCATCCTTGTCGATCTACGAAAGAAACATTTTTATTAACATTTTACTGCAAAGTTTTAACAAAGGTGCAAAATTTCAGTGAACTTAATGATTAATGATGACTAATGACTGTAACTGCAGTCTTATGAATCGATGATGACCAGTCGTGTTAGGTTCGTCATATACTTTACGTAACGTTTTTATCCAATTCATAGTATCTTGTACCTTGAATTTTAAGCCCGAGCGCTTTACTTAAAACATCAGTTTTATGTAGATTTAATGTGGTTCTTTGAGCGCGTATATACTGGCAGTTGTAATTACATTTGGAATAACAAAATTACAAAATTCTTCCACTTCGTAATATCGTACAATACAAAAAAAGTTCAGGAAGAACAATCTTTTTACGAGGAATACCTGTAATGTTTTGTTAAGATCATAAACTTTTTTGAAATTTCGTACGAGATTATTTAAGATGCAGGCAGAGTTCACTGACTGAACACAAGGCTATGGCTTTTCCGCCTGTAGCTAGCCGAATCGAAAAATTTGATCAGGTGATGGTTACAATGGCATAAATCTTTAGAGCTTTACAATAAACAAATGTGATTCTGATGGCGATGAGACGCCGTAAGAAACTGGACCGTTTCTGTCCGTTAAATCGTATTGATCTCAAATTTGCTCGTTTTAGCTAGCTACGCGGGTGATAATAAGGTAATATAAAAAAGATCAACACACATTGCGCGTCTTACAAGAGAGAAAGCTTTGCTCAACGGAAAATCAACAGATGCCCAGCGGTGAACAAAATGACGTATGCGCCTGAAAGATTTCACGTTTTTTGTGAAACTAAGTGTGCTATCGAAAGATCACGAACGATTTCGAATCGTTCCGACAACAACGTCGTTGAAAAGTGAGTTTAGGAGGATTAAAAGTGCTAACCGGCAACCTTCCATCGGTGTTGTCGAATATAATTTCAACATGAGCAGAAATGACGCGAGGTCCGGTGCCTTCGTGCAAAAGACCTTGCCGTTGCTCCGGTCTCAAGTGAGAAAACTCATCGCTGAGAACAAACTGGATGGCGTAGAAAAAATTGCTCTTCCCAGAGCCGTTTCTTCCGACTGCAAATTACAAATTGAGTTTCAATGTCGCTGAACCTACGATCATTCCCGCTAAACACAGTCATTATTTCTTTTTCACGTACCGACTACATTGTGTCTAGGATCAAAGGGATCCACCACTGTTTGCTCTCTGTAAGACTTGAAACCCTGAATGATAACCTGCGATGAGAAAGGAAACAAAAACTCTCGCTGTAGTAACAAAACAATGAAATTCCATTAACGTCATTTTGAAAAATCGCCGTACAAAAATCTTAAATCCCTGACTGGATGTAAAACAGGAACAAATAATAACATTTGGTTTTGGTTTTACGTAACTTTATGTCCATTTCTACATGCACTATAAAATTAGTACTAACAAAGCATAGTATTTCAGGATAATACAAAGTTCCACAGACAAAAGAGAAGATACATGCCGCAAAGATTTTATCAAAGTTCAACCGAAAGTGCGAAGTAGCAGCAAGATAACCTGGGATGAGAAAGGAAACAAAAACTCTCGCTGTAGTAACGAAACAATGAAATTCCATTCACGTCATTTTGAAAAATCGCTGTACAAAGCATAGTATTTCAGGATAATACAAAGTTCCACAGACAAAAGAGAAGATACATGCTGCAAAGATTGTATCAAAGTTCAACCGAAAGTCCATCACCGATTATTGTCTACGATCTTTACCACCAATGCCTCTCCGGAACTACTGTCGGTTTGTGGTTTTTTTTGTTCATTTTTAATTATAAAAATACTATCAAAATATGTATATATATGAGGGAAAGACAGCGAACAAAAAAGTGCAAAACCCATCAATGCTCCCTTATAACATTCTCCCATCTTTTTTTACAATGTTTCAGTTGTAACATTTTTTTTATTAAAAATGACACTCTATTCAGTCTTGAAAAAATTCTCCAAACTTTATCGATCCAAAACCAAATTTCCCGACGAAATGTATTGACGTTATAATTCTGGATAACTTTGTTTTATGTCATTGAAAATGGAAACAGGAGAGGTTTTAACGAAACAATGTCTCGTAGGAAGACATTTTCTGGTATTTTGTGGGGTAATTTATTTCGGGGAATGCTCTGATAATTAAGAATCATATTGCAGTAAACGAGCTGAGGAAAGAACATCCTTCAGTGATGAGAACGCAGGTAAAAGTGAATAGGAAAACGCCGAGCGTCTGTTGTCATAATAAACGTAATCGCTCACGCGAGAAACGGTGAATATTTTCTACGTTACCTGTTTGATGTACATATTGAGGTTACTGCTTGGGCAGAATCAAAAAGCTTCCTGGGAATAATTCCGTATTTTTTGATGGTCAAAGAAGCCTTTTGACAAAAGGCATTTCGAAGAGGAACACAGCAAATACAATCGTATGAAATTGGCAAATAGGTTTCGACCAAAATATTGCTAAGATTTCGGCGGGAGAAAAAGTGATCAGTGGCAAACGTTAACCTCCGTGACAAACTCCCCGAATGCGCCTTCGTGAAGTTGGCCGTAAAGAATACCAACCAACCTCTCCCTCTCTCGCGTCGACACCACGAGAACGGTCAAGTTAGTGCCGCAAATGTTTCGGCAACGATCGAATTTGTATAATAAAAAGCATAGAGGAAAATAATTCTACATTTTGTGAAATGGATAAAGTTCCGAAAAGCCCATATGCCGGATCGACTTGAAATGTCGTACACCTACGTCTTATGGCTTCCTGAGCACGAATATGATAATGAAAATTTGCGCAAATTTGATCTTCAAGGTCAAAACTCAACTCATTTACTCATGCACTGTGTGTGCATAATGAACTTTTATTAAAACATCGATAATTTTGAAGAACTTTCAAATCTTCCTCTGTTGCCTTCGAAATGGTGTTCAGAAACAAACAATCAAGTACATACAGTGTGTTCAAGAGACGCGGCAGCGTCTCGACACCAAGTAATAATAAAAAAAAATGTAATGACCTGACGTCAGAGACCTGCCACGGATATTATACAGGAAAATGGGCTTCCAGCTGTCAACCAAGAATTTCAATCGCGTATATTTCTGAAACCGTTCCCCTAATCGAAAATGTAATTACATTTTACCGATTAAATATAATTTTTTTCTTTCCATTGAGCCTAGTTAAAGCACGATTTGGTTATTGGATATGTGCAAACTCATAATCTCCAGCTAATTTTTTCTCTACTAAATTTCAAGATAATATATATAATCACATTCGTCATGTCACGAAGTAGGTAAAACACCGATCAAACAAAGCGTCAGTGCTCAACGTCAAAGTATTTTAACCTTTTCCGATTTCCGATGTCAAAGTTTTAACGCTTGAAGAATTTCTGTTTTTTTGTTTTTTTTTTTACTCACATGATTAAATTCGGTGGTTTCCTAAAAAAAGCAGTGGAATCCACATTTAAAACTTTAAAAAGTAAAAAATGTACACCAAGTAATAAAAATAGTAGTTTTCGTTGAAAAGTATTTTTTTCAAATAGTGTCAAAAATAAAAATAACATTTTCAAAAAAAAAAAATCAAACTTGGCGTGCATGGTTAGGAAAAAGAGATTCCATTCTTTTTCTTAACCATGCACGCCAAGTTTGATTTTTTGGAAAAAGTTATTTTTACTTTTGACACTATTTGTCTAAAACTGACACTAAAACTACTATTTTTATTACCTGGTGTACATTTTTTACGTTTTAAAGTTTAACGTATACTTGACGTATAATTCAGAGCTGGCGGGGAAAACTTGCAAAAACTAAATTCGTCAACAAAGTATATATAGTTGTAAAATTTTGCTCCAATTCCGACATACAAAAGCGGAAGAAGAAGCTTATGATAAGCCAATGTGTACCTTACATGAAGCTTGCACCATTTTTTCAGCTGCTGTCGTTATTCTCGTATCTCGTGAAAAAAGTATATGTATAAATTTCGAACTGTCAGCGGTTTTCATTCAGAGAACTCGTGAAAAAAGTCCACAACATTTGTGCCTACGTTAGAAAGGCAAATTAAAAATTAAAGGAACATTCTTGTCATCCATTTCGGGACGTTGATCATGTCATCGTCGTTAAAAATTATCATGCATTTGTCCGAGAACATTTGACACACTCCTCCGAAAATGAGTAATTAAAGTTCATCAAAGAGTAATTAAGATAAACATTTCATGTCATCCAATAAACGTCATTCATTTTACCGCAGTCGTAACCTTAGGCGCCTAGATAACGACAATATACGTAGCTCATACAACATTGCTTCTAAATATCCCCTAATTGCATTGTCCGGAGCATTGGATTACGGAGATTTCGATTTGTATATAAGCTGCGTTTGGTGATCGTTTTCATTGCATTCGACGATACACCAAGAAGCAGCAACAATGGCAAAATCGTTCATCATTCTGTGCACCGTTCTTCTGATCTCTGTGAGTTTTATCACAAGGAAATTATCCTTTTTTTCCCGTTTTTTTAATTTTTTCCATTAATTACATTTAAAGAATGGCCGGAAATGTGATGATTAATTATTTTTTAAATTCTCGGGAGAACAAAGTGTATAAATATTTTTTCCAATTCCGTAAGAAAATTTCGTCTCTTCCGCTGAACGATATTCGCGAAACTTTGAGGCAAAATCGCGAAGTTTTGAATAATCAAATGTGCATCATTTCCCGTATATATCCTCGAAATGTTGTACAAAACCTCGAGTGCTCTTCGTCTCAAACAATGTTCATTCAAATTTCGAATGAAAATTAAGAAGAATTTGCGTGTAATGAAATTTATTCCGTAACGTAAAATCTAAATATTGTTATTTCTCTCGCGTCCTTGAGAAAATGATTATTCCGACGTAAAAGATCATTATCGAAAAATGTTTAGGCCGCTTTCGCCGATGACGCGGCCAAGGAGCTGGCGGCTGCGAAAACAGATTGCATGAAGAGCATCAACGAGGCTCAGAATGATGGTCGCGACGTGTATCAGGAATTACCAACCTCACCAGACGAATTTGCCGACGTAAAGACAAATACATAAACCTTTCGAATTTTCGTCGCGCTGCTTAATCGATTTACAAAAAAACACAACAAAATTCGTACTTTTTCGAACTCAGGCAATATGGAAAGTCTATCAGAAAGGAATATTGGATCTTAACGTGTTGAGAGAGGAAGTTCAATCGGCAACGACGATGGAAGTAACGACGGAAGTCGAATCGGCTTTCAAAAAGCGTATTCTGTGCAGTGACGATGTAAGTACAAAAAATTGAACGATCGTGAATCAAGATTTGACAAAAATTTGTTTACCTTGTTTACCAGATTGCCCAACGCGCGAGAGACATTACTGTTGCGATGCGTGATGGACTCGTCAATGACGTTAATCCTGCCGACTGAGCCACTTTTGGCGCCGAAATTTAATGAAAAGTTCGACAACTCCGCAACGTTCAAGTTATCATCAATTATATAAATCATGCGTTTCTTGTGTGCACCTTAAAGCTGCGGAAGCGCAGACAAATTTGTAATGCGAATAAACGTTTTTTTTTTTAAACATCCAACATCCGTAGTGACAATTTCTTCGATGGTCGTATGGAACGTTTTGCGAAGTGATCCGACGAAACAAATGACTTTCGATGTACGTCGTGCATGCGTTTCGCGTTATTTCCATCCTGATCGTTCCAATGAAATCTTCGAGAGATCATATTTCTTTGGGATCGAAGACTGAACTTTATCCTCCGTCAAAGAAAAATCGCTATATTTCGTCCGGAAATCACATCGTTATTGCAATTTCGTTGTCGAAGTTGCGCGACCGAGTTTCCAATTTGAATATTCGAGTTGACTAATTAACAATTAAGTATGAAAAAAGAAAATTCGTCATTACGAGATCGTCACGTCTCTAGTAATTTTTGTCATCCGAAAGAGAGAGGATGATAGAGACGAAAGTAATCTGTGATAATAAAACCAAGTAATAAGCTTGACATCTGTTTGTGCACCGGTTACAATTTCAGTAACGAAATACCCCTGTTTTCTAGCCACGGTGAGAATCGTCGTAATGACTTTTTTATCTAGAAATTTGAAGAACAAAATCGGATAGAGAAAATTCCGAGCTGAGTAATTATCAAGAGACGCGGCAGCGTCTCGACACCAAGTAATAAAAAAAATGAATGTCAAAGTATTTTAACCTTTTCCGATGTCAAAGTTTCAACGCTTTAAGAATTTTTGTTTTTTTGTTTTTTCTTTACTTACACGATTAAATTCGGTGGTTTCCTGCAAAAAGCAGTGAAATCCACATTTAAAACTTTAAAAAGTAAAAAATGTACACCTTTGTACATTGTGTACAAATGTACAAATGTACAAAAAAAAATCAAACTCGGCGCGCATGGAACCTCCTTTTCTCAACCGCATGCACGCCAAGTTTCATTTTTTTTTTTGGAAAATGTTTTTTCTATTTTTGACACTATTTGAAAAAAATACTTTTCGACGAAATGTACTATTTTTATTACTTGGTGTACATTTTTTACTTTTTAAAGTTTTATTAATTAATTAATGGTTTCTTCTTTGCAGTTTTGCCGTATATTTCGGCAGAATGCAAAACGTTTCGAACAATTTGGGGACGAAAGATCTTCCCTCATGTTGACGCGACGACATTCGATAAACCTTCAAGCACTTACAAAAACATTTTTTTGTAGCCCGAGGTTTTGAGCATCAAGGCTTTGCAGTCTGCATGTACAAATACTTTTATGCCTCTAAAGTTATTGCAAAAAAACAAGGTCCACGAATGCTTTTTTCGCCCATTGTAATGAAACAAATAATAACGAACGTGCGATAATTTTATTGTGAAAAAAAGAAATCTTCTTAATGTTAACATTGAAGTACCAATCAAAGTCAACACACATTCCTCATTTTTTCTTCCTGTTTATTTGAATGATATAATAATAGCGATAAAACTTGAGATAAATAATTATAAATTCATATTTACACAAAAACATGAACGAACGTAAAAGATGTTGTCGATCGTTGCCCCGACGAAGAAGTAACAAAAACATTCGGAATTTTCGGAATTTATTGTATATGAATATATATATTCTCTTTCTTTTATTTTAAAAACGAACGAATGTTTGGTTATCATTTGGAGATCCCTAGAGTGACAAAAGCCCTTCCACTATCGTTATTTACAAACTTATGCACTTCATTATCCTAGACAGATCTTTGTAACAAGTTACCAAAAAATATCTACACGTAAAAATATATAGATATATCGATATAAACACACAGCCGCACGCGTGCTCAGTGTGCGCCACTTTTGCAATTTTTTTTTTATTAAATATATTCATATTCGCGTTATCTTAATCGCGAACAAAATTTGTTGATTTGGTGATACCGTAATTTTTTTTTTCACGTGTGTATAAATAAATTGTTTGAAGCTTAGTGATTAATCAATATTTATGTATACACGAGCATACATACATATTTATGTATATATAAATATAAATATAAATATAAATATATATACATTATATGCTCCAAATATGTATGCTCGTATACAGCGCAAACACGCACATTTTTAACATGTAATACATTGTACATAAACAGAAATATATCATAATATATGATGCATTTAACTCCAGTTAGCCTTACGATAAACTGTTGGAATTTTCAATTTGTCCAATGATCTTTGAGACCTAGTGCACACAACTCTCAGTTTTTTTTATTGTACCATTCTCCATCCGTTTGTTTTCTGAAGTGATCTAAAAAAACTCATAAAATGTAAGATTTAACGGGGCAGAAACTGAACTTTACGTATGTCTTTCGACTGTCCGAATGTATAGTTTTTTTATGTTTGGAGAATATGAATGATAGGTTGTACTTTCGCGATTTTTCTTATAAAGAACTGATAATCATTCGGGCTAATTGCCTACGCGACTAGTGAAATTAAAGTCTTTCGTCTTTGTGCCAAATGAATTGATGGAACATAGCTAGGTTACTTTCAGAATTAGGCGGTAACAACTGAGATTACATCGTAGATCGTGACTGATGTTAAATGCTTCATACGTTTATGCGTGTACATTGGTTGATTTTTTATAACTATCGGATGCAGTAACTGCAGCTTCTCGACGATCTTCAGAGCAAAACAACTTGGTCGTTTTTTTAAATTATCTTTTCTATCGATGAGCGACAGGTTTCAGAGATTTCGAGTCAATCGGAGACTACAGTTCTGCTGTGAAGAGCGTGAAACAATAACATTCTTTTTTTCGACCGAGCAAGTCCGCCGAGTGATGGTGGAGCCAGCGATCTTTTTTTTTTCTTCGCGCGTGCAATGTTTTATTGCATTTCAATCTCATTGTCAGCTACGAAACGACGAAAAAATGTTCTCTACCTTCCTGAGAAGTAGAAAAAGTTTTTTTTCTCAGAATATCGTTCAAAATTAGCAGTTGGCGCGATTGTTACTCGTAACGAATTATTCTGTATTGTATGTACATCAGGATGGTTCAAAAAACACATTTAAATTTGCTTCACACCCGAAAATGTCAAATTTTCTTTTTGAAAGAATCCTCCAAAAAGGATCCGCCGGTGTACCTTCATCTGAGATTTTTCACTTCCAACAAATCTGTCGCGTTTCGCAATTCCGCAAATTCGCACATTCTCTACAAAAAATATCTCCTTAACGTCAAGTCTGTGTTCAACTGAAGCTACAAATGCCTAAACATAACCGAATATTCGTTTTCCAGACCACGAGTGACCTGCATAGGCCACCCCGAAATTTCGAAAAAACATTTTTTCCACAAAGTAAAAGTGCTCGATACGAAACTTGGCATACCAATTCAGTTTTGTGAAAAAAAATCGGCCACGTGTTTACCGAAATTATTCGCTTCTGCTTCTATATCTTCTGAACGGTTCAACCCACAGATTCGAATGTAAGAAGAGTTTTTCGGAGGACTTATTAACCTGCAAGATAGGTTCATTGAAAATATACAGATACAAAATAACCATGTAAATAGCCTACAAGGCATTTTTTCCATGTTATTTTTTTGGAAAAAATTGGGAATGCGCCAGCTTTGGCATAAAGGTACAGCGAAATCCTTTTGCAATGATCTTTTTCAAGTAAAAAAACTACCACTTTTCGGGGCAAAAGTTTTAAAAAATTGAAATTTGACATCTTGAACCATTCTAATGTGTTTACATCAATCGTACGCGAAGTATAATATAATAATACATCTAAATTTTAGATGTATTATCATACGATTACAAAATTGTTGTTCTTTCAATGAGCGTGTGTCACGAATGAACAATTCGCCCAAAAAAAGAAGATAAAAAAAAATACTTGGAGCGGGAATCGATCCCGTGCGCCTTCGGACCGTAGTCAGGCACGCTACCGACTGGACCATCTAATCGCTTGAGGGATAGGTGCACATTTTCGTACTTGTTCATCGCGGCCGGATAGATAATTGGCTTGTATTCGGTAGCTGTTTTGTTGCTTATCCCTCGATAAAAGTATGAGAATTAATATAATATTAGTAATGTAAATATATTTCCGCTTATTTATAGGGATTATAATGCATTAGGACGGGTGTAAGTGAAGAGGGAACAATTAATTAAAAGAGTCTCGCTCTGGCCGTCGGGTGACGTCACGCGCGAGCCGTGCTAAGCGCGCAGCCAGAAGCCAGCAGCCAGATCGCGCGGAAAGGCTACCCTCTCTCTAGTCCTCTTTCGCGCTACATGAACGTGCTCAGCGTCCCCATGTATGAGTGTAGCTGCCGAAGGCGCGGTCGAAGTTTCTCGACCGCGCTCGGCTCTTTCCGACGGCGTCCGAGCGTCGCTTGCTCACGGACACGCGCTTCTCTGATTGTATGGTAGGCGCGGAAAGGACTAGAGAGAGGGTAAGAATTCCGCGCGATCTGGCTGCACTGTTTATTAGAAGAGTCTCGCGCGAGCAGAAAAAAACTCGAAACAAAAGATTTCAAATGTATAAACAAAATTCTTCTATCTAATGCGTGTCATCTCAAAATCTTTTATTTATCACCTTATTTTGAATACAGACTCATTGCAAAATACAGATATATATTAAATTCACATGCATTCTATTGCAATTTGCAGTAATAATACATCATCCGCAGTAGAAAAACACAATCCACTACATATAATACTGCGAATGTCACTTTGCATGGATTTGAGACTCGGGGTTCTGGTGATCGCATAACACGTTACTGGGGAGCTCACTGTGCGGGGGTAAAAGGATGCGCAGTTGTTTTAAAGAGTGTGCAAGGGTAGTAAAACTCGGTAAGGTTAATAAAATTATATATTTAGTCAGTCTTTTGCTCGCGACAGTTTTATCTCGCTCGCGCGGTCTGGTAGGAAACGCGAGTCACTCGTGCCCACAGCTGTGGCGTTCGGCAAGTCTCTAACTCCCGTTTTCTATTTCGAAAACGCTATCTTGAAATCTCTTCGTGTCGCTCGGCCATTGGCTGGAAAAGTCCGTAGTCACGATTGGCTGACACGGTCGTAAGCGTGCGACACTGTCGAGCATGCGGCAGGGCTGCCACAACTGATTTACCACTAGCGAACCTGACGAAAAATGCTCCAACTAAAAATGACAGGTTGAGAGTAGAAAAATGGCCGCTGCCGTACGTTTGACGCCTCGGAGTTTTCTTGACGGATTTTTCTTTTATTTCGCAATAAAATAGATCGCGAAGTGTTTTAAAACATGGAGTGATGTGGTATGCACGGTGCTCTGGTCTGAAAAGACGTGGGAAATGTGCGTAGAATTCATAATAAAAAGAATACTTCTGGGATCGACAATACTGTCATGGAGGACGAAAGTCGCCTCGGTTTTTCTATGATTGAATACTAATTAACGAAAAAATTGCCACAAAAAAAACAACCAGAGCACCATTCTTCTCGGGGAAGAAAATTAACTTTTTATTGTTATTCATTCAATAAAAGCATATTGTGCGAGAAATCCGTCAAGAAAGTTTTTTAGTTCGTGGATTTGCCACTTGGCGCTTCGTATGCTATCGCTTGATGCCCGTTAAGATAAACATTTCATGTCATCCAATAAACGTCATTCGTTTTACCGCAGTCGTAACCTTAGGCGCCTAGATAACGACAATATACGTAGCTCATACAACATTGCTTCTAAATATCCCCTAATTGCATTGTCCGGAGCATTGGATTACGGAGATTTCGATTTGTATATAAGCTGCGTTTGGTGATCGTTTTCATTGCATTCGACGATACACCAAGAAGCAGCAACAATGGCAAAATCGTTCATCATTCTGTGCACCGTTCTTCTGATCTCTGTGAGTTTTATCACAAGGAAATTATCCTTTTTTTCCCGTTTTTTAAATTTTTTCCATTAATTACATTTAAAGAATGGCCGGAAATGTGATGATTAATTATTTTTTAAATTCTCGGGAGAACAAAGTGTATAAATATTTTTTCCAATTCCGTAAGAAAATTTCGTCTCTTCCGCTGAACGATATTCGCGAAACTTTGAGGCAAAATCGCGAAGTTTTGAATAATCAAATGTGCATCATTTCCCGTATATATCCTCGAAATGTTGTACAAAACCTCGAGTGCTCTTCGTCTCAAACAATGTTCATTCAAATTTCGAATGAAAATTAAGAAGAATTTGCGTGTAATGAAATTTATTCCGTAACGTAAAATCTAAATATTGTTATTTCTCTCGCGTCCTTGAGAAAATGATTATTCCGACGTAAAAGATCATTATCGAAAAATGTTTAGGCCGCTTTCGCCGATGACGCGGCCAAGGAGCTGGCGGCTGCGAAAACAGATTGCATGAAGAGCATCAACGAGGCTCAGAATGATGGTCGCGACGTGTATCAGGAATTACCAACCTCACCAGACGAATTTGCCGACGTAAAGACAAATACATAAACCTTTCGAATTTTCGTCGCGCTGCTTAATCGATTTACAAAAAAACACAACAAAATTCGTACTTTTTCGAACTCAGGCAATATGGAAAGTCTATCAGAAAGGAATATTGGATCTTAACGTGTTGAGAGAGGAAGTTCAATCGGCAACGACGATGGAAGTAACGACGGAAGTCGAATCGGCTTTCAAAAAGCGTATTCTGTGCAGTGACGATGTAAGTACAAAAAATTGAACGATCGTGAATCAAGATTTGACAAAAATTTGTTTACCTTGTTTACCAGATTGCCCAATGCGTGAGAGACATTACTGTTGCGATGCGTGATGGACTCGTCAATGACGTTAATCCTGCCGACTGAGCCACTTTTGGCGCCGAAATTTAATGAAAAGTTCGACAACTCCGCAACGTTCAAGTTATCATCAATTATATAAATCATGCGTTTCTTGTTTGCACCTTAAAGCTGCGGCAGCGCAGACAAATTTGTAATGCGAATAAACGTTTTGTTTTTTAAACATCCAACATCCGTAGTGACAATTTCTTCGATGGTCGTATGGAACGTTTTGCGAAGTGATCCGACGAAACAAATGACTTTCGATATACGTCGTGCATGCGTTTCGCGTTATTTCCAACCTGATCGTTCCAATGAAATCTTCGAGAGATCATATTTCTTTGGGATCGAAGACTGAACTTTATCCTCCGTCAAAGAAAAATCGCTATATTTCGTCCGGAAATCACATCGTTATTGCAATTTCGTTGTCGAAGTTGCGCGACCGAGTTTCCAATTTGAATATTCGAGTTGACTAATTAACAATTAAGTATGAAAAAAGAAAATTCGTCATTACGAGATCGTCACGTCTCTAGTAATTTTTGTCATCCGAAAGAGAGAGGATGATAGAGACGAAAGTAATCTGTGATAATAAAACCAAGTAATAAGCTTGACATCTGTTTGTGCACCTGTTAAAATTTCAGTAACGAAATACCCCTGTTTTCTAGCCACGGTGAGAATCGTCGTAATGACTTTTTTATCTAGAAATTTGAAGAACAAAATCGGATAGAGAAAATTCCGAGCTGAGTAATTATCAAGAGACGCGGCAGCGTCTCGACACCAAGTAATAAAAAAAATGAATGTCAAAGTATTTTAACCTTTTCCGATGTCAAAGTTTCAACGCTTTAAGAATTTTTGTTTTTTTGTTTTTTCTTTACTTACACGATTAAATTCGGTGGTTTCCTGCAAAAAGCAGTGAAATCCACATTTAAAACTTTAAAAAGTAAAAAATGTACACCTTTGTACATTGTGTACAAATGTACAAATGTACAAAAAAAAATCAAACTCGGCGCGCATGGAACCTCCTTTTCTCAACCGCATGCACGCCAAGTTTCATTTTTTTTTTTGGAAAATGTTTTTTCTATTTTTGACACTATTTGAAAAAAATACTTTTCGACGAAATGTACTATTTTTATTACTTGGTGTACATTTTTTACTTTTTAAAGTTTTATTAATTAATTAATGGTTTCTTCTTTGCAGTTTTGCCGTATATTTCGGCAGAATGCAAAACGTTTCGAACAATTTGGGGACGAAAGATCTTCCCTCATGTTGACGCGACGACATTCGATAAACCTTCAAGCACTTACAAAAACATTTTTTTGTAGCCCGAGGTTTTGAGCATCAAGGCTTTGCAGTCTGCATGTACAAATACTTTTATGCCTCTAAAGTTATTGCAAAAAAACAAGGTCCACGAATGCTTTTTTCGCCCATTGTAATGAAACAAATAATAACGAACGTGCGATAATTTTATTGTGAAAAAAAGAAATCTTCTTAATGTTAACATTGAAGTACCAATCAAAGTCAACACACATTCCTCATTTTTTCTTCCTGTTTATTTGAATGATATAATAATAGCGATAAAACTTGAGATAAATAATTATAAATTCATATTTACACAAAAACATGAACGAACGTAAAAGATGTTGTCGATCGTTGCCCCGACGAAGAAGTAACAAAAACATTCGGAATTTTCGGAATTTATTGTATATGAATATATATATTCTCTTTCTTTTATTTTAAAAACGAACGAATGTTTGGTTATCATTTGGAGATCCCTAGAGTGACAAAAGCCCTTCCACTATCGTTATTTACAAACTTATGCACTTCATTATCCTAGACAGATCTTTGTAACAAGTTACCAAAAAATATCTACACGTAAAAATATATAGATATATCGATATAAACACACAGCCGCACGCGTGCTCAGTGTGCGCCACTTTTGCAATTTTTTTTTTATTAAATATATTCATATTCGCGTTATCTTAATCGCGAACAAAATTTGTTGATTTGGTGATACCGTAATTTTTTTTTTCACGTGTGTATAAATAAATTGTTTGAAGCTTAGTGATTAATCAATATTTATGTATACACGAGCATACATACATATTTATGTATATATAAATATAAATATAAATATAAATATATATACATTATATGCTCCAAATATGTATGCTCGTATACAGCGCAAACACGCACATTTTTAACATGTAATACATTGTACATAAACAGAAATATATCATAATATATGATGCATTTAACTCCAGTTAGCCTTACGATAAACTGTTGGAATTTTCAATTTGTCCAATGATCTTTGAGACCTAGTGCACACAACTCTCAGTTTTTTTTATTGTACCATTCTCCATCCGTTTGTTTTCTGAAGTGATCTAAAAAAACTCATAAAATGTAAGATTTAACGGGGCAGAAACTGAACTTTACGTATGTCTTTCGACTGTCCGAATGTATAGTTTTTTTATGTTTGGAGAATATGAATGATAGGTTGTACTTTCGCGATTTTTCTTATAAAGAACTGATAATCATTCGGGCTAATTGCCTACGCGACTAGTGAAATTAAAGTCTTTCGTCTTTGTGCCAAATGAATTGATGGAACATAGCTAGGTTACTTTCAGAATTAGGCGGTAACAACTGAGATTACATCGTAGATCGTGACTGATGTTAAATGCTTCATACGTTTATGCGTGTACATTGGTTGATTTTTTATAACTATCGGATGCAGTAACTGCAGCTTCTCGACGATCTTCAGAGCAAAACAACTTGGTCGTTTTTTTAAATTATCTTTTCTATCGATGAGCGACAGGTTTCAGAGATTTCGAGTCAATCGGAGACTACAGTTCTGCTGTGAAGAGCGTGAAACAATAACATTCTTTTTTTCGACCGAGCAAGTCCGCCGAGTGATGGTGGAGCCAGCGATCTTTTTTTTTTCTTCGCGCGTGCAATGTTTTATTGCATTTCAATCTCATTGTCAGCTACGAAACGACGAAAAAATGTTCTCTACCTTCCTGAGAAGTAGAAAAAGTTTTTTTTCTCAGAATATCGTTCAAAATTAGCAGTTGGCGCGATTGTTACTCGTAACGAATTATTCTGTATTGTATGTACATCAGGATGGTTCAAAAAACACATTTAAATTTGCTTCACACCCGAAAATGTCAAATTTTCTTTTTGAAAGAATCCTCCAAAAAGGATCCGCCGGTGTACCTTCATCTGAGATTTTTCACTTCCAACAAATCTGTCGCGTTTCGCAATTCCGCAAATTCGCACATTCTCTACAAAAAATATCTCCTTAACGTCAAGTCTGTGTTCAACTGAAGCTACAAATGCCTAAACATAACCGAATATTCGTTTTCCAGACCACGAGTGACCTGCATAGGCCACCCCGAAATTTCGAAAAAACATTTTTTCCACAAAGTAAAAGTGCTCGATACGAAACTTGGCATACCAATTCAGTTTTGTGAAAAAAAATCGGCCACGTGTTTACCGAAATTATTCGCTTCTGCTTCTATATCTTCTGAACGGTTCAACCCACAGATTCGAATGTAAGAAGAGTTTTTCGGAGGACTTATTAACCTGCAAGATAGGTTCATTGAAAATATACAGATACAAAATAACCATGTAAATAGCCTACAAGGCATTTTTTCCATGTTATTTTTTTGGAAAAAATTGGGAATGCGCCAGCTTTGGCATAAAGGTACAGCGAAATCCTTTTGCAATGATCTTTTTCAAGTAAAAAAACTACCACTTTTCGGGGCAAAAGTTTTAAAAAATTGAAATTTGACATCTTGAACCATTCTAATGTGTTTACATATATGTATATATATATATATATATATATATATGTATATCTGCATAACATTATTTAAATTCATAATGTAGTATTTATATAACAGTTTCTCTGAAATATGTTATTCCGTTTTAACGTTTCGACCATCAAATTTTTCTAAATATTGAAATATTTCGTGACGCATATACACGTGAAGCATCATTCCAAAGGGAGGACGACACCATTGGAAATTAATTATTAACCAATGTACGTTTTATATATAATATAGATAAAATAGACATAATATACAGAGTCCTCTAAAGGTACAATTCATTTACGCACGCGCGCGCACACATATATATACACACACACACACGCACGCACACACACAGACAGCAATGTTTTTTCAACTTTAAATATATTTAGTATCAAAAAAGTTTCAGAGATTTTTTTTATCCGCACTGCAAATTAACTACGAACTGCTCTATTTTCTAATTTTTCTAAAAATATACGCAATGTTTGCACGCATTTCGTCAGTATTGAAGGAATTGAATGTGTATTTTTTTGTAACAGCGACCGGAAGTTGAAGCTTTTTCCTTTTTTTCCGTACAATATCATAAACAATCATTTTACACGAAGTGCATTTTACCCGAGGTAATACCAACACCACAAATCGGATGCGCATTGTTATTTCAATTCCTCGGGAACATCGTGAAAAATAAATTGCATGAAGAAAAATGACTTCATGTTTCTCGCAAATTGTTTATTTTCACTCCGTATTCCAAGTTGATCACTGAACTGAAATTTTTTATCCTTGCGCACTAAATTATGTATTTTTCGATTAACGCAAATTTCTCTCGTAATCACATGTGCAGTCACACGACGTTTGTTTTTCGAACAAAATCGAGGAATGACTATTTCAAGTTAAACGAAAGGAAAATTGAACGTTATTTCAGTGTCGCACGCAGACGAGTTTTTATGATTAATTTCAAAAAATTGTTCAATACCGTCCATGGCACTGACGTATCGTAATCGCTTCGAAACAATACTTCGAGTAATTCAAGTTTCAAGCAAAATCCCGAAAATTTGATCCAAATTTACATGAACTATATTCGCTCATATGCTGTTCATAATTCTTTGCGCATCTTATCAAATTTCTCGTTAATTCAACCAAAAATATTTCACAATTTACATATTTGATATTCCGACGCGATTTACAATAAGTAGGATCGTTGCAATTCCAATGTCGCTTCCATAATAAATACTTCACAATCATTCCCGTTCGTCCTCGATTACTTATGGCAAGAATTACGCGAAATTTTCAATAAAATACGATAAAAGTTATCCGAATAGAGTGTAGGAAAAAAATATTCGAGAAACAGGTATTTGTGTAGTAAATCAGTACAGGTTCTTTTTTTTATCCACAATTAACATTCGAGCGTCCATTGGCTTAGATCGATTTTTTTTTAACAGATGAAACTCATATTTATCGCTCCTATCCACTGAGTCCCCTTGAGGTAGTTCAGCCACGAAACGATTTTCTTAAGAAAGTCTTGAAATTTACACAGAGTGTAAATGAGCAGTCGACCGACGCGCATATCAAATTTTAAAGGATTCGTCTTATTGGTTATTAAGATAAATGTATTCAAATGTTAAGAAAAACTTTCCGTACAGCGAATGAACGCTTCTTACGAAGTTTATGACAAACTACACAGTCACAATAAAGTATATACTGAAGGTCTGGGAAAAATTCGAGACGATTGTCTTACTAGTAATAAAGATATATTACGTTGAAGATTGAACTAAATTGGTAATGAACGAAATGGTATGAATGGTAATGAAGGTTATACGATTTTTCACGCATAGTCCCTATACCTCTGTGTATTTTTCTTAATATTTGAATACATTTATCTTAATAACCAATAAGACGAATCCTTTAAAATTTGATATGCGTGTCAGTCGACTACCCATTTACACTCTGTGCAAATTTCAAGACTTTTTTAAGAAAATCGTTTCGTGACTGAACTACCTTAAACCGTTCGTTCGGTCGAAGTTTGCTCCAAGCGCCCGCACTTCAACAATTATTTGAAATAATTTGAATATACCGTTGTGCAAACACATTCAACACATTCATTGCCTTTTATGGTTTTTGACCGTTTTCTTTTTATATATCAGTTATCCGTCAGGTAACGGGACTTGAAAGACGTGTACAATTTCGAGTACAGCTGCTGAGATCGATTTCGAGGGGTCTTCGCTCGGTGTTACATTAATTTTGTTTCTTTTTTGTTTTTAACAATCCTCCAAACCGCTCATCCCCTGTGTAAAAATTCTCAACGGGTTATAATCAATTTTACTACGATTTTCTTTCGAGAATTGCTTTGATACTTTCGATGTTGAAAGTTTTTGCTAAGCTAAGCGTGTTAATTTTTTTGAGCGTTCCAATACAAATTGGTCCCACAAAAATCCACGATCTAACAGTTTGATTCTAATTTAGGATAGGTTCAGTTCTTTCAAGCTCCGTTTGTCCGAGACAATTGTTGTTGAATATTTCATTCAAACGGAGCGATCGAGGAAAGTCTGTAGGGTGGAGCTAAGCGTTTGTAAAAACCCCTTGGCACGACTTTATTCACCCATCATCATAGCCGTCGTTAATATTTTTCGAGACTTTTATCGATTTTCATCGGTGTTAAAATTGTAACGAATTGCCATCACAAAAATTGTACGAACAAAGTGTAAAGTGCAATTGACACGGGCAAAAGTCGAGTAGAAATGAAGAATTTTCTTTTTTTTGCCACGATTCAAGAAAAACAAAATGTAATATACGTTTAAAAGTATTGCATTTTAATTGCAATTTCGAAAAGTACATTGGAGATTCGAGAACAAAGGGGTTCGGCATTTTTGTCAGGAAACGTATGTCCAAAACGTTGCCAATTAGATGTTCAAGGCTTGTAAAACTGTATACGCGAAATTATAGGCATTGTAGCATAATTTTTCAGTACCAGGCATAAAAGGATTACGCATGAACGCATGTTTTTTTCATAAATAATGACATTTTTGTTCCTTTGCAAAAAAATATCGGCGATTTGTAAGAAATTTTTCTACAGAATATTGAAACATGCAAACTCTGCGAAGACTGCCGACGATACTCAACTTTACGATGTACTTTTCGAGTAGGTATTATCACATAAAAAACTTTGAAATAAAGGAAAATTTTTGAATGAAAAGCCGCTCTCTGCGGGAGTTCTCAATCTCCACAGAAAAACGAAAACAACTTTCATTCGATCAAACTTTGAATCCAACTGATTTCGTATATAATTTTTCTTGTAAAAAAAATTATATGTAGGACAGAAATAGCGTGAGATTTACCCTCAGATTTCGAGGAGCCATCGACTCTACTCGTTGAAAAAATCTAATGATATTTTTGTTAAGTAAACATAATTTTAATATCAATTAATTCATTCACAGCACGAAAATGCACTTCAACATCAAAATCACTGTATACACTGGATGTGAGACCCAAAAAAAAAACAATCGTAAATTAGTTTTCTAATTCGGATAATTCAAAGACTATTTTTTTCCGAGGAAAGAAGAAAGAATCTGATGAATGAAAAGGTATATAACGCTCATGGTGCGAACCGCATTAAGATTTCTCGTCGGATTATTAAGCGTATCTATTTATGGCGCACGATTTAACCGAGCGATCATAGTATCAACGAACGATCATATCACCGAATAAATTAATTTGATTGACGGTTTTATATGTATGGTTTCCTTCCCTATCACCGACCCACCGAGTGTTTTTTGTACCGCCGATTTTGCACACCCAACTTTTTTTACAAGGAGATTCGTTGCTATGAAAAATCATTCTAATTTGTTCAAGATGATGTATATCGGCGTAGTATCAAAGGTAAATGAAAAAATCGAGTTGGAAAGCTTCGACGCGAATATTGAACGCCAGGCGCGATGAGTCGAGCAGCTCTGTTGCTTTTTCTTTTCGAATTCCTTCTCCTCTTTCATCTTTGCGAAAAAAATGTACGCTCGAGCGGGAGCAGACGGAGCACGCGACCCCGAATTGTCTTCAACTTTTTTTTAGCGCCAGTAACGTACTGGCTAGTCAAAAGCTACATTTACACACCGTGAAGTATCTCTATTAGATCGATCTTCCGTTTTAATTTTCATTCTTTGACTCTTTAATATTACTTTTTCACCCCGTGTTCCTGCATCGAGGGATGAGAACGATTAGTTTTCATTGTCTCAATTTTTGTTATGTCGTAAAGCTTAAGTGTAATATGTACAATGAAACATAACCCCGTAAACGTAGGCAACGATGCGAATTCGAGACTAGTATTAACTGTCCCGGTTTGGATGCTTGGCAAGAAATCTTCGAGGCCACGGTAGAGGCCAATCGTATTGTCGAGGTACAGTACCGCCCACGTTTTTCTCGAAATACTTGAATATTGGAAACCACCAGAGCCGTGCCAAAAAGTTGTTTGGTCCGTATTGCTGTGAAAACATATGGAAACAAGCCATAATACCAATTTTATTCCATCATAAAGCTGCAAAATGAAGTACAATACAACACGAATGTTATTACGGTCGCCATAAAGTTGAAAGTGTTTTTTTTTTAATTTAACGTTCATTTCCGATGTAAAAACATGAGATGTGATTTAATACCAGATAAAAATATTGAACGGGATAACGCATAGTATTATGAAAAAATGGCCAGGTTTGAAACGAAAAGAACAAGAGTGACGAAATTTCGCAGAACTATTTTACGTTCGATTAATCTCATCAAACCGTTCGCGCGAGGTCACGACAACCTGTCATATTTTTGAAAACCTCTTGGTCCTGACAGATTCAAAAATCATAAAACAATTTAACATCCAACGGCGTTTACGCCTATTAGAATCTCGTCAAATGCGTTATTTGCACGATTCTTCATAACGTTTTTCGGTATTCCTGCCGTAGTAGATTTCTCGTCGATCGACGTGGAATTTAGGGGGTAATTCACAAAGCAAAGTAATACTTCGAGACAATTCGTTTAAGGATTACATCACCGCTAACTGAACTTTGTGAACGCAGGATAATTTGAGAAATGAAGATAATCGTAAAAATTCTATTGCAAATAGTCTTTTAAATTAGGAGCGGAATCGACTCATATGCTATGAGGATATGAAAAAGTTTGCTGTATCGAAAAAAGTGCGAATAACATACCTTCAAGTGACAGTTATTTGCCAGTGTGTGATAAATGTACCATAATCGAGTGGTAACCCAGTATGCTATGATAATATCCACGGTGTAGTGACCGTGGGAAAGTTGAACCATAACAATCCCAACGGCAGCTGTAAGTCCAGCTAGCCAATGAATCGGCTGACATCTCCTCGGAGAGTCTGAAATCGGTTATACAGAGTATCGGTTATAAGGAATTTCAATTAAAATTCTTATAACTTGTTTTTGACTTATTTTTGACTTTTGACTTATTTTTCTTGATACGAAATAAATGCATTGATTTTTCCCGATGTATATACATTTTTCCAAACTTTTTTTTGCTCGTTTTGAGATTCCGTTTATTTAAATATTTAAAGGACAGTGTGAAGAGGCGCTTGTTCAAGAGGAAAGGATTCTTTTATGACAAAATCTCATGGAAAGAGATTTTTTTCACTCACTCATTTTTTTTCACTGTTCATCCACTATAATACTTTCCACTTTCAGCTCTCAAGTTTCGCGCGATCGGAAAACGTTAAGACTTTGACATTCAGCACTGACGTTTTGATTTTTCGATTTGCCTACTTTGCCTGTGTTAAAAGGATATAGGCGACGAATGTGATATATACATATCATTTTAAAAATTGTTATGACCTGACTTCAGAGACCTGCCACGGATATTATACAGAAAAATGGGCATCCAGCTGTCAAACGAGAATTTAAATCGCGTATATTGTTCTCTCATCATAACGAGTAAAAAACAGCGTTGTCGATAATACGAAGTAAGACTCGAATTTGTTATTTTTCTTCATTTGTCGACGATGCTTTTTATGATTGTGCCTCGCGCATATTATAAAGTCGTCAACGAAATTAAAATGTAATTGAAATGACTTTGATCGTAATAAATAGTGTAATTAATTGTCGTACGTAAATTACGAGCCAACTTACATTCTTTGATGATCAGGTAAGAAAGTATAAGAATAACTGTATGACCACTGAATATGTAGTCACCGCAATACGTGTGCTTGCCGTTCATCGACAAACCGAAGCCAGACATTATCTGGAGTACCCTCTTTGCTATAATCAAAGGGGTCGTGTGATTAAGCTTGGGGCTGCAGTAATAAGTCTTGCTCGCAACCGGCAAGGCCGTTACGTAAAATGTGACGCTTCTCATCATATACAGCAGACCCATGAGCAAAAATATTCTTCTCACTACGATAAACCTTTGGGTGGAAACAGAAAAAAATCGATTATCACATATCATTTTTCTCCGTTTCGAAAAACGAATTTCAACGCATGTCAGCCTCACCTGTGCTTGTGAAAAACAATGAAAACCATTGCGGAATTCGAGATGATCATGATGAGGACTTCGGAGATGTCGAGAGCCCAATCCTGGGCGGCGACGTTGTCCAAAATGATATCGGGAAGTGGACCATAAGTCGCACGGTCGGGCACTCGGTCGTGCAACATGGCGAGGGACGTTGTTGTTAGTATAAAATTTACTGTCATAAATAGGAATGCTGTAAACATAAGTAGGTCAATTAGTGAAACTCGCAGACAAATTATACATCGAAAAATGAAATATTGTTGTGTGATGCATTTATTTCCCAATATAAATACATGAGGGTGGTTCACAAAAAGTCGACATTTTTTTTTCAACTCACACCTCAAAGGCGTTCTGCGTACATCCATCCTACAACTATCGCATTGAACGTCAATTGTCCAACTTGATTGACACGGGAAAAATATCATGAAGAATATTCTGGTGGTTTTCTATATGTCCATTTTTTTTAAACTATTCTATCGTGTATTCATATTATCGCGTTGCGCTTCCAAGGAATTTTATTTACGAATACTGCATCAGAATCTTCGCATTTACGGTGAAATCCTAAAAAAACTGTCATTTACGCGGTTAAAGTACTCCACAAAGTGCAGACGTGATTAAACGTGATTTTGACTGACAATCGGACTTTCGGCCGTTGTAACCAGCGAATCGTGGAATTTACAGGTTGTGCTCTAGGGAGTTTTTGAGAATGTAATACCTTACAAGATAGTATCGTTGAAAAAAAATCACACACGGAAAACTACCAAAATATTCTTCAAGATATTTTTCCCATGTTAATCAAATGGGAAAATCGAGCTTTAATGCGCCAATTCAAGGATGAACCTACAGCGAAGAGCTTTTGAAAGGGTTCTTTTTTGTTGTGGGTAAACCTAACATTCCGAAAGGTGAAAAAAGTTCCTTTTGAACCACCCTAATTATATATTGGAGAAGTGACGATTCAAGCCACGAATGGCGTACAACAGTGCGCGAGGCAAGTCAGAGAAGTGACAAATCAGATATGGTTGATTACCGGAATTCGCCTGAGGTTGTGCTTTATGAGAACTCGTATGAATTATTAACGATTTTTTTTTTTTACGAAAAGTGCCATATTACTGTATAGTAGAGAGCGCGGTACGTAATTGAAGTACTTAAAAATGTCTTCAAATTACTTGGCGCCGGGACGCTACTGCGTCTCTAAATCCTAGATACTTCTCAACCGTTCTCCTTTCGGGCAGCACACTCTTTTGGCTCATTCTGGAAATGACTCACAGCAGAATGTGCCACGTATCGGACTCGACGCGCAAAAAACTATTTCTTCCAATTTCCTACCGAGAAGAGTTTTCCATTTTTCTTTTGGAAACCGAGGTTCCTCCCTTAATGGCGGTGGTATATCGAGTTTGACGATGCCGCTTCCCGAACCATTTTGTAACCCGCTGTGTCTGGTATGAACGATCTCGTCGATCTTATCCTGCTCCTCATCTTCGTAATAATCGGAACTAGAGCCAACACCACCCCATCTATCTTTCCCTTTGACCGGCACGCCAGGAAGCAACGGTTGCCTCTGATAAACGTCACTCGATTGTGCCATTCCACTGCTGCTTCCATCAACCGCTGCCTCTACGTCCCTCTCGTGTCCTTCACCGCCGGGCAATGGACGATCGAAACTTCCGTAATCGTTGTGAAGACCCGTTGCCTTGTGATCCAATACCATCCTTGAAAAAAAGCAGATGAAAAACAAAGAAATTATGAAAAAAAACTTGGTTTTTTTCCTCCATAACGGGTCAAGTGTATGAAAATATCGACATTTTTTCTACAAGGACATTTTATGTTGTTTTTGCTCATTTGTCCTGTATGTTGTCTTTATATGTTTATATTTTACCGTAGATATTTTGCGTATTCTCGAAAGTATCGTGTTATTTATTGGACGATAATCGTTATGAAATCGCCAAAGTATAAATTTCATGAGAATCTTCCATTAATGTGAAATGACGTACAGACGTGTGAGCGATGAATCAAGATATGCCAACACACAAGATTGGAATGTTCGCTCTCGATTACTCGTCTTGTCGTTTATTAAGGGCATACGATCAGAAACGAGTGCATGCAGCTATATATACAAAAACGAAATACATGCCTCACCGGCCAGGCCCGTTCGTGAAATCATTTTCAAATACTCGAGATTTCAAGAGCTAACAAAAATACATGAATTTCATTCTGTGTCAGCTTCTGTACGAGTTGGATATTTTTCACGATACGTTATGCATAAACGTTTAGAAATATTTTTATATACAGCCAGTGATGAGAATACATACTTCATGAATCACTCGCTGTTTTAGAAAGAGTTTTTGTAGACACTGAATATTCGTGCAAACTTGAATTCTTCGATAAATTACCATTTAAACCACAGATAACGCCCTTATCGATATAAACTACCCGCATAAATAGCAATTCTCGACTCAACCTTTAAACAAGTTTAATTCGAACAGCTAGAAACCTTCGTATTGTCAGTGCCACGCCTACGTGTCTGCAAACACAATTAAGTCTTTGTCCTCAGTGGAACGATGAATGAGTCTCGTAGAATTCGCAACGTTTGAAATTTTTACGACTGCTAAAGTGATAATTGACTCAGCGTTGACTAGAGAATAGAAGGGAATAATGAAACATCCGAAACATCGTCGCTCAACGAACGGAAAGATGTTGGTATAAAAAAATGGATATGAAAAATCATTTACTTTCCTCATAGAAGATGGAAAATTTAGTTTACACAATGCACGAAACTTTTCAGAGTCGAAGTTATTAAATTTTGCCTATTATTGTCGTTATTATTATTATTCAATTAAAACGCATTGCACTAACCAAGTTTCTTATGAAAGGGAATATACTTTTGATCAAGCGGAACATATCATATTACGCGTATAATTTTTTTATTTATAACGTAAAATTATCGTTTGATAAACTTTTTCGACCGAAATTGTCGATCAATTCTTTCGAACTTTTGCACGGACTGAACTTTCTTCTCCACCTAATGGGCTAAAAAGATTGTGCAAAATACATGGCACCAATTTATCAGAAGATCTTATCTTATTAAGTCACAAAAAAATGACAATGATAAAAAAAAGGTGAGGGATTTGCACAAAAGTCGTTGAGGTAGATATCATCATATTTCAACGATGGATTCAAGATACGATTCTTTCATATCCCCTCCATTGATCTAAGTTTTTTTTGTCTCGAATTTCATGTTTATTTTTAAACGCACCAAGAACTTCTTCTTGGTGCGTAATAACAATTTTTCACAAATCGCAACGATACCGAACGAAACACTATAGTAATTTCCGGTGTTTTTTTTTTCAATTTTTGTATGAGCAAAGGGATTAGCCAAAAGCTATAGATAAGCGGTCGGTCGAAAAGTGGGCGGCTCCGGCAATCACACGCGTGTTAATCAAGTGTGGATAATTCAAGTACTTGGATGGGTGACCGCTTGGCCGTGCGGTGGCCGCTGAGCGGGAAATACTTTTTCCGGAGTCTGGTGATTCCTAGTCGGAAAGGACCGGGTTTTCCGCACTTTTCCATGTACCCGTATCAACGCGATATCTTAGGACGAAGGAAGCCGATCGCAGACGCATAATAACCGCACGAGAGGGGGGGGCAAGAGTAATAATGCAGGAAAAATGAGAACAGGAAACAAAAAAAAATGGGAATCGTCGTAAAAACCGGGTAGGTTATAAACGGAGAGATAATAATAATAATAATGAAAATGTTGTTTTCAAAAAATGAAAAACGATATTCACATATACATGTGAAAAAAAATCGCAATTTAATTTCGAATGAAAAAAAAAAAATTTTTGTCAACATTCCAAGTTACTGTTAAACATCGATATTCTTAATGTCTTCATTGCACTTGATTTTCAATATGCTGACTTCATCCTCGATTAATCAAGTTTTTCTTTCGCTCATTGCCTGGATCATACTTTGTCCGTTTGTATGAAAATTTTCGTTCAAAATAAACCTCAGCAAGAACATTGTCCTGATGCAAATACAAAGTTTCATCAGAATCGAAAAGCCCATCTTCGATTTCGTTTCCCTGAATTCATGAGAAACAAACATTACATCGTCTTCGTCTAATTAATGATGTCTTTTCCGAAACTTCGGAAATATAAACAAACAGAAAGCTTGTGCACAGTCGATCGCGAAAATAATGACAATAATTATTCCGCTATAGTAGACATTTAAAGTGTTCGGCAACTCACGCCAGGGACAAAAGTCGCAACTGTACTTGATAAGAAAAGGAATACCAGTAATAACATAATTACCATGTATGTGGACACGAGCATATCAATTGATTGCAAAAGAGGCACGAATAAGCGGACATTGGTAGTGAAAAATCGCGATGAACAGAATCGCGAATTTGACGACTCGAACGTCGATGTACCGCAACGATCGACGAAAAGCGATGACTTTTTCGCACGCCAAGACGACCCATAATGTTCGACTGATGTAAAATGCGCTCGGTCAAATGTACAACCGTGAGAACGTGAGGAAAAAAAAACAACAAGACCCCGTGTAGATATAGCCATTTGTATTTCTATTCACGTTTACCCGCGTAACGATCTATGGCTCGTCAAGCGCGTGTGTGGTTAGCAGGGAACGAAGGAACCGGACGTCTTATCGCTCAGCAGTATTTATAACGAGTTTCAGTATCGAGGTAGCGCAAAAACCTGACGACTGGGAACCAAACTGTGTGTTTAAATTACGGAAAAAAGTGAGAATACGATCATGGATTTTTGAAACTTTTTAAAAAGACTTTGTTACACATCAAAATCTAGAGTCGAAAAATTAATGTTGTCCATTTTTTCACCGTAAAATATTGAAGTTATTTTCCATTCGAGCGATAACAAACGATCGCACGAAGAAACGGAAAGGAGATAATGTGTGCAGATTTATTCGGGATATCCGATCAATGATTCGTTCCTTTGAAGTATGAAAAGAATGAAAAGATTCGTCATTGACCTTGACATCGCGACGAAAGAACAACAAGAACGGGAAGATTACGACTTTGCGCGGAGACTTTTACGATCACTTTACCTTGAGACTGTTACATCGGTTGTCGAATTCCCGCCGAATGAAATACATACGGTACGAACATTTACAAGGATCTTTTGCACCTTCACTCGCTTTCATGCGCACGAGAGTCAATAGAATCTCGTCGTCCTTGCCACTCTCATTGAGGTTACATCGAAATATCATTCAATCAGTGTTATTTCCACGTTCGTCAATTGAAGCGTCACTCTTATTCCCTCATCTTCATATTTTATTTACTTATTACACGTCCAAAAACACTTTTTTCTCATTCTGTCGGTTATTGCGTCATTTCTAATTGTTTGAAACGAGCGCCTAACGCGTTGCGCCATCTGCCGGTCGAAACGCTATGTAGTCAGAGACACCGTGTGGTAACCGGACGAAGTTACACAATCGCGCACTGTGTGATAAAATTACATACTCGCGGAGAGGCAATATGCGCATTTCGCACTTGCGGACAATTTAATTGACATTTTCAAAATATTGTCAAAAAAATACATCCAAGTCGTTGGGGCACAAAGAAAATGCGAATTTTTACAATGTCTTTGTTCCTAATTTCTTCCAGTTTTACTTTTTTTTCATGGTTTTCTGACGATGATGAAGTTTGCACGGTTGGACAGTTGCAATTAAACGTATACGAAATTTTCTTTTATATTTCCAGCATTGTGCGACATTGTGGCAAATATTGTTGCAATTTAAGGCTATCACGGCACCCGCCAAAATATGAAAAAGGGATAGTGAACCTTTAGAAAAATTAAACTGGAAATCATTGGAAAATATTCTAGTATGGTTGAGTTCCAACGGTGCAAACTTCAACATCATCAGTTTTGAATTTCACGCATATATTCTACGATTTGAACAAATGTACGCAAAAAAATTGCGGAGCCCCCAAGAGAAATTCAAATCGTGCTTTCGTAGTGGTCGAAGGGATTAACCTATAATCCATGTAAATGCATAGAAAAAATACTAATACAGCAAAATATAAAGTTGATGTTATCAACTTTATATTTTTTCGATACGCATAATGTGGGACGTCACAAATGGCAAGAGGAATTAAAGATTTTATTACAATGGATCAAGAATACGATACGTCTGTCGTTGTCGTATTAATCTTGTGGGCACATTTTTTTTTTTTTCGTGTTTATAACAGCGGCGTTATCTCTGTACGCGAGTGCTGACTTTCGAAAAGATTAGCCGTGTCTCGTTGTTCCCAGACGTCTGTATAAAAGAATTACACGTTACAAGCCCGACGACACTCGAGATGTAGGTGCATGTGCGTTGATCTTATTCGCTTTTTATGTCCATCTTTGGACGGTGAAAATTAAATCCAGCAACTCATTCGTTTATTATCGTTTTTATGCCTTTTTTCATTGTACGTTGTGTGCTCTCAAAAATGGGGTAGAAAATGTGTTGCGTTTTGACAAAAATATATCCCGAAATCCCCCGAATATTTCCAATAAAAAATGTCTTATCCCCACATCAGATGTTTCCAAATAATACTAGTATTTTTAGATATCTATTCTATTGGATTTTAAAATGAATTCCCCGCCGAAATATGCAAAAATTCTTCATGTTGGCAGAAAAAATAAAGAAAAAGTGTTAATTATTTACCAACCGCGATTATTCGTAGACCAATTGAACTTGCGTAATTCCGTCTAAATCAAAATCAGCTACTCCCTGTTTCCGGCTTGCAATTGTTACGAGAAGCTTACAGGAGGGAATTATATAAAAGGCGCAGATGTAATCATCGGGTTTGCGTTCGTCACAAAATTTCAAACTTCGATTTCTCTCTGATTTAAATGCCCCTTTGTTCAAACATCATTTACATTTTCAATAACAACAATATTAAAAATTATTTACAGCTTGTTGGAAAATAACATTCTAATAATATTGAAATCACTTCGTTTCTCCACCTACTCATTGATTCTCTCATGAATTTTCTTACTTTTTTAATACACTTGATCTGTTTGAAATATTTACGGTATTTTGAAATCCCATCGTTTCTAATTCCGTTCAAAACTGTATAAACGAAATGAGAATCCTTGATGTATGAAAATCGGTAAAGAGTTTTCGATTTTTGATATTTTTTTTCAACAATAAAAACGAACATTTCTGTCAAAATGTTTTTTAAAATCAAGTGTACGAAAAACTGAATCAATTTAATACGATGAGAGAAGAACTTTTCCGAAAAACATTTTGTTTCAATAATAAGTATTTAGTATTGTATAGTATCATATAATATTATATTGTAAATTTTATAGGATTGCCAAGTAGGGGAATTTTCATTCTATTTGCGGTTTTGTTGAGACCATATATGCCATACATCCTCAATTGACTAGTCACTAACTTTTCCAAAAAACTGTCCTCAATCTCTAGTTTGTACATTGAACGGTTTTGAAATTATAAAGGCCGACGCATGACCCTGAACATTCGACTATTAATAGGAATTCCCACAGGATGTTCCATTTTGTTCAAATGAAACGTTTTAAAATGTCTTAAAAATAACGGAAAAAATCATAGCAAGCGTTGCACAAAAGTCTACCAGATAGAAAAATGTGGGCAGCGAAAAAAATGCATTTTTAAAGTCTCTATACAGGTAATGAGCGTACCACAAAACCTAAATAAAATGCCTGTGTGTACTAATGCATTATGTAGGTATTTATATGTTTTATGTTAATGCCGCGTTTATTGAAAAAAAAAGAGATATAGAAAAACTCAAAAATATTCTACAACGCATTTTTACGGTTTTCATCAAATAGAAAAAAGAACTTCAGATGAACGAACTCCGGGAGTACTCCATAAATGAAAAAACGACTTATTTTAAACCGCCGCAGTGTACGTACATTTTTGATATTTTTCCAACAAAATACAAAGATTCATCAACAAGCCCTGATTTGAAAAAATATAGTAGTGTATACTATATTTTTTCAACGGTGTACGTTGAAGCCTCTGTTCGAAACGCGTGTATATTTTTTTTATGCACGGTATAGAAGCGTTGGCGTTGACTGTAAAAGTACGATTTGTAAAAAAAATCAGATGAGAAATCCTCATTCTATCACATGGAAAATTTTGCGAATAATTGCCATTCTTGACTCGTTTCAAAATATCCGCATTTTCCCTCAAACTCGAATGTTTGATACACACTGTTCGATATTCCTGATTTTTCCGAAATTATCGACATATTTTTTCACTAAAAATCATCAATTTCAAAGACACTCGGCAAGAAAAATTCAATTCGTTACTGAAATAAAATTCTATGTAATATCACTTACACGCCTAATGTGCATTTCCAACGCGTTTATCAGATGCGCTCGAGCGAATATCGAACCGAGAACTTGGATGCTCGAGGGACGACTCTAATTGGCAAGATATATGCGTATCCAATGACTTCAGCAAATTTTTATTTTCCACTCCACCAATGTACAGCGATAATACAATCTTATATTTGCCGGCAATGCAGCGGAGAATCTCTTGTACAAATGTAAAATGCAAGAATTATACGAGTGCAAGATAGCGTAAAAATAAATCGGGAATATTTAACCCGATGGACATTGATGATTTTTCGCACCAAAACACAAAAACGTATTCTACCGGTTCTCGAAAATATCGTTTTACCAATTTTAAGCTTGCTGCGCAATATGAAAACTGGGCAAACAGCGATTTGAGAATAATCTGTCGACTGTCACGTTGGTATGAAAAAAAAGATCGACAAGAAGGCTTCTCTGATGGATCGAACGTTCGTTTCACATTGTTATTTATAATACTTCAAGTCTGGAATTTTTTGAAACATTAAAATTACGTGTTGCAATATTTGTTCGACAGTGATGTCGAACGAATTTTTTAAATATGTTCATTCGTATTAATATCCGTGAAAAACTTTTCGTGAATCTGTATTTCAGTTTATAATGCAAAGAAGCATCGACAAAAGCCTATTGTATACGCAGGAGCTTTGTGTACAATGGACAAGTACAGAGACACTGTATTTTGAGCCTCAATGCTAGAGCAGTGCGTAACTTTGTGTTGCATTACTTTTCGCTCCTGTGCGTTGAAACTGACGACGGTAAAATTGATTTTTCGAGATAATGTAATGGAACGAGACTCTTGCGAATCTACGGTCTACTTGAAAAGGTTCTCCAGCCCGTATTAACGGCAAGATATTTTTTAACGTTGAGTCTCATCTCTATCAGATAATTCGCTGCGGTCAATTAAAATGAAGTGGATACAAAATAAATAAACAACACCAATTTGATTACAGCGATTTTTTAACCTACGTTCAATATCAATAATCGTATCGACGACGAAAACAAGTGACGCAGATTAGTGTAAAATCGAGCTATCAATATTCGCACACGTGTCGTCTCCCTCGCTCTGTAATTCTTCGTTTATCGCTCGAAGAAAAATACTGAGGGTTTACGGGAAACATTGTTTCAGCAACATTATGATACAATGGGAGATTCCCTGACTTGGCAATTCTATAAAAATCGGAAAAAAATCAATTACGCGGAAAATACTAAGCAGAGTCATTGCAAATAATAACAATATCGAAAAGTTGTAAACAACTCGTTGAAAAAAATATCAGAACGTGTTCGGCAAATATTTTCAAATTTTTTTTCGTGTTTTGGAATTTTTGCAAAAATTACTAAGTATTTTTAAAAAAATTTCCTGCTATTCGTGATTTCTCGTATAAAAGGAGTTCGTCGTTGCTTGCAAGTAACTTCCGCTCTATGGAACGAGCGGCTTTATGTATACAGTTTTGGAAAAATTTCAAAAGGTAGAATTTCAAGACACCGACGAAATAATGAAGAGACTATTTTGAAATTTTGAAAAAATGAAGGAAATCATTTAATATGAAAAACTAAAGGTTGCCCGATTATTTTTAGCGGTTTTTTTTTCAAGAATTTGTTGAAAATTGCGGAAAAAAAGACCAGACTTTAAGGTATCACCCGCGGATTAATTTCGAACATTGACAATATGGAAAAGTTATTGAAACAACAAAAATCGAAAAAAATTAGAAATTTTCGTTTGCATATCAAATTCAAATTCGTTTCTTCCCAAAGACGTACAAAAACACACGCACGGGTGACACGAGAAACATCAAGTGACATTGAATTTGAAGTTTGTGAAGGAAAAATATGTCCACGCTAGACTTACATGTCAGGCACGAAGATAGTATGAATTCGCTGCATATTTCCAAATCGTTTTTAATCCCGCAGCGGATAAGTCATGAGCTACGAGATGAACACATGTTTTGTTATTTTTTCTTATATGATTCACGCACTCGCGAGAAGAACGAAAAAAACAAAACAACGAACACGCAAACACGAAAACGTAACCGAAAAACGACACTCGGGGATAAGGCCTGGCGGCTGCAGCTCCGGCAGGCGTCTGCGACGATACTGAACATAACAACACGAGTGCAAGGATTCAGCTCAGTCAAGATCAAGTGAAAGGCCGAATTTGTCGAGGCTAAACCGCAAAGCCACTAATAATGCCTTGGCCAAAAATAATTCTGACTCGAATTATTGCCCGGAAAAAAGAAATGATTCAAAGTTTCGAGAGAAAAAAAAAGGATTCAATTATGACAACTGCTGTTTATCGTTTCTGTTGAATTTAACTTTGGATTACGGCAAGCGACGTTTATCCCTTTTCTACGACATCGCTGAGAGATATAACGGTTCGATCGCACTCATCTACCCAATCTGGATCGTACGGGCGGTCGAGTACGTGAGAACCGTTCGATCTAGAGCACTGATTCGAGGCAACGAGGCTATGATACAAATTTCATAATTACATCAATGAATATCAATTAATCGCTAATGAAAAACTAATTACACCCTGGAATTTCGTGAGTTCGCTCGATTAAATTGTGGATTCAATTTTCCGTTATATGCAGCGTTTCGTGAATGTTACTAGAACTAATGGCAAATTCGAATATTTCTTCATAATATTTTGTTAAAAGCAAAATTATTCATTTTTCGACCTGAGAAGCTCAATTCGCGCGGAGATTTTATCGAGTCGCTAAAATGTATTTTCTAATGACGCCGACATTTCCGAATGGAGTCACTCGTTGAACAGGGCGGAAATTTCTCACAAGCGATGACGAACGTTTGTATCATACGAGAAAAAATTAATGATTTGCATTTCCAACTTCCGACTTCCCCCTGGGCAAAAGACGGGAGTTTTCCACCGATCAGCTGATTTTAACGATTTGTTTAAACGCTATGTTCTTAACCCTCCGTGTGTGCACTATATTTTTCGAGGCACGCTGTGTACACTGGGTCTTTTCGGGAACAGACGAGTTTTCAAAGTTTTCTAGGCTTTCAAAAAATCTGAAAAAATTCTAGGTTACTTCTTGAAGTGTTTACTACATGGCCCAGAAGTTGCCGAAGTCAACAGTTTTGAACCGTTGTTATTAAAAATTGAAGAATCGTGGACAAAGCGGAAAAATTTATGGGTTTCTAATTTCGACCGTTCCTTGAAAGACCCAGTGTACACACGGAGGGTTAAATCATTTTTGTGCACTGCGACATCACTTTTGTATACAGTTTTTTCGAATTAATACGCGAATGAGTTCGATTTGAAAAAAACTAGTAAGAAATTCACTGTTTTTAGTTGTTCAAGTGTGCTTCCTTTGTAAGCAAAAGAGAAAGAGTAAATTTGTGGTTGCAACTAAGTATATAAAAGGCCATAACGGAATTTCAATACTTGAAAAATAAAATTATATATTTTTTGTTTGCGATTTCCGATTGAATATAGCAATACGTCTGTACTTGCAAGTTTAAAAAGCGTGAAATGAAATGAAAATTTGAGAAATTTGAAAAACTCCCGACTGAAAAACCTGTTTTCGGAAAGAATATTTAAGAAGGCTGAAATAATTCTTATAATCTCGATTTGTATAATCCCCCCTCCCCCTCATTATAATTTAATTTTTTCCAATTGTCAAAAACACAGAAAAAAATTCTGAAAAAATCTGAATAAATGTTTTTGCGGTATTCCGTGGAAGTTATTTGTATAACTAATAAACAAGAATGACTCCGACACTTTGTACATTATCGAATTAGCTTTTGTAATTCTGTAAATAATCTTTCAACTCATACTCCTAATATTTCCAATCTAACTTTTCTTTTTGGGCGACTCCTACGCCCTACTCACACGCTTGATAGAAAACAAAAGTAAATATAGAATTTCGGTTTCACCTTAATTATCGCGGAACGAAAACTGCTTTATTTCGTATAGCGATCAGATTTTCGTGCGCTACATCGCATTAAAAATAAATTAATTTCGATCAGCTGCAACTCGTTTGTGTTGGACAAAAGTCAGCGTATGCTTACAATGTATGCTCTCGACATTTGCACCATTCGACTTCAAGGAAAATCTGAATTTTTTTCCATTTTTCTCGTAGAAATTTCCTGAATTTTCATTATATTTTCGTTATTCTTTTCACGAGTGTCTTAATTTCGAAAAATTGATCACAGACATTTGGCCAATTGTATAATATTGACAATAAAAAAGAAGTTTATCGTACACTTCGTTGGATTTCAAAGATGCAAACTTCAAAATCATGATAATTTCGTCGTTGGATGGAAGTTTGTAAAATTCCTAGAAACTATCCAATCGCCCAACGAGAATAGTCGCACATAACTTGTGCGGATTGACGCTGACGAGCGTGGGCGTGCACGATTTCGTAAGCACGTGTTGCATCTGGATTGTAAGGTGTACAGAAAGAAAAAGGCAGAGAAAAATGTCCGGAAAAATAGTGACATTTATGTTCAATTATAAAACTCGGAAATTCTAACGCGTATTCATGACTGGAATTATAAATATTAGCTTGAAATTTTGTTACAATATTACTTTGTTCGAAAAGTAATTTTTTATAATTTTTTTTTAGGAATGCAGCCACGTTAGTGCAATATTTTTTCAGCAAATTTATGTATTATGCGATACTCGCGAAAGAGTAAAAAAAGATAATTGAAAACTGAGAAAAATTCGATGTAAAAAAGTCGGAAAAACTTCAACATCGTTCAGAATGGGCCGACTGACTTTGAAACGCTCTATTGGTAGAACTTTGTCCCACTTCGAGTGGCTCGAGACATTGAAGTTCCGATTTTTAATAGAGATGATGTGAAAAATATCGTGTGTGGCACGGAAGAAAACACGATTTCAGATATCGAGCGATGCCAGTCCTCGTCAGCTCCGGCATTCAATTTCGCACTCGTCTGAAATCGTCTTGTTCATCCTTAGCCACATAATAAAAGGCGCCATCCACTCGTCTCTGCGAATGCTTTCAATGCTTCATTTTCCTACGCTTTACCATACAAATTCCATCCTACGAAGCATTTGCAACGCTAATTGGATCGTACCCGCAGTAGAGAAATTTTCGAAAATTTCCGTTTCGGCCTCTAACGACTGCGATGTCTAAGTTGAGAGCATGAGAGAGCGAGAGCGTACAGTGCAGATAATGAGGCGGCAACTGGGTAACTCCCGGCGAAGGGACAAGTTTATTGATTCAATTGTGAACCAAGCCAATAAAATAATGTTTTTTGCTGTATTAAAGCCTATTCGACTCGTTGAACGAGAACGCAACGTGCATAATACTATAGTTTGGTATCGAGTCAAAAGTGAAATACAAAGTGGGCGTTTTCGTCGTTTTTTTTTTGGTTTTTCATTTTCGAAAAAGCAAAAACGCAGGGCAAGCTTGGATAAAAATGGCTTCTCTACAGGATAGGCCGTAGGAATATAATAATGATGAACTGGCTCAATAGAAAGATTTTTAAATGCTGTGGATATACTGGTACTGATAAGATACCGAAATCCTAATTCTCGAGTGAGTTCTTTTCATTTTCTCATGTATATCTGACTGGGACTGAATTTGGATACACTGTAGAAGTTTCGAGAGGCTTTCTCGGAGAGAATCTTAATGAGCTTTGTGTTTACCGTCGGAAGCGGCTGAATTTTTTCGATATTATCAATACAATTATGAATTATAAGCATGGAAAGTATAGTTTCCATGCTTATTTCAACCAGTAAATATGTTGTTGAAAAAAACTTTCCAAAATTCACGGAATTCAAACTTTCGAGCTCATTAAAATCTCATTTCACTGCGATATACGGTTATCAGGCTTTCGCGCTAATTTAGAAACACGCGGGCGTCTAGACGTGAACAATAAAAAAAAATCCATGGTATTGCCGGTTCGTACTGTTATACTACAGTAGGTCAGTAAAATCGTTACACATATTCCAATTTAATTTAATATTCCGCAATATGTAGATAAGATGGATGTTCAAGTGGAAGTTTAGCTCGGTACGGAGTGAAATGAGGATGTATGCAAGTCTGAGTCACTACTTTGAATAGGATAATTTTTGCACGAACGCATTTGTCTTTGGGATGTCATTCAATGATTCATCAGAGTTCCAAGACGTGCTCTCGAAAAACGTAATTAAGCTGTTCTGTCTACATTGAAATGCACGATGAAAGAGACGTTAATTTGTTTGCTATTGATTTTCGCACGTACCAAAGCATTTTTACGCAAGCGAAGACTTTTTTTTAATGAAAATGCAAGAAATACTTTTTTCCACTCGAAAGATATAACTCGAATATTATTTCACCCGAACTAAAATCGACAGTCATACTTAGACTTCCACGACATAAATTGAAACAAAAATAATACAGTGAATACTATTCATCGATCGTTAATGCATAATCCGATGTAACACGACGTTATCAACATCCAATAATGTTGAAGTTTGCATTATTGCATAAGAACGGAAATCTAATTTTTCGTTCGGTTTGATTTGTCCCTTTATATTTCTGAGTGCTGTAAATTCTATCGCTGCGAAGAGATGCTCGAATGGGTGATGCAACGGTGAGGATACAGAATTAAAGTCGTACTTTCGTTGTATTTCCAAGATGCAAACTTCAGTCACGTGATAATTTACGATTTTTTGTGATTCAAAGTTAAAACTCCGATGGACACCGAAAACAAAAAATAGAATAAGTTACGGTTACTTGTTCATGGCGTTGTAACGGTAATTTGATAAATCTCAAGTATACACTGCAAGGTACTGTAGAAACTTTGGTCTCCGAGATGAAAGCAAAAGTCCCTGTGACATATAAGCTGCGTTGGGCAAAGTATTACGAACCTACGTCATTCAAGTCACCTGTTATGGTAATCTTCTTATAGTGAGGAAATTTCACAAATCTCTTTGTATGTATAATATTAGTATGTAAGAGATGTACTTAAATGTGAGACACGTGTGCAGTACACGTGTACTTTGTGCCCCAAAACCTGACGAGTAGTCGGATATAGAAGAGTAGTTGTGAAAACAATAATTAGCGTGTCCAAGAACGGAGGGACAAAAAATTAGCTGATCAGTAACTCTGTGAACGTATTTCTGTCAGCATTTTGGCCATGAAACTTGGACCATTTTTTGGCCCGACGGAATTATCATCGACTTTCAATGTTGAAGGAAAAATGTATAATGATTTACACGCTTTGTTTGCTTCTCGTACGCTTGAGCCACAAAAAGCTTTCACAGGGATTTAATGTTCAAGAAAAAATGTAACATGACCTACACGGTTTCTTTGGTTCTTGTACTTTCACGCTACAAAAAGGCTCTTAAAATGACCCTTTTGATTCATAAAAGTATTTTGGATATTATGTGGTCGTGACACCAAGATCCTTGTTTGGGCTAATACAACTCTTTTAATGCTCATGAAAAAATGTGAAATGATTTACACAGTTTGTTCCGTTCTTGTGCTCTAACGCTGCAAACAAGCTTTTAGAATGATTCTCTTTGAATATGTTTTTATCGCATTCATTATGTTACGCCAAGGATTTTTAGATCCACTTGGACCGAATTCACCCAGTTTTAAGAGCGGAAGGATTATTTGTTTCTTTTCTCGTTCCCCAATAATGCACGGATGCAATCAAAGTTTAACTAAACACTGAAAAATCATGTATCAAGATTAATCCGGTGTTTTCATGAATTTATACGTAAAGAAAGTTTCGTTCGAACGTTTATTCGTGATTTAAACACATTTGCGTGTTTCTTCGACGATAGATTCGTGAAACGGGATATTGAGGTTTGCTTCATTTGACTACAAGGAATGTGCGACTTGAGTTTCTCTGTTGTCGGTATTACGCCACGAGACAATGATCCCATTCTTCGTTTCTTTATTCTCAAACGTCTATTTTTCCAATTATCTCAAACTGTTTCGAGTTTGGTTTTAAAGATATCTGTGCCAAAACATGTCAAGCACATAATATTTTTGCGAGAAAACATTTTGGTTGAAAAGATGACGAGTTCGCAATAGCTTGTTTCTAAAATATTACTACTTCGGTAAATCTTCCTGCTCAAAAGCGAAACGACTTGTTACTTTCATTTTTGGCTTAGGAATTGATCAGTTTACACCCTTTTGTATGAAAGAAAAAAAGATACTCCCTCGTAGTAATATTTTAGAACTAAAATATCATGGATTTGCGGTTTTCGTGAACCTAGATGTTTTCTGACAGAAATCTCATGCTCTTGCGATATTTTCAAACAGTGATATTTAAGAATAAGGAAAAAAGAAAAATATTACATTACGTGGGTAAAATGTCATCAGATTTTCGAATGAGTACAGGGTTCCGGCAGGGTTGCGGTTTAAAGTTTTTTTTGTGTCGAGACGCTGCTGCGTCTCCGCATAAATAATGGAATCATTGTGCATTCCTTTTCTTTTTTATATTTTTGGCAATCACAGCATTGTTATTGCCTAAAAATACGAAAATAAAGAATGACAATTTCTGTTTAATAACGTGATTATACAAAATCATTGCGGTCCGACAGGGCACATCTCAATATCATGGTATACCGACATGTTACAGTATGATTGTAACTATAATAATTTTTTCGATTAAAAACGTGTCAGACGTATTGAGAAATCGTGTTGTAACAACGAAACATTGGAGATTTGAGTTTTATCGACTTCGTGAAATCGTCCATCTGTCGGATAGACGAGACGCAGAGAAACGAGAAAAAAGTTAGGTTATATTGCCATGAGTGTGTAAATATGAGCAATAGATTTCCTTAGACTCGCATTAAAATGAAAATGGAAAGATTCGTATAACTTTATACCTGCTTCTCATCAGGCTTTCTCATACCTTGTTAACGCAGTTGGCAATTCGACCTTGACAGGTAGCCTTAACTTGTGCATTTTTAACTCATAAAAATACGAACGCGCACTGCTGACCACATATGTCGTGTATAACGTTATATACGCTCGTTAAATATTCCGTTTTTTTTAACTACGTGCATGTATGTTTCACGTACACGCACAAATACATGTATATAAACATATACATATATGCACTTGAATGTTAATAAACATAATATATGATGAAAAAACGAAGTGCTGCAGAGCGTGCGAATCGAAGCGACGAGTGAATTAAAAACTAATTTAGCGATATATGTATATGTATATATATATATCAATTGCTGTAAGTTGCAAAAAAAGAAATAACGTTTGCGTAATATCGGACATGACCAGTGCCCAGTGCATATCCGATGCGTTCACATTCACCGCGAGAAAACACAAAGTCAGAAGCGTGTGTACGTAGATAAACACACAGCGCGCTCTGTGCGTGTGCGTGCGTGTGTATTTTCTTTTTCCTCGCAATGTCCGCGGGACAAGCGCGCTCTTCGCTTCGCGATGAAGTTAAGGACTGAGGGGCATAAATACAGAGTAAAGCACTGTTTTTTTTAATTGAACCAACAGAAAAACTAACCAACTATATAACGATGCAATCTTAATGCATTTAGTTTACATGGATACTCGACGGCGACGGCGACGGCAGGATGAGGATAATTGTGTTTTCTGCTGTCTCTCTCGGTTTTTCGACTCTCGATCCGCAAAGTTTAACGATTTTCTTTTTTTTTTTCGGCGACAGCAGCGGTGCTGTTCTGTTACTGATGTCCGATCTATGACGCAAACTCATAGCACAACGCGTTTACACTTTTAATATACGAACATGTCGATGTAAATATAGAGATGCTATGTATATTAATCGTATATATAGACACATAATATGTATATGTATACACAGACGCGCGACGCAAAGTTTACTAGATCCTCGATTCCACGATCAACCGCAACTTCCACCTCATCATTACACGATCACGGGTAAACCATCTGTACCGATCTTGCCCTGTGCTTTCGTGGTTATATTACGGGAATAGAAAATATCAAAGTATATAACACACATACACGGACGGGGTTAGTCAAAGGCACTTTTGATGAAAACCGTATTGAAGTTGGCGCAAGCAGACCTACCAACTGTGATCGATCCGAGAGGTTAGATTACTGGTTATATAACTATGAGTCACATGACCACAGTCGTTTGCGTCATATTATCGTGATACAAATGATGCTACTCACTTCGCAAATAAATAATTATTATATTTAGTGATTTGAAAATGAAGCAAAACGCTGATTTTCAAAAATGCGCGAATTATCGGCCATTCTGCGAAATAATCGTAAGAATTATTGTAATTTAATTTCTGTTCGTTTGCATAATTATGGTTTAGTAAATAACAGAGGCTTTGTGTAACAGTGTAAAATCAACTCGCGTACACCATCTTTGTCATTACGATACGTCAATTTCGTCATTATTTACAAATGAATAATTTCACTCATTCCAGAATGTAAATGTGCATAGTTCATTCGAAATGGATCACGTACGATGTTCTACTGAGAGACGTGAAAACCGATTCAAATGCACCGTGCTAATAAATTCGATACCGGCCAATAACTATTCATGTGAAATCATTGATTATTTATTAACTTGTGTAACCCCGGTACAGCGGTTGAATACTTGAATAATTGCAGTCCAACCTTTTTACCTAGAGATACAAAGACAGTTTTGCTGCATTAACAGTAGTACTTTTAGGGATGTTCTGTTGTTACCATCCGATAAAAAAAAACCCGAAACAGAATGAGAATTTCAAACACTTATTACGGATGGCATAAAAATCAGAATAAAGTCGGCCATACAGAAGATATATGCAAATTGATTTAAAATAATGACGATAACAAACGACACTTATGGATTTGTGCGCAGTAATGTGACAGTACTGGAATAGTTGGCCACTTGATCGTGCGTCGGCTAGTGCATCGAATCCCTGAGCGGGACGTCAGTGTTTTTTTCGGAGCCTGGTGATTCCCACGGGAGTCACCAAGCTCTGTCGAAATGTCCGACTCTATTTGCACGGGTTTTTTTTGTAGAATCTCCGTTCCCTTGCGCAAATGCGATACAATAATAAAACGGCGATAAGACGGTAGCAGAGGCACAACAAAGGGGGGATAATAATTAAAATGGACAACGAATGGGGAAAAAAAGTAGAAATTTAGGGGACTCCGTAAAAACTCACCAGAGTATGCGGAAAAGGAAAAAATACTATATAAAAATGACATGAACAATATCCAAAAGTTATCAACAGATTGTTAAAAAAATGGTATCTTGCTGCCGATCTTTTTTTAACATTCTTTTGATTAGTTTTTGATATCGTTAGGTACTGCCTGAACTCCGCGTTTTTTTGGTACATCTTAAATGATTGATTTTTTATCAAACTTTTGTATCATCGCCAAGTTCTTGAAATTCCCATATCGGTTTAATAAAGAAAAATAACAGTCCCAAACAAAACAAAAACGAATCCAAATGGAAAAGACACAAATCCAGCAAAAAAACAAATGCGCTGCGGCTATTTCCGTGATTAACCTCGAAAGTATCGCACTGACGTAAATTATATGCACGAAACCTTTTTTGTCAAGCACATCATTTTTGTTCTTGAAAAATTTTCTGTAAATTGAATATTTCAAGGGTTACAGCGGAAAAACATAGTTTAAATCCTTTGGCACGTAATCGTATATAGTTTTATAGAAGATACGTGTAAAATTTCAGCGAAATCGGAGATGAGCATTTTTCCGAAGTTTATCCCATAAGAATATCGGGAGGAACAGCAAACCCCCCTCTTCGCCGTAAAAAGAACGATTCTGGCACAGATCCATATGTACACGCATACGAAGGGACTGACCTAAATATGAAATACCGTGACATTTGCTTGCGGTAGAATTTCTACCACACTACCAGAATCCTCCAGAGAGGAAATAGTCTATCGTACAATGTCCTAAATAATACGGATCAAAATTATTATTGTCGAAAGATTAATGTACGAATTAACGGAAATAAGATGATGAAATACATACAATATTATGATGATACGATGCGTCGTGAAATTAATGAACACGCTGAAAACATACAGACAAAATTAAAGGATGTCGCTAAACTATGACAAAAATTATATATTACAATTTTTTTTTAAATCATTACGACCGTAAAATACTATGTATTTTGCGAAATGATCAAAATAGTCGATCGTTAGCGACTATTTGTCGTTCTGCTTGTCAGAAAATTCTCTCCAACAATAGAATATTTTGCCGTGCGATTTGAAAAATTTCTTTTTACGATTTTTAGACGTAAAACAATTGAAAAAATGGCATTTTTTTTCTCCGAGCATATTGCGAAGCGATCGTCAGAGGAGTGGAAAAAAAAACATGATACGGCCCCAATTGTATACTCATGCGCATCTTGGTATTTGATTGAACGATCGGATGTAAAATTTGATAAAGGATTCTTTTTCTCAAACCACACCTTGCTCATCCGACTTTTTCTCACCTTAGTAATGCCTTTCTCCAACAATAATCCGTCTCGATAACAAGCAGCTGTAATTTCATCATATACGTGGACGTAGTCCAGGTCATGGGAAGAAATTGTGCTCTGACGAGGAAACTCCAACACAAAAGTGTATACGTATCCCGCTTCGCAGGAATAACTCGTTTGTACAATTTTCACCCACACGTTGAATATCACTTTTCTACCTTGAATGTACGTGTGTATATATATATTTATATATCACGTAAAATCGTGAAATCCGAGACGTACAAACCACACCGACCTAATGCCCCATTTAATTATCGATTTTTCAATATTTTCGAAAAAGCCTCGAGCAAAATACACGTTCAACGAGCGAGTTTACGTTTTTTCGTGTTTAAAAATGACATTCACAGACAATATTATATTTAAAGTTTTTTTCATTACATTATGCATGTATCTCGATGAGTTTCCCCTTCAAAGAGGGCCCATGCGGTATACGTCAACAACAAAGACATGTCGCGCACGATAAAAGCTTCAACTTGAATATTTCTCGTCGTCAAGTATACCATAGACGTTGAATATCTCACATACACGGAGATACCGAGATATATTATTGCGCACCGTCCCAAAAAATCAATCGAAACGATTGAAAAAAACTTATTCAAAAATATTTATATATATATATGTATGTATATATATATAGCTGTATCGGTTTATTCAATCTTGTTCTTTCTTTTTTCATACAATTGGCGTTGTCGGATTTATTCATAAATGTACATTGTAACAACGACTTTTTTAGCAATTTTAATTAACTTATAGTTCGAAAAATCATTTATTCCCAACACTATGTATATGTAAAGCTGCAGTCACGTTGGTGTCGTTCCGAAAGAGTAAAAGTTCGAGGCAGTGAAGTAGCCGCTTCCGCGGTATCTCGCTACTGAATTGAAACACCAGCAGAGAGTTAAGGGTGGAAGCGAGCGCGAGCGAGAGAAAAAAAAGATATAAAAAAGTCTGGAAGGACAGGGGTTTAGGGGTATGAGACAGCAGAGCGCAAGCGCATCCTCATAGATCGAGTTTTTGCACGAAATACGACCAACCTACGCGTTCCGACGGGATCCGTATATATCTATAGAAGAATGCGGGGATGACGTCACGTCCGAGCTTTTCATTCACGAATGTAAGTCGCCCACGCATGGTCCCTCTTTCCGGGGCCATGCGTGCTGGGAATCCTACCTTCGCGTGATTCGCATTACGAGTAATTTGATCAAATGATTAAACCCAAATTATTATAGCACTCTTTTGCAGCTTCGTACTTTTCACGTGTGGTATACATTGAATATATTGTGAAAAAACATATGTTAAGAATTTATCGTTGTCGGTCGCGAGCTTTTACGACACTTTGAGTAACGTTCGATTCCAAGGAGGGGAAAAAAGCATCAGGCTATTTCTTCGCAATGATGTCATTACCGTCATACGCTATATACTTGCCTTAAAAATTATCGTAACACTCTCTAAACGCAGGGGACTATGGAATATATTCCAGACAAATATCTTGAGAGATTGCAAAAGACCCCTCCGTGAATAAGAATCGTTGCTTTCATTATCTTGTACTTGTTTTGATTTATGATGTATACGATAGGTATTATGTTTTTTTTTTCTAATTATTCACCGTTTGAACCGTAAGGAGGGAAAAGTTTTTGCAATTTTGTTTGAATATTCCTTTGTGCATCTGCTCGAATTGCATGACTTACAGAGACCCTGTTGAACGAAATAGGTACTACGCTTCTTGTCAGGTGCAAGCTACAGTCGGTCTGAAGGACGTGTTGTTTTTTTCGAGTAGAATCTCGGTAAGGTGATTTGAAGCGCGCTTGGAAAATAGTCGTTTATGTTTTTTGCTACATGTATATCGACTGTTTGTATTCCACAATTGAGTTTCAGGGAGATACAATTCGAACAGAACCGAAATAAAATACGAATTTCAAATCCTTGACGATGGGTAGAAAAATGAAAAAAAAACATAAAAGCTACCAAGCACAATAATTTCAGATAATAACGTGACCAAAAAGATATCGAGAAATTGTTTTTTAAGAATCGAAAAAAATTCAGATAAATTTTCGTTGTATAAAATAAATTGATTCTTTTGTTCGGACGCATATGCATTTTTTCTGAATTTTCTCGTCGTTTTGAAAGTTTATTTTGCAAATATTGAAAAATTCAGAAAAGAAACAAATTATCGACGATTTTCGTGGATAAAGTTTTCTTATCGCTCAGAATGAATTTCCGATTCATCGGAGAAACCGAAGCGATGGTACAGTTCGGGAAAAATTCATGTATATTTGGAAACACGAATGAATTCATTTCACATGGAAAAATTCTTCGATATTGTCATTGTCTGAAATCAGCCTTCTATACGACTGATTTTTTTCATGATTTTACATTGTGGCTAGTGAAATTCGCATTTTAATTCAGTTTTGTTGCAATTTTAGATCCCAGACACCCTCAAGTATTTTATTTCTTCACTACACAGTGATCATTTATATCTTTGGTACTTTACCGGCTCTGTCTCGCTGTCACGTATAATCACGAGGAAAACTGTGAAAATCTGGCAGTAAGTCGATACAGTAGGTACCTGTATTCTATTGCAGCAGCGCAGCAGCATCTCTACTATACCCACCGAGTTTTTCATCGGGTCTGATGGCAAGAACGATTTTATTCGTCTATATATGGTTGCCACAATTTTTCTAGCGATGGAATATGAATTAAATTCCTGATATCGATATCTTTTTTGGACTGTGATAAAAAAAGACATTATTTTTTTACTTCCAAACAGATTCGAGTTTCAGTTTCCTGACAAAAAAAGCTAGTTAAAATTTTCGCTATCAATACATTGATATTCAGAAGTACCTCGTCCACGTTTTGTCAAAATATCTTCGGTATTTTGAAACTTTCTTTTTTTATTTTGAAAAATTTATAAGAAACTAAAATATCTCATCATTTCTCGTATAAAAAGGTTTCTCATTATTCGCGAAAAATGCTCGACTCGTTCAGCGAGCGGCGTTATTTCTTATGTGGTCTTGAGGAAAATTAGAAAAAATTGAATTTCAAAATGCCGGCAAAATTTCGCAAAAATTCAAGCGTATTAAAAAAAATACAAAGATACATTGACAAATTGTTGAAAAAACCTGTTAATATAATTATTATCAACATTTGTTGTGTTTATCGTTTCAAGTACGCTTGATTTTTTTCAGATTTGTAGGATTGCCAAGTGCGCGAAATTCAATTTTCCTCTCGATTTTACTGATACTTTATTACGACTAAGGACTTTTTCGTAGAGCGGTTCGTTTCATACAAAAATATGTCATGCGTTCCGTTCCAAGCCTCGGCGTTATTGAATAATAAATTTCCACAGACACGCGCTGTTCTTCCCATGTTATTGTTATGGAAAATAGCAAGTGCGATGTGGCTTCCTGAATATTATCAATATTAAGAGCTAACCGGTCTCTTTTTTCATGTAATCGGAATTTTCAAACCCGCTTGGAGAACAAACTAGATAATTCATCATTTGACACACCTCATTTGTTACCCCTGCCTCGCCCGATCGAATTTCAATTTCCCGCATGGCGTGCTCTTTGCGTTCATACGCTCTTCTTCCTCTTCGTTCAGCGCTGTTGGTTCATCTTCGAGCTCTCGAGTGGTCGCTTGGCAACCGAATGGCGCCGCGACATTGAATCGAATCGAGCGCGTGTCCACCTTGAGACGATACGTAACAATGTTTATTTGCAGCTTGCGCTCGGACGAAAAAAAAAACATGAAATATAATACCAAAAAGATTTACAACGTTAACCGACGCGCGTCTAAGCAGGATCGAAGCTGTCAAATTTTTCATTCAACACCGTTCTTTTTCCTCCCATTTTCTCTCTCTTGCATTCCCGTCGGCTGATCGACCTTTTTTTCCCCCTGCAACCCCTCATCCGTTGTAGAGAATGTAGGAGTCGAAGCGGTAAAAAAAAAAACAAATCTTGGGTGGGAGTCCCAAAGTCTAATTTTAGTTGCCAGAGAGTCTCGCTCAGATCGCAAACCTTTACAACCGAGCACTATGTGTGATTAACTTGTCGAGAACAACGGCTTGAGACACCGATTTGGAGAGTGTTTTTTTTTTTCAAGAATAACGAAGAAAAGAAAAATGCCAACGCGAAAGGGGTAAGCTCAATCAATTATCTCCGTAGATATTTCGCGATCCTCCGACTTTTCTTCCTTCTTCCCGCATCGAACCGCTGTACAAATCGTTGGAATTTTTCTTCCCTTCGAATCGAAACTATTCCGAAAATATATTCTTCCCAGAGGAGCCTTGATCGAGTTCCACCGATCGGTGCATCGAGTCACGTCGACGAAAGCTTTCAACGAACAATTCCAGAATTTGTGCCGCAAAATGGACAGACACGGGATGATAAAAATTCTCATGGACATCGAGGAAGTTAAGAAATTGGGGATAAACGAATCGTATCACGGCAAAAACGACGAGGAAGCTCGTGAAATTTACGCCAAACATCGGAGAGCCGCGAGGGACGATGGGAAACGTGAAATTTTCGATGCGGTCGGTTTGCTGACGAAAGCACTTTTCGCGGCGAATCCGACGACTATGCTGTTCAAAGAGATTCTTCTGGAACGCGCCGGATGTTGGTATTTCCTCGGAGCTTTCTCACGATCGATGAAAGATTGCGATTATCTGATTTTCTCGCTATCGCAGCGGGTATCTGCGCAAACGGCTTCCGAGTTATCGCGCAACGATAAAATAAAAACCGAGTGCAGCGAGCTCCGAGTCAGATGCAAAGAAAATTTGAGGCGTTTGAACAAACGATCGCAGAAAGGAGGAAAAAGAAAAGGCAACGAAAAAATCGTGACATTGCCGGAAATAGATGGAAAGCCGAATGGAAAATTGACGAGTTGCAGTGACGCCGTTCGCTTGTCGTACGACGAAACGCGAGGGAGACACCTTGTTTCGACGAGAAACATCAAAATCGGTAGCGTTATCATAGTGGACGAGCCTTTTTCCTTCAGCACCGATATTCAAGCGTTGCGAACTAATTGTTTCAACTGTCACGTGTCCCTCGATCTCGAGGACAATGTCGGCATACCCTGCGACAATTGTCAGACGGTGGCTTATTGCTCGAACGAATGTCGACGAGACTCTTGGCTGCGAAATCACCGATACGAGTGCAAAATCTTTGATTATTTTTACGAGACGAACGTGCGGGACATCGATATTGCGCGAGAGCAAAGATCTCACTTGTTGCTCGCTTGGAGAACGACGATCGAAAGAGCCATCGACAAAACGAATCATTGTTTGAACAAAGATTTTTTGCGCCATCATGAGTCGATGAGCAACGAGGAAAAGGGGAATCGTGAACTTGATTCGACGATCTCTCCGTACGATCCTCTCGATTATCGTACGGTTTTTGCGCTCGAAACGCATTGTTCAAACTCATCGAATGTCGTTAATCTCGCGCGATCTCTGCGATCCATATTTCTTGCCAAATCTTTGCAGCTCGTGTTGTCGCAAAATCTATCGTCGTCTTACGTTGAAACCGACCAGAGGGAATTGCTGCTTCTCGCCGTTGCGATGTTGCGCCACATGCAATCGATCGACTGCAATGCTTACGAAATTGTGGAAAATGCGAGAAACGAGACCACGAGAATATGGGAACCCCGTAACGTCGGAGGCGCGATTTACACGACCGTCAGTCTCGTAAATCATGCTTGCTATCCGAACGTCGTTCGACATTCTTATCCCGGGGGTAAGTTGAACCCCTTAAGCGAGATTGGGATTTTGGTGTTACTTTTTTTTTCGTTTTATTCATCAATCCTACAACCTCGGTACCTACCATCGTTATTGAGGCCTCGAAACCGAATTTGACATCAGATTTTCAAAGTTCAAAATAGAGGAGCGAAATGTATTTTGGTTCCGATGAAAATAAATAGTTTATATGTATCTTTAATTGAGTAGTCTATAAATTTCTGGAATCTCAATTTGGATATGTATTCTTTGAAAGAAACTAAGAAACTTTGACTTTTGTCGTAATTAAATTAATTTTCAAATTTACGTCTGCCCTCTTGAAATCTTTGTTTCGAATTTTTTCGAATCTATTTTGGTATTCAGATTTAATAAACTCAAAAACCATGATTCACCCGACAACGGCAAATCGGTATAGTACACGCGTGTTTTTTTAACCCTCAAGAGCACACCTATTCTTTGAATCACGTAGGACACTCTTAAACAATCTCTAAACGAAATTTTTGCCCAAGAAATTTTTTTTTTACTAGTTTATTAGTAACTTTTCGATATTATTATTATCTGAAACCAATGTGCCACGTTCGGTTTCAGTTTTGTCAGAATTGCACCGTTTGTTAGATTGGAAAAATTCAAGTAAAACAGTTTTTTTTTATAAAAAGCGTTATTCGAAGAAAATCGCAGTTTTTTATTTTTCTTTTGGGACAAGAATTTTCCCATATACTATTCCTGAATGGAATGAATGACGAATTTTTCCAGAAATTTTTTTTTTTAATAACCCAATGATCAAGGATATTCGAGTATAATGTTTTGCCGTTTTAGATATAAAACCCCTGAAAATCAATCCTCCTCTTTCATTACAGGCAAGGTAGTCGTGCGAACATTGCGTTCCATTGCGAAAGGCACGGAAATACTGGACTGTTACGGTCCTCACTTTGTCAGTGATCCGGTTTCTTCCAGAAAACGTTATTTACACGATAAATATCATTTTACGTGCGCTTGCGAAGCTTGCAAAAACGATTTTCAATTGACCGATGATTCCGGCATTATTTTCAAATGCGCTCAATGCAATACTCCCATAAACAATGAAATGTTTCGATGCACAAAGTGTAACAAAATGATCGATGTGAAAAAATTGCAAGCTCAATTGAGCAAGTCCTTGAAAAGACGCGCGGCAGCCGTGGGAAAAATGTTCGAAGGAAACTACGTGGATGCTTTGCCGATTCTTCTCGAGCACGCGACCCTGCTCGAAAAAGTTCTCATCGAACCGAGCCTCGAAATGATCAAGACTCAACAGTCGATTGTACAATGTTACAACAGTTTATCAGCAATCTGTTCATCGGTTAGCTCTTCCGATTGAACATTTTATTTTGTCGATCGTTTTCCTGCGGAAAATCAAAGTTTCGCGTCGTAGCCAACGAGTCGAAGATCGTAATCGACGTACGAGTTCCCATCAATGTCATCATTTAAAAAATGGAAAAAAATCGTCCACCACGTGGTTTATAAAAGCGATAACGTGTGAGTTTTTTGGCATCCGGTTATTCTCAAAATCATTCGCTAATGTTATTTGTGAAAATTAAAAATATCCCGATTTGTCATTCGATCGTTTCAATTATACTTTCGATTTGCTTTAATATCATTGTTCGCATCTCGATCTCGATCTTCCGCCTTCGATCAAACGCTTTAATGTTTTTAGCGTGATTTTATTGTCATTAAAGTGCAAGGAGATATCCGATTATCACAACGACCCTTACAGACTAGAGTAATAGCTAATACATAAGTTCTATGTATATTCACCGCAAATGTTTCAAAGAAATGTTAACCTTCCCGGTGTCTCTTCCGTTCTTTTTTTACAGTATATATACTCCCTCTCTCTCTCTCTCTGATAATTCAAGCTTCGAATATACCATTTAAATACGCAAATACGCACGGAAATACGCACACGCACATCAATTTTTTTCTCAAACAATAATCCTGATATCAGTCGCTTAACATTGTGTATAATATATATTTCTTTTATGGATTAGCACACTTTAGACACAGACAGTTTTCATTGTAACTTTTTTCATGTATAGTATATACTTATCGACTATTTTATGTATACATATTTATATATCGTTTTGCCATTTGTATAGATCCTCCGAATACCATCGATTATGAACAAGCACGTGTATGTTATTTCGCATAACTTCCTTATCCGCTTATTTCGTAAAATAGCATCCTTCGCCCTCTCGCAAATTGTACTTGTGTAACTCTGCTTATACGCGGTACTCTTGAAAAAATTGACAACAACCTCGCTGCTGAATATGTGTGTTCGTCCATGTAGATATACAGAATGATTCATAGCAATACAGCAATTTATACGACATTCCCGACGATATACCAACAGCATGTGTACTTGGCCGTTTTCCAAGTTTCGAAAAGGATGTTAAACACCGAGCAATACGATTTCGGAACTTTGGACTAATTGGACCAATCGAGACTCGGATATTAAATATTGAAAAAAGCTTTAAAAGCGATTGAAAAATCAGGAGAGTGTCCCGAGCGTGAGATTTTTTCCGACCGATCGAAGAGTGCCGATACCCATTGACCTAATTACGATTATGTATCGGTCGATGATCGGTATTTGTTACACGAGAAGTGAATTGCCTTTCCTCCGAACCGTGCGAATTATTCGAATATTTATTATCGGACTCGCGGTTATTCGGATCTGTGGCTTCTTCCGATGTGGCTAGATTATCCGGTGGTTCTCATTGGTCCAGAGATCTGACATTTTATCGCTTCCAGTCTTCCGGTAAACGGTATTTCGTCGAGAATACGTTTTTACCGGCTGTTTATCTAGTTGACTGTGTCCGATATTCCCAAGTTGACTTCTCCCGTTTGGGACATTGAATCATTAGTTTAGAGTCCGTACAAACAATGTTGGAGAAAAGAAGAAAAATCGAACGCGATTAAACCCCACTCGAACGATGATACTTTTCCTATTAATTTTTTTCTCGCTCGATATATCAATTACATTTTCTTAAACTGTTGATTCTCCCTCGACTGTGATCCTTTCAGACAAACGAATTTTAATATCGCTGACAATTTTTTTTTTTTCCATCTTGAAGAAAACGCGGAATAAGCAGTTTTTGAAAATTTCACGGATGTAATAAGCGCGAAATGAAATTGAAATTAAAAAAGTGCGAAAATTTCATGTCAATTGGAAAGGTATCGTCTTTTGGCAGAGATTAATGGCGTTTGGAGTTCTTTTTTCGACATTATTTCGACGAACTCTGTAATGATTCGGAGCATATCCAAGTTAACCTGGAAAACACCTTCATGTAGCTATGATTCACCTTGCATATATTTATCTACATGACATAATATGTATATATCGTGTACCAATTGTTTTTTATCATTTTGTCTTCTTATCGCGAATAAAAAGCGCATCACGAACCATGAAAATCAAAATACATACATCGACGACGTATCTTATGCCAAAACTGTTCGCAATAAGTCATACTCTCCAATTTGACCTATATATTTTTGTTTCTATCATTGTCCGAGAGATTCACATACTCATACTCGAGAATGTGTTTTTGATGTTAAAAAACGTAAGATTAAAAAAATACATGTACCAGGATGTTCGACATGAACCGCTCGTAAAATGTCAATTCTGTCACGTTCCTTATATCGATCTTCATTTGGGAACGAGCCTCGAAATGGCACCAAGGGAATACCAAAAAAATTTAGGACAGGGAAATTTTGATTTAAGAATAAACATGATAATAAAGATTTAATATAATCAGAAAATTCAGAACGTGCAAAAAAGTATTCAAGCTTTCCTGAGCTACGTCTTATAACATTCCGATGTCTAATTTGATTTGCTTACTGCAAATCAAATTTCAAATTTCTTCGATGATATAATTTGTTAAAAAATACAAGCCAAACGATTAATAAATACTTTTTATATATTCAAGCGAATATTTTTCAATTTTTCCCTGTGCTTAGCCTCGAAGGATTTCACGATTTTGTTTATAAAAATTGATATGAAACGATAATTTCAGAGAATGACGTAATATTGACGAACAGAGGTCGAACCCGAAAAGATAAAAGTCCAATGTGTGCACGTTTTTTACTCGTGGATGGCTGTTATGACTGTAGGTGATAATGGGGTAGCGTAGATCACCCATTTTTTTCTCGATGTATGATCGAAATTGATAAAAAATGTACGATTTTTTCTTTATGTTTGATTATTTCCGCTTTCCAACGATTATTAATTTTCTGTCGTAGACTGTATAATGCCAATGCCAATTTGTGTAAATTCTTCCGAAAAATCAGTCGTGCGAAAAATGTACCTTTTAATTTAATGAAAAATAAAAAAATTACAAACAACGATTATGTGTTCGCATCTCTGTCCACAGGTACATATGCATTGCTTGGCACATTCGAGGTGTTATAAATCGATCAACACTCGAGGATATTCTGGAGGTATAAACCCAAAATTTTGGAAGTTATATGCGAATTTCACATGGTATATAAATCTGAAAAAATCGCTCATACAAAAGGTTCCAAGCACATTGATTCGGACATATCGAAAAATTGTTGACAAATTAGAAAAAAAAATTTGGAAAAAATTCTGAAAAACTCATTTTCTTCTCATATTAAATAAATTCACGTATATTTCGGGATACACATGATTGTGTCTCGGTATTTTCATCGTTTTGAATATCGTTTTCGTAAATTTTACAAAAGTTTTTAGAAAATTTATAAAAAGATCGAAAATTATTAATAATTCTCGAATACAAAGATTCGTCGTTAGGATGACGTTTTTGATACATCCTACACTCACACGTGGTCTTCGAAACGTTCGAATAAACGGAATTTCAGAACGATGTCAAAATTTCTGAAACAATCGGAAAAACATCGAAAGTGTTTTCAGAACAGGGATGACACGAAGAAACTATACGTTCTCTCGACTTTTTTCGAAGAATCATAAAAATAAGAATCTGAGTTAAGTCGGGATAACATTATTTTTAACGTCACTCCTTCAGTTTTATTTTAAAACCCTTTTCCCAACGATTTCGAAATTCTTATCATTTCACAAAACACAGTCCAAGCTTGTGCCTCTTCGCGAGTAGATCGAATATCTCTTTTTTGTTTAGGCAAATTGAATAAGAAGTCGTCAAACTCGAGGAACCAAAGAAACTTGTTGCCTGATTATTTCGTTCAATTTTGTGTTTTTTTCTTTTTCGAGTTTTTTCAAAAGAATTCTTCGTTCTCACCAACGTGGGATGTACAAAATACATCGGATAAACGTTTTTCTATGGGAGATTCTTGGGTGATCCACATCGACCGCCTTTACCCCAAAGTCGAATAAGCCCTCGTGCCAAACCTCACAACTTTCCCAAAAGGCATTATTTATTTAACAATAAATATGTACTTCGTGTATACAACGTATAACCCTTTCCCGTTTTCTCTTTGTGCTGCATGAAAACGCCGAATATACCAACATGCCATAACGCATTTTCGCAAAAACCAATCGAAATATCGTGTAATGTTATCGCACTTTTTTTCATCCGTCAATTTTATAGGTACTTCAACCTCTCGTCGTTTTTTTTCTCGACGAACTTTTCGCGCTTTCCCGACATTTCGTAAAAGTACACGCGACACGCGAAGAAAACTTTTTCTTCTTCTCTAAACATATCAAAGTATGTTGAGTGATCCGATCGAAAAAAGGTTTTCTTTTGTACAAATTATCGCAGAGCATTGGGATAAAAAACACATGGTGCGTAGAAACTCAATTTTTCCTTCTGACATCACCTGCATCGGACCGCGGGTTTCATGCCCGTTTAACCACCCGAAGAAACGACCGAATTTCAGACCTATGGGAACTTTTCTGTCCTAGGGCAGTAAATGGTCGGTTTCTGAATTTTTTCATCCCAGCCGGACTCGCGTTTGTTTCTCGCAAGCCTGTGAATATTCGTGCTCATTCGTGCATGATTTTTTGCTTCCCTGTCCGTCTAAAATTTCCTCATTTCTACTGGCTCCGTGAAAACTCCCAGTTTCAGTGCAGATTGTATGAAAAATATAGTCTGTGGCACAGAAAAAAGCACGATTGCAGAAACCGTGCGATGATATCAGCCGCTCGCGACTTTGACTCCAGCGGTCAACTTCGCGCTCGTCTGAATTTGTTTTATTTCATCACTAGTCACGCGATATGCCGCTGCATCATCATCCGCGTTAAAACCACAAGTTTTGACGCCTGCTGAACCAGCCGAAACGGGTGAGTTTCAGACCTATGCAAAGTTTTCCGTCGTAGGAAAGTTAAGAAGCCGTAAAATCCGTGTAAATCTGTGAATATTCCCGCCATCTTAAATCACCACTGTATTCCGATCTTTAGCTGTCCGACCGGTCTAAAATTGTCCCGTTTCGACTGGTTGCAGGCATCGAAACTCTCAGTTTCAATATCGATCATATGGAAAATATAGTCTGTGGTGCAGGAAAAACATGATTTCAGAAATCGTGCAATGCCAGCCCTCGCCCGATGGCTCGACGGCCATGCCATCGAAATTTAGAAAAATTCTCGGGCGAAATCTGTAAATCTGATCGCTTTGAAATTTGTCACGAGTGTTTAGTGACGTGGTATAGAGACACTGACGATTTCAGATTTTCGAAATTTTCACATTTTTTTTACTCTAAAAAAAAATGTTTCTTGCAATATTTCGAAATTCTAATATCGTCAGTCCCTCAGTGCTGTGACACTGAACACCCACAACAAGTTTCAAATCGATCGGATTGATGGTTTTTCCGTGAGTCTTTTTCGTTTTCGAGGTTTCGGGGGTGTAACGCATCCCTTAAGGCCATGGGGGATACCCCCCCACCCATCGAAATTTAGAAAAATTCTCAGGCAAAATCTATAAATCGGATCGATTTGCAATGTTTTGTGAGTATTTAGTGACACAACACGGAGGGATTGACGATTTCGCAATTTCGAAATTTTTCAAAAAAAAATTTTTGTGGAGTGAAAAAATTTTCAAAATTTCGAAATTCTAAAATCGTCAGTCCCTCCGGGCTATATCACTAAATACCTACAACAAATTTCAAACCGATCCGATTTATAGATTTTGCGGGAGAATTTTTCTAAGCTTCGATTTACGGATGTAACACATCGCCTTAAGGCCATGAGGGATACCCCCCCCACCCATCGAAATTTAGAAAAATTCTCAGGCAAAATCTATAAATCGGATCGATTTGCAATGTTTTGTGAGTATTTAGTGACACAACACGGAGGGAATGACGTTTTCGCAATTTCGAAATTTTGCAAAAAAAATTTTTCGTAGAGTGAACAAATTTTCGAAGTCCGAAATTCTAAAATCGTCTAAAATCACAACAAGTTTCAAATCGATCGGATTGATGTTTTTTGCGTGAGTCTTTTTCGTTTTCGAGGTTTCGGGGGTGTAACGCATCGCCTTAACGCTCGTCCGAGATCGTCTTGTTTCAGCTACCACTATACTTTTCCCCAACTGATATTTTCCAGTGTTTGTTAATATTCCCGACGATATTCATCAGTGATTTCAAACATAACGTGCATTCATTGTTACTGTCTTTTTTTCCGCCATAATGCTTCACATACGACAGTGTGAACGACCACTCGATGGAATCGAGTGCTTAAAACCCGACCGATATCTGCTCTTTGGAATCGGCGAGTAGTCACACTTTTTCTGCGGAACTTTCAGCTGTTGGAGTGTTTTCCGTTGTTTTGCACGTTTTGGGAGAAATGTGTTCTTTATTCTCGGCTCGTTCCTTCTCACGTTCCTTATCCCTCGCGGCTTTGCGTTCCCGCAGAAGCTCCATTCGTCTCGCACGATGAAGACTACCGGAAGGAAACGTCGAATCCTCGACCGCTGCTGCTGCCGCGGCTGTTGCACCCCGCTCGACCGCGCTCTGCCGTATCGGTTGGCAAAAAAAAATTGATATACGATAGAGACGATAGATCGTGCTAAAATTTTCTTCATCGTTCGTATAATCCGGCAATTACACGATCGAAGAATGGTAGTGAAACGCGAAAATAAATCATTTTTTTTAGTAAGATACTTTTAGGATGAAGCTGGCTGTAGATGTCTTGGCGTTTGGACTCTGAGCTGACCAACTGCTGCCGGGTGTACTGAAGTAACCGCCGAGTTTTGGTTTTATGTGCCTGTTGTGCATTTCCATGTGTACGATCTTCATGAACTCTATCTGAGCAGCGAGCTTTTGAATTTCCTCCTGGCGAAACAAAAACGCGAGAAACCCGTTAGTTCTTTGAAAATTATGGTGGACCAATCGGAGATACCTTGAGTTCCTCATTTTCCTGATAGAGATCCGTTGTTTCTTCAGCCACGAGACCTCGAATACCATTCAAGGAAAAACTGGCAGTGATACCCCGAGCTCGTGCTCGACTGTCCCACTGATCTCCTTGTCCCCGTAGCACTCTTAGAACCTTTGAAACCCGACGTGTATGTCATGAAATTCTGATCGTCATTGAGGATATTTTATAAGTGAAATCTGAGATTGAATACTTTTTTATTTTTCTACACGAGCTGTGTAAGCTGCAATATTTTTTTTATATCTCCTGCGTCGAAAGTGCGATTTTCAAAGCCTGTTCAGCCAGCCGAAACAGGCGAATTTCAGACCAATGCGAAGTAGGGCACGAAACATTGGGTTTCTGACTTGATTTCATCGCGGTCAGAATTGCATTTGTTTATTCCAAGCCTCACTATTTCGTGCCATTTAAAAGATCGACTAATATGGTTTTTTGTTGCGCTGTCGGTCGAAAATTGTCTCCTTTCGAACGGCTCCAGACGTTGAAACTCTCAGATTTAATAGAGATGATGTGAAAAATACAGTGTGTGGCACGGGACGAAAGACGATTTCAAAAAATCGTCTTGATTCGTACAATAAGGAGATATTTCAGGTTCGGTTTGGAAGCGAAATAATAGTATACTGCATGTGCGGCTAGGAAAGGCAAGAGCTGGCATCACGCGAGTCAGTGATGTCACAATGTTTGGAGCCAGTTGAAACGAGACAATTTTGGACCGATAGCGCAGTAGAAAATCCGATTAGTCGACGTTTTGCATGGCACGAATATTGCGAGGATTATAATAAATAAATGCGATTCAGGCCGGGATGAAACGAAGTCAGAAACTGAATATTTCCTTCGCATCGTTCTGAAACTCGCTCGTTTCGGCTGGCTAAACAGGTATTGAAACCCGCAGTTTCTGTGCAGGTGATGAGAAAAAGAATTATTGTTTCAAGCCCGTACAATGATTGGTACAAAATGAGAGCAATCTTTTTTTTCTCACCTTGGGACCAAAGACGAGAAATACGGTGACGGATGTGGATAATTGGGTGCGTAAAAAGCCTAGCGAATATTTCATGTCTGGCCCAGCATGAGGAAATATGAAGAGACTGGAAAAAAATTGAAAATGACTGGAAATTGACTCAGGGTTTCTCCTCATCAATATTGATCGATTTTTTCATGGAATTTTCTAATGTGTGATGTACGGTTTATTTATCGTATCAAAGTTTATGTACTCACTGTATTGCGATCATGGTAGTATTAACTGCAGCAATATTGTATATAGCATAACTTATGAGGCGCGCCTCGTTAAAGAGGCTTTCGGCGTTTCTCACGTTGTAACAAACCCTTATACCCCAGGCGAGGAAAAGAATTTCACCTGCAATAAAGATGAGCCAAAAATCAGTCACACAGGAGGTGAAAAGTACAATATTCCAGGAAAAAGCAATGTTAAACATTTGTCAACTAATTATTTAAAAAAAGGTTAGGCAACTTTTGTTTTCCTTTCATTTAAAATAGATTCATTCATTGCTCCAAATAGACGCGAATTCTTAACGATTTATGAAAAAAACTCATCACGAAATATGCAAAATACAAATTATTATTAATTCTCGAATAAGACGATTCGTCATTACTTGGAAGAAATTTCCGACCCACTGGAAAAAATGCCTTCATCTACACGGCCTGTAAAAAGTTTTAACAAACGGAATTTCAAAACGATGAAAAAAATCCGAAAAAATAACAACGCTTATACCCGAGACGAGGGAAACATTTTCACCTGTAATGAAAAACAAAATTATTGTGAGGCCTAATTAGCATGGCGAATACAACGATATTGTGGAAAACTATTGTGGTGTTGGTTGGATAGATTTAATGATTTTTTGTCCACTCTTTGATTGTTTTGTATCAGGATCAATCAGCAAGAGGGTTCAAATCAAGGGGAATCCATCATAAGATGAAAATGTACGCTCTGTTGCTAATAATCATATGGATGATGTAAATTATACAACGTCGTCATTTGCGTCTTTTTGCTTCCGGTCTTAGAGCGACGTATCGCACGCTTCGACCGCTTCGAAATTTCCCGATCTATTTTTTCCAAAAAACTACAAGTAGTCACACGGAAAAAACTGCCCTGTGGAATTTACAGAAAAGTCTGTGAAATTTGCAGAATCTTATCTGTAAATCATTTTATGTAAAATTTACTAATCCGTACATGTTACTTTTACATGTTGAAATCTGTAAACCTAAATCTGTAAATTTTACATATTGAGTCTGTGATTATTACAGATACACTTCTGTAATAATTACAGAATACACTCTGTTATAATTACAGAATTTACTCTGTTAAAATTACAGAAGTTCTCTGTCATTATTACAGAAGTTCTCTGTCATTATTACAGATGAACTCCTATCATTATTACTGAAAATTTAATGTGAAAATCAAATTCGTAAGTAATGAAGAAAAGTGAAATAGGTTCTCATAATAATCGACAGTGACGCCACTTTTTCGTACGTATGAGCAACGCTATGTAGCATATGTAAATTCCCCTGATTACCCCTCTTCATTATTATAGTTATTGGGGAATGGAGGGGAATGGAGGTGTCAAATTACGTTTGATTAGACGGCCGTCCCGATGAACAAAAACAAACAAAGACAAGAGTATAAAATAATTATCGATAAAATTTCCGAGAACTGACGCATTATGATTATAAAATTAAAAAATGCACAACTAACAGATAATTATCTGTAATTTTTATTAATAATTTGTTCTTATTTGAAAAGTTATCCAACAATAATGATAGAAAATTTTTACACATTTTACACAATTTATCATTAAATATTCATAAAATTATGTGAAATATACAGAAATAATATGTACTTTCTACATAATCCCATCTGTAAAAAATACATATTTTCTCTGTAAATTTTACATAGAATATTAATCTAAATTTACAGAAAAAATATGTAGTTTCTACATAATTCCATCTGTAAAAAATACATATTTTATCTGTAAATTTTACAGAAAGTGGACTCTGTAAATTTTACAGACTTTTTTCTGTAAAATCCACAGGCCATTTTTTTCCGTGCACGTTCAAATTTATTCAGCTTACGCACAATTGTGGCAAAAAGTAGCTCAGCTCCCGACTAGTTGAAAATCTTCACAGTTTTAGAGAAAATACATTTAGCGTTTGACAGTTATCCCTCTCGCACTCACGGCGAATTCCAGGGTGTGATACTTCGTCTCGAGTGTACAACTCTTTCATTCCCTGCCAAAATAACGTCTTTGCTCACGCGGTAAAGGTAAAAAACCCTCTTTCGCACATTCATACTTGGACGTTTCCCTTGCCATTCTACGAGTACGAGACTGCCCAGGGCTATGCTACCAACCTCTAAAATGTTAAAACGTACTCGATATATCAATGAAACACAGAATCTAATATCGTTATGCTTCATGCGGACAAGAAACTGTTTCATTCATTACAATAGTTTTATTGATGAGAAAAAGAAAAAAAATGTTGCAAGAAAAATTGATTATAAATGCATTGCTAGCTTATTGTAATGAATGAAACAGTTTTTAAGAAAAGATTTATTTATGATACCTTTTCCCATCCACAGTTAAATAATTTTAAAGCATGTTTACATGTAAAATTCGTGAAAAATATGGTCATGGGTTTGCTATAGGGTGAACATAATTTTCAAGGACACCATCGCGTTCGTAAGAAAAAATCACGTAAAATTAAAAAAAAAAATTGTTCTACGGCCATTTTTAAGTAAGTTATTACATTTGTTAACTAAGCCGTTCGCGCGGGGCTGCGGAGTAAGAGGGGCCATCCCTACCGCGCCGCGCGGCCGCGCGGTCGGCGCCGCGCGCTCGGCGGCCAGCCGTCGATCGGAATACATCGATAACTATGATGACGTAATTGCTCGTAAAGGGAATAATTTTATTGAATCCCATGGCCGAAAGCGTAGGGATCGTTGAGGAACTCGAATTTTGCAAAAATGTTGATTACAACAATATAAAATTAAACAAACGTAAAAACATTCATATCTCGGGCTGTAATCAAAATATTGTCAGTTTTTTCTTTTAAATTGTTCGTTTTTCAAAAGCTAGTTCGATGGTTTAATAATTGTTCCGATATCTTTGCAACTTTGGTCGGAATTGTTTTTGTTTATTAGCAAAATTCAGAAATCGCCGAAAAACAGTATCTATTTTCAACAAATTTTTAATTTTTTTTTCTCAAATCGCTTGTGCATGATGATACGAAGCCCCTCGATTTTTTTCCAGCCTGTGGGCCTTCATTTTCAAACTGTATCGAAGGGCAAAGATTTTTCGATGATCGCAGATTGTTGCTAAACTATATCTCGCAGATCGATGAATCTTGCGCGAGTCTCTTGAGATTCGGCTCCTCTACATCATGTACGAGTTTCAAACCGATATCTTGATAAACACCCGATTGCGGTTGCAAAAACGAAATGTCGAATTTTCATTTTCATTTGCCATTAACCGCTTAATTAACAATGTTAGCACTTTTTTTTTTAGGACCTTTTTTACAGAGGACGTTATGATGAACAAATTTTATTCGAAACTTTTTTCGATAAGACGCGTTCCAAAAAAGATATCTCAAAAATATCAATTTTTTTTTTTTCAATAATTTTTTTATTGTTGAAATATACACTTTGGAAAGTCCGAAAATTGACGATTACATTCTTGTAGGTCCAAACAACCTATGAAAAAATTGGCGAGAGGGTTCCCCTCTTGAATAGAACTTTGTAAAATATGGCCTAATTTGACTGGACTAAAAGAGATGTGGGCGAAGTTATGATGGGGAAGCAAGGGACGAGGGAGAATACAGGATTCACGGATAAAAGCTGCCAAATGTGTGAAACTGGGCTAAAGATGATGGAACAGTTAATAAAACAGGAGACAGGAGGGAGCCTAGTCAGAGAGGAGATAAAGAAGTGAATGATGGACTGCATAGGGGAACGCTGATACGAAATGAACGCAGCGTTACTTGAAAATCTGGTCGGAATTATCTATACGATTACTTTATAGAACTAAGAAAGATTGAGAAGAGGGAGAGAGCGGGGAAACGACGGTAGTCGAATACAAATATGCATACACCCCTGAGGGATGCGAGGGGCATGATAAATACTGCTTTATCATTCGCTATACAAAAATATACATAAAATTACACGTCACAAATATGAGTTATTTGAGATATTCATATTTCATGCGTTGCATTGTGAAAATATTTCAAGTAATATAACATTTGTTAACTTATTTGTTAAACAGTGTATTATGGCAAATCTTTGTATGTATTTTTTTTTAGTAAATCTAAGATGCATTCCGAGCTTGTTTATACATTTTTATATGTTTGAATTATATTTTAACAGCCCGTACGCGTAAGTTTGCCCTCGTGGAATTAGCATTTTTTCAATCGGCTCAGATTTGCGTTTACGAGCTAGACCACAAGTGGACTAAAATGTTCGATACGAAAAAGAATTATCGCGTGGAAACGTACTCGAAAATAAATATCCAACTTAATTTCTTGAAACGAAAGAACGACTCGCTGTGCAGAACGTGTTTTCACGAAGGAACCTGAACGTTCATAAAAAATAAACCAAATGCAGCACAAAGCAGGAATTGTCCGATTCCCTAGAGTCTTATAACATCTGACTCAATAATTCAAAACAATTCGAATTTTTTTCTCCTAGCGGCGCTTACTTTCACACTCAAAAGAAAATATGCTCTACAAATTTTAGCTTAAAATATAACTATATCTCAAAGTCGCTCAAAAATTTTTAATCTCGTGGAGTAACCTAAATCTCGTTCAATCTTGTCACTCCATGAGATTAAAAATTCTCGAGCAACCTTTAAATATTTATATTTCAAGTTAAAATTTCTACGAGATGTTTCCTTTGGAGTGTGAAAACAATCACCGCCAAGAGAGAAAGATTTAAAAAGAAAAAATTCGAATTTCCGAGTCCTAAAAAAAGTCCTAACAAATTTTTGATCCCTCGAACGTTTTTGCTCATGAAATACAATAAAAAACGTGACACACTTTCACACGAGCTTGAAAAAAAAAATAGTCGGTCAAAATGGTTGAAAATCGTTAACTATTTTTTAAAACCCGTATATCCCCTTCAATCAAAAAAGTTCTTACCGATCGCTAGACTGTGATCCCACCAGTTGTACGAGCACTGATAAAACTCAAGACCTTGACTATCGGCAATGACTTTAGCGTATGGCGGAGCACTTAGTGTCCAAGTGCTGAGATAAATCAGCATTACTAATAATATCGGCACCATCCACTGCAACAACTGCTTGTCCGTTAATTTGACCTTGTGCGCGCTTTTGACGCGATATGTCAATGAAACTCTGAAATAAATTCGTAATAATTACACTTTTGAATCATATCTGTCAAGACTGTGAAGTGATCGATGCAAATCTACAAATAGGTAGAACGGCACAAAAGTTACCTCCAAGTTTTCATGAGAAGAGCCGTGTAAGAAATACAAAAGCCAAAATGTCTTGTCCACTTTGTGGCGACACAAGAATAAACATCCAAAACCGGAAATATTGCAGCCATCTTCAAGAAATAAATCATTCATTAGCGATGGGCCGTACCGTACAGTCTCAACGAAACCGAAATAGAACGGGAATTTTAAGTACTTGGCAATGCTATAAGAGCTTGTAAATAAACAATAATGTGTCGAATACCGAGCGCAATAATTTTCAATAAAGAAATTCTTAAAAGTTTTCCTTCCTTCGAAATGTTTGCTTTCAATGTTGATCGAAACGTTTAAAAATCGAAATATATTTATCAACTTTCGTATGAAAAAATGAATCATTGCTTGAGAAAAATTGTTGATCTATTGAACGAGCGGTTTTGCTTGCACCGTCGGAAAGAAAAATAAAAAATTGATTTGTCAAAATATCGACAGAATTTCGAAGTAATACGAGAATATTCATAAAAATGAATAAATAAATTTAGTACGACAAGAAAGGAGTATTCTGAACATGTTCTTTTTTCTTTTCTTTTCAGCAATTTATTTGTAACTTTTCAATATTGTCGTCATTGAAAATTAAGAGATTCAGAATCTTGTACGTGTGCGATTGACTTTTTTCATAACTTTGTTGGTTTTGTGAAGTCTGGACGGCCCGCTTACGGGGCTACTGATCCTTGAAATAAATATTCTCCAACTACTGATCCGTCCAATTAATAATTACGAAATATAATTAAAAAATTGTCCCAACAACACGGTTCCGAACAGACAAATCGAAACAAGCTCTAACAGAAAAAAAAACAAGAAAACCATACGAAAACCCAACAGCAGTAATAACTGAAGGGACACAAAAATTGAAGAGACGTGAAACAATTGAAAGAATAATGAGAATCTTTTTTAAGGGTCATCATCACTTGGACGTTAACTTTGGGAGGATATTTTTCGCGAAATTTTTTTTTCACGGACATTTCGTCCCGATATATCTTTTTCTCAAGGATCTACGTGAGGATCTCCTGATGTCGTACGTGTCACACATAATTAATCGTAAATAATTACCACAATGCGAACGTGGTTTTATTGTAAAATTTGTGTCTTCTTACCTCAAGATACATTATTGCACAACCGAGTAGAGTTATTGAGAGGAATATTGGTGATGCGACCTTGAAGACTTTGAGCTTTCGATGTTGATAAACGTATATCACAAGAAGCACGGTACCGACAGCGCAAAAAACGGAAACCGAAAGTAACGTGATCCTTGAATTATCAGTTAAATTCATTAAAATTTTGTACATTAAACTCAACGAATTTCGACGAACAAGGATGAAATCTAGGATTATTTCACCTGAATGGCCAATTGTACGTCGCTAAGCAAGGTTCCGGTCCTTTGCAACGAGCACATCCAGGGGCGCATTTGTGGCAACGAAACATCTCATCGTATCGAAGGCTTTCGTTGTTCTGCATTTCTTTCCATGCCGCTGTAATCAGATCGGTTTTGAGATCTAATTTGTATCAAATGATTTGGGGTTATTCATTCGTTTTTGTTACGGTGCTCGTATGTACGATGAATAATCTGACGTTTGAAAAATGTTTTCACGATCAAGGGTGTGGGTGCCACACAACAGTCTTGACAAAGCTGAAGTAGAATAGAAATTTTGTGTACTTAGCAATACCGTAAAAATCTGAAAAAAATCAAGCGTATGTAAGATACCGAGCACAGTAATTTTCAATGTCAACAGTATTAAAAAGTTATTAAGAATTTGTTAGAAAAAAATCTGAAAGTAAACTGTGTAAATTCATTAATTCATTTTTTTAAAGCCCTTGAATTTACTCAACAAATTTTCGGCATTTTGAAATTCCTTTTTTCCTATTTTCTTTAAGTCTGCATAACCAAAAACGCTCGTTAAATGGCTCGACAATTTCTCACGAGTAATGAGAAACCTTCGTATATGAGAAATGATGAATAAATTTCATTTTTTAATCATTTTTTCAAAATTAAAAAAAGAAATTTCAAAATGCCAACGAAATTTTGAACAAATTATAGGGCACCGAAGAACATGAACGAATTAATTTAGTATGAAGAGAAAAGAAATTGACAATGTATTTTCAGAATTTTTTTTTTAACAATTTTTTTATATTGGTGCAGGTGAAAATTACTGTCCTCAGTATCTTACATACGATTTATGTTTTCCAAATTTATTATAGTATTGCCAAGTATACACAATTTTCATTCTATTTCGGTTTTGTTGAGATTATGGGTGCCGTACATACACAAACATGCAGTACCTTACCTTCAACGAGAATCCCGTCGAATGCAGATGTTTCGCCCTCGTCCGAATTCGTATAAACGCTATTTAGGCTATAAAAGCCCTCTCGGCATCGACAAATGTAAGCGCCTTTTGACCATCCAGGGGCTATAGACCCACTTTCAGCTTGAATTCTTCTACGCGCACTCGGACCTTTGTACTCGCACTAAAATCAATTACTCATTTCAATTGTCGTTTTTTTTCATCGGTTGAATCATCCCACGCGATTTCCCTTGCAAATAAAACGTCAAAGTCACTTTAATATTAGACATTTTTGATTTAACGAAATTAGCGTTTACTTGCGTGGTGTCCTCGTGGCATTTGTGTGAACCTCTTAAGGATGCTATTTGATTGTCCGAATTTTCTTCACGTCGGTCGAGAGCCTCGTCCTTGGTGGTCTTTGAGACGTCGTTACATTGATTAACTTCCAATCCACTGATGTCTATATCAATGCTAAGAAAGTCTCGCAATCTGTAAAATTTAAGTATTAAACTCACAAGCCTCGTTCAAGGATGTTCTGGACGTACAATCCCGACAAAATCGAAATAAAACATGAGCGAGTTGGCACAAAGATCTCAAAAACATCAGTCGCATGGCAGGTATCAAGCACATTGATTTCGGGTGATAATAATAATATCCAAAAGTTATCAACAAATTATTTCAAAGAAAAGATTTAAAACAAAATTAGACGACTTATTTTTTTTTATATAAATAAATTTATATGAAATAAATTTATCTATTTTTCGGTATACCAGCTAATTGTTTCAACGTTCCTTATTATCCGGATGACATTTCCGATCCACTGAACAAACGCCTTTGTTTGAACTTTCTTAAAATAGTGTAAATAGAGCAAATTTCAAGTGATGAATAAATTTGGCAAAAAATTCAGTGTATTAGGAAAAATACATTTATTTGATATAAAACAAAAACAAGTCGTTTAAGTGTCGACCAGCTTTCGTACCAACTGGTTAATAACTTCTCGATAATATTGTTATAAAAAATCAACGTGCTTGACACTTTCTGTATGACTAATTTTCTTTCCATTTTCACATCATCGCCAAGTACTTTTATTTTCTATCGCATTTGCATATAATTGAACGTTATTGGTATCAAAGCGTACTCATACATTGTTTAATAATTTCTAAGGGACGATCTAGAACGACTTTTTTTTCAATAAGTCACAAAGTTTCGTGATTCAATTTACTGACCCGTGACCAGCATCCGATGGTCGAACGCTCACGCTATAAGAGATGAGCCACTGAAGATCTTTGCACGATAAGTAAGGAACAGTCCACCAACCCATGTATGACTCCATTGTTGGCGATTCAACGAATTTTCGAGATCTGTCGATGATTAAAAATGAAAAGTTTATCTTACCGCGTTTTCAGGCTGTACACCAGTGCACCCGGGGCAAACAAAACGAAGGTACAAACCTGAAATGATTTTCGGTATGCTTGGAGGAGTTTTCAAACCAAGGCAGACTGGAATCGGGATGAGTGCCAGGACGAAGTGTGTTACCGTTGATTTTCGTTGGTTCACTCGTGCTTCCGGGCGTACGCGTCAGCCAAGTACTTGTTAGTACCGTTTCGGTAGACGCGTTCAAGACAACGACCCTTGTGCCTATCGCGTTTTCGACTGACATGAGCAAAGATTTTGCCACAGCATCTAAAAGAGCTGAAAATATAGCCAATCGAGTTAACAAAATTTGTCTTTTGTTTCGCGAAAAACGGAAGGGCCGAAGTTTCCGGATACCCGACACGCAATGCACCCCAAAAAAACGGTATATAATTTGGAAATGGCAGGAAATTACTGACAAGTATGCCTTGTAGATCCGAGATTTTGGAGTAGCTTGGCGACCATGTCGGTTTTTTGACGGGCAACATCGAAACGGCGTGGATCAAGTGCAGCACCAGGTGGAAGTGATTTGTATCCGCCCGTGATGACACAGTTTTCGTCTATCAAACCTGTCGATGCTGCTTCTATAACGTCAAGGGCTTCTTCAACGTCGATCTGTAATTTTTTTTCCCCGCATTTCGATACATATTACGACAAAAATTTCGGCTTTTTCGAAAAATATTGATTCATTTTTGTAAAGATTCTGTCAACTGGAAGGCATCTCCAATAATTGAAATTGGTTAGCAGAGATTGAGATTATTGCACGAAAATTGGTTTTATCATAAAAAAAGGAAGTGCGGCTTTTCCAAAAAATGGCCTCATATTTGTTTTAGTCTTCCATCGAGTAGTAGGCGCCGCCAAAATAAAGATATTTCGTGAAGCCCACTAGTTGATGTACTTATGCATTCGTGATGCCTGCTGATAGCTGAAGCTTCAAAAAATCTGGGAGCATTTTTCGGAAAAGCATTTTTCTTGGTATGACTTGTGTCTGATCATTGCCGACTGTGACTACTACGGAAGATTCTTCTTTATTGTTCAAAACTTTCTAATTTTAAATTTGAGTACTTCAAGTTTGTACAATAAAATAAATACTTCAAGCACATTTTTTTCAGAATGTCTCAGGTTATTAGCAACGTTGTTTTCAAAATATTGGAAATGTTCTGGAGACACAATCCCGGCAAAATCGAAATCAAATGGGAATTTCAAGTGCTTAACGATGATATAAAAATTTGGAAAAGATCAGTTGTGTGGAAGGCGCCGAATAAATTGATTCCCGATAATAACAATATTAAGTACGAATTTAAGAAATTGTTTTAAATAAATGAATTCCAAATGAATTCCTCCATTTTTCTGAATACGCATGAACTTTTTATTAGAGGATGCCTTCATCGTTTGAACTTGTTACTTTGGCGAATTTGAAAAACTTCATAAAGAATAAGATTGCTGGTAATTCTGGCTCAGAAAAAATTTCTGATCCATCGGAAAAGCCTCGTCGTTTACACAGTGACACTAAGTACTAAGTGCACTAAACGTCCAAGATTTTTTTGCAATTGGAAAGTCATAAAAAATTACGAACGTTTTGATACTCGAGTCGTTATTTTTTGTTCGAATAAATAATTCGTACATTTCAATCGACGTTAGATACTTTCGTGGATGTCGTTAAATCGCGCGAATTTATCTTTTTTCTTCACTTAATGGAGAAGAATTGTATCAAGAAGTAAAAATATGTGAATATTCGTATTACCCGACGAGAATCAAATAGATCGACTTCGCGCCGAGAATTATTCCCCGTCGTGGAAGATGGCAAAGACGATGATGTTCTCGTCGAGGATGATGACGACGATGAAGACGAGCTCGCAGCACTGATAGTCGCGTGAACATAGGTCATTACGGCTATCGTCGTCATCGTCGTTGTCGTCAGGTGTAATGCCGTAGCATGCCAGCTTCGACCGTTCTCCATCCCTCGATCGAAATCCTATTTGTATTTAATCCAGAAAAGAAGTTACCGGAACTGTCCATTCTTTATTACGTACGCAAATGCCGATAAAAATATTGTACATATTTTTACATCGAGGTAAAAATTGATCGAGAAAAAATGTTCAACATTTACATAGCCGTTGAATCTAAATATAGCGCCGGGGGTCAATAATCGATCGAAACATTTACGCGTATGAAACTTAAACTGTGCTTTCGTAAAATGTACTTTGGCCTCGACTTTTTCGAGCCAAAACGATGTTTGATGATTTTTGCCTGATTAGTAATTCAATTTTGTAAAAATTATAGATTCTGAATTAGTTGGTAGCAAACGCGAGATGAGCAGTGCATCTCAAGCTGGTTAATGATGACTTAGATATTGATATGGATGCAGATTTTATTCCAATGTTTTTTACACAAAAGTTTGCTGCGTCCTTTTGTGAAAATTACAGGTGGGAATATTTTGTTTTTCCGACCTTATTATCCATATTCAGTCACCACGAAAATTGGTATAAAAACTGGCTTTCAAGCAAACCCTACGGAACATTGTGTGAGTTATATAACTTATATATTTAAGTATATAAGATATAGTTACAGTACTTCGGAAATTTTTAAAATGATTAACGCTGATTAAATCCCGATGGTCGAAAAGTTAAGTATCATTATTGTGAATTCTTAGATGAACCCAATGAATTCAATTTTTTTTTGTTTTCGATAAAAATACTTCAAAAAAGTACGCTAATAGTATATTGTGAAACAAGTGCGGCAATCGACAACACCGCACGAGTTTCAGATACTTCTTTTTATCACAAATGCGGGGATATGTTCTGCTGAAAAATTGTGGTTTTGAGTAAGGGGGGCGGAGGGGCGAAGTAGGCGGCGACGGGGGGGATAATAATCAGAATAAAAAAACGAAATTAAAAGTAAAATCAACATAACTTTTTTTCGAATAACCATGATATGAGCGGAACCAAAAGTAATTAATTAATTCATTAATTAATTATTTTTTTTAATTTTCGCTTAGATGTATTAAAATATTTGAACTCACCGTCTTCACTTTCTTCAGTTTCGGAAATAAAATGAGGATTAAAACTCATTTTTAAATTTTGTTTACATTTTCATTTAAATCCTATGATATACCAATATTTATATCTGTCACTTCAACGTCACGTTTTTGATACTGATACTTCGATTCTGTTTTTTTTAGCAGTGTTTTGTCATCGGTTTGCGTGCGATAAGTAAAAATTGCGTGCGATAAGTATACTTGTCGCACGCAAATAAGCGTTTGATTGGATAGTGAGAAAAGAGCTACTTACTAACCGCAAAAGTGTGCTCTAAGATACTACTTATCCCGCATGTGTGATAAAAAATTATGAACTCAAAGCACGCTTAGTGCATCTTCGAAAAGAATTTTTATATGTTTTTCCTTGATTCTGATGAAACGGGTTCGGGATAATCTTATCTTTCGTTAGAAATCTGATTGCAATAGTGGTTTTTCTTTGATACAAAAAGAGCGTGATTAAAAGTCGGCTCAGATTTTCAAGGCTCGACGAGAATCGTGTTGAATCTTATAGCGATGCTCGCTAAATCAGAGCACCATGATCGATTTCTTCGTCCATCCAATAACCTACGAACGTGCAGACTCATGAAGCAATAAAAAACGAAAGAGCGGAGAAAAATCACGTTCGCACGAGCTTCCGGAGCGAGAGGTTCGGACATACGCGATATCTTCAGCACATCAGAAATTCCGTGGCGATAGCATTGAACGGAAGCTGTGTCGAGAATCCCTGGAAGGTTTGATAATAATCGTGGCAAAACGGAGAAACGGTTACCCTCGGGCTATAGGTAAAAGGCAAGTAGTCGGAGATACCTATAAGGTACATTAGGGTGGTTCAGAACATGGTCGAATGTTTTATTTACCTTTAGCCTCACTCCTGAAAATTGAAATTCCGCAGCCGACACTTTGGGGTGAGCTTTTCCGTTTGAAAAGAACGGGAAAGATGCATCATAATATATTTACATGTTTTTCTGTATCTTGAAGTTTTTAAAAATAAATGAATCCTGTACGTCATCAAACGCCCTAGAAAGCTCTTTTCACAGTCAAATCTGTATAATCAACCATTCGAAACATATATAAAGAGTCGAATCTCAAAATGTTGTGTGACTCGTTTTTAATCAATTGACACGCTTTCAACCACTATTGGGGATACAGGAATAATGTATGGCCATTTTTTTATGGACATTAAAATATACATATCTACAATGGAACATGGACGGTCATGTGTCCGCTAAAAGTAACCCCAAAACAGTTGAATTTACAGACTTGACTCCGAGATGCGTTTTTGTAGAGAATTTAAAGGCCTACATGACAGATTGATTGGGTAAAAAATCACTCGGATGCAAAAATTGGTCCGGAATATGCCAGGTCCAGGATGTAGGTACAGTGAAATCAATTGGGAAGTCAGTGTAACTACCCTCATATACATATACATATGTATATAGATGTACATATGTTCGAACGTCCTATTCTTAGTTACAATCACGTTTAATTGATTATCACGGTTCAATTATTCCTTTCAACAATTATATCGTGTAGGAGGGCTTCATATTCTCTTAAAAAAACTCGTCCTACAAGTTTGTAGCGTCAACTGTTTCGAGGTTATCGAGGCTTAAAATAATATAAATGTTATCGTATATTGATGAGTTTTCAAAGAAATTTATTTGTGAATACTGTATCAAAACCTTCGTACTTGGAATGAAATACTTAGAAAATTGTTTTTTATACGATTTAGGTATTCCACAAAGTTGATTTTGACCAAAAATCGGACTTTCGGCGATTGTAACCCGCCAACTCGATAGAATTGTTGAAAAAAACATATATACAGAAAACCACCAAGATATCCTTCGTGACATTTTTTCCGTGTTAATAAAATTGAAAAATTAATCTCCAATGCGCGAGTTCTGGGACCCTATGGTACAGCAAAACGCTTTTGAGATTTTTTTGGTGGGTAACTCCAACGCTGAGGGAACCACCCTGATGTATACGTTCATAAGGGGTGGGATTAGTCTAATGCGTATAGGAATCCGCAACATTTGCGAAAGCGTGTAGCTCGCACAGCTCTCTGACGTGGTGCACTTGGCAATTATGTACGAATTTCGAAATGTAAAGCGAAATGATATTTGAAAATATTTTCAGCTCTCCGTCCCTATCTGAAAATACAACTCCCCTCCAAAATTGCTTTCGTTTTAGGGCAGCATTACGGTGATATTGTAATAAAACATAATTCATGTTACAAGACGGATTCAACGATTGGCATAAAAATTGAAAAAATTGACGCCATACAGGGTTCTGAAAAAATGCATAACAACAATAGATAGTTCCGTTACATATAGCTTTTTTTAATCCATTACCACGGTATTCCAAAAAGATCAACAGTCACGCGCCTTACTGCGGGAGAAATAATAAAAGACCCTTAATAAATGGCGAATGGCGATATTGAAAAAGATAACAAACGTCTTCTCTATGGGTAATTAAATTTAACGAAACATTTGGCCAAATGTGATTATTTGCTTTGTAACTGCAAAGTACATGAATAGCACCGTTGAGGCAACTTTCGCGAATTAAACAATCTCAAATTAGTTGCATTCAAAGTAATATTGTATCAAACTGAAAGCAACGGAATGAGTATAACTTCGTTGCTGAGAGATACAATTACTTCCACGAATAGTGGTTTTTTTCAAAACTTGTGTTCACCCTTCTTTCAACGTTTGCTTGGAATCATCATCCGTAAGACGTTTATACGATATTAAAGTACATGGAAAATGAAAATAAACTATCAATTCCAAATACACGTGTACACTTTGAGATAATGAAAATCTATTCATACCCTGTACGTATACGTATACATATATTCCACAGTAACCAAAGTGAGAGGAAGGAAAGAGTAAGAAACTCGAGACTAACCACAGCGGGCTTCCGCGTGTTGGGTGTTCAAATATTTGATCCACGTTGCGAATGGAGCGTTGAGTCACGGGGGCTTGTACCGCAGTGGCGGGCCCCAGGCGGTCTCATCTTCATTGCTGTCCGCTGTTAAATTCTCAGGCACTTCGATGACACCGACCCCTTTTTCGTTTTCCACCCTCTCGTACCAGTTATCTCAATTATTTACAGAACCAACGCTTCTTCATCATTTGGAATTCCGTTACATCCTCTATTGCTCCGAATAACTGAGAGAAAAGAGAAATACAACGGAGAATAAAGAATAGTGAGAAATTCATATAAATATCCTAAAGTAGATATGGAATCCAAGGGAAACGTGCTGAACGTACAGCAGAGAAGCTGTACGACAGTTTCAAAAATCCACACGTGTTTTTACCGAAAGAAAGTCAACAAGAATTCAACTAAACAAACGCTTGGCAGTAACGTGACCTCTTTAACAATGTCGTCTTTAATATTTGTCTTTTATCATCCATGTGAGGCTTCTACTTTTTTCCTTGCGCTACAACTTATCGAAATAGCACGTCACGTTATTGACGAGGACCCAACTAGGGTGGGTATCGCGTTGGCTTTTTACTTCGCGTGCCAGAATCTACTTAAGGGTTGGATGGATACAGTTAATGTAGAAGCACGTGCACACACTGAGCTTATGCTGTGTTGGCATCACACATTTATTGAGGAAGAACATCCATACTGAAGATACACGGTATATACGAGGATATACCGTAGTACATAGAACGTTTGTAGTTGTTGGTGCACTATACATAACGCCATATCGCTCACGTGAGGGCTTCAGATTTATACTACTTAACTGTGTGTTCGATGAGACAAAGTTCGCGTGCGGATGAATCAAACGTTTATAAACGAAAGGGATGTAAGTTTGACTACAGTTGTATCGTGGAATAACAGAGCGCGAGCCTTTATGTTTCTTAAGAATCAAATGGACGATTACGCATACGTATACGTGTGCTGTGTTTAATTGCATGAATTTGTAGGGGTTGCTCGGGTTCGATCGGTGAAAGCGGGAAGATCTTTGTGCGCGAAGCCGTCACGCAAAGGGGTTCGTTGGATTTCACGATTCGATGGTCAAAGTATAATCGCACTTTGCGATCGGTTTTAAGAGGGAATCCAGTGAATTGATGAATATCTATAGATGCTTAAGCACTGCAAAACAGGTGGGATGTTGGATGCAAACGTTTTGAGAATTCGTGATGAGAAAGGAGGCGTTCATGTCCCACTGGCAACTCTTGAGAGTGCATGCTCGACGCGTACATTATGCACATCTGCCGACAGGTACCGAGAGTTCACTTTTGAGCGAGGACAATCAAAAGATCATTTTGAAAGAAGCTTCAGCGATTTGAATAGCTCGTATGTAAAAATGGAGCCATGAATTCGTTATGCAGTCGAGATGAGAGAGTCTATTTTCAAAGTAGTCATTTTCTCGTTCCAAAGGAACGAAACATCGAAAAGCTAATGCTCACGTACGAAGAGAACTCGGATTTAATGACATATAAAAAAGATATCATTTTAAAATAATTATCTGATGCTTTTTCATTGGCTGCACGTAAAAGAACTCGTTGACATTGTTGGTTTTAGTTGTGGGGAGGATAATAATCCTGTTTCGAAATTAATATGAATTTTTATTCATATTCATAATTTCAAAGTATAATTTTTTTGTACAAAGTACTCGATGCAAAGATGAATTTTTTACCATAATGAAGCCTCTTAATGTTTGAAGCAACGGCCAATACCGATCTGGAGACCTAGTATCTAGTGCGTTCTAGAAGCAATGGTATACATGAATTATTTATGAATGGCAATTGGGAAACAAAATTCTCTTTACAATTGGTATTCTTCGCTCATCGTCAGAGAGAATTTTTATCGGTGTTTTTATTCGATATATTGTTGACAAAGTATTCTTCACGCTATCGTGATATTAAAATATACTGTTTTATTAACCCCTCCGAGAACCCTCCGATTTGTTGAGTCACGGAGAACACTGTGGGCAAAATCTGACTCTACACATTTTTTGATCTTGTGCCATTTAAAATTGGCGAGTGCGATCAGCTTGAGAACTTGAACTCGGATGTACTTGAAACATGATTATTGCGGTCAAAATCTAACCCACAAAGTATGTACGAAGTAAATTCGTCATTTATCTTTACGTAGCTTTAAGTTCACATTAGTCTTGCCATTTGTTTTTCCGCACAGATACGTGGTAATGGATTCCACTTGCATATGTGAGGGGTGTTTAAAATATCAATTTTAATCATCAATATTTGTTTTGTCAGCGTGAGTAGCGTCTCGAAAAAGGCATTTTTTAAATCAAAAAACTTTCTATCTTACATCGATTCGTGCCAGCCCTACATTAAGATAATTAAAAAGAATCGATGGAATTATTAACATATTTTAAGAAATTAGTCGGCTGTTTGTATTTTTGAATGCGTGCGGTTGAAGAATGTAATAGAATCGAAGGTGCGGGTCAAATTGACCACGTACGTTTTTGGAGGGATAACAATTGTTGAATTTCATATCGAAAATTCGTTTCCCATCGTCGAGGATATCGCAGATATATTTTCCATTTATTTCAAGCCCATTAAATATTTTAAAAAATGCTAATAAAATTGTTTGTCAATTTAATCAGTACGAGAAGTCAGTGGATTGATAAATCAAAGCTGAAAAAAAAATGGGCCAACGACTCTACAATGGTAGTTGCTTTGAATCACTCCGCACGTAGCTAAAACCCATTGAAAGTATATGTTATTTCAATCGAGAACGAAAATTGTTATAATAGACCGAGACGTCTTTCATTTCGCCTGTTCTCATCAATTAGCCTCAATTTATTGTAAGCCCGTACGCCTTCTTGTGACGAGTTATTTTCTTGTTCTTTCTTTGCGTTATTGGATTGATACTTATCCCAACATGAATTTATACACTTAATTGAACGGCAAACAATCAAGAAAGTGGAGTAATAAGAAATTGACCAACTCGTCTGGACCGAGGGTATTATTTGTGCGTCTCGGTATGCACTTCAATCCAAGACCATTATTGCTCTCCATTATTTCACTGTGTATCTGTATACGTGTTTCTGTTTGGTAATTATTTGTTCCGTCGAATCGAGATTCAATCAAACATGCAGCCTGCTTGCAACAGCACCAAATTCATCGTCTCGGTAATATTCAGTTCAAGGACATTTGCATAAGCAATACATTAATTTAAATATGCGATTACGAATGGAAAAAACGTCACAGTTATTACTAATAAAAAGGTTTAACATAACAGTTATTATACTTATTGTAGGCGTTGCGTTTTCAGATAAATAGCTCGAAAATTGTTATGCAAAAATTATTCCGAAGTAACATCCATTTTCTTATTTTTAGGCTAGGAATTGCGATTATTTTATGTTCTTTCAATGCCAAACCATTTTTGAAATGCTCAAATTTTATGACAAGCGAAAAATGATTTTTCAGTTAATTGAACAATGCGCTTCATTTTTTAATTTTGGCTTTTATAGTCGAACGGTCTTTTTTCGATTTTGGAAGATTTAGTCGTTACACGCATGCATTAAAAAATCGCGTTGAGAAGCGAGTCTGAGTTTCGTGCCAAATTTCGTTTTGTTATCTCAAGTGCTTTTCGAGGGGGAGTAGATGAGAGAGTTTTTTCAACTCTCAGTGCGATTATTCCATACATCCGTAAACATTTCGAACGTATTACAACCGAAATTTGACTTTTCCTTGTGAAAATAGAATTTCTTTTGAATCGATCAAAAAAATCGAATGAAAATCAAGTTGGAAAATAAGCAGTCTACCGATAATGGAAAAGACTACAATTTTCATAATATTTCTAGAAAAGGTGTACGCCGCGTAAAGTAATTACACGATAATTACGTAATACATCGATATAAACTTCTCCATGATAATTATATGAACCGCCGATCAAATAATTCCATAACAATTTCATAGGCCTCGAGAAATAATACGCGATAAAACGTCCGCTTAAAGTTTTATCGAAGCTGAAACGTCACTTAAGTCGGGTGAAAATGTATTTCATCAAAAAGGATTTGCGGTCCGCCGAGGGTCGATATTATATCTATGGCAGAGAATTCTTGGGCAAAGGCTCTCGAAAGCTCTCGGTTGTTTGTACGCAAAGGCAAACAGGGTGCTCTGTCGACGGCAGGACTATCGGATGGGATAGGAGAGATATTTCCAAAGCTCAAAAACGTGGAAACGACATGATCCAGGCAAAATAATTCCCAAGGAGAGAGTTGTCGAGGGTGAGAGAAGTACCGAGAAGGAGAGAGGGAAAGAGCAGAAAAGAGGAGAAAGAGGAAGGTCTCGCTTTGGTAGGACGATCGATGCAGCAACGAGTGTAACCTGCTGCGAGCGTGGAGGAAGAGAGAGCACACACGTTCCTTCACGAACATCATCCGCAGGGGTGTGTTGTACCTGCTGTACAAGCCTCATCTGTATCAAACTGTCCCATCGATAAACACTTCATCCTTCTCTGTCTCTCGACCCTCTTTTCCTCCTTGTCTCGCTCTCTTCCTCCAACGCTGCCACCACTTCCGTTTTAGCCACATTATCCATCCGTGCCACATACATGTTGTTCTCCTGTTTTTTTGTAATTCTCCTCATGTATAATAAAACTTTGATCCACTCGAGCGAGAGATCCCGGTGTTTGCTCAACCTGTCACTCGACATTTTCTTGTACGCTTTTTTTTACCATTTTCGATACGAAACTTTAAATAAATCAATTCCTCCGTACAATTGCGTGTGATATTTTGAAAAAAATGTATACATGTGCATACATATTTTTATTTGACCGTCGACCGATCTATCCAATTTTTTTTAAATGTAATCTCTATCAAATAACGGCGGTGTGTATCGCTCGCTGAATTGAGCCGCGTGAGAAAATATACATCCCTCGTACAATTATTTTTTTTCCGATAGGCGAAATAATTTTTTCGCAAACTAACTTTGAGAAAATTTCGTCTCCAAGCTGATTGAGACACTTTTTTTTCATAGACTAAAAAAGAGTTAAACATTCTTTTTTTCACGTAATTTGCAGCACTGTACTCTGCATGTTGATTGAAACAATTCTTTCATGACATTGAATTCGCTCGGTTTTCGATTATAAAAATAACGTCTCGTGAAAGAAAATACGCGTAAAAGACGAAGAAGATGTATCTGTGGTGCAGAATTATTCTGAAAAAATGATAACGCGCAGAGTCATTTGAAATTTGTTAATATTTAAAAGAAAGTTGAGCATGTATTGAAGATTGTGCGAACAAGAGCACATGTGCAGAAATCTCTCATGTTTTTCTTGCTGAGGATTGAATTTAACGTGCAAAGAGGAACTCTCGGTATCACTTTGTCGCGAAATTGCAAAAGAAGCATTAGCGTATGTATATTTGTACACAAGTGCTGTTGTACAGTCTGGAACTACCTGGAGTGTGTTTCGTTGGTCTAAACAAGATTGTTCCGTGTTGAAGGCTTGCTATACACGACGTCGAGAAAACCGCAAGTTCGCGCGCTTTCACACACGATCACACGTATACATGTAGTATGCGCACTTTTTTGTACATATTACACGTAAGAGATAGACGAGTGGAAAAAAAAGAGAGGAATTGAGAACGTCCTCACAGCAATGAGATCACTCTGAACTGAAACCGAATGGAAAATAATAATGGAGGCAATACACACCGGAAGTTTGATGAATCCAATTACATTTTTCCACCCTCCATACGTATATGTCTACACAGACATGTGCTTGTTTATTTAATACGTGAAAAGAAAAACTATCGTGGAAAACAGACGTGCGAGATATTCGTGGTGAATGCACGAGAGCTTTCGTTCGATTCCATCCAGCGATTCAAAACGAAAGCTCGTTCGTAACTGTCGAGCTACTAAAGCTAGTGTCGGTTATACCCGGAGGCACCTCTCTTGTCTATCTCACCCTTAAATCGTGGTGACTTTGTCGGACGCGCCGTCGCCGAGCCCTCTCTACCTATGGGGCGTGCGCCTCCCTTCACCATGAAACCACCCTACTTTCCCCTCTTGTGATGCTCCTCTGCTTTTCCTTTCAGTTATTCCAAACTTATTTTTATTTAGTGGGTCAACGGGGATGCGTCCTCACTTTTCAACGAAATACTCGACGTCAATCGCGTTAATGATCGGCAATCATTGATATAATTTTGGTGTCATGTTGTTACGATCAAAGGGAATTGAGAGGGTCAAAGTTGTGTGACGAATCGATTGTTATTTGAGAAGATCCTCGGATTACTAGGGTGGTACATGGTATACTGTACATCGACAGGCGTATATCTTGAGGGCGAGTATAGTTTCACAAAAAATACTGACTGTCAGCCGACGGGTAAAATTATGCGAGCCAATAGATATAAATAAAAAGTGTAACTATGTCGAAACAATCAAATTAATTAAATGTATTGTTAGCTAGTATTAATTTCGTGTGCATCTTATTTGGTCATTATACTATAGAGTACACGATCGATTTTCCTGTCAGTCACTCAATTTTATCAAATTATGTATTATTATTATCGATTTTGGCACGTGCAAACATACGAGGCATTCCCCGTCATTCCGACAAGGCAAAAACTCAACATTTCAGTGACGATTCTGTCGTAGAATTGTATATACTCTCGAAGCGTTCTCCTCAATATTTTTCCGATTTTTTATGGAACCATATTCAAATGATGATTTATTTCAAGTACAGAATTATGTCAGCATGGATTTCCTTGAAAAAAATCACAAAAAGTTTTAACGAAAAAAACTGCCTGAACATTTTTTACGGCGATTTCGCTTTTGCGTTTTATTTTCCTATCGGGAGTTTAATGAGAGTGATGCATGCGTGACTGGATAAATTTTCCCGATTAAAAAGCACATTGAAAAGAAATGATATAACAAGCAGTCATTTTTCAGGTTGTTATTTATTGTTTATTATTTCCATTCTGTGATAGTTTTTCATAATAGGATGTGTGACACATTTTTCCTAATTAAAATAAAGGTTCCGTACTGACGGCGTTCATCAGCAATAGTACACTGTAATGATTATGTTCTTCAACGTTTTTCAGCATGCTCTAAGACTCTAAGGCCGACGTCCAAAAAAAGTAGTGACGATTTGCTCTTTCTTGTACGATTCTATCTTTTAGGTAACAAAAAAAATATAAATATAACCGAGCCGCGTAGACGAAATAATATTACAGCTTCGACATTTTTTTTTAAATGTTTCCTTCCGATCATAGATTTTCGCGAATATTTTTTTTCTACAAAATCCTCAAAGGCGGAATTTTTAATTTGAGATGAAAAAATTGAGAGTTCTGCTCAATGAGAGTGTGCCAGCAGAGAAAAAAATGAATGGAAAATAAAACAAAAATGATCGGGGTGTTTTTGAGCTTGCCAAGATCATGTACATAATGAATTATTCCGCATGTTTAACCTTTGTGACTATTGTCTATTGCGTTACATTGATAAATGACTATGAATTAGCGTTTTTTTGAGAAGGAAGAAAATAGAATAGAACGATAGTAATTCGAGGGAGTGACTTAACATATATTTAAGTGTTAAATAAAAAAGTCGTCCACGAATATTAAAAAATAGCCGATTCAGTAATTTTTGAATATTATTATTCTACTGCTATTTCTTCCATATCAAAAAAATTTGAAAAAAAACGATTATTTTTACTCATTTACAGCGATTCACCCCTTAAGGATACTGCGTCTGTTCATGAATTTTAAATCTTTTCAGTGTGAATCTGAAACGAGCCGTTTCGAAAACTTCCAACACGAAAATTGTGCAAAAAAAAACTTTCTATTTATTCCCGATCAATAAATTTCATTTCCTTATCTTCGGCTTTTAATGGGACGTTCCGCTCAATTATACTTGGAAATAATTTTTATAATTTCATTTCGATAAAGTGCTATTATATTTGTGAAATTTTCGGCTGTTTTAACATCTTTTGGAATCAATATTGTAACACTGTGGGAAAATAACCTCTGGAATAAAGGAAGAGGAGGTTTCGTGGAAACATCTGAGGATATAATAAGACGACTTCCGTAGGTGCAAACTTATCGTTCTATTTGTCTAGTGATAAACAGAGGAAACGACGTTTTTTGCATCAATATATTAGATATTCATTCATATACAATATACATATAACTCTTGTGCTATTAGATAATAATAACGACAATAATTCTCACGTCGTATAAATAATAAAATATAAACTTACGCGATGTGCAATTTTCACGTTAACTTAGTGTCGTCTCACATCACACCTCCACAGTTTAGGATGAATAAAAGAGTGTGTCAGGAACATTGCCGATCTCTCAAAGTTTTGTGCAGTCGAAAGTGCGGGGATTTCAACTATTCTGATGAACGGGAAAATCTTTTTTTCTAAATGACAACTGTTTTCTTTTTCAGAAAGCTCGGGAATCAACTTGTCATCATTCCCGAAAATACACAATCAAACTTGGGGTAGAGGAACATGTATATGGCCCGAGATGTACATATACATATATGTATACATGTGATAATATGTATTATATACATATTAGGGTGGCTGAAAAATCGATTTTACTCCACCCTCAAAGAGATTTAATTTTCTCTTAAAAAAGATACTGCTGTACCGGAGCTGTACTTATCCTGGAGCTAGAGTATTAGGAGCCAATTTTCGCATCTGATTAATCCGGGAAAAATATCAACATGTTTTTGTGTTTGCTGTTTTTTTCTATGAATCTGTCGTGGAGGGCATTATATTTTTTGAGAAATTTTCTCGAGAGCCTTGTCTGTAGATTGAACTGTTCTGAATATATGAAGGCCGATATATGACCGTAAATATTTGATTCAAAACAGATATTACCGTGAGGGACGCGAGAGCGGGGGATGCAGCAACAATAAGAACAAATGGGATTTCAAGTATATAGCAAAATAATAAAATCCCAAAAAATCAATAACCTGGAAGATACTGAATGCAGATATTCTGAATAATTAGTATATCAGGAAATGATCAACAAATGTTAAGGCGATGTGTTACATCCGTAAATCGAAGCTTAGAAAAATTCTCCGGCAAAATCTATAAATCGGATCGGTTTGAAATGTGTTGTGAGTATTTAGTGATATAGCCCGGAGGGACTGACGATTTTAGAATTTCGAAATTTTCAAAACTTTTTCACTCTACAAAAAATTTTTTTTGCAAAATTTCGAAACTGCGAAATAGTCAGTCCCTCCGTGTTGCATCACTAAATACTCACAAAAAATTTCAAATCGATCCAATTTATAAATTTTGTCTGAGAATTTTTCTTAATTTCGATGGGGGAGGGGGTATCCCCCATGGCCTTAAAAAGAATTTGAAAAATATTCAGGAAACTTCTTTTGTTTCCATACTGAATTAATTCGGTAATTTTCTTGAATACACCTGAATGTTCTTATAATTTTGTTAGTGTTTTTGCGGCAATTTCAAAATTTCACCGTTCCGTGAAAACTATAATTTACGATAAATTATTAATCATTTCTTGACGCTTATCAAACGATTGAAATGAATTTGCTGAGTTTTAGCTCTCGTATCTTCCAACGGTTGATTCTACAGTGTACAAGACAGATTTACTGAGAAAAAAATTACTTCAGATATAGTAAAACACGAAAATATCTAACAGGGGTTGTTTTCCTGTTCATTAAATAAGAAAATCCATCCCCAATGTGCCAGATCCAGAATCAGAGTACAGCAAAATGCTTTGGCAAAGATTTCTTTCAAGTCAAGAACTGTGACCTTTTGGGTAGGTTTTTCTTTGATGAAAAATAAAAATTTGACCTTTTCGAACCACCCTAATACGTACATCAGATATGTGTTTATAAGCGACTCGAATGGTCTTTTTTTGTCTCGGACGTGATTAAGATTTTCTCATCTCCGACCTTAAAATTCGATATTCGTACTCTCTTATTTTAAAACAATTAAAATATGACCAATGCTATTCCGAGATCCACAGTGAATAGACAATGAGAAATTCTTCGTTACAGTGAACGTTCAAATTGACAAGTTATTTGGAAATTATGGAGAAAGCTTGATTCACTGATTTAAAAAACATCGTGTTTTGAAAATCTCTCGTTTTTCTTTTTGGCGGTTATAAATAAACTCGTGTTCCGTAACATTCGAACGGAACTAAACGAAAATTTAATCGAAACCAAAGACTTTTTTTTTAAAGCGCAATATCGCGTTATTTTGGCGATATTGATTTCTCCAATAGTCTGCTTCGGTATAAATCCTGTTTTTTTCCTTCTGGAATCACTTTTCTTCGGAATAAAATCATCTTAAAGAGAATTTATAAAATATAAATTATGTTAATTCCCATAATTAGTTCTAATCTCGAACGAGGATTTTTATCGTTAAAACAATTAAAATTGTGCTCACGTTTGCAGAAACATTGTCTAACGGATAAATTTAAAAAAATCTATTCGAATTTTTGTGATCGCGAATATTTCTTGACGAATAGGAACCGATGTCTCGTGGGGTCGTTAACAATGCCATAAAAAAAATCTGTACCGTCTCTCAGAGTGTTTGAGTCAAACGCACGTCGTTTGAGTGAACCTGAGATGTCTCATGTACATGGATTTATGGATATACAGGGTGATTCACAAATATTGGAATATCACCCAGAAACCGAGGTTTCTGGGTGATATTTTGAGGAAAAACACTCGGCTGTGTATTATTTTTCAAACAGTTTTCAAATGAGAGACAATAAAATTCCAGCATTCTGGGACAATCAGAGTCTTCAATTTAGCCACGTTCGGAGACTCTCCAGGTTTTTAGATTCAAGACGCGAAAATGATAATTAATGGAAATGTGGTGTGATTTAGACGCATCACCGTCACGCGCCTGTTTCGAGCGCGGAATTATTTATTTCACCAGCGATGTACTATCATCCTACGATCGAGCAGTGTTTTCTTTCATTCCTTACCGACTTTTCGTTGGCTAATATTTTTTATAACACTGGATAATTCTCAACGAAAGCGAAAGTTTGACTCTCTTACTCGGGCGAGACAATGATGTGTTCGAAATGAGGCATGTTTCATCAATTCTAATTTTCGAGCCCCCATTCTACGGATCTGAAAGGATCTCTAACGTGACTAAAAATCAGGATCTTATTGGCCTAGAATGTTTGATCTCTGTTGAGCTTTTCTCACTCAAAAACGATCTTACAAAAAACGGTCACTTAGTGATGCTGGGAAATTTGCTAGTTTCGCCAAGAATGCCCAATTTCCGGTTTCGATACTTGACGCGAATCACCCTATATATGCAACCCTATATATGGGCTATAATCGTGAATACCCATCGCGTGACTGTTGTTTTTTTGACTGCCAGACCAGGCTGGCGTTATACATATATCTGTATTAATAATTTGCGTTCGTGTGTATATTTCCAAAAGAGTAGCTGCTACGTCGGATCGTACGAACGTGCTATCGGTTACAGTCGTAAAAACTCACTCTCACGCTTTTTTCCTTCTATCTACATCTTTAGATTCCCATTGATCGGAGAATAAAAAATGACCATTCTCTTTTATTTCATTCATTTGTCTTCTTCACTCTATCGCTTCTCTCTCTTTTTCTCGCGCAAGTAAAAAGGAACTGCAAAGCGCAACGTCCGCAGATATCGCGGAGGTCTCCTGCTCCCTCCTAAAACGCGTCCTTACGGTCGCAAGTTTCATGGTGATTGGAAGGAAAAAAAAGAACGATAAAACAGAAACGAAAAACGACTCTCTTTCAGCCTTTGCGACAAAATCGATACGCCGGGAGAACGGCGCGGGCCTTTTTTCTCGCAATCAGTCTTCGCATACATCGATATGCGCGTGTTGGTTAACCGCGTGTTGGCTCTTTTTCTTACACGAATTTCGAGACGCGACCGCGTCTCCACGCCGAGTGGTTCAATGGAATTTTTATACATTTACGGTCTCGAATATTGACGTTACAAAAATCGTGTAATTTTTTTTTTAATGTCCTTTCCTCACATCGTTATCCCTTTGCAGAAATCGCAATGCTGATAACGGAGACAAATTCGTTTGAACGTTTGATGTCAAAGTGCATCTTTTTTTACGCGTTTTCTGTTTCTCTCGCTCCTTTTTCTCACTCTCGGTCACTTTTACTTCGATACTTTCGTAGCGTCGCGATTATCATGATTTTAATGGTTGAAAATGAAATGAAAAAAAAACTACGCTTTTTTACAGTATTAGATACATATTGGAGTACATATAAGAGTGCGACAGTGTTCGAGGTCCGACGGTGGAAACGTTTTTCCCGCAATTTCAATAATTCGGACGTCAAGACACTGTCACTTCACTCGATAACGCTTTGGTATTCAATCGTCGATGATAAGTAATTACCTCGTCACCGTAGTAATCGCGAGAAAACAAAGAAAGCTCAACGTACTTCGTTATTCTCTTTGGCATTTTTGCGACACGCTCGGCTCTGTCCCGGTGTGATATCGTGGTGTTTTTTTTTCCGTTTTCGTTCATTGAAAGTATGAATTTGGAATTTCGAAACACTTTACCACGAGAGATCGTTGGCGATCGGAATAATCGTTTCGGTATTAATAATGATTACTAGAAGTTTTTTTATTTTATTTTTCTTTGATAATAACTATTAATATCACTTTTTCGTATCAAGTATAAACGTGAAATCGAGACTCTTCACCTTCACCTTATTTTTTCGGTGATCATTCATCGTAAAGTGTTTTTTTGTTTGTAAAATCGAACATTGACGAGTGTACAGGACTCGAAGAAAAGAAAGGATCGATTTTCACGATCTATCGACGTCCACGTAACTTTTCAAGTTTTCACTCGCTGGCCTTCTCGATCCTCATCCTGAGTAAGCATAGATTTTGACACAAAAAAACCCAAAAATCGCGGCAAACTTGTTGCGATTGCGCTTCAGAAAGATTTTACTCGATTCATGAGAGGAATCGTCGTTTGGTCAATGACGCTCCTTCAGCAGTGAATTTTCGCGGTTGATTAATTTAATAAAACTTTAACGTTTTGTGCATTGAAGGTTGAAACATTGTAAAAAAGTTTCAATGCAAGAAAATCTTTGTAAAAAAGTTTGCAGTTTTTCAAAAAGGTCGTACGCAAGGATTTCGTATAATTCTATCGGAATAGTTTCACGTATTTTCAAAGTACGTACGCGACTGCAAGAGACAGCATATAAATAAGAATATGAGCAGGAGTACGAATTCGTGAAACAGAGCTAAATTTTCCAAATGTTCGATTTAAAACTACAGAGTTAAAAAGTTTCTAAAATTTGTCGTTATCTTAGATCAGTCTCTCTTGGATTTTGCCACTTTGTTTTTACAGTCCACATAAGAATCCCAGAAAAACTGCTCGATTATCGCTCAGGATGTCTTCCGAAAGCTGTCACCCTTGATCATTTTGCCCTTTATTTTTATGCTTCGACAGGTTGAAATTCGAGAAAAAACTTTTAAAAACAAACCACTTTGCGTATAAAAGCTAGAGCTTCGGCGTATTTACCACCGTTGATTCGTCTTATTTTGGTCCTCGCGACGTCATCAAATTTTTGTTTTCCTCTTTTACATTTCGATGCATCTCGCCTCGTTTTTATATTTGGATGCAAAAAACATTTCGTGACAAATGAAAAAAAAATTCTGTTTTTGGAGAGCGAAAAAAAAACGAAAAAAAAAAATTAAATAAGTTATTAAATTTTATACGAGGGTGTGTTCGCTCTTTGATTCTTCATCTGCTTCGCTCTCCGAATGTTCCTGCGTTTTGACTTCTTCAACCGTCCTGTCGTGGTTCGTACAATTCTCCGTCGCGCCTGTATTTGCGGCAATTTCCAACCAATGCGTTTTATTCTCGCGTACACCAACGACCAGGTCCTCCAGTTTATCCGACAGCAACGCGAAAGCCTGCGCATACACGAAAAACAAATTATATTCACCAAACGTCTAATGTCGTAACTCTTTGATCGGCGCATTTCTTCTTACGTCATTTTTGTCTGTAATCAAACGCGCTCGTTGATGTTTTCAACAGATCTATCTTAAAAATTCACGTTAAATTGCAAACATGCAACTGGACACGAGAGCAACAAATTCCGAGTATGCCGAGAAAGTAAGAGTAGCGAAAAAAATTAAGACAGTTTTTCTACGCGCGAATGATCTTTTCTTTTTATTCGTAAAGTACTATATTTTAGAAAACTTCATTTTCCGTTTTTTTTTTTCAATTCTTAAAAGCAACATGAGTGGTGTAATTTTGACATGCAATTATAGAGAATCATGTAATTATATTTTTTTCGTATCGCTCGCATTGAAACTGCGAGTGTCAATAATCCTGTTTAGCCAGTCGAAACGAGCCAATTTCAGACCAATACGTTGTTTCCTACCGAAAAGCAGAAAATCGGCGTTTTCTGCCCTATGAAGTCCGAAACTGAACGTTTGCTGTCCTGAGGCAAAAAATAAACGTTTTTTGCCCTAGAGCAGAAAATGTTTAGTATCCAGCTTGATTTAATTCCTTGCAGAATCGCGTTTGCTTATTGCGAGCTTCTGAATATTTACGGGATGCTAGAGAACGACCACTGCGACAGTTGTGTTGATGATATTAAAAAAAATTTGTTAATGTTACATTTACGATATTTTTTGTTCCGCTGTTGGTCAGAAATTGTGTTGTTTCGAAATGGATTTATCGCGGACGAACCTTTTCATTGGCGAATAAAGCATAATCGTACCTCGTAAATAGGTAGGCATATTGAATCGATGAAACCGACTTGCATCATCGGCAATTGGTCCTCTTTTTCACGATTCATGATATCCTGTTGAATTAAAAGGTGATGAAATGAAGATCGTGGCAAAAAAAATATTGTTTTTTTCGTTGGTTTTTTCAATCACAAGGTAAAGAGTTTTTACTAACGATAGGTGTGATATTGAGAGTTCGTCTTTCTATATCACCCTGCTCGAAGAATTCGCTACTGACGAGTTCGGCGACTCGTTTCTCGATTTCCCAGGGTTTCGTGATAGCAGCAAGATCGCAAACTGTCATGAGCATTCCTCGCAAGAGATCACGATGTTCCCCGTAAGCCCAATTGTAAGTTCGCCCTCGCGCTATACTCAGAAATGCGCCGCGTTTACGAAAATACACAGCAAGATCGGTGGACAGAATTGCTTCTTCGAGAACTTTAACGACTCTCGAGTATTCCTCGGGTGAAAGATTCGACAATATCTGATTGCCCTGACTGCTGAGAATCATGAGACACTGATCAAAATGATGATGCTCCATGGTAGAGGTAGAGTAAAGTTGAGCCAATGGCGATGATGCTCTAAAAATAACGACATAATTAACAAATTTCATCTCAAACAATAATTATTTCATAAATACGAAATATTCCTTATTCTCTTTATAGGCAAATGTTTCATCCAAGAATTCTTCGAATATTACGTAACGCAACAATACATTTTTCTCAAACTTATTTTCAGCTCACTTGGAACATTCGGCCCTAGAAATGCGAATATTCCTAAAATATTTTATTTCTTTTGGCAATTATTCTAGCGCACCCCGAAACCATTAATGCTCGATTTCGGTTGGGGCATTTCGTATTTAGGAGACTTTGTTTTTTTTTGCCAAAGTTGAAAAATTGATAACGCATGTTGTATGAAAATTTTTCCCTCGAGTAAAAAAATTATAGCTCATTTAAAGACTGGCCCATTGGAAAATTCAATCTCTCTTTTAAATAACCCGGGACAATCAACAAAAAACAAAATATGGCTGCGGATGTTGAATGGAAATTTATTGTTTCCATGTCATTTAAATGGGAAATTCAAGTTTTCAATGCGCAAGGTCCGTAACTGAGCTGGCATCTCAGTGCAAGAATTTGAGAGTGTTGCAAAGTTTTTAAAGTATACTCATTAGACTGATTCAGAAAAAAAATTTTTTCTTTTTTCCTTCGGGATTCTGTGCTACTATTGGGCAGTAATAAAAGAAAATTTTCCGTAAAAGATGGGCGTTGTCACTCAATTTTTAGAGGTGGCTATCTCGACTTTTTTGTTTTGAATTTTTTTTAATGAACGTATTGCAGTTAAACATAGTTATGGCTGCGGATTACGGATAAAAATCACATCCAGCACCGTAACTATCCTATTTCGTAACCAAAAGAAACTCTTACAATTTGAAAAGATTGCAATATTCACAATTCTAATCCAGGTAGCTCAATAATGGCATCTATGCTACTCTCGTTATTCACATAGATTTATTTATACGCATTAACATTTCGTGCTTTTTACGAAAAATTAAATTATAAGCTTTCCTTCATAAATCATGTATTTACATTTTCAAAATGCTACACTTACATTATCTTCAAACTCATTTATATTTCTTCCCAGCCACTGTGCATAACATCGCGCATCCCACTGCGCAGTAAAAATGCACGAAAAATAGTGCAAAATTTGAAAGTAATTAACTACGTCGCTGAAAGGGGCGTACCTCTTGTAGAAAATTTCAATAATAGCTTGACAAAAAAAAAGATGAAAAGCAGCATTTGCTGTAAGTGGTCCAGCTACATCGACAACGCTTTCCAAAGTGCAATAAAAACAATCGATTCAAAATTCGGTTCAATAATGAATAGGAAGCGTAAAAGCCTTACCGTTACGTTACGGTTACGTTAATATTATTTTTATTATTTAGTTCATTATTATTATCAATTTTCGTTGAATTATCGATGATAAAACAAGTCGTCATAATAATAAGTTATTATGTTCAATTAAACAGCGTTTGAAATATTGTTTGGGCTAAATTTATTTACCGGTAATATTTTCGATTTTGGTTTCTAGGGATTCAATGTGTGTGCGATATACTTTTCTTTTATTCTATTTCCGGTATAATCTATACTATAATCATATTTAATAAATAAAATCATGAAAAAAATAACAAAAAGTCGAGATAGCCACCTCTAAAAATTGAGTGACCGCGCCCATCTTTTTAGGGAAATTTTCTTTTATTAGTGCCCAACAGTAGCATAAGAATCCCGAAGGAAAAAAAAATTTTTTTTTTTGAATCAGTCTAATACTCATACAAAGAATAAGTAATTATATTTACTCAAAAACTACAAATAACCGGAAGAAGCAATGAAATTGTACAATTCGTCATTGACTCACTTAATCTGGAAGGAATTGTTGGTGCCACGGTGATCGAGATCATGACAGAGGCAAGCTATTATAAGAGCGAGACACTCAATTTCACCAAAAATCTTCCACCACTGTGTGGCCTGAAAAGTGAATTATCACGATATTATTACGACGGCCAAGGTCGGATTGACGTAGACACCCAAGTTGGAATTTGAAATTCTTCTTTTTCGCTTTATTTTTATTTCGTGCCGTTATCTCACCGTAAGTATCGCAAACATCATCTGAGCGACGTTGAAAGCATGACGCCAATTGTGATAAGTGACGTTCCGATAATTCTTTTTGACGCTCAGCAACCAACGGCAAAGAACATCGTAATCGATGTGAAACCTCTCGACGAAATCAAGATCGAGAAACATTCTTAGACAAGCGGTGAGTGTCTCGTCATCCTCCATTCGTATATCGTCAAACTTGAAGTCGTGCAGACGGAAGAATGCGGCCGACGGCACCCTTAAGCCCTGCTGGGTCACCCGGCAACCAAAAAAATGTATATTTAAGAGCACTGCGTCTTCATATTTAAGTAGTATTGGTTTTTTTCTGATTATTCGAAACTTTTCAATTTCTATGGAAAATCGTAGGGACGTGTTGAAATTCTTTTGGAATGGTACTTTCGAAAAAAAAAACACTTTCATCTCCTTACGGATAATATGGACAAACTAACCCTCAGTCTTTGTGCATCTTCGAGCGACGCTGAAGCGTGATAGCTGAGTACTTCCAGGGTAACGCTCTGCTTTGCCATAGCTATCACAGCTCTCTCGTACCTTTCCATTCAACGAGAAGAAAAAGAGAGCACAACGATTAAGTAACGAATTAATATCGACGCAACTTTTGTTTTTCCTTTCACAATTTTATCATTGCTGTTTATCGATCGTTTTTTCAAGTTGCAAAGTTGAATAACTCACATGTGGGTATTGTGAATTCCCATGCCACAAAATATAGCAAATGCCTCAACGAAATTCTCATCGTTCTTCGTAAATAAAAGATCATCGAATTTATTGACGAGCTGTATGACGCCTATTATTTGACCCGATGAATTTTTAATTGGCATGCAAAGAATCGTGCGATGACGAAAACCCGTACCATCGTCCACCGAAGCATCGAATCTCGGATCTTCGTAGGCATTAGGAATATTGACCGTCTGGAATGTAATCATTTTCCTGATCATCATGTAATAAATACTCCTTGAAGATGGAGACAATCCAAAGTATTATTTTCTTGAATAATTTGTCATCCATTCGGAATCGTCCAATTAATGGAAAAAATATTTACGCCTTTATAAAGGTGGGTATAAAAATTGATTTTTTTCGATGAAAAGTTGTGTAGAGAGCTTGTAGATTTTTGCGGTTCGGTGTTTGACAATACATTGACCATACAGGATTCTTTATAATTTTAAACATTTCTCGATAGGCGTTATTTCGGAGCTAATCTGTGGTAATCCCGGTCTAATAATACGAGGGCCAAACTTCAGTGGTGTTCGAGTTATTTCAGCTAAGAATTTTATTTCAGATCTTCAGTTCTGCCAAAAACTAATTGTAAAAAAACGACTCCCCGTTTTGAAGAGCTTGTGAAACGGGGAGTTAGTTCCCGAAACTTATAATACCGAACGTTTTTTGAAGTAACAAAAATTGTACTTTTTTCTCATTTGCCACGTAGGACACCTCTCATTTCTCAGTTTTCGGAAATTCTGGGATTTTTTTTTAATGGTCATTCACTCGTTCACCGTTGAAAAACAACTGGTGAAATGTCCAGGGTAGAATAGTTATCTTTTTACAGTTATCAGTTTTTGGTAGGAAAGAGGAAAATGTCGAAAAAATCTTAGACTCAAATAAATCCAAAATCACTGATTTACGGCCCCCCAGTTCGCGTCCGTAATGCCAAAAAGGCGTATGTTCGGAATGATACGCCCGTTTGGCTTGAGATAGAAAATTTGTTTTATTAATGCGCCCTTTTGGCATTAATAAAACAAATTTTCTATCTCAAGCCAAACGGGCGTATAAGTTTTTCATTTTTTCAAACCTGGAAATTAATTTATTGTCAAACAAAATTGCACCACAGTTTATTGAAATTTTTAAATATTTATTTTGAAGAAAAATGTTAACACGCCATTTTGGCATTACGGACGCGAGATGTAACTGTACAATATGGATAATGATAACTTACCTCACCCGTTGTCGCGGCATAGCCAGTGATGCCTACGTTTATAGGGAATCTGCTCTCGAAAGGGCTGCAACGGAAAGAGACCAAGCGGCAGCGATCGTTAGATCCGGAATAGCGTCTCGCTCTGTCGTCGAACGAGAGAAGAGATGAGCGGGGTCAATGCCTTTTATCGCGTTCTGCTCTCTGACTTTGATTCTTTATTTATTTACTTCAAATTTGTTGCAAACTCCCGTTTACGTTTCACACTTTTTTCGTTGCGTTAGCATTTGCCACGTCGTACAATTTGACAAAAAAAATGAGAAGAGAGAGAAAGAGAGTGGGTGGAAAAGCGAGGAAAAATAAAGAAGCTTTTGACTATCACCTGGTTCGCGAGTCCGTATCCTCAGTGGCAAGGTCATTTGCCTCAAAGTCGAAAACTCGCGAAAAACTGCCCTTGGATGCTTTGTGTACCAGAAGGACCTGAAAAAAATATGAATGTCTCGTCAAATTATTCAACTGATCAGCCTTGCAACCGGACACGTGGGTCATTTGCGTCCGCTGCATTTATACAATAGCCTATCTCATGGAGCACCCGTATACCTCGGGCATTCGTATTACTTCACAAAAGTACTTTGAGGCAGCGGTATTTCACCGTCAAAGGCCTGCAGGAGTCGACTAGTTGAGCTTCATCTGCCAAATTGCGAAAATTGTTTGAGAATACAGAACCCCCGTATGTGTGATTAACTCATGTATTTTTTGCTCTTTATAATTCCGTTTCTTGACTCTGACAAGAATTTCTCGACTTGACGTTATAATTTTTAGACGTACATATGAAATTTTCCAAATTAACCACCAAAAACCACCAATTATATTTTTTTCCGAAAGTACATTATCCCAAGTAAAAATAGCTCACAGGATTTTTAAATCCTTTGAATGAATTTCCTCCATTCTGTTCAACGATCAAATCGACAATCGAAAAATTAATTTTTGGATATTATTGATTAAGCTCATAGCCGAAACTAAACAACATGCGTGATTCTTTTTATAATTTTTTGTAACATTTGAGAGATATAAAACGTCTTGCGGACGCCAATGTCCCGTGTGAGTTGTTGTCAGGTACCGAAAAATAGTGTGCGATTCCAGAGTTAATAGCAATAACGCAAAAAATGTATATTGGATTGTTCGAAAAGTAATGTTTATTTCTTCGTCGCACGAAATCACCGCGTATGAAAAATGATGAGAAACGATGCAAACTTCGACGTCTCTGTGTTACACGTCAGCGGCCATTCTAAATGATCTTTTGTTACATCAAACTAACCATGGAAAACAAAGAAAGCATTTTCTTATTTTTACAGAGGCAAGAACACCGTGCAAACAAAAATGCACGACGCGCAACGCGCATCGTCCAACTGCTAAAGACGACGACAAAATGAAAGCAATCTATTACGCAAGATTCATTAATTGTTCAGTGTTTATTGTTTGTATTGATAAAATCACTTTGAAATTCATTCGAAAAACAGATGTTGGGAAATAAACGGGGTAAAAAGAACCCAATAATTAATTTGACAAATCGATAACTCCGTTTTATACCTGCACCCGTTGGCACTGTATCAGAGATTGCGTGTGAGTGAGAATCCGGAATACCATGTGTTCTATCGTACTTTGCTCCTCGAAGATCATCCTTGCCAGATCCAATAGAACCTGTCGAAATATTGACTTTCAGATCGCGATACTTGTCAAAGTGGTACTTCTTATGTAACGCGGATCCGTAACAACCGTTTTTGCATATTTTCGTAATTTCCCTCGCTTTTCTGAGAAACGTGCTTTACGCGCAGGCACGTAAATTGATTTTGGCTTCGTCGCGGTTTCAACTCCAAGAACGTTTGAAGATAATAACGAAGCAACGCGCGAGTCACATTTGGCGGTTTGTTTCCCGATCGACATAAATTATCGAACATTTATACTTTTGCTGGATTACGCAACTTTTTCATCAGCAAGCTTATCAAACTTTCGAAAAATACAATTATCCGTTATTACGGAGGTTTAGAACGGTTATAAACACACATGTGACTTTTATGGAAAATTTCAAAGTAAAATGTGACTGAGGAAAAATTACCTGGTTTCTCTTAACTTCCAATTGACTTTTTTCATAAAGTTGTGCGTTTCTCAGACCAATACCACAAAATTGCAGATAACTTGAGAATATCTTCTCATCTTGTGCCGTGAATTGGGCTTCACCGCCAAGCTTATTGATCACCTGAGCAACACCGACCACATCGCCGCTGCAATCTTTTATCGGCATGCACAGCAACGCTCGAGTTCTGTAGCCGGTAAGGGCATCGATTTCGCGATTGAATCTAGCGTCCTAAATACAAAAACAAAGCTCTATTTGAACATTTCCGCGGATAAAACAGTACAAAGAAGTATAATGGAAATAAAATGGTTCTGAAAATGTTTACTTTGCCGTCATGCTATTTTCGAAAAAATTCTCTACACGAGCTACTAAAAAATAAGTCATATAACACTGATTAGTCATGTACGAGGCACCTTTTTCTAAATGTCAGCGGTGTACTTGGAATGAAACGTTTGTCTTTTTCGTGCACATTGGCAGATTTCAATGAAAAATTCACGGATTGATGCATACAGGAATCGAGATTTTCTGTATTTTATCGAATAATGTCCTTTAACGGATATTTCCTCAACGAAATTTAGTCGTGTGCATTAGATTGCGTATGAAACTTCGAAAATCAGAGATAAATGATTAGAAATGTAATAATTATGGATTTACTCATGAAACACCGAGTTTGAGTAAAAAAACAGCGCATTTTTTTGTCTCGTATAACACCATTTCAACACTATGCGTGAAGATGCAAAGCGGAAATAGTCATCGTTACAATATTATGCATTCTGGGAACGTACAAAAGATAATTACTTTGTACGCATCCGGTATATTTACGGGTTCGCCACTCTCAGCGACGTAACCGACAATTCCCGTTCCCCAGGGTATTTTTATCTCGTCCTTTTTCTCCATTTCGACGAGGGTCGACCTCGAACAAACGTCAAACAGCTTAGACACGAGACATCTGTTTCTCGAGACAGTCCGTTGGCTGGTTTTACCGCCGGTTGAATTTTGATCCTGACTCGCGGTCGAGCCAGAACTGTCCGTTCTCGAATTGACTTCGGCATTGATGTTGGGGTTGTTTCTGTTACGAGCGCACATTCTCTCACCTTGCACGAGAAACAACGAGCCACGATCGGCGTGAAGAAGGGTGCTCACGTTTTGAAGGATTTTGTGACACAGAGATCGCACATCGAGCTCGTTACAAATATCCTTCACCTGTTTCATAGAAGCAAATAAGTACAATTATGCCGTACGCATTCGCAAATGCGTTGTTCGAGTTAATACTGGAAAGTTGACTGGAAAGAGTCGCAATTTAATTGACCGACGATAAAGAAAAGTGAGTTTACCAATTCAAAAATAAGATCCTTCTCGTCAAGATGCCTAAGTTCGTGTCTTGACCTTCTCTGTGGCCTCGTTGAACCTCCCGAGCCAACCTGTTGTCCACCGCCGGGTTGACCCGAGTCTTCGGGTGAAACGCTCAGAAATGTCGGTGTACCGTCTATGGTATTGACTATTGGTTTTAAAAGGCCGCCTCTTTCGAACTCGTGAGCCGAAATTTTTCGCACAGGTGTCGTAGCACCGGAGCCACCGGTTCCACCGGCATTGCCACTTCCGCTGGTGCTACTAACGCTCGAATTACTTCCGGCGTTGGTACCGCCACGACCGCCGGGCGAAGAGGATGCTCCGGTCGTTGTGTTGCTACCGCTGTTCATTACGCTCGCAATGTCCATCATGCAACCACTCGAGGACGAAGTTGGCGTTGCGTGAGTTACCAGCCACGCGTCTACCGTTTGTCTCGTTACTTTTCTGCCGAATATTCGGTGATGCGATATTTATCATTAGACGTTTGTGACACAAATACGACAGAATGTTGAGACACGAATATAAAAACAACAAATTCGTCTTTTTTTTTTCGCAATATTCACCATTTTTCGTCTACTTTCTTTGACGATTAGCTAAAATTTTCATCGTTTTTATTCTCATGCAGAGCAGGGAATTTGAAAAATACAAAATATTTCAGTCGCGTGGATATTATGGGTATTTTAGAAAAATCTCAATAGATGGAGATATTGCGGTATCCGTGTGGCTCCTAATTCTGGTGACGGAGATTGAAGTCGACGAGAAAAATCTTTTTTTTCGTTCAAACAAGAAGGCTGAGTGGTCAAAATTACGGGCCACGGATATCGTAATACTAATACCATTGGCTAATACGAATCACACGGTTGATGTAAAAAATTGTTTTTTCTTGGCATTCTCTGAAAGTTTTACGCATCGAGTCTAGCGTTAAGTTAAAGAATTGGTTCATCCGTACATTCGAGGGAAAGGAAACGAGTTAATTTCCGCTCGTACTTGCGAACCACCAGGACCTTTAATGACGGAATTAAATTATACTGCCACAATGGAGAACGCACCAAAACTAAAAAATATTTTTTATAAATATTCTTATAACTTTTAACCGCTACGATTATTACTGAAACTTAATCTCAACCTTCGGCAGAGGTAACGATAATAAAATTCGAATACGAGACGTTTTTGTATTATTCTCTCCAATATTTATAATTCGCAAGACGTGAAATACACGTATAAATTGATTTTTATGTTTAAAAAAGAGAAAAATTCAATTACAAGCTGGAAAAAACGTCGAGGAGTACCTGAGAAAATAATCGTTGACAAAATCCGGATTTTCATCGAGCCATGCCTCCATACGTGCATACTCGGGGTCGTAAACGGTCGTCGTAGACGTTGATAAATTTGGCGAATTGGAAGGAGTCGAGGTGGACACGTGAATGTTGCTTGTGTTATTTCCTCCATGATTGCTCGTTGTTGTTCCATCACCGACGTAAGTTTTCGTGTGCTGCTGATGTTGATTAAGCGAATTACCCTGGCCTACCATGATACCGCTCTGTATGCTCTGTACACCCTGAACGAACGGAGCTGCCGTTTCCGCCGTCATCCTCGGCTCCTCAATGCTCCGCAAGTAAAGCCCTGTAATAAATGCATAAACCAACTTGAACCTATACAACAAAAAAACACATAAATATGTGCTACACAGACGGTATGAAATGGCCGTAAAGCGTTCTCGAGGCTTTGCATAGTTTATGCAAAATCTCCTCGGCATCTTTGCTGAAATATCCTCGCTTTCGTTATCATTAATATCATACGGAATATGAGATGAAACGGAACTCGAACGAAACTTTTCCGAAAATCTAACGCTCGAATGGTTAAATCGCAAAATCGTGCCATTTAATTTTTTTCTCTCGTGTCACACGTATTTTAGTTTAATTCTTTGCGGAATTCGCGAGATGATATAGACCAAAAGTTCACCACTCGGTAAGGTGATTATTGAAGATTAAGGTTAAGGGTGATTGTCATTAATGCACGACGGAATTTACTCGATGTCGATTGTGGAATTTTGAATTTTAAGAGCAAATTCTTTCGAGTGTGACATTATCGCATCTTGAGTCGGAGGGAATAGGATAGTCGTGGGTATTTAAAATTTTTCGATAAATCGAGGCAGACATTTGTCTTTCGATAATTCTCGTAAGTCGTTGGAAAAAAATTATATAATTATTCCAGTATAAATTACAGGCTGAAAAAACTTGAAAGTTTTTAGAATATTTATATCATATACTGATACAAAAATATGTAGGTATCGCATATGGTGTGGAAACTTGGTCTGTTGGGAAATAAATGCTATTTGAATAAATACATTAATATATGAGTACGAAGCCACGAAATCACCACCATCGACTCATCGTGGGTATCCAATTTTTTTCGTGTACGCATTTTTGGAGGAATCCCAATGATTATGAAATGTATGATGTCAGTTTCACGGAATTTCGAGATTCCGAATCACTGTTTTACGAAACGCGTGTGTTGAAAAGAGAGTCGATATACATGTTAAAATAATCGAGACTCCCGGCGTAAATCGCCCGGAGGGTGAACGAAGAGTAAAAGAGAAGTGAGAGGAATCAAGCGAGAACGAGGTAAAACATAGCCAAAAAAAGAGAGTAGAAGAGAGAGAGCGAGGAACAGAGTTATGCGCGCCCTCCGAACTGTGGAAATAAATTTATTCAATTCGGTATGTCTTGACGCGTCTTGATGCGAAGAATATAAAATATTTTGAAAAATCCATAGTTTCAAAAAAAATCTCCATTTCGAATAGAATCGACAGTTTTTCTTTAATTTAGTGAACTAATATTGCGTATTTTCAAAGGAACTGGCAAACACCGCGAACATAATCGGAAAAATCCATCATCATTTTAAAACCACGATAGTATAGGTTTCCGCTCGATGTCAGATTTGAAAAAAGTGGCGCGGATCCTGTGTTTCAGGCGCTTTTTCGAATGGCAAAAACTGATCACACACATTTTTCAACATTTCCAGTAAAAATTTCTTATAACTATATAACTTTTTTGCAAAATAAAGATTGTCGTAATCAATCTCGTTCGAGAAAAATTTGTTTGTCGAAATCTGATGATAAAACTGACGTCTGTTAAAAATGGATAACCCAGATTTTGACGCGTAAACTGTAAGCGGAAGACGAGAAAAATTCGAAATTAGCTCAGAGCCCTCGGGATAAACGCGAAAACCCCCTGTGGCGTCGGAACCGAATTTCCTATTCGATCTTAGGAATATATCTTATGTAACCTCACGCGGTCCATTCTGGGCATGCCCCGTTAAAGTTAGTTGCATTCGTAAATTGACTCGGACTTGTCGTGTCGGTGTGCTCTTTGCGCGTGTATATCTCATTTATCTCTGTCTTTTCCTCTTACTACACCGTTTTGCTGCTCAGCGAAGAAGAGCCGCGAGTCTCGTCGGAAATGTCGGATAAGAGCATCGAGACCTCCACGACTACTTAACTCTTCGCGTACGTGATCGCATCCCGGATGTTGCGGAGACCGTGGATATCACAGTACTACTAATTAAGTCTGCCGTAAAATTAGAAACTTTTCGTCTGGTCGCGAAAAAAAATGCAATTAAAAAAAAGAGTTTCGTTACTTACAAACAATTAATTTGAACGAATTGTTGTTTTTTTTCGAATCTCTGAAAAAAATCTCTTTTTCTGAAAAACAAAATCTCAAGTGTTCTACTTCGTTATGATTTTTGTTTTCGCTTCCTCATCTGCATTTCCATAATCTTAGTTGAAACTCGTTCGTTACTCATCGTCCTTCCTGATTCACTCATTATACACTTGTTACTTTTTTATTTCTTTTTTTTTCATTATTCACACGCATTGAAAATGATTGTGCTTCAAAGCGATTATTTCTTTTTGTAAGTCCGATTATTTTGTAGACATATCGCTGACCGTTTTCGATGGATTTTACGATTTATCACGTTAACAGCTTGACAACATTTTTATTAATTCGATAAGAGTGTAATATTAAAAAAAAAAATGAAAAATAATACAAATTTTATTGACAAAGAGCATTGAGTTTTTCCCCTCAGCTGTCTATGGCATTCTTGAAAATCTTTCCATCAATGCAGGCGAAGAACTTTTCTCGTTTTCTAGACGGATGTATATAGCACGCGTCGAGGAGAAAAAAAAATCGTTTGCAAATTAATTCTGACGTGAATTTGCGCAAAGACGAGAGTAGAGCATATCAAATCACTTCTCGCTGCACTCTCGGTATAAGTCCATAAAGTGCGTGATCTAGCTACTGGTGAAAAGTATAGAATCGAGAAGAGCGTTGGGTATATACGCCGAGAGTTTATTGGAGCTCCACGTGGATGTCCCTCGTAGCTTTTTTACTCATTTTTTCAACACACGCGTTGCCATATCCCGTTTCACGAAGCATAAAAAATCCGACGTTTCAGAGATTACTGTGCCAGAGGGAAATTGAAATATTCAAAAGCCACCGATAGGTTTTCTGGTTTTTTATTACAATATTAATCGGTGATTTTTCTGCTTATTCGATCGCACTTTTCAAAGTGTATTGCCAAAATGCGTCCGACGTCTAAACATCAGAAAAGGCTCTCGGTAAACTCGTTTTGCATCAATGTTTCAAAAGGTATTTCAGAAAAATATGGCATTTCGCCGCGAGTCTCATTTTCATCGACTACCGGAAAATAAAAAAATGTTCGTGCAACAAATCGTTTGAAACCCGTCATTTATCCGACAAGTTCTATCAATTACCCTGCGATTATGGTCCGACGTGCGGCGCTATATCACCATAATTTTTCTTTCACTAATTATCCAATTCAACCTCGGTGGGATCACCATACATGAAACGAATGACTTTTTCCGTCACCTTCTCCCAGTCTATATTGTACGAATTTTAAAACTCTTAAACTTTTTTTTCACAATGAATTTTAAGAATATTATCGTTGTTTATTTTGAAAAATGGTTTTTGCTCGATTGTGTGTTATAAAAAAAATTCAAACTGCCCTGACGTCTTCGATGTACAATGCAATGACTGATCGGAAGCGTTAAATGTATAAAAGGAATATATTTCTTGAAAATCGGTAAGAGTAGGGAATTTCTCGTTTCGTAATCGGATATTCCTCATCGTTTCATCGCTCGCAATCAGAATAATTAAGCAATGCCGTGGACGCATCATGTACTCTGAGTAATGCGCATGAATAAGTGTCGAAAGGACAGTGAAAAAAAAATGATAGCTAAGGTAATGACGAGAAAAAATGGCATACGTGGTACGAGACGTTTGCATATTTTCCTGCTACGATGACGTCGATGATGGCAATGTTTGTATATATAACAGCTACCTCGTAAATTCACGTGTGGGTTTTCTCCTTCCGGCGAGAACACGCTGTGAATCGGGACGCCACTGTTCTGAATATACAGGCGGCAGGGAAGAGCAAAGAGCAGAGGGAAATTTTTACCTCACCTTCCCCCGTTTAGAAAAGCCGATTGCACCGTGTATACACTGGCATAATATTTCCTTCATTTAGTTTCGTATTTTTAGGCATGTATTTTAGGCATGTAATCCCCAAAAAGCATATTCATGAACGAGTGAAAAAGAAATTGTACGAAATAATATCTGAGAATCATTCAAGTATCATCTATACTTCCTATATTATAATAATGTTAATAACAAAAAAAATGCGTTAGTTAATTCAATTTAATTGTTCAAGTGCTGATTTTTTTAAACGTGAAAAACAGTTACCTGTCCTCCGCTTATCAAATCCGAAGGGCATGCATGTTTCTTCTCAACGTAAAACGTAACAAATTTTCAGGACGAAAAATCAACGTATTTTCCAAAGTTATAGGGTGAAAGATTTTGAGCAAGCGCGATTTCAATTTTACCTCATCTCAGCGAGGACACGAAAATCTGAAAAGATACTGCGATCCAAAGAGCACCATGTACATCAATTTCCGATAGTGATAACTGCAGGTGGTAAAAAAATCAATTTGCAAAGAATTTAGAAAACTTTTCGTTTTGTCGTATGAAATAAATTAATATATTTTTCCGAATTCACGTGAATTTGTTCAGCGTTTTGAATTTTTTTATCCCATATTTTGGAAAATTCATGAAAAACCACAGATTATCAATATTTCTGGAATACGAAGATTCCTTACTCAAACGAAATTGGTGATCCACTGAACAGACGCCATTGTTTACAGGGTCTTTGAAGGGTTTTTCAAAGCGGTGGAAAACTTGAAAACCATTCTCGTGTGTTTGGAAAAATGAAAAATTAATTGCCCGACACCTCGATACTCACCAATTCAAATTTGTATCAACATTAAGATGTCGGCTTGTTAGTTTTTATTCCCCTGTCAAATAACAAATTCCCCTTCAATAACCTTTTTTCAATTTGAAATTTTATAAGGCGATGACCTCTGAGCTTCTGAAAAAATTTATACCATATTTTTATAGGAATTTTAATATGCTCTATCAAAAAGGTGATTGTCGGTGCTAAAACCTGAATTATAACGATAATGTATTATTTACATAATTACACGAAGAAATTTAATTGATTTGCAAACCCTCAAATTATCCCTACCACATCATAGAATTAGCGATAAAATTTAACTCTGGATTCACCTTTGCTCTGTAATACTCTTTCAAAATAACATTGAAAAAAAAATATTTACTCTTTTCGAGTAATAAAATTAGTAAAAAATTGTTAATTTATTCAAAGCCAATTCTGATCAACAATACATTAATTTGATAGACCTAATCTAGTTCTAAAGTTGGTATTTTTCAGGGAGGTAATTCCGAAAATGTTGGGATCGAAAATTATGGTATTTTTTTATCCACTCCAATATTTAAGGCCATGGGGGATAACCCCTCCCCTATCGAAATTTAGAAAGATTCTCAGGCAAAATCTATAAATCGGATCGATTTGAAATTTTTTGTGAGTATTTAGTGACACAACACGGAGGGAATGACGATTTCGCAATTTCGAAATTTTGCAAAAAAATTTTTTTGTAGAGTGAAATAATTTTCAAAATTTCGAAATTCTAAAATCGTCAGTCCCTCCGGGCTATATCACTAAATACCCACAACAAATTTCAAACCGATCCGATTTATAGGTTTTGCCTGAGAATCTTTCTAAGCTTCGATTTACGGATGTAACACATCGCCTTAAGCAGAGTTGAAAAAAGAAATAGTCTTGGAAACAAAATCTTCATTAGTCGAGTTAAAATCAATCAAATTTCGAATTTGATCGCTATGAAAATAGTTCTCATGATTCCAACACAGTGGAAATAGATCATGGAATAAACAAATATAATACAAAGTTTTATTTTCTTACGTCAGCTTCGGATAAAAAATCTGATTCAATTTATAATCAGATCACGAAAAAAGTTCGGAATGATCGTATCAAAAGTGCTGTAATCACATCTCACCCTGCCGTTAGTGTATTTTTCGTTCCGCGTGCACGATATTCATGCCTGCACTCTGCATCACCTCAGACTCGTTCACGACGATGATATACAGTTACATTTATTTTTCTGGCAAAGCGAATAGATACCAAGATCAGCGTTATTACGATCATCCGCCAGTAAAACTGACGGAACTCTCGACGAAAAAATGTTAAAAATGTTTTTTTCCAGAAAAACGAACACAGACACGCACGAACGTTAGGAATGATAGTTGCAAACGAAAACTTGGGTGTACAAGCTCGTCAATGAGAACGTTGACGGTGAAAAATAATATCTCCAAGGAAATATCAGCTCAAGAAACGAAATAACGAATGAGTGCTCGGACATACGAACGTCTGACGCAGTAAAAAGGAAAAAGAATAACACGTAAGAGAGAAGGAACAAGCCCGGCGTTTTTACGACGTCAGCAAACCATCTTTCGTTCGCTCGCGCGAAATCTTCGTTGCCAAAAGTTGGCTGGCATATGGACTGATGCATACGTATATAATGTATACATTTATATGGAGACTTCGTCATGGATATTTCATATAAAAACAAATTTATATTTCAATTCCTCATCCATCAATTAAACACACTCAATGAAAATATGTAAATATAATAACGTTCGATTAAATCTCAATAAAATACTGCACACTCGCAGACGGAATTACAAAGTTTTCAGTCTATTCGGCGCTTGTGGGCCGAAAGTTGAAGTCATATTTTTATATTTGTGTATACGAAATGCACTCGCGAACAGTGCGGCATCGGTGGCTAACCGCTCACTTCCGGTATATTCGTGATATATTTTGTGGATAAACAAGATAGGTGAATGTACACCGAGCGTTTTGTTGTTGGCTGAAAAGATTGTCGTCGTTGGATCGAGTAGATTATTCTCCGTTTGCTGTGGTTCAATTGCGGCCACGTTTGTTTAACGACCGGAAACGTCAGGACGTATGCCAAAGATTTCGAAAAAATAAATGCCTAAATGCGGAGATATATCGGGGGAAAATAATATTTTCAGGAAGTTGTGGTTTATCCTGTTTTCCTTTCCCGACTTTTCGAAACAAATACTTGGACATTGTACTGAAAAACATGCGGTTACCGGAACGATTTTTTTTTCCGTAAACCTTCGATGGATAATTCTTAAACCCTTTGTAATCAATCGGAAACATGGTTTTTTTTTAAATTAACTTCATCAACCTAGCACCGCATACAATGTGCACGAGTGTAGATTATAATAAATCACGTTATCGGGGACTGGCATAATTACTTCGTTCTTATTTTTTAAATACATTTTTGCGGATAATTGGTTCGTTGGGGGTACAATCTCAACAAACCGAAATAGAATGCGAACTTTAAGTACGTAGCGACACTGAAAATCTGAATAAAAATCAGTCATACATCTACGAGGTAGCAAGAATTTTCGATAATAACAATATCGAAAATTCAACAAATTGTACAACGAAGTTAGGAAAATATTTAGAGAACGTATTTCCCTTTCATATAAAGGAAAATGCAAGGAAAACGTTCTTGAACCTTCGTACACGAGAATTAGTCATAATTTTCCATTGAAAAACATTTTTATCGACTTTTATCAAAACGTTGGCAAAATTCGTCGTCGAAAAAATGAACGAATTTATTTCGCTTCTGACGGAAACAAGTCCTCTAAATTTTTTCATACAATTTGTCAAGTTTTCGATCTTGTTAGTGTCCAAAGTCAATGAGCTTGGTATGTTCTACATACGACTCATGTGTTTGAAGTTTGTGTACTTGAAGCTTGCATTCTAATCACATATTCCGGTTGTTGCTGGGATTGCGCCGACGGAACATCGTCAGGGTTTCGTGATTAGTTATTCAATATACATTGGAAAATTGATCCTAAAATATGATCACTATCGCATACAAATTTGTTTCAGTGAAATGACGATAATGTAATTCGCCAAATAATATCATCTGATTCCCGAGACTGCTTGGGATTTCAACGCTTGCAAGTCACGCCATATGTACATATGCGTATATATCTGTACATATACCATTCGTATATAGGTGTTTGTGTGTTTTTTGCTTGGGTCAAACGAGCCAAAGGGCACATAATGGTCGTTCTGTGGCCAAGTTCCTCCTTGATCGAATTAAACTGCTACTGAAACTAGCGAATTGACCTACGTGAGTCAAAGAGGGTTAATTTCATTATTTCTTCGGTCTAATAGCATTTGCACATGGCCATATTAAATATGGGTAAGAAAAGGGTATGGGTAAGAAAAGAAAGTATAGTAAAAAAATTTACGCTCTTTTGCACCCTAGAAATTAACGTATGCTATCTCGAAAGTGAGAATCTTCTAACGTCGCATCTGGCACATCGTTGGAACTCAACGAAGATACGAAGTTTGCTAATTATTTCAAATGAACTTTGCGCAATTTTTATTAAAATTCCTTCACATTCTCCTGAGGGTTATAATTCGTAAAATTGCAAAAATATATTTGTCTCATCGAGCAATGCTGGCTCAAATGAAAAAAAGATTTGTCGTTCATTCAATGCATTCCATTGGGGCAAACTTCAACATCATGGGATCTTGTGAGATACGACTTTTGCAATATTTTGTATGCCTTAAATGGTTCTCCTTTCGGTCGTTTCCCCTACGTAGTATGAAGAGAGGTGAGCGATTGATTTTGGAGTATTCGGAACAGGCATCACTCTCTTTCGTTCCGGGACCATCATCGAGTTCGCATCTAAAACTCCCTTTATCTGGAGATATCATTTATCCCACATTATTGTATTTATCATTCATGAGTCTGGCCAACTCTGAATTCGAATATTGTTATTCACGGAGGAAAAGTTATCGTGCAGCTTCGAGGTTCCCGGAACGAGGATAGAGCCCTTATTTCCGCCACACCGACGAAATCAGATAAGTTTTTCTAATATTGTATAAATTATACTTATGACGAAGAAATCAAATTATAATATACGAAAATTGTAAAAACAAAATAAATGAAGAAAATATTACAATCTTTACAATGTTTTTGTATTTTTTGTATCTTGACGCTGTGAAAATTGTTTTCCGATAGTCGTCTCGAAGTATTTATAGCGGGAGGAAGCATACGAATATTTAACATTAACGCTATTGTTTAAATATTGAGTTTTTTTTTCATGGAACTTGCAGTCAGTTTCTTTAGAACGAGGCAAAATTTCCTGTTCAGCAGTTTTTGAAGGATATCTCAGACACTTCTTTGCCATTACTTTGTGACTTGAAATTTTTTTAAATTCTCAAGATTCTTCAATTAAACTGTAAAAATTATTTTAAATTCCTTAATAGCGCAATCCGATATTTCGAGGATAAACATAGCATATGCTGAAAACCATCGAGTCGGATTTCTTTCGAGTCAATTAGACGATTATCAAATGAATACCTAAATTAAAAAAACCAGTTAGAAAATTCATGAACTCTGGACCGAATTTGATATCAAATTGTGACATTTCAAAGGGCAGAACCAATATGACAAATTTGAAAAGTAGTTTCATTTCGATTAAAATAAGTAGTCTACGCCTGTTGAGGTCGCTAAATTCATATCCGTTGTGAAATGTCATCTTAGGTTTAAATTCAGCAATCTCAAAAACCATAAAACCATAAAACATTCGTCGGGATCCGCCATTTTGAGTTTTCGAAATTCGATTCAATATTCGGATACAGCGAATTTAAAAACTATGATTTACCAAGTGAAAGCATGTTTTTTATTTCAAATGCCCACGAATGGTGAGGTAACACAAAAGTGGCAGGGCTTGTTTCTACGCATATGCGAACGTCACTCGTCCCAAAGGCGTCAGACGTTGCATCGAATTCGAAAAAAAAATCATTGCGTTCTTTGAGCATCCAATTGCAAGTGTAAAAATAATAATACTTCAACATCAATTTTGGAATCGATCGGTTAATTACAAAAACCTCGAGTGAATAACTTTATCGTTAAACGCCGAAAACACGAACGGGGTCCATGTGTACCATTTCAGGTTTAAATTCAACGTTCAATGACCGTATACACATGTACAACATACCTAATTATCTTGTCAATTTTCCGAACCGATCTGCATTTTCCCTCCTACGAGTGAGAAGAGGCCTGCACTCTCGCGTCGAAAAGGAAGAAAATGGCACGAACGAGAAAAAAACGGCGAGAGAATCGGATAGAACGAGTGCATCGCGAAGGTCAATAACGCGAGGTCAATGTATAACGTCTGGTCTCGCTTTGTATATCGTGGGCGGCTTTCGATCGTCAAAGAAAAGAGAAAGAGGTCTTGGAGAGAAATGTCAAAGGGTTACAGTTAAAAGAGGAAGAGTAGGAGAGTGAGATGGAGAGAGGAATTAAAGTGCAACAGCGCGGGCAAGTTGACCCCCAACGAAGCCAATGGTCAATTGTGACCACGTTCTCGTCCTCTGTAACAACGGGACATTAGAAAGATTGTATGTGTAATGTGTACCAACCATAGACGGAGTATTTTATTGTAAATCCATATGCTTCTTCGTCCCTCGCTATTTTCAGTATGCTCCTCGTCATATTTCATATCATTTCTAATCATTCATCGGCATCTTCCTTGACAAGATTTATTTTTCCTTGACGATGTTCGAAACATATCGAAATTATTTTTAGGAAAGTTGTATATAATTATATAAAAGTTATATGTATAATTCGATTTCGTACCGATCGTACGAAATTGAGTCGAGCCTGACTATGTCGCATCTAACAACTATTAATTCTGTAACATGATAGGGAATTCCCGTAAATGAATAACATTAAGTTTTTCTTAAGAATTTCATTTACTGGCAGATTGGAGATGACATAAACGACGTTTTTCTCTGATTCTCACAATGAATTTCTCACTGGTTCAAGGTGTGCCATGAATTTCAACACCAAAATGTAAATGGAGCTTTTTTAACGTCAGATTTTTCCACAAGAGTGAAGCACGAGCGAGATTGACGGAAATACTTGTTCGTCGTCTATTTACTGCCACAAATTCACGCGTAACGTGAATTTTTCGTTCAGACCATAAGATATTTATTTCGTTCTCCGCTGAACCGATCATTTTGATGGCAGGGGATTTAGCGGGGTTAGCATGCGTCAGGCACGCGCGCATTCAAGCTCCCACAAACTCCCATGTGTCATATAATATTCGCTCTCGCATAATGTGACGTACATATACTATATGTGTCTTTATTGATATCTGTATATATGTATATATGTATATATATATATATCACCAAACCCATCAAGATAACCGGCTTTCGTGTCGTCGGAAACGGAAACGTTGGCGAGGCCAGCGTAACATCGAGTTACGTCAATTATAATAGCTACCAATTGGATCCCTCGCTCGTCTCTGTCTGAATCTTTCTCGTTCTCTTTCTCGTGTACTCTCGACGTAAGTGCATATACACGTATACGAAAGGGGAAAACGATCGCTCGCATATTAGATCGTATAAATACATAATGAAGCACGCGAGAGACGAAGCGAATGAAGATTCATTGGATCACGTCTCGGGGTATAATCCATATACGACTCAAACACTCGCCGAGGTTAACACGTGAATGGCGATGTTAGGGTATATACTTGGAATGGAAAATTGTTCGAGGCATTATTCTTTCGCACGAAAAAAAAACCTTTCGTGAAAATGATTCAATGATCTTTGATTCGAAATAAATGATGAAAACGATATAATTATTCTTTCTTGATATGAGGATTATCTCCATGCTCTGGAGGAAAATTGCGCATTTGTCGTTACGTGAAAGTTTTCAGTAGACGTCCTTAAACAGCTTATTTTCTTTTTCATATGTTTCAGAACCTTTCCGATCTTTTTGCTTTTTTTTCAATTGTAAAACATTTATTTGAAATTCATAAATATTGCAAATTATGAAATTAAAGGTTCGTCGTTTGAAAAAATACATCTGATTTACTGACCCAACGGCTTCCCCTCTGCCATCTTTGATAAGCTTAAATAAACGGAATTTCGAGATGATGAAAAAATGGAATAGAATTTATGTGACTTTGGATTTAAAAAATTAATTTATATTGAATAACAAAAGTTTTCTTAACCTTCGATATTGATCATTTTTACGAGGATCTTTACATACAATTTCATACGGCCGATTCTTCTGAAACTTTTATACCATCGCTGAGCACTTGAAGCTAAAACTCGATTCCGCTTTTGTTGGGATCGTATGTGGAGATCGTCCTTCGCAGCAAACCGGAAATCGATCGATTCTCATTTCGGCAAAGCCTACTATGCCGAAAAAAAACTTTGAAAATCCATTCGCAGTCTTCTCGCACTCATGCAGATCAAAAGTGGTTTTTTCGTCAATCGAATAATTGTGAAAATATATCGGGATAATGTACCGTTACTTTTTTGTCGAATATAATTAATATGATTAATTGATAAGGTGTGATAGCTAAAATCGATTTTTATTAAAACGATATCGCTCATGAAGACCGGGCGATAGAGAATGTGTGTATATGCGCATATCCACCGTGCATATCCGTGAGTGAAAGAACGAGAATAATAATAATGACATTTTCCCATAACTATAATAAATCGTCGTTATCATTAGAGAATGATTAGTAATTGGGCAATAAATTTTAACGACATTCTAAATCATGAATTTTTTTTTCACTTACCCGGTTTCCTGCGAGAGCTCCAGAGCACAGGAGGATGTGCGGGGGCGGCAGCGGCGGCGGCAGCAGCAGCAGCGACGACGGGGTTACCGGCAGAGGCAGCCAGCTTGAGTGCGTTCCGCGAACCTGATCAAGGAGATGAAAGAGAATATTAAACAAAAACAAAAAAATTGATCGATCGGTTATCGTAGCGTCTTGTTTTTTAAAACATTTATCGTTCGCAAACATCATAACCATATGGTACGCGTGTCATATGCACAAGTCGGATGACGTATGATCGAATACAAAGTGAAACACTTGACGGATAAACTCGTACAAAACTATTTCCCCAAACTTTTTCCCCTCCGATTATTTCCAGCGAGGCGTTACCCTCGATTTCTCATCCGTGAACAATACATCAAATAAACCTTTACTGTGTCCGTCAAAATAGGATATTATATAACTTTTTGCGCGTAAAGAGCAACCTGTATATGTCGAGAAGAATTGAATTTCCGCGCGATTCCTCAATTAAAGATATTCTGGAGGTCCAGTCATGTGGAAGATATGGTATATAGATATATACCCTTGGTATCTTCTGTTATATGAACGTTCTACATGATGTTAGATGTAGTAACAATATCGGTAGGTTTTCAACAAATTATCGACAAGAAAAGTGTGCACCACGTGTTATTTGTTCGTATGAAATGATTTCATTAATTTCCCGCATACATACACGATTCTGAAGCTTGCGTCCGTTGCGGATTCCCACAAATGTATATGATAAACTCATTTCTTATTATTAGCATTCCGCAATATGTGCTAAATATCGCGTTACAGCAGAAGGATACTTTTAAAATTCAATTAACTGGTGGTGCAATCTTGTTTGACACATTTTTTATTTTTTTTTATTTTAGACCTTTTAGTATAGAATAAATTAATTTCCGGGTTAGGAAATAAATAAAAAATTTATACGCCTTTTTGGCTTTATACAAAAAATTTGTTTTCTTCTTAAAACCAAAAGGGCGTATAGTTCATAATGCTCTTTGGCGTTAGGGATGCGATATTGTTTCAGCAATTTTGTAAATTATGACACACGTTACAGAGTGTCGTAATTTATTAAATTATTCTTTGTTTTCTTATAATTCCAACTCCAATGTCGTATACATACGCATGGGGCATTCCACGCCAAATCGACCACTTTTGAACCCGACCCTTTTTGATTTTGCTGAAATTTTTATATGTTATACTATCCCAATTCTGTGAAATTTTTCAGTCTTTCAGAAAAACCATTGATCGTTCCCAGTCCGTTTTTTTAATTTGAAGAATTTTTATTTATTTTTTTCGCAACTTGACTTTGTTTTTATATTGAAATAAATGTTAATAAATATATCTATGTTTTAAATATGCTATTTATAATAAAGTGCGGCATTAAACTCAAAATAAATCAGTTTTTTTTTATAATAATAAATAAAGAAAGGCTAAATTGGAACAATTAGTGGTTTTTCTGAAAAACTGAAAGATTTCAGAGAATATAAATTTGAATTTTTTTTGTATTTTTTTTCTGAAAAGCACGTTTAAGAAAAAAAAAAATTCGAAAAAAAATCCGTTCCGATAAGTCAGGTTTTGTAAAATTTATGAGTTTTTGAAAAACATATTTATAAAGAAGCATAATTTGTTTTTAATTTATCAGTTCTTTCGATTGGGTGAAAAAAATTGAAGTAATTCATAAAAACGTTTCGAGTGACATAGTGTGAAGTATAAAAATTTCAGCAAAATCAAAAAGGGTCGGGTTAAAAAACGGTCGTTTTGGCGTGAAATGCCCCATATATATGTATGTTTCAAAATTATATCGCCGTTTTGAAATTCCGTTTATTCAACATTTTTAAAGATTGCGCGAATAAAAGCGTATAATGCGTACATGAATAAGAATGTATCGTAGTTTGTTAGTTTGGAGGAATTTTTCATACGCTTTTTAAAATTTACGAATAAAGTTTCGAATCGTTGAAAAACATACATTTTATACGAAAACAAAATAACTGTCCTTAAAATTCTTCCCGAGTTTTTTTTCAACAATTTACTAACGTGTCCACAATGTTATCGTCTGAATTCAATGTGCTCGTCGACACGTTTTATACGTCTGATTTTAAAGAGATTTCGCTAAATACCTGAAATTCGCATTCGAACATCCAGCTTAAGATCTTTTAGCGTTATCGAAATACGACCACGCATTTTTTTTTCCCGATACGGGAATAAAAACCTATTCTGGAAAATCTATCGCTTGTTCACCGACAAGGGCAACGAACGATTGCACGAAAGACCTCAATGTCCCGGAAAAAAATATCGATGTAACGATGGACTAACGCCTATCAGAAGCAGGGTTGAATAACGTTTTTATTCGAGAGGCTCGAGAAAATTCTGTTTACTCGGGGTTATTCAAACAAACATCTGTTTGAATTCCATTTACCCGGAGTTCGAATATTCCCAGGAGACTCGCGCTTAAAGCCAATGTCAATAAAGTCATTATTCCCAAAGAAGGCAGTTGCTTTCTTCATCAGCGTAACTGAATCGCTTTTGTTTGCGAAAGACGATAAAAAAACATTTTGAAAAATGAATGTGTTTCGTATCCACGATTGGATATGTTGGCGAAGACGATCGACTTGTATCTAAACGCCAATACCATTCAAGGTGACTTTATACAAATGCCATTTTTTTTTGTTTCTTGTTTTTGCGGATGTTGCGCAATCCTATGCTCGGTGGTAATCAATACACCATCATCTATACATACTGGTGTACTTGCTGGTGTACTTACCCAGTGCATATCTAACAGATCTCCGCTCGTGGAAACTTTGCGATTGTCGATAAAATTGTTCGACGCAATGTCCGTGATTGCAAACTCGATTGCCCGTATTATATACATGCGCGAGTTTTATCTCCCTAATATACAAACGTAAAAACATCTCTGTTTCTTCGATCTTCGAAAATCATTGAACGGATTTTAATCTTTCTTTTTCCAAATTGTATCTCTTAACCTATACGCAGGGGCATGGGCTGTGCGTGTTTCATTTACCATGCGATAACATTTTTTTATCCTTCGAAATTGGAATTTTACCGCGATTCAAACTCACGTAAGGCTGACTTTCGGACATGTTGATATTTTTTCAATGTCTCAAGGCCGTCCAGAACCTTTCCGCTAATTACAAATCACGTCGATTTTTTTTTCAACACTACGAAATTTCAATAAGATAATGAAAAACAACTTGATTTATAAATATGAAATACAGTACGGTCTCGACTTTTTATTACCTCCTTTTTCACCCGTTCACCCCAATTTCCGTCCTAGCACACGTTACGTTATCTTGTACACAGAGGAAAATAGGAGTTAAGAACTTCATTGTTCTTGTTTTGTAAAGAAATCGAGATCGTGCTGTAGATTGATTCGTTTTGTGAAATTTTCAAACGGAATTGATAGAATTTCTAATTCGAATATCCCATTTATTACATGAAACTGATACATTGTTATTTCTTTTTTTTATTGCCGTTCGAGTATCGGGTATTACTTTTAATAATTGAAAATAAAAACAATATTAATGTCATTAATGTAATACCATTCCATCATATTTCGCTTTTTACAATTCGCTGCGTTTCAGTTTTTTTCAAAAAATTTATACATTTTTCTGTCTTGGTCGTGATAAGCTAAATTTAAAATAGTTAAATATAATAAAATAATCGATGTTCTGTAAATAACTTCCAGTCAACTATATGTTGTAAGAATGCATTAACTGACCTTTAGACTGCCGGCCTGGCGCATATATGGGCTAGTTGAACCGTAGTATTTTCAGTTATCAAAATTACGACAATTCTATTCACTCTCAGTAACTTTTTTTATGAAAATATCTCGGAATTTTTCAGAATAACCGAAATGTAAGAACTACCCTTAACTAGGGAGGTTTTATAAATCAATAATGATTTTTTTTAAAGCTGTTATGAACTGATGTCAAAAATTGGATTTTCATGTAGTTAATCATGATCATGATATCAGAACGATATTAAAACTGTTCAATGTACTGAACCACAAATTTTGAAATTTTTTTGAAAAGCCGACCGTTCGTAGCTGCCGGTGACCTTGAAAACTCTCCTAGACTCATTCAAATGTTTATAAACATAAATGATACCTTCAAAAAATATCGGTTCCCACAGGAATAATCCCGGCAGTCTACGGGATAAGCGCGGTTGAAGCTACAACCTAGTGTTTATCTAAATACGCGTAACACCGTGTTAATTTTGGTAAAGCAGCTTACAGACGATACAACTATGCATTCAAAATCAAATGATATTGCCCGTTCTCGAAACGTATATAAAACATATCCAGTATGGGCACGTATGAAACAAACGTATCTTGACCATCGCATATGAAAACGCGTAACGCGGATTCATTTTGCGCTCGTTTGTCCCGTAGGAAGTACGTCAATCGAGAGAGAATGCAAAGAAAAAAAGGGGAGAGTAAAGAACCAGCAACAGCATCAGATAATAACGATAAAGAGGATAGTTATATATGTATAGACGAGATAACGATCTCGCGATATATCTGTGACGCTTCAAAATAGGAGGACAAGTGATAAGCTCCTCCGCGATTTGAGTATGTGTATTTTCGTGTATATGCATGCTTATATTTCACTAGCACTCATCGACTGCACATCAGACTGTTCGATCTATTTATCTAAATGCTGCGTATAACACTGACAGGACGATGTACAGGCTGTCCCAAAACTGGATGACGATAATTTAAGTTGGACGAAAACTGTTTGATAATTTCTTTATACGTGCTAATCCTTGTGACTCATTATCAACCCTCAACAGTCATCAGGGGTTGAATCAACCCCAGCTGTTTTTCGGCTGGGGTTTCGACCTGCGATACCTTCCAGAAATTTTGAGAAAATGGGACATGTTTCGCCATATTTCGGTATAGTTTCAACCTACTTGTTTGAAAGGGCTCTTAAGTTTTATTTTGGCTTTTATTCTATTTCCGGTTTGTGAAACGTAAAAAGTCATTTTTTCCGAATTGTTTTTCGACATTTTTTTTAATATAAAAAATTACACGACTCGAAAATAACACGACACAAGGGTTGAAAAGGCGGTGTAGTATTTTTGTTCAATTTTTCAATTATTTATCACTCTCCAAAGTGAGTGGGTTTGATTACACTCCCAATGGCTATTACGTCACAATCTGGAGGTGTGACTGACAAGGATTAATTGTTACAGTTTGAGCCAATCAGATAAGCGCACTTCCCTCATTCTGGCGTTCTGCGCAGGGCTTCACGAGTCCGATCTATTTCCGTTCTATTTCAACGGACACGTCAGCAGGGATTCTTCGGACAAACGTGTTAACTGACTTTTTGAGTTGAAATTTCATCCCCCATTTTTGTCTAAATTGTTGGCAGCCAAGTCAGAGGGATATCGACATATTATGTTGCTTTGTATATTTATTATCGTGTAAAAATGCATTACAATATGTATAGCAGACGGGGATGATACTCGTGAATCGTTTTATAAATTTTGATGAACAATACGGATGGGAATAGAATATGCGATCGGTTAATGCAAGGCAGAGTTATTGATTCTTTTATTACTATACAATGTAAAAAAAAATCCCTACTATTCCATTAAATTTATGTCAAAATTCATCATAAAACGAAAAAGCGAAACACGAAATCTCAGAGGTACGAAAAATGAACTGTATACACTGGTGATTCAAAATCCACATGGAGTTATCCATTTATTTTTTGTGGCATGCTCAAAATAAGATGCCAAAACAAATTAGGGACGGTACACGAAGATTGTATAAAAAGTCGTCCAAATTGTTATTCCAATGAATCGATCGCCACGAATTTGATTAGCCGAAAAGCATTTTTCGTATCTTGCAATCGGGCTGCGGAACAAATTGCTACGAATTCCTGTGTGTAACGTTGGAGTCGTATCTCGAAGTCCTTCTTCGAAGTTTCGATAACCCAATAATCATGATAATCTTCTTAGTGCTTGAACAAACTCGGAGCGTTTCTTTTGTAATTAATTCGAGGAAAAGCTTCAGAAGGGTAACGTAGGCTCGATGAAATATCGAATTGTTCAAAGTTGCCTTCTCTTTCGGCTGATCGATCGGTTATTCGGGACTATAATGTCGTATAATCAAAATGAATTGCATGCCTTGGCGTGACGGTGAGTAACGATATCTGGAGGAAGAACAAGGAAGGGAGGCTTTATCAATTTGAGTGAATTGAGGCGGTACAGTGACTCTATTCTTTATTCGTTTATTCTCAAAGGATCTCTCTTTGCAATTATCGTAATCTCAACAAAACTTGATTCGTTAAATAACTGTGTTTCAAAACATCCCAAGGGCATCATATTTTTCTGTGAAAAAACATCACAGCGTTTAAGTGCATGTTCCCATTAATAACGCTGAATTTTGTATCGTTGAAACTCGACGAAAATACGAAGTTTCCTCATTTTTTCGATGGAATTTTACTCTTTGAAACTTCTACACATTCTCCCGCAGAGTAATAATTTGTAAAATTGCCAAAATATATTTCAACGCGATGCAAACTTCAACATCGTTCCAATGATACGTTTGACGTTGGCGCGAGTGCGAGACCGCGAACGACGATTCATACATTCTTCGATATCCTTTGTCCTGCACAAAGTGGCTGGCTAACTCATTCGTGTTTTGCGATAAATGGCACGGTGCTTCATCGTCAACACGGCATTGACGTGAGTTTAAAGCTGCGCATTTATGCCTCGAAAAATGTTGACAACCGACTGTATACGACTCGTGAGGCGAACATATGACGCGATATTACAAAAGTGAAGGCAGCCATGATTTTTTTCAATATGTACAGCTGGAAAACTTTTCGTATAACAACAAAGTGAATCATTCGATACTTTTCAGATTAATAATCAACGGTTATCGGTGTATCACCATGGCGCTGTTAATTACGAGTTATCTATCAAAATGCTCGTATAACACGCCATCGTGATAAATTCATTTTTTTCCTTGATAAATACCCATGTCAAACAATAACATACGATCGCAGATTGCAGATTTGAAACAATCTACTTTTTATATAATCTAAAGAGCTTTATGGTCACTTTAATAGTTTTCACACTCTGCACATTTTCTTAAGTATATTTTACCAACAAGGTGATTTTTTATCTCGATGTTTTATTACTCCGAGAATCTACGGTCAAGGTTGTTAAAAATTCCTATACATATAATCGAATGATGTATTGTGACGTACAAAGTATGAAAATTTTAATAGTCGTAGTACGGCGAACTTGGATGTTTAAACGGCGTGCAAACTCGGTTATTGTTTCATGTTTTGCGTTTATACGGGACGTCCGTTTAAATTCTATCGCGAGTGTATGGAGAGGTCTCACAAGCCGAACGTCCTGTCCTCCGAATAATTATTGTATGATGCGCACAAAGAAACCGACAAACAGCATATAGTGCGGTCGTTTCCATATTCACCTATCGTACTTCAACGTCATCGCCAAAATATTTACGACCGATCAATCATATAGAATCTTCTCGTAGCGAGGGGGAGAGCGAGAGCTAAAATTCATTGTTAATAAAAATAGTATTGTTTCATCAGAATTTACATTTGATAACTTTGACTTTCAAAACAACTAAAAGTTATGCCGCGTATCAATAATTCTTCTTTGGCTCTAGTAATTATATATGGGGCATCTCGCGCCAAACTGGCCACTTTTGAACCCGACCCCTGTCGACTTTTTCAAAATTTTATATTCAATTTTTTTCACCACGCCTTTTTGGAATATGAATTTTCTCCGAAATTCGAATTTTTTTTTCTCAAATGCTTATAACTTTGCGAAAACTATATCTATCGAATCGTTTGTTTTTGAAAATGTTTGTTTTTGAATGATCTTTAAAAACAAATATATGTATGTTAACTTCAATCTAAATTATTGCATTCATTGTTTATTTTTAGTTTAAAGCAAAAAAGGGTTTTTCTCGAAAAGGATACCCAGCGCTTTGGTTTTAAAAAAAAAAAAAAAAAATTCGATAAACACGAGGATTTGTAAAAGTCGTCCGATCGTGAGAAAACATTTGTTTCTTTTTCTGAATTCGAACATTTGAAATGGAAAAAAATAATCGCCCAAGTGTAAGCTTAAGAAAAATTATGTGAGAACATGCAATTTAGAAAATGAAAAGTTTCCGAATTGAGAAAAAAATAGGAATAATTGTATTTCCACGATCGGACTAATTTAAAAAATTCTCATATTTATCGGATTTCTTTAAAACTCTTAAAATACATTCCGAAAAAGAAATTCGTTGGCTTTAAAGTAAAAAATAAATGATGAAGGCAATGATTTATATTAAAATCACATTCTTCTTGAAAGAGCATTCAAAAAATAAAATTCAAAAAATTGATGCGATTTTTGCAAGTTTGCAAGCATTTGAATAAAAAAAACTCAAATTTTGAAAACAATTATGTTAGCATATAATTTTATTGCTAATCGATAATAAAAGTTTGACAATGTGGTCGATGATAAGTAATAATGATAGACAGTATCCGATATATTCGTTTAACAATAATTCTAAAAGTTAGAGTTAAGCTCGCGAAACGTTCTCGGTGGTGTCCGTCAAAGGAGTCCCCGAATCCCGGTCCAGGGCGAGGTCCCTCGAGCCCTGAGACAAAGGCCCTCTTTTCCCTTTTCCATTTTCCGGAGGAGGGAGAGGCTGCGAACTCCTAGAACAACGTCGCATTGTCCTAAGCTACCACGAAACCCTTGACTTTTATGACGTCCAGGCCTCGTTCATACGCGAGCGATAGCGGCTCACGTCTCCCGATATTCCGTCGGGGAAATAACGCTCACAATTAATACTTCAAAAACGCGTGGTCAAAAAAATTTGAAAAAAATCATAAACAAGTTTATCATCGTCCCCAAAATCGACAGAAAATTTTGAAGAAATCGACAGAGGTCGGGTTCAAAAGTGACCGATTTGGCGTGGAAGGCCCCGTGTATACCGGCAAGACCTTTCATCCTTCCAAAATATTACGCACATTTTGACTTTTCATCGGCTCGTCGAAGCTTAAAAGATATATTCGCACGTTAGATTACATCGCTGAGCTGTCTTTTATTTGTTTGACTCTTGCATCATCCGAATATCGGAGTTTTGATTCAATCTTTGATTGAAATAAAAGAAAAAAATCTTGCGAGTTCATGGAATTTCGGTTTTCGTAAAATCACGCGATATCGATGAGTTACGTTGATTATTTTGTTAAGCTTCGTCAATATTTCGTAGAAGAAATTCAATTGGCAAGTTTTCAATCTCCGTTCGAGAAAAATAAAATTCGTAGGAAAATAAAAAATAAAGACATTTTTATTGGCTCGCATCATATTTTTCTCTATCTAAAAAAATCTTTTGAATAATCCAGAAATCCAATAATCCGAAGATATTAAATGGTTCAAGGAATTCAGCAACTGCACGTATCCGGACATTTATAAATTTTCTAAATTCGTGAGAAATGACAGAAGTCTCGTAAGAAATTGATTGTCAAATTTCAAATGGCGTTTAAGCCTCCGTCATCTCAGCATGTAAAAATAATCACAATTTTTGTCTTGGAATTTTTTTTTCAATTTCTGCCTCAAATTTCAAATTTTCAAGAAGAGAAATAAAAATCGTACTTTTCTTGTCTCCCAACAACGACGTGCAAACCTCATATTATAATTTTATGTAATTTTATATTATATGTTTATTTAAAATGGATGAAAATAGATCGATTTTTTGCGTAAATTTTTCAACTTCGGTTGAAGCCTCTTATCACGCAATTTCCGCAGAGAGAATCTCCGATAAAAAAAATGCGATGTTAAGAGAGTGAATAATAAAAAAATCAAAGCCGCACGTGACGATGATTCGACGTTCGAAAATATGTATACGAGGTCTTGAGTGAGTATAAGGGAGGTGAGTGACGGGAGAAACAGACTTTTGTGGGACGCAAGTAAAAAGGAAGAAAAAGAAGCACGCTTCTCTATACGTTACGAACCCGACGTTCATGAAATCTCGCACTCGGTATAACCGGACTCGAAAACATTATTCGGACCGGCGCGCAGCAAGCATTTCTAAATGACAAAAGTGCATTCTTCGGCATTTATGCTCACGACGTGTTGTACGCTTTAAAATTTAAAATGCACACGCGAAACATACAGGCAGGCTCAAACATACGTGTATAATAGTATAGAGAAAATTCTTCCATCCCGGAAAAGTCGAAAAGTCTATTCAATAATCAACTATCGTACGGTTTTCATCCAGTTGATACGACGAAAAATTTTAATTACGATGAAACTATTTTGAATCTAACTCTATCGTAAAGAGAACGAGATACAAAACGGAGAAGAAAACAAAACTCAAATTACAATCGCTTGTTTATAAACCATGGAAAAATATCGACCTATTTATTTTTTCGTATTCGTCAGCTGAGAATATTAATTATCATTTTTCTCTCGCATGTTACAAGGTACTTTAGAATCGTCGTAACAGCGAAGTTGACTACTTCATCGTTTCATTTAATTATTTCGTACTTCTTTCCTTACTCCTTCGCTTGGACACCATGAAAAAATATCGAATTATTGATTATTTTGTATCCATCAACTGATAATATGAATAATTATTTTTTACTGCATTTTGCAGGATACTCCAGAATCGTCGTGACAGGGAAGTTAATTACTTTTTCATTTCATTCGATACTTACTCCTTTAATTTAGTTTTCACATTTTTTTTTCACACTTCACATTCTCTGGCCAGTGTTCAGAGCAGAGAAATGTTCGATTGCGTTGTGAAATAAATAAAATATTAACAATCGTGTAAAGGGTGATTGACATTCGTAGTTTTTTTAAATCAAAATCAAGGCCACCAACGGGATATGAATAATATTATAAACGTCCATGTTTCCTCGAGCGATCTTTTCATAGACTGAAGATCGCACCAGCGTCGATTCTTCGGAATTGCAATTGTTCTTATACCGTTACTACGGCTATACACGTCTAACCCATCGAATTCATAGACTTTCTCAAGCATCTTCGCCATGAAGTAGAATTCAGGTGTCTAGTGCCGGGACGGGTAATTGCAATGATGAATTTTTATTCTTCTCGGTAGATTAACTCTTAAGTTTCTTACCTCTTATACCATCTACTCGAGGGCTTTTGTGTTTACTCGATGACCCCAATCGCGATCCGACTTTGCCTTTCATATATATATAACGTTGATTCCATGTGCTACTCGAATGAATCTTGATGATTTTTTGGTCATAGATGTTTAAACATATGCCCTCAACCGTATTCTTTTTTCGACGGCCTCAATAGTTTGCCTCTTGGGGTAAATTTTGAAATGTAAACATTTCCGAGCATTTACTCCCACGTGGAGATTTCCACATTAATTATAAGTGACAGGTGTTTCAACATTTATTTAAAGAAGCCCAACACGACTCGAGAATTTTAAAACATCGCGATTCCGCGATAAGGGCCAACAAACGGACCAACTACCCAAATACTAAAGTGGACAAACAACAGTTAACATTGAAACATTCGTTCAACTAGTAAACATGAGAAATACAATTCAGTATATATTATAGAGAAATGTTTTAAAATAATTATTTCATTACAGTAGCTTCTTTCTTTGAAATTCTAATTGATGACTGTTTTTTTACTTGAAAAAAATGCGAACAATTGTTCATCCGCTATTGAGTTTTACCGAAAAACTTCAATTTTTGGTTATGATAGCGCTATCTATAATTCACTGATCTAATTATCTATGTAATTATATAAATAGTAATTGGGTCTCCGAAATTTCTCCGGATTTCCGAAACCGTTCCCCTAATAAAAAATTTAATGACATTTTAACGTTTCAATAGGATTTTTTTCTTTCCACTGAGCCTAGTTGAAGCGAGATTTGATCAGTCGATATGTGCAAACTCATAGTTTTGATCCGATTTTTCTCTACTAAATTTCAAAATAATATATATATCACATTCGCCATGTCGCGAAGTAGGCAAACAAAACGTCAGTGCTGAATGTCAAAGTCTTAACACTCGAAGAAATTTGTTTAAAGTTTTTTCTTGTCTTGAAACAAGTGAATTCCACATTTAAAACTGTAGAAAGTAAAAAATGTGCACCAAGTAATTAAAATAGCAGCTTTTCGAAGAAAGCTGCTATTTCAATTATACTTTATACAAAGTACATTTTTCGACCCTTAATTGTATCTTTTTCTTCGAGCCTGGACAGTTTGTGGCATGGAAGGAAATTTTCCGTGTAAAAATTGGGATTCCTTACTCCCAACTAACTTATATCCGAGCAAACAAACGTGAAAGGATAATAATATTTATCTTGGTAATGGAATAGGGATTAAGGCGCCAGCGGTTGATTGTTCCTTTACTTGGCCGACTCGCATCATAGGTCGGTGGCATTCCAATGACGTAGGCGTGCCACTTCCGTCGATTGTGCGTGGGCAAAGATATTTCGCGGATCTTCACCACCTTGGGTGAACGTGGATCGACAATGTGAACTGGCAAAAGTGCTCCCCTCCGTGAACTTATTATTTGTTCAAGCATCTTCTCGTCGGAAGAAAGCCAGTGAGGATTCAGAGTGTTTTGTTGATCGATCGTCGGAACTCGGCTAATTACGGTACGGCTCATGCGGAAGGATGACAAATACTTTTTCCTCTCTTTCGCCCATCAGCGTTTGCCGTTCTTGCATAAAACCCAAAGGATTTTCCGTTCAGCAGTGATATTTCAATCTCCATTTGAAGAAATGCAAAATCTGTCACCATAGACGAACTGCGATGACGTCATCTCCCATCCTCGATGACATCCGGTAACGGATTCAGATGAATACTTTTCTCCTTAATTTTCGCGGACCCTTATTGGGGTGGATATATTAATGATTATGCTGCTCCGGTATTTTGTGAAGCGGTTAAATCTTTTGTCATAATCGTTGACGAGAATGTACGTCGTGCCGCGAGTTCCCCCATTTTGAGCGTTTACATCTTCGATAAGTTGGTTTGGAGGAAGAATGATTTTAATGAAGGACCGCGGCTACTTCTGCATGGCTTACTGTCACATATGCAACGAACTTATCATCCCCAGCAATTTATATCAGTTTCGTCTATGTCAGTGTCACCAGCGTCGAATTGTGAAACCGCAAAAACACCAAAAATGGTGTGCAAAAATTCCAGACATGTACATTCACATGCAACGTATTCCATCCATCCGCAATATTGTCCATCTCCAAAAAAAAAGCGGCAAAATAATCGCAAATCTTGTATTCTGAGCCAAGAACGTAGACTTCAAGAATTATTTACCGATTAACGTGGAATAACATGATCAGAAACAGGTAATTAATTCAATATCTAGATGAAGACTCAACGTCACGATACAAGCGTTGATACAATTTTTTTTGTAAATATCGTTGGGTCTTGTGAATTTTGCGATATCCATAATAGGCGTAAAAATATCTCAGGGTAGTTCCAAGATACTCGAACCCTACTTCCTTTTCATGCCAAAGATGCGAACTTCAACGTTTTATAAACAGCTGCTCTTTCGCAAGCACGAAAAAAGTGTTTCCATCGAAAAAAGCTATCGTTATCAATGATTATCCTCGTGTATAACGGGATAACGTATTACAATCGTACAAAAACATTCACGGATTTAGCTTATGCAATAAAGAAACGTAGAAAGTCGATCTTAGAGATATGCATTTGAATCGAATCGGTTGGAATACGCACGTACGATTCCAAAGCTTCGTGTTCGTCATTCGTACACCAACATCAGAAGATATCAATGTGCAACTTAACTCGATCATCAAATATTCTCAATGTCGACATTCTTGATGTCAGTACGGGTTTTCCACTATACAACAATGTACGAATTGAATTATTTTTGCAGGAAAGTACAGAAAATCTTTCGACTGCTACATGTTTTTGTTCGTCAAGAGAAACTTGGGAAAATTCATCTCATAATTGGTCTATAAATTGCATCGACCATTCTATCGATCTTGCAATTCTGATGGAATATTCTGGAAAATCTAATTCGGAAATGTTTCTCGGCTCCATCGAATGGTAAATCCACTACATTGGCAAAGATTTTCAGAACTTTTGCAGTGAGCCCCGATTGAACCGGAACACTCGGTTTTCTCGCTCTTCCCCCCTACTTCGATTTTAGAAATACAAAAAAGCAAATTCGAGTGCAATTCACGAATGAGGCTGATTGCCATCCGATGCGTTAATAATTCGCCGATTGCGAGACTATTTCACGAGTGAGTACAAATGGCGTGCGAGAAAATTTCGCGCGTCGCATGAAAGTAGTCTCATTCGAGAGGTTATGAAATTTACTTAAATGTACTTTTTTGAATTCTTTAAATCGATCAAACTTTGGTGGAAAAGTGGAAAAACCCACGGGTCGGAAACGTGGAAAACATCGCATGTCCCAGTTCATTCGCGAATTGCGCGTCAAGTGCGCCTGTTACGCTCGTAAAATTCTTCATTGATATTCCGCTTTGCTAATGTGTGTGCATGTATACCGGTCGATTCAAAGACTCGAGAAATTTTGCGAACGCTGCCAATCGCAAATGTCAGAACTTTCGAAAAAAATTGGTATCGATATTATTTTCAACTTCCTTTCTTTGAGCTACGTGGAAAAAAGTTCTACTGCACGGAAGAGGATTGCCTCCTGCACACGTAAGTTTGTAATGTACGGTCTATGATCTGGAAAATCAATGTTTGACTACGCCATAAACGTGAAACAAACATTCTTTGGAGTCTTTCTCCTTTTCTCCCTTATCCTTTTCTGTGGTATGGCCTATATAGCAACGTAGGAGGATTATTTTACCGTTCAAGTGGTGAAGGGTCAGCAAAAACATACTGCAGACTAAAATATAGTAAATTCGCAAATGTGTATTATGGATAAAATGATAACGAACACGAGGATAACATCGCCTGCGACCGTCTAGTATCAAAAAAATCAATATCGATAACGAATCGATTGAAAAATTGGTACTACAATTTTTATTCAACGCGAATCAAGCATAAATTCAGCTTCTTTTTTTCTCACATTTCTTTGTAACCCGTCAAAATCATCAGTTTGCAGCATCAAAACAAGATTCAAAAAAAAATAGCAAGCGGCTTTGATTTCTGCCTGAATAACGATACTTTTCTCGTTTGTTGTTTTTATTTTTGTCTCTCGTGCTGCATTCATTATATTTTTCTAAACTGCCGAACCTGCTTCGATTATACATGATCCTTTTAGATGGAAAAATGTTTATATCGTTTTTTTTCTAATCGAAAAAATCGAAAATCGAAAAAAAAGAATGTTTGTCACCGATATAAAAATGTGATCGATATAATAACCGAGAAAGGAAGTACAATGTAAAACGTGCCAAAATCAAAGATTAATTTCGGAAGAAAATTCTTTCAAGACAGGGGTTAAGGTAGTTCTATCGTTAGATTCAAATCGAGAAATTGTTTTGCAGTTTTTCTCACATACAAAATGGTTTGCGGGCTTCAGTTAAATAAGAAAAGTTGTTGCAAATCGACTAAAGAACAGCATACTCCAAATTCACGGTCATCCCAGGTGATATGTGCTTGCTCTATAATTACAAAAATTGCGAAAAAAAGTTTCTTAAGATTTTTTTGGAAAACTCAAGAAATCTTCTTTGATGTTGCATAAAAATGTATGCAAAGTTTTAGAAGGCTTCACCACGTAGAAGCCAAGATATTCATTGATGAAAATGCAACTTTTAACACGCGCTCTTACGAGAGACTACCGAAAATTGTGATTTTTACCAATAAATATCTCAACTTCCACGTGGTAAAACCTTCCAAAATTTATTACACACGTATATATGACATCAAAGAATACGTATTCAAATTTTCAACAAAATCTTAAGAAAACGATAAAACGATCGAACTACCTTAATAGTATTTTAATTCTTTTTGCAACATTCGTTTTAGGCTAGAAACTCGTGATTCGGAGCATAGCCAAGTGAAAAAAGTCAACATCGAGAAACAAGCAACATTCTACAGTAGATTGAAACAATTTGCGAAGAAAGTAATTGATAATTATTGAATTTATGTCCGTTCGTTTGTACGCGTATCGCGTGTAAACTACTCATCCGATTTGGATGCAGTTTTCACAAAAACCTAGGGTTCAATTTCGAGCTATTTCGAGGCCTTGATTCAGCGCGATCAACTCCTTCAGTCAAAGGATATATGAGAATTTTCCGGCGGACGGCGTTGCGAACACAGCTAATGACATTAAAATGCATTATGAATTTTTATGGTGTTGAAATTTAAATTTTCAAGGCCCAAAAATCATCTACAACAATTTTTTTTTCTACCAGGGGTCGGACCCGCCACCAGCAAACGTGTGCGGGATTGCGATGCAACGCCTTAATATTACACTTTATAATTACTACATTTTTGCGAGAAATGTCTAATCAGCGATGTCTGATAAAGGCGATTTAACTGTCAAACACAAGCAAAAACAAAACTCACTCGTCCGCTAACCTATGTCGGTATTTCGATTCATATAATTATTAATCAACGAGAGAGAAGAGGTAGAGAAGAATAACCAGAGATCAAGGATAAAACGGAGGTAGAAAAAGAACAAAACCAAAATAGAAAGCGAACTTCAATTGTCATTGTCATTAAAAAATATGTTTCACAAAATATACCGAGAGGAGGTTTCTTGTCAGTGGGGCGGAACCTTCGTGTAGGAAAATTATTTAAAAATTCGAACTTTTTTGTAAATTACACAGAAAATTTAATTAATTTATTTGATATGAAAAAAAAAGTACTCTTATAGCGTTCCCCCCGATTCGTTATTTATAACAAATTTTTATGTTGTCTGAAAATCAATTCTTTTCTTGAGAGAAAAAATGTTTAAAGTTTGAAATTTTTATTCTATTTCGGCTTTGAGAAGGAATGAAACGTTTCCAACGGAGGAATCAAACACACGCGCGTTCGCCCGTACGACTGCGACGCAGCGCTATTGTGTTTTATTCAAACGCGATTCATGGCGAGATAATCGATCTGTCAAAAATCGGCTACTGTCAAACTCAAGGAAAAACAAGACTCACGCGCATGAGAGAGCGAACCAATCACGGAACGAATAGAATGATAATGATTGCGATATTTCTATCCATGTCATCACAAACAAATTTTGAAGAGAAGAAGAAGAAAGGAAAAAAGCTTTTTTTCCATTTTTTCATATCCAATACTGAATTTCGTTGTAATTAAAAATTGCGTCGAAATCAATATATAGAAATTTAAATGAATATATAAAAGGTAAAATGCCATATTGAAGGCAGTCAGTAAAAAATGAGTAGTCGGAAAAAAACACTTAATTATCCATGTATGCAAGAAAATTATGCTTGGAATTATGAAATGCCTAATAACCACTACAGGGATGCAGCGTATGGGACAATTTAAAAGTCAGCGAATTAAAAAATCAGTTTGCAATAAATCAAATTTTCACCTGTATTTTGTCTGCTACATTGATTTATCACCGCACTCGAAATTAAACAATGAAAATAATCGTACATGTAAAATGCCAACTCCAAACGTGGTTAGACTACGAAAGGATGTCAATTCAACGTGTTAATAATAAAAATCCGGCAGGATTGAAGAAAATCGAAAATTACCATGAACGCCGAGATCATCCGGATGCAAATGGACCTCTTTCCATACTTCTATAAGGGATAGATTGGAAATGATTATTTTTCTTTGCGAGTAAAGATCTTTGACGTGTTTACCTTAAACGCGTTTTTAAATAAACAACTTTCACAACGATTTATACATTGGAAGCCTTGATAAATTCCTAACGAGTGAGGCGATAAAAAAAAGTTAACATTGGTACGACATAAGTAGCCGATGCCTTAATTGCTCGGTAATTACAAGAGATAATGAGGATTGATTATTAATGATGACGAACCTTGCAATACTTGGAATTACTAATCCGTGATTATCGCTAGTCAACGCAGGAAAAGATAGAGAAGAAAACCGGCGGAAGGAGGGACGAGGAATGAAACGCCAACTTTTTTTTACGAAGAATTCACAATCCTGTAAAATGGTGGCTCTTCCGTTTTTCATTTTACACAAGGAACCATGTTTTCGAAAATTGATTCCGTTTTGCTCCACTGAGGAGAATTGTCAACAAAAAAATATTAATTTTTCATTTTTTTTTTCAGAAATTTCGAAAAACTCACAAACCCTCATTTTTTCGAACTCAATCTTGTTTTGGATTAATCTAAATTGTGATTTGTCATTTGTTTCAAAAAAGAGGCTTGCTTTCGTGAGAAAGCCGAAAGATTCGATGATAACTCACTTGTCGCGGCAGAAACTTGAAGCACTGTAGCGGCGGCTGCTTCCCGCAATTCAGATGCACCGTCGATCGCATCCGTTTGCCTCGATGGACTGTTTCGACGTTTAGACGATCGATGGCCCGCTGGATGCGAGAAGGTCCAGCAACACCTTTTTCGCTTCTGTTTTGGCAGTGTGGTATCTGTGATTTCAATATTTGTATAAATAGTTAAAAATGAATGCATACATCGGGAAGTGCATTATTTCTCAAGATGATATTTTCAACTTGGGTTTGATTCCAAATCATCAGTTTGCAGCTTATTAATTAATAGTGCTGGAAAGAGGAAAAAAATTCAAATGCCATTAACCGCTGCTGAACAGACGATGCTTTTGTCGTTCGACCAACAAAGGATTCTTGCACTATTTAGATGTTCATTTTTTTCTAACTTAGTACATGAATTTAAAAATTTTCAACATTCTGCTTCGATTATGATTTTTTTAAATGGATCAATGTTTATTTTAGTGGAATAACAATGTGTCATCGTTGACCGTATTTCTCAATAGATTTCCCAATATTCCTAGATTGAGGTACAAATAAATGTTTATCTCCTCAAAATTATAAACAAAGGGCATTGCCGGACGAGCATGCTGAATGTGCCTCGCAGCGTTCTTTATCGATAATTTGAGGGTGTTTTGGTACAAAATAAAGGAAATTCACCCGAAATTGCAGGTTTGAATGTTCAACGGATAATCAGTTTTTGAAAAAAAACATTTTCATTCTTATTTTTCGTCAATTGTCGAAATAAAAATTACCAAATGATGATTTTTATTTAATTTTATACAATTTTGAACGATACAAAAAATAAACAAATCCTAATAATTTTTGAAAGTGCATTTTGCAATCACCAAATATACACATAAAACGTTTTTATACCACTTCATACTCAGGGATTTGTTTAGATACTTTGAAATTGGTGGGAAATTGCCGAAAAAAATTGAAAACTGCTTTTTTAGATAAAATGCGTTTAATCAAAAGAAGTATTTTATTAGACAACGCTAATACAAGTAAAGAACATAGAATAGCTGCAAGCCTTATGAACGGCTACACAGAGTTTCCTGTTTTAATATAATATGGCTCAAAACTTCAGCTAGCTTTATAATTTTCGCTTAGCTACCTAAGAACAAGAACCAACCGTACGCTGTTAGAAAAATACTCAATAATGTAACGACATGTGATTGCATTGATATGTCGAAATGTAACGCGAATGTTAAAAATATTTTCAATTGTTTTTGCAGTCCGGAGGCTTATATTATGACGCTCGTAGAGGCGACTATGACAACCCTTGCGAACGCTCGTATGACCCGGTAAACAATACGTGTAAATTTGCTCCTTTCCTAAATAATGAGTTCTGGATACTCTTGAATTTTCATTAAAAAAGTTGTAGATACAGTATTGTAGTTATCAATACATCGTTGTACAATAAGAGCATTGGCTTCGACTAAAAATAACATTTGCGAAATATCGCGTCGCTAATGCCAAAAGGGCGTGATAGCATTTTTTTATAAATAAAAACGACTTCGCAATCGGTATCATATTTGGCTGAAGTTATGATTGACGATCATGATACGAGCCTCGAGAATGTAAAAAAAACAAAAAACATTCAAAAGGTCAATTCAATCACATGTTAGATTTTTCTGAAAAATTGTAATCCATTGGAAATGTTCAGTCGATTTTTTGATTACACAGAAAACTGTGTATCGTAATTAATGCGGATAGTGACAAAGATTAATTCTATCTGAATTCTTCACCATGTTTCTCAATTTTATTCGTATCTTTGTTGTGGAATTGCCATTTTTGTTAAATTATTACTAATAGATTAGTTGGTTTCAACATGAAGTTTGTTGAAAGAATAAGTTATTGTTTTTTGTATATCTTTGTCACATCTTATACTCTCAAGTATTTGGAAAAAAATTGCCATTTCTCAATTTCCATTTTTACTATTAAAAAAAACATTGAATTGAAAAAACAAATATTTCTTATTAACTCAAAAACCGCCTAAAAGATCAAGAGCGAAAATTTCGGGTGAATTGCTTGTATTTGGCATCAAAATGATCTGCAAAATGTCGATAGAAAACGCGATGGATGCATATTTGACATGCTTATCCGTCTATGCCCTTTATTTCACTGATATAAAAATGTGTCTTTCTGAAAGGATGATAGTTGAGGAAGAATCAACCATTTTAGTTTCTTCAACAAGGCAGTAAAGCGAGAAGTAATAAATAAAGATCCGAGAGGAACACACGTGAAAAGGTTTTTTTCCAACGTTCTCTGTAATCCATAAATCTATAAAACTAATGCTTCATACCATACCCAAGTGGAAAAAAGTCAATTTGAGAATAGCAGGCTGCCTAACGCATCTGCGGGATATTTTGAAAACGGAGCCGCCGATAACGTGCATAATAATTTCGCAACGAAATTCCGAGTAGTATACAAAAAATTTTCATTCAAACAAATAGTTGATGTGAGGTAGTTCCGAAGAAAGTTTTATCAAGGCTTTATCGCTGATAGGGATAACCGAAGGTCATGTACAAAAGGCCTTTGTTACACTCAACCAGATATGCATGTACATAGAGTTCACATGCGCAGTATGCGAGTCAAGGTGTAAGAACAACCGTTGGGAATAATCTCACGATCTTGAAGTTTGCAACGTTGGATCTCAACGAAAATCCGAATTTTCTCGATTTCTCACCTTCAATTTTCCGGAATTTTCACGATATTTTCCATCTTTTTTTAGGCTAGTCATAATTTCGAAAAATTGCTTGAAAATATTTGAATCCAACGATGCAAACTTCAAACTCATATAATCTTCGTTACTCTTTGCCTCCTCGATGTACAGGGTGAGGCAACAACTTTCATCAGTAGAAATATTTCCTCCAATATCGAACTTGGAAAAAAACTTTTGAAACAAAAGTTGCATAGTTCGCAGGGGTTCATCGAATGGTGGCTACGAGTTTTATCCGTGTGAAGGCGCTTTGAAGATTTCAAAGTCACCTTTATTTTTTCAAATGGAACCATCATGTTTTTTCTTCAGAATTCCATTAAAGAACCCAAAAAAAGTTCACATACCAATTTTCAGAAAAATCCATTCTGAAGAAAAAACATGATGATCCCATTTGAAAAAAATAGAGGTGACCTTGAAATCTTCAAAGCGCCTCCACACGGACAAAGCTCGTAGCCACCATTCGATGACCCCCTGCGAACTATGCAACTTTTGTTTCAAAAGTTTTTTTCCAAGTCCGATATTTGAGGAAATATTTCTACTGATGAAAGTTGTTGCCTCACCCTGTATACGTGAGCAAGATAAAACTTACTATTATCATAATACAGTAAAACTTACAATTATCATAATATAGTTATCATTATTGTATAGTGCTACCACTAATTATTCGTGAAAATAGTTTCTTCTAATGTTACGTGCAGAATTGTTACAACTTCTTGTATTTATATTATTATTTAGATATCGCTGTTTTCAATAATGATAGTAATGATGGCGAGAATCGTATGTACGCACGTGCTCTAGAAATGCTGAGAAAACGTTTTTTCGAGTCTCAATGAGTTTTGTTCGTACTACAGACGCTGAATGGCCGTCAGACATGTTCCAGGAGATTTCAGGCTCGACGAAATTAGAGTTAATTATTGATACGAAATGAGCGGTAGTTTTAAGCAAATAACCTTGAATAATGTGGAGGAGAAATCCGCTCAAATGTCAATTTATGAAACTTGAAACTCAGCAAAAACAACGGCTAGTCTTGTATTTCGTTCTTTCTTCCAAGTACACAAAAGTTTCAGTTACGTCTGCAAACTTTGAGCTCGTGTCTGGAACGTCATATAGGAGCTCGAGACCGTTCTTTTCTCTCGATGTTAGAAATCTCATTATATGCTATTATAATTCGATTTCGAAACTATAGAGAGAAGAAAAAAAACAGAAGAAAAAAACCCATAACGACTAAGATTCTTGACCCAAAGTCAAGACGTCGCGACGACAATGCCGGGGATCGAGAGAGTCGAGCACACCAAAGTCGACGATTATGCGGTAGAAAAACTATGCTGAACACAAGCACACGTATCCGCGAACATTTTACATATGCGAGCGGAAGTTTTCATTTTTTATTTATTCTGCAATGATACAATTTTTAGGGATCTAGCATATCGTGGAACAAACCATTTTTCAGGCGCCTAAAACTTCTTATTTTACTGAAACTCCGCGTGGAGTCTACTGGACGTATAATCGTGTTCAAAAGTAGCGTAAACAATCAACAACTGACCCAGTATGAAAATGTTTTTCTTGTCACAAGTTCAGGTTCTCCGTAGTCTCTGATTTCAGTATTTCAGTTATAATTATCAGCGTTACAATTCCCGCGCAAATTAGTTTCAATGAAAAGTGATCGCAATCGCCTCTTACGCCACACGCGATAATAACTTTTATAACATGAATCGATTTTTTCGTGACAAACTAATTAAATGGTTTACGATAATGTACGGAACGAGCATAACAACGAACGTTGAAGAATCGACTGACGGGAAAGAGTCATCGAGAGCTCTTGTGTATAGAGAGAGAGAGAGAGAGAGAGAGAGAGAGAGAGAAAGATAAAGGGTATTGGTGGGAGAGCGAGGAACGGGCGATACACGTAAGTATGAAACATAGATAGCGTAAAAAGTGGTGAGGGAAAATGAAAAATTGTAGAGGGGAACACGATCCGGAAGCACGTAATTCCAGGGTGGTCAGGCGGTTCGGGACCGTGTTCGGTTAGGACGGAACATGCAGCGATAGAGGCGCGAGGATAGAGGAGCAACTTGAGCGAGTAGAGCCAGCGACGCATCACCAGCGAGTAAGCGGTGACGACAATCAGCGCTTATGTATTTGCTCTAGTGCGAGAGTGAAATGGATGTAGAGAGCGAGAGAGGGGGATGGAGAGAAAGAGAAAGCGAAAGAGATAAGGTACACGAGTGGAACTCGGCGCGTAGTAGTAGAAATTGTACTAGTGATGGTGTGAAGAATACGAGTAGACTTTAAAACTGTACATACATTTGTATACAGAGCGATTCAGGCGAGCTACGATCCGCGTGGTGTACTTGAGCACTCAAGTTTCCGATGATTATCTAACGACGCATTGTTAGAAATTTTGCGGAGATACAAGTTTTTGAACGTTCGGAACTTTTCTTATTCAATTTGTAGATAGTAGAGATTATACACTAGGCGATAAAAATAAAAGGATATAAAAAGAATCAACATTTTTAGGTCATTTTCAAGAGGCTGTGTCTCATCAAATGATGAAGGTTGTAGAGAGATGAGTAAAAAAGCGAACGGAAGCAGCTTCAAGTTTCTCCTTTTCAGACCTGACGTCGAAATATTTTTGTCGCCCGCCATGACGTTTTGAAGAAAATTCTTCGAAGTTTTCGAAAACCATTCTAAATTTTCTGTACGACGGTTAGTTGTCGAGAAATTAACTGCCAAAATCAAAAGTCCCATTTTTGTTATGAACAAGAATTACTCTACGAAAAATCGTCGTACGAAGCTCACAAAAAAGTCAAAAAGGGAAATTAACAAAAATTTCGAAAAATGTTTCTTTATCCCATTTCTTGCGGTTATTCGAAAATCCTTGAGTGAAAACTAGAAACTTGAAAGCTTAATTAAATTTGTGTTTTAATTCATCTCTCTACAATCGCTTGTCAGTGAAATACAACTTCTTGAAAATGACTTTGAATCACCGAAAAAAACGCTATTTTCAAGGATAAATTTTTTTTACAGACACGATATACTTTCTACAGATTGATACCAGGATTTTTGTTCACCTTGTGGGCTACTTTGGCTATAAATGACAGACGTTCTACGGATGGTAACTTGGCGCGTATTGTCGTTTAATTAACTATATCGCAGCTAATCTATGTTTGGCCACGATAGAAGTCACCCAATTTTAGACCCAATTCAAGTGGACTATTGTGAAAAATTACACTTTAGAAAAAAACATGGCAAATAATATCGTATTCGAGTTGCAATTAGGTGCAAGCTAATTTGTGAAAAAAATTATTGAATAAATCCGCAAACGTCACACGACCCGTAATTGGCCGCGACTCGGATGGCACCTTCGCACTCGTCTGAAGTCGTGTTTTGTCCCGTGCGACACACTATAAGTATAAGTTTTTCATATCACCTGTATAAAAATTTCGGGTTTCAATGCCCGAAGCCAGACATTAAAACGAAACGCGACATGAAGCCAAAATGAGATGGACAATTTTCGACCGACAGTCCAACAAAAGATGAGTTTAGTTGATAATTAGGATGACATGAATTTCCGCGGTTGACAATAAACAAATGCGATTCTGACCGAAATTAAATCAGAAACTAAACATTTTCTGCCCTACTTCGGATCGGTCTTGAAACTCGCAGTTTCAATGCAGATGATATGAAAATAAAACGTCTTTTCTTTTTTCTGAAGCTCAATAATATGCAGAAAAAAATCGATCAATTTTCTCCCTCAGTTTATGAGAGAGAGAACCATACATGGACCCTTCGATTCGAACCACCAGGTAGATGTGGACCCTCAACCTTGTAGACTGAAAACCCGCAAGTGAATACGTCATTTTTGGTAATCATTTTTGGTTAACGATCTTGATCTTTGTTATTTTGTACGTAAGAGAGAGAGAGGGAGGGAGAGAGAGAGAAGTATTGTGTTGCTGCACTTGAAAAATGATCGATTTTATAGAAAAGATGCGAGGAACGAAATAAAATTACACTTTATAACTAGGAGATGTTGTTGAATCGAAATTGCGCGAAAAAAACACGGTTTATTTGCGAAAATTATTGACAGCTGCGATCGAAAATCTGCCCACCGAGAATCCCAGCTTACCGGACGCGCCATAGAAAACGAGATGAATCTTTCGCTTGTTTAACAAATAATTATGAAATAATTATAGCTGTGACGAGATTCAGTCAAAAAATGTTTGTAAAAATCATAACATTTAGGCACGAATTTGACGTAACGTTCATTTTACAACGGAGTACTGTCGAATAAAAATATGCTCGCTTTATCTACTTAAAAATATTCTGAAGGTACTCAATTCCAAAGAAACCGAAATAGAATGCGAATCTCAAGTGCTCGGCGATCCTATAAAAACCTTTCAAAAATCAGTCGCAGAGAAGTTACCACGTGCGTCGATCTCACGTAATAACAATACCAAAAAGTTATGAGAAAATTCTGTAAATTAGAGAAAATCGGAAACAAATTAGGTAACTTATTTCCGATATAAACGTATACTTTTTCATTGTTTTGAAACTTCGTTAATTTAAAACTATTTTGCCCATTAACGCCTAAAACGACTATGTCTGGACACTCGAGAAAAAAGGATGTTTTTTTTCAATCTACAGTAGAAATGATGTCAGGAAATGGCAGAAAATTTCAACCCGCAAATGAAACGCAAAAACAATCAAATAAAAATTGGCCTCGCCCATTCTTATATGGGCGAGGGGAGGGGGGGGGGGGTACTTTTAAAAATCCAAAAGGTGGTTTTTCCCTCAAATTCCAAAACATGGTCGCTTGCGCGTTAATAAGTAAAAAACCTGTTATCGAAAACGGATATGGAATCGAAACGGACTTCAGGTATAGACTTTTTAATAATTCAGGATATTTGTACAAACGAAAAAGAAAAGTCGCGATGAAGAGAAGAATAAAAAAAATGAATGTGCAATTCCACAAAATTAATTAATGTACTTGATATGAACAGTTTCTATGACATAATTGCTTTTCAGGCAATAACAATATCATTTCGATATTGTTACTGTCTGAAATGAATGTACTTGGATTTGTGTGTGCAGAGAATACTCAAGCCATGGTGTACAATTTTTTACACATTTCTATCACGGCGCTTTATTATTATAATTTAGCAGGAACGCGCGTTTTTCATGAACAAGGTTTTCATTTTTTGTGTTTGGGTTGTTCTGTGTTACATGTAAGGAATAAAAACGGTCAAAATGTTTTTTGTTTGAAATAAAAAATAAAAACTTTGTTCATGGAAATCGCGCAGTCCCGCTAAATTAGTAACAAAGCGCCGTGAGAGAATCGTGTGAAAAATTGTACACCAGCGTTCCGAGTGGCATTCAACCAGTAAGGAATGTAAAATTATAAAAAGAGTAGCGAAACTTTTTTTTTCATTTTAATAATCGTGAAAACCCTGGCTCGCCGCACCTCTGTAGAATAACATACCTGCCACACCGGGGTAAGTTTTTATCCGAGTGACGAAAACTGTTATAAAAAATAAACTACTGCACATTTTGCATCGGAAATTTTTTAACAATATATAAAAAGCTTGCTTTGAAAGATAATGTAATTTATATAGCCGAAAATTGATTTGAATATACAAAAAAAAATGCTAACGTCAAAAAAGTGCGTAAAATACCATTTTCACGAAAGAAATTCATAATTTTTTCCCCCACTAATTTTAACTGAGTCTTCATTTCGTCTATCGGTATAAGGAAAAAGATAGTATTTAATTTTCTGCCGACAAAAGTATATTTATTTTGAGAAATGAAGGGAGAAATTTTGTGAAAAAATGAATTAGCTGAGAAACTTTGTGAAAATGAATGAAAATGATTAGCCCAAAGTGTACTGGTACTCTCCAAGTATTGACAAATGTTGCTATAGATCCGCTTTTATTGAATTTAAATACTTGAATGTAAGGAAATATATGTCTGGGGTATTTTTTTACCCCGCGATGGCAGGCAAGTGTTAATATTTTTATCAATTTGCCCATTCGAGTCGGCAAGACCGCTGAACGGATCGGTTTTGAAATTTTGCTGGGTTGCCATCAGGGCAGGCTATTATTAGTGCATTGAACTTGCAAATTACCCGGAAACATCAGTTTTATCGCAAAGCAACAGATGATTTACTTAGAAGACCGGAAAAAGTCATTTTTTCGTCTTTTTTTAAATGAATAGTGTAAGTGAATGAAAAAAAAATGGTGTAAAGTAATAACTGGTCCTTATAGAGGACCAATCCAAGTTTCCAAAACGGCCGATGGTATTTAAGGAAATAACAACTAGTGGCGTATTAGTGTGTTCCTGTCGCGTAATTGGAAATATTCCAGAGCATCGCCAGGGACGTTAATAAGGTAAATAAAAATCTCCGTCCCGTCTCCCACCATCTTCTGGCGACGATTTCTTCGTGAAATGTATATTTATGTCAAATATGTTTTGTCCTGCGGATATTGTACGTGTTGATTATATTATTGCAAGTGAAAGCTTGGTATGTCAATTTGGAAGAACGAAATTCAGCATTGGTACTCAAAAAGTGCAGTCTGTTATACTACGAAACTACCATGCTACCTTGAAAGTCCGTTGAATTGTGAATTTAACGCTCAATGTTGTTGCCCCCCCACCGTATCTCGAAACGTATCGGTCATAAAAATAAAAATGAAATAACTCATCAACACTGAACATAAGAAAAAGCTTGAACAAAAATGATCAGGATTGCTTTTGGTTAAATATTTTTTTAACTCCATTTGAAATGACCGATAGTCCGGATGATGAAAAAAAAAAAATTAAAAATTTCAAGATAAAAGAAAAAGCAAAGACAAAAGTTGGGGAAACTTCAAAGTCACGGATTTGATTTACTAGCGATTGTGATGCGTCCTGTATAGAAATAACGATAGGCACATATATACTATATGCATATATAGCTACATGTCGGAACACATCTTTTTTATTACATATAGAGCATTCCAGGCTACATTATTACGTGTGAGGCGTCCAGAACAGGTTTTTTTTTCATTTCATGCGCTGCAGGACGAATCGGGAAGCCACAGACAAATTTTTCGATTTTATTGAAAAACTCTTCGATCTTTATCAAATAAAAGTGGCAAACGCGAATGGCTCCTCTTCTACCGTGGCGAAAAATCTTTACGTAATATTTGAAAAATCGATGGAAGTAGCTTTTCACTACATTTCTGTTCGTCGGTTGATGCCCAAAGTGTCGCTGATAAATGAAAAAAAATAATGCGTACGCGGTAAGAGTTTATCAAAAAGGAAATGTGCGAAACAATTTTTCTCGAAAATGATTTTTCATCGGTGTTTATTCAATGAAATCTTCAGCTCTCGCGAACGAGTTTCGTTTTTCCTCTTTACTCGACGATTTTCCAACTATTAACTGATTTACGTTGATAATTTCCTTGCGATGAAAGATTCGTCATGAAAATATGTAAAACACGACACGCAAAACGCTTTCATTTGCCAAGAGACAAGACGAAGAATAATAAAACACCAACATCGCGTTGAATTTGCTCCATTTTACATCGAACGTCCCGTATATACGAACGTCTACGATATATATATATATACTGAGTTCGATACTTGTACCGCGTTCATCATAACAACAGTCGGTACAACAATAATAATGATAATTGAAATGGTGAAGAATCAAAAAAGAATAGTTCGTCGCACACCGGCACCTGCTGTTGCTTTTTTCTCGCGCAACGCGCGCCGCTCATAACGGTGGAATATCATGTAATAATATGTAAACATGTCTCTCTACTCGTTATTTCACGAAAAACCCGTCCTTGAAAAGGAAAAACTACGTTTACTAACACTCACACGAGAATAAATAAGCGGAATGAATAAAATACATACCTTGTTGCGGAGACGATCTGCCGGTGTGCGTGCAAATACATATGGAAATCACACCAACGCGCCCCAAGTTTTCAACGAGAGATTAATCACTATCACAACAAACATCACAAGGATTCGCGTTGGAAATCATTTTCCTTCGGCTTCCCGTTCCGAGTTACGTAGTTGGTAAATCGAATACAAGACGCGCACGCACATACACAAACGCCACACGCGAAGAAGCAAGCGCGCTCTCCCAAGCGCGATCTTTTCTCTGTTCCGTCTCACATTTCTTTATGTCACGATGTACAAAAGTAAACTCGAATGTTTTCGCACACGAAGCAATGAGCGAGAGAGAGAGAGAGAGAGCGAGGGGGGGGGGGGGCAAATCACCGTTACAGCGTTATTTCATTTTGTTTAGTAAAAATAATATTCGTGTTTCGTTGTGTTTAAAGTGCCCGCTTCACTTTCCACCATTTCACAACACTTCTGTCTATATGTATATATGCATACACAATAAATGTATATATATGTAGGTATTTACGAAAGAATCACTTTTGCACGATGCTGATGAATTTTTAAAATTCGTTTTCGTCGGCATTTGTGGGTAAATCCCAAGTTTCTCGCATTCGGCCGGTCCCTTTCTTTTCGATGCACCGGGACTTTTGAGTATTTTTCAAAATATAGCTTCTGCCGTTATTGTATTTCGATCACGCTCGCGTTTCGTTTATGCGCAATGTTTTGGTCTGATTTCTCTGTACTCAACTCCGAAAATGCTTCGGATAATTTGGCACCGTCGTGCGAATCGAATCGTTCAGCAAAACGGCGTCTGTGATCGAGTCCCACCGAACGAGATGGAACTCTATCTAACACTGAAAGCTCGATGCTCGATGCTGCTCTGTGCAGTCACTCGGTGCCGTCGCGCTGCGATAACTATAGACCTCGACTGTAGGACAATGTACACACAAAGAAACACCCGCGAGAGCGTCTGTGTGAGTGAATGCGCGCGCGCGCGCGCGCACGCGAGAGACCTGATAAAAGGCGAAAAATAATTCACCGATCAGACTGTACCAATGTACAGTTTAACGTTCCCTACGTTAACTTCACACAGCTTATACCTACCGCTTAGGAAAGAGACGCAACCTGCTTCCAATATTGTGCTAAACATATATAGTACGAATTTAGTCTCTCCGCAAAAACATTGTTTTCCTATTCAAGCCATTCAGCGGAGAGCCTATTTACTCTTACACATAGTTAAGTAACGAATAGAACATGATATCGGAAACAATTCCACAATACACGTGATAAACTTTAGGGCGAAGTGCGATACCCCGGAAATCGCCGCGAGTGCAAGAGAGATAACTGTCAAACGCGAAATGTATTTTCTCCGAAACCGTAAAGATTTCTAACTGGTCGGAAGATGAGCTAGTTTTTGCCACAATTGTGCGTAAGCTAAGTAAACTCGAACGAGATCACTTGTGCTTTTTTGGAAAATCTAGATTTGGAAATTTCGAAGCGGTCGAAGCGTGTGTGATACAGCGGCTTGAAAGTTGTCGGCATTAAACCGTTATATTACAGATTATGTTGAATAACTGCTCGCTAGTCTATTGAATTGCATTGAAATAGCAGATACTGAGACGAAGTTGCTTGTGGTAAAAAATGAAACTATTCGTATTCGTATTTATGCAGCGCGAGGCGGGACTGTACGAGGTTTGGAGCATGTGCGTCGCTAGCACAGCGACAGTAAAGATAATAAACACTCGAGTTTCCATAATACGAATAATGCACTAATAAAATTCTGCCGTGAATGAAATTCACACGGCCTTTGGCAGTTTTGAAATGAAATTCATTTCACGGTTTGTGATGCGAAATAAGTTATATGCCTGCGTGTGTCGTTTGAATTAAGCGAGCTTTGACTGTATACTCTTTGCTGTATTTGTACATATACGTACGGTAAACTTCGCCTCGTCCGCTTCTACTTCTCTCCTACCTCTCCACATCGTCCCCTGTGGCGCCAGCTCCGTATTCTTATGTCACAGTTAAATAGTTACAATTCACTTTTATAATGATAATACTCGCGATATCGTTGACTTTTTTTTTTCCTCCGTTCTTTATTCCAATGCACGATCGCGCTCGATTGATTTTCACACTCACGGTTACGAAACGAGCGTTTATCAGTCGAGTAATACGCAAATGCGTGAATAACAGATTGGTATTGTGTGTAGGTATTCACTGTAAACTTACCTTTGTTGCTTAACTTTTCGTTAAGGTCCCGTATGAAAATTATCATCGTATAAACCATAATTGACGTTTCATTTAGCAATTCGGTCATCACTCATCGATTTTATCGCCCCGACAATTCTTTTCTCTTTTTTTTTTACGTACACTCATATATACACACCGTGCTACGATCGTTGTGAAATTGCATCGAAACCGTACCACTCTCACGAGGATTGAACTTGAAAAACATTATCCTTGAATCTTGAATCACATTCAGACCGATGTTCGCATTTATGTGCGTATGAAAATACGATCTCAACTTTGGTCGATCATTTCGATAAGAAAACGTCCACAACGTTCAAGCGATTCGAAAAACATTGAGATGAATGTAAAAATCAACATTCAGGATTAAATAGAGTCAGAAATATCAATTACCGAGTCATGGTCTGAAATTCGGATAACTATTGTACGGAATATCGATGATTAATAAAACGTTGAAAAATTTGTTTGGTAAATTATTTGTGTACAAAATTAATGAATTTCAGTAGATTTTTTTTAATTTACAGGAGAATATTTCGAAAAATCATCGATTCCATTTTGATCCTCGAAAGATGATGTTTTCTCATGATCCGTTACACAATAATTTTACCAAGATTGTTAAGAATTTTTCAAACATTCATCTCGAATCCTGATACTTTTCAGACGTTTTCATATTTGAGCTTCAAATAAAATCTAGTTTTAATTAGTCAGGAACCTTTCTATATCGCTAACAAAATCAACAACGCGGCATTATGTTTAAGATACTGGTACGGCGTATCTTTGAAACGAGTAATGACCAGAGGAGAATCAGTTTAATCGATTAATCGGTAATATACAACGAATATAAATCTATGCCGACTCGTTATATAAAAACAAGAATAGTACCTACGAGCTTTCTTTTCATTGATTTTTTATAATTAATCATTTACAACAATATCGCATCAATCCTCTGGAGGGATGCCCAGTTCTTCGTCGGTCCATTTTGTCGGATCTGGATAGTCATATTCGCCCTATGTCGAACAGCGGAGTTAGAGTCTCGTTGGACAATGTTTTTTTTACGATAAGTGATGAATTGTGTGTATATATATATGTGTATATATATACATGTAAAAAAATCATTAGATAATATCGATACTTACCACAACGTGACCGTAGTCGTGCCACATGTTCCACATAATCCACCACCACATCAATCCACCACCTATTTCGGCAGCGTTTGTGTCGAATCGAGATGGTGTAGGAATATCGCGATACCAAAATCTGGAGAAACAAAATCATTCGATGAATGATTATTCGGATCAAAGAACGTTGCGATTCTGCAAATTGTTGAAAGAGACGAAGCGCGCGATTGTAATTGTTAATGCAAAATGAAAATTTCAACCACAGATACATCGAAACTGTTGCATAACCTGAAAATACGAAGTGTTTACTCACGTGCCACCTGACATTGTACGCGCGGGCGTGACATTTTTTATCGGTTTTCTAGCCACAATATTTTTCAATAATAAACCACCCCTGGACAATAACATTTTATTTGGTAAAAATCAAGCGAACCGAGTGTCAGTCTCGGATACCTTGACTTTTTTCCAAATTTACTCCGATAGTTACGTGAATCACCGGTAGGGGAAAAAACTCGTCGATTTTGTTTTATGTTTCTAGAGAACGGCGGTTAATTTAAAGAACGATTCGGGAGCACTCGAATCGAGGCACGCTTTTCGTTCCAATTAGCCCACTAGTTCATACCGTGAAACGATATTAATTCTCGTTGGTACTCAATGACATGATGTGAAAAATAAAACGTGTTATTGCGTTTTTTTCACTGATGCAAGCGTAGATTTAGCCATGTCTGTCCTTATGCGCAGTCGAGGCGCCGAATTTGCAAGGGTGACTGAAATAATCTTGAAAAGTTTGCGATAAAAGAATAAAGAGATAAGATATAATTTATTAAATAGTTCAATCGTATATCTATTGTTCTATACACCATCTTATTCCTTTTCTGTTTATTTTATGCTTCTGCTTCATTGATTGGTTTACTTTGATGCACGGAATTCACATATGGTTGTTTTCTAGCAACACACTGCAATTACAATTCCCTAGCTGTGCCCGCGCACAGTACCTGTAACAATTATTATTTTTCCTCCGTACTTCATTTCTCACAAATTCGTACTATATGTACAGATTAATCGACAAAAGGACAATAATAATATATTAATCACTTTTTTTTCTGACAAACTTTCGCCTCTGATAACGTTCTCCGGGAACATTTTTGTTACCTTCAATAATGAATAACATTCTAAAATTCGATCATTCTCGTCGCAATATCTTATTTCTCTTGGTGAACTCATTATGCATCACGTTTTAAACTCTCGTAAACGAGTATCGACATTGACAATTTAAAAAAAACCATTCTTAGTTGTCATAACTTTTTATCGTGAATGTGAAAATGTTTCGAGGAGAAGTCAAATGAATTGAGAACACTCGTTTTCGTCCAGAAGCTGATTTTTCGACGTGAAATCATAGCCATCGACACACGCCACAGATGCATGTTACAGCCGACACGAGATTAATGATTTATATCGTACATTCATGTATACTTTGCCTTGAAATACAAGAGGACGTATTTCGCATCACGTTTACTGATACAATAATGAGTTACGAGGAATTATCGTGTCATAAACGATGTGAGATGGTTAGTGAGCGAATTGCTGTCGTTTTTGTCTGTCGTACGACGCGAGAACCGATTGTTCTATTTTGGCTGAATTTTATGAATCTTATCGTGGCCCGGAGACGAGCTTATAGCAACATGGTCGTTGGGTTCTCAAGGAGACTTTTGAAGGCGGCGAGCCACTGTGCACCCACTGCACCGTCCACGGTACGATGATCGCAACTCGCAGTTACAGACATAAATTGTGCAGTTGTGAATCTGAAAGCAAATGTAATTTCAATGTAAATACCGGTATGGAAAATATTTACATATCATTAAACCAGCATTTATGAAGCTTTTATTTATTTCACGATGGAATACGATCGGCAATCGTAACGATTGTCTGTATGAAAATGGATACAATGTTATGTGCACAAAATGACCATTAAGGAGACATCAAAGGTTTGATGAATGTTATATTCACTGGTAAATACGAATCATGGGGATATTTTATGTCTGGATCAGCAGAGTTGGTACTCGCAGGATTAGTTGATGTTTGATTGATAAATTAAATTTCAGTTCAATTAATTATTACCCTTTCTCGTTATCAGCTGGGATGAGTCTCGTCTCGGTGCTACCAACCGCGAGAATAATTGATTGAGGTGGATTGATGATCGCCGAAAAATTCTTTATACCAAACATTCCCAAATTCGAGACTGTAATTGTACCACCCTGAAATTCTTGAGGTTGAAGTTTTCCTTCCCTCGCTCTTCCTGCTAATTCTTTGACATCTTTGCTGATTTCCACGATTCCTTTAGCATCAGCGGCAAATACAATAGGCGTGATAAGACCATTGTCGGTACTCACGGCAACACTCACGTCAACGTGATCGTATCTGTTTCGATATAATATTCATTTTTAAAAAATTTTCGAACTAAAAGTACTCACAACTTTTGCAGCTTCTTTATGCCTATATGGAATCGAGTGTCATTCCGAATTCTCTGTCCCGAATTTCAAATAATATTGCATCGAAGGAGTCTGAAGTATTTCATTAACAAATTGTACACGTGCGCGCTCACACCCACGCATTCACACCAAAAATAACGTTCCTCGGATGAAATTAAGGAAATTTGAAATTTCACTGTTTGAACGTGTTTTTTGTTCATAAAATATTATCATTGTAAAGTAATCATTATCATTGCTGGGCATGCCTACCATCCGATAGAAATGATTTTACGGCTGTTTTCGGAAATGCCGCTCTTCCGAATATTTACCAAAAAAAAAACTCGATTTCTACTCGATCTAAGAGTTTGAATTTGAGTGAAAACTTACTGTCGAATAACGTCCCCGAGCCACGCGCTGTTACCCTCAGGCACTTTCTTGCAGGCCATAGCCATTCCTTTGATGATGATATCGTTGACGCTAAGCTTGACCTTTTCCTTCTCCAGCATCTTATTAAATTGTTCTCTCATAGCCAGAGCGGCATCCATTTTCACATCGACCGTCAAGTAATAATGAGGGATCGTCTGTTTGCTCTCTGATAAACGTTTGGCTATCACACCTCGTATCGAGGACACAGGTATGTCCTGACCGCCGGGGAATGCACCGGGAGTCGTTGCAACCGCGCCTGGCCTCGTACCGGCAGATGCTGCACCGGCAAGATCTTTCGACGTTATCGAAGCAAAGAGACCGGAACCGGACAAGCCTTGAAGGCTCAGACCTTGTTCCGTTGCGAGTCTTTTGGCCAGAGGACTCGCAAAAATTCTTCCTTCGGCCGAAGTTGGTGTCGAAACAGCGGGAGCCATGGAAGCAGATGGCGCTGCGACATTGGGAGCTTGAGTAGGAGCGACTGGTGCCTGAGCGGCAGCTGGTGCTGGAGCTGCAGCGGCAGCTGGAACTTCGCTGTCCTTAAAGTCCTTAAACGCAGCTACGCTATCCTGGTCCGCTACTATTATACATACTAGTTGTCCAATACGAACATTTTTGGTGCCTTCGGGGATTATTATTTTGGCTAAATAACCCTCTTCGGGTGTTTCAAAACCCATTGTCGCCTTGTCGGTTTCAATTTCAGCCAGAAGGTCACCCTCGTTGAGTTTGTCACCTGAAAAACACTATAACGTTAATTACAGTCCAGAGTGAAATATTTATGAAAAATTGCGAGGATAAATTATCAATAGCGTTGACGAATTATCGATAAAACACATCGAACGTTCTTCGTATTACAAAAAAGCATAATTTTTCCGAGCAATTATAATTCGTTTCGATGATCTTGCTGGCATCTGCAATTACAATTTTTTTCAGCACAATATACTTTTGTCAAATGATTTTTATGCGCAAGGCAACATGTTAAAGACACAGTTTATAAGAGATAAGAATTCGTTAAAAGTATACTAGTAAAACTTTTCGATTTGTTTCATCGGATATACATGTGATAAAATGTTTATTTTGGAGGCTGCATTTATTCTTTCCTGGAGTCTGGTTATTAGAGTCGGAGTGTGTTTCTTTTGATCATGACCTTTGTGATTTAAAATTGCAACGAGATTGGATAAAGACAATTTTAACGCCAGTGATTTTGATTCATCGCTAACCTTCTTTTTTTTGCCAACTTATGATAGTTCCAGTCTCCATAGTAGGTGACAAAGCTGGCAGGGAAACCTTCACATGGTCCGGGTAATCCGCATAAAATCTCATCTGTTGCCTCCATGGTCCGGCTGTCGTTCGTTGAAGATTGTTCGTATGATATCTTTGCGACAATGTCAAAAAAAAAACATCCCATTGATGTTACACAATAGAAACAATAAGTAGAAGCAAATTTCTGTTATCAGTATTAACGGACCGAACATAACCTCAAAAAGACATGAATGATTACGAAGGAGTACGTCATAATTTTCTCGACGAGCGGAAGAATTTGAAAAATTCAAGGCACGTTGACAGGATTCTCGAGGTGAATAAAACGTACCTCTGTAATAGTTTTCTGTGAAGACATCGTGTCGTCAAGCATCTAACGGTGTTTGCTCGAGTGGAGTTACGTAGTGTCAGCCTGGCCAATTCGCAGCGAAGATTCGTCGTAGTTCGTAGCAACATTTCTCTCAACGTTTTACTTGTTTTTGTCCTAAATTTCTTTGTTTTTTTTTGTTATTTCTATCGCAAACACTGAATGACACGGTTGTATTGGGATGAAACGCGAAGAGAATTGTTCGTTAAAAAATTGTGATTGAGAAAACTTGCGCGACGAATTAAGGGACGGGAGAAGCGTGGCACGGGGATTGGTGGAGTTGTGAGAACTGATACGAGAATTGGCGAACGAGGATAAACGAGGTTATTACACATGGGCGAATGCTACCAACGGCTGTCTTAGATCGAGATTCTATTTTAGAGGTCGTTTCCAAGGTCATGAGTATCAGAGGGGGTGTTTTTTCGTCCATAATGAGGGCTCATCGATAATTATCGAATGTCATCGGAACATTTGTCCTTATCAGTTGTGATCATTTTCTATTTTTCATCATCGTTCATATTTGTACATCATCAGAATATCTACGATCGACCTGGCGGAGTTCTTGTTAGATATTTCGATAGAACAGTGCGATGGCGCCATCTTGCAGTTGCTCGTCCGCCATTCAAAACATTCGGATTAAGAATGCGCGTTCAAAATCGAAAATGGTGATAAAATTTTGAAAATTTTCTGTATCATTAAATATATAATATACCAGATGCTAACGTAAAAATTTCACGACGATCAGGAAGCTCGTTATTCACAAATTAACATTAACGAATAACACGTAGACTACAAGTTATTTGTGGAATCGAATGGAAATTGCCATAACTTTGACGTAGTGAGGTTTCCCCCATGCATGACTTTTTTTGTGTGTGTATTCACGAACGAAAAAGACGCAAATTTAGGTTAGATTCCATGGGACTACATGTTATTTGTTAATGTTAATTTTACAATAATGACCTTCCCAATTGTCGTGAAATCTTTACACTGGCGCCTGTATATCACATATAATGATAGAGACATTTTTCAGAATTCTATCACCATTTTCTATTTTGAACACAATATCCGGAAACGCGCGTCCACGCGCGCAATCGTCCGTGCGATTGCGCTGCAGCGCTGTGATTTACCATTTTTCCTACTGGAACGAACATTTTTTCGAATTACGGCGGATAATCGATCTGTCAAGGGCCGGTTTTTTTAGTCGTCAAACACAAGAAAAAAACAAAACTCACACGGGCGTGAGAAAGCGAAACGGAATACCAACCAATCACGGAACAGATAAGAATAATATATATATCACATACGCATCATGCCGTAGCCGATTTTGCGGCTGTCAGATGATCAGATGAAAAACGTGGGTTCTTCAAAAGCCGAATTACCGTAAATCTACGTTCGTGAATGAATATATTGAAATAATTCCATCAGGGGAATGAAGAAGCGAAATTCGTCGAAAACTTCGATTAACGTTAGAGCTGATGTGGCTTCCGCGCCAGCGGATGACTCGATCGTTGTCACAAGAAGTGCTCTATTTACATTTCCTAACGGAGATAAATATAACGGAGAGTACACCATTTTCAGAGACCCCTCTTACATAGTCAAAGAAGGTTGGAAAAACACTGATTTTATACTTATGTCACTAATGACACATACTTATATCCAAAACGATCTTTTCGTTTGGGTTGTATATCATTCGAAACCTCCGGGCGGGTGCTGATGTTTGTTTCCATATTGTAGTTCCAATATTCAAAAAAAGTCATACGCTGTTCGCGTTGCTGAAAATCCAGTAATATTTCTTTACCCAATAAATATTTGCCACAGGCTTGTATTTTATTAGGGCCCGGCGTATACGATACCGATGATTTTAATAAATATGAATGCGAGTGGAATGGCGACAGAATCGGCGGTGATCTCTTCATCCGGTCATTATAAAAAAATCCATTTTAACCCTTCGAGTGCATATGGTGTCATTATGACACATGGCATTTTCGATTAACGGTGTATATTTGTCAACGCATGCTCCACTTTCAACAAATATTTTGGCATTTACTCTTCATTTTCGTAAAAAAAAAAGTTCAGGGCCTCTAAATAGGGAGATTTTACCGCAAAAAAGTCTTTGGAGACAAACACAAAAATCGAATATTTACCGAGGTACAGCGACTCGAAAAACGCCTTGTGTCAAAATGATCCAGTATGCACTTATTGATCGGTGGCACAAGTGTGCACTCGAAGGGTTAACAGTTATTCCTTGGAAAGAGAAACAGGTCTGCCGATTTATAAAATCTGTCCTATCGCAGTTACAATAATCACACCGAATACCGAGGATCCGTGGATGAAAATGGGAAAATGAACGGTCAGGGCACTTACTTTTTACCGGATGGATCATCGATTGATGCCGAGTGGAAAGAGAATTTATTTTTTCGTTATATTCGCTACAAGGAACCGCTCGGTTTTATATGGCATGGGGAAATTTCCAGCGATGGAAAAGTACAAAACATTTTTTTTTTAAATGAGAAAAAAACTTGGGAATACTAACGTTTATTTCTATTTGTTTTTGTCGAAGGAAGTTTATTTTGTACCTGGCAATCATTTCTGGGATGATATGGAGGTGTCGGATGATACGAAATTCGATTCCCCGAGAGCGTCCGATTCTCAAAATGGTTAATAACGAATAACCCTGCCTGTCATCGGATGTCCAATCGATTAAGAAAATCATAATCAAAATGACTTATAAAATCACATGTATTTATTATTCTATAAAAAATTCACAAAAGGAAAGACTTTTCTCTGCATGGACATTTCCATTTCGCATCAATCCTCTTTGTACATTGACGGCACTCTAAAAACACTCGTCGCTGGCCTGTAAATTGGATTTTCCGCCAAAGCGTATACCGTTTTTTTTCTTTCCTGCTCGAACTTTGCAAACTCACGCTTGTCTTTTATCGCAGTCCAACATCTATAACATTAACGATGCGATCAAAGTGATGTTTTTAATGTGTCGAAATCGATCATTTCGCGGTATAGATTTACTCACTTCCAAATAAGTAACGCGATGACGCCGAGAATCACGATAATACCCATTATCAACCCTGGTACAAGCGCAACGTGCGTCGGAGTTCTGCAAATCTGAAATATACACAAAACAAAAAAAAACAATTTATTCCTTCCAAAAGGCGTACGATGAAAAACGATGAAAAGAGACCAGCAGGGAGTTGTTGCTGAGAAACAAATGTTGACAATGTTCAAATTATTTCAATAATTATTTACGAATACGACACCCGATTACTCTCTTGCTCGGTTTTTCTAGAGTCTTTAGAATTTTCGATAACGTCGATAAAAACCGATGTATACGCCACTGCTACTTTCAATTTTCCTCAAATACCGAACAAATCGGAATCGTTTCGATATTTTTTCGATTTTTGCACCGTTTGAGAAAGTTAAAAAAATTCTTTTTTTTTTAATTAAAAAACATTAGGGGGTTCTATCAGAAACAGTGAAAGCTGGAGGAGGCGTTCGATTCAAGAACCGGTATGCTAACCGGATATACCTAGACACGCGGTGGCCAATCGACGGGAAGTAACGTGCAAGATTTTTGAGTATTTAAATTCCGTACCGCGATACTATACAGGTACAGTACACTCTTCGGCCACAAAAATAATTTTGAATAATTTCGACCACGTTTTTCAAAATAAAATCGATATACACATTTTTCGTGATGCAATCCGTCGAAAAAAAGCAAACGGAATCTGAGCTTTTCTTAATCGTATGTGGAATGACTAAAAGCCCATTTTCCGCGCAAGCGTATCTAGATTTTAGACAGAGTGAATGAAATCGAGCTTTTCTTTTCGAGTATTACCATCGAAATTGAAGACTCTATTACCTGTTTTCCAATTTTAAGCAACACTGTATTGTCCTTGTTGAACTGATACACGTAGGGTATCGTGCAAACCGTAGAATCTCGGACTTTTCTAACGATGCAGTAATGATCACTCTCGACATCGACTTCGTCGACAATTTCGATCCGATAAGGTGCCATTTTCGGTGGTTCGCAGTGGCTTTTAGTCTCCTCCGGATTTTCGACAGTCGCATTAACGCAACTTTCGTAAAGAACGCAGAGACCACTGCCACCTGCACTTGCGGACGATTCGCAGTACGTGCCGCGGTACAACAAACCGTCAGCTGGTGCTTTTACGTTGCATCTGCATTGCCCGCACTCGCAATAACCGTGATCAGCGCACACTTCTTTGCTACCTGGTGCGATGCACGGCTTATCACCCGATGGACATTTGCAACTTTCACCCTCCCATCCATCGATGCAAACGCAAGATCCGCACTCGCAAGTTCCTCTGCCACCGCATTCGATACCATCTATCTGATTAAAAAACCTCGATAATTTAATTAAATCATTATCAAATCAAATTACTGAAGATATGTAGTTGGATGGAGCAATTAATTACGTTACCTTGTCACAGGGCGAACACTCGCAAAACTTGCCGTTATATCCAGGGTCGCAGGTACAAGCTCCGCATGTACACTCACCGCGATTCGAACACATTTCATTATCACCTGGACGATAACATTGCAATCTATTCTCCGCCCACAATGTCTCGTCACAGTTGCATGTGTCACCTAGGAAACTCGAATACAAAGATGTTTCATTTATTGTTGAATATAAACAAAAAAACTACACGTTGAAGGAAAAAGAAACGTACAATTGTAGCAAGAATGCGATAGAAGAAAAAATGGAGCGTTTGGCTACATTTTTCTTTCGAATCTCTTTCATGGACACACGGGGGACATTAATTTTACATAATATTACGGTATCAAACAGTTATCGATGAATTGAACGGCTGTTTTTCTTTTGGAATGGAATAAAATTGAATCATATTTCGGAATGATCGCGATTTTCTGCGATTATTTATTTATTTTTCCGTAATTTTGAGGAATTTTATCAAATATTTCAAGTTGTTATTGTCGAAATAGTATTTTGTGTGGCTAGGAATGAAACAAGAGGATTGTGAAGGTAGCATCGGAAGATTCTAAAATCGTGTTCCGTCCAGTTTTATATCATCGCTATTAACCCTGCGCGGTCCCACTATATTTTGACTGGCTCGGCGGTCCCACAGGGTCGTTTGTGACCACGTGCAATTTTCAACGGGTTGAAACGCCTTAAAAAATCTAAAAAAATTCCCGAGTACTCCTCAATGTTTATACAATAAGAACCAATAGTTATCAAGTTTTTTTAGGGGTTGGGAGCAGGGCCCTACCCATTTTTAGATTTCGAGGAAATCCCAAGTGAAATTACGCTCTGGTCATAAACGACCCAGTGGGACCGCGCAGGGTTAAAACTGAGATTTTCGATGTTTGGAGCCAAGCGAAATGAGACAATTTTCGACCGATGGCGCAACAAAAAATCGGATTGGTCGATGTTTTGAATGGCCGAATATGGCGAGTCTTATAATAAACAGATGCAATTCGGGCCGGGATGGAATGAAGTCGGAAACTGAATATTTTTCACCCTACTGCAGAAAACAGCGATTATCAGCCATCGAAACTCGCGGTTTCGATGCAGGTGATATGAAAATAATGAAAATCACGAGTGGAAAGAAAAAGAACTTACAACTGTACAACCTTAACGGAGATAAGATACAGGGGTATTGAGGTATTTGGCGATGCTCAATTTCTGCGAACGAACATGACTGAAACCTTATCAATTTATTTTATTGAAACTTTCAGAAAATTCATGAAAAAGTGTCAAAATTTTGGTGCCAAAAATAATTAAAAAATCGTCAGTGGACAGAATTGTAGAGCTTGCAGCTGTACACAAAAATGAGCATAACGAAAAATCAACGTATTTTACTTAATTGTAGTTTCAAATGTCCCACGTGCGTAAATTTCAAATAACAACGATGCTGAAGAGTTCATCAATGAATTATTTAGAACAATTATTTTTCTTCTCATGCGAGTAAAGTTCGATAAATTTTCGTGTCTGAATATGATTTTTCGGACTAATTTTTCCACTTCCTTGGAAATTCCGGGAACATTATTATGAATTTCAAATTGTGCTTCGGATGCCACAATACACTTTCTCGATGAGGTTCCCAGAATATTTGAATTTCGATTAAATGTTTTTCAAACTCGGGGAATTATTGGAAAATAGGCTGTATAGTATGTGCAGTGGGTTCTGCAAGAAATTCAACGGGTTTTTATCGATCGTACAAATAATGCTTCTTGACGGATTGAGAAAGAATTTTGGGTAATATGCCGTAAGTTTTATATTTACCTGACCATCCAAAGTCACACTTGCAAATACCACATTCATCGATACCGTGCTCACAATGAGATTCGACTTTCGCGTCGCAGTCGCAACCGCAGAGAAACTCAACATCAATTTCCGAGGCTGACGCCTCCGAAGCGAGTGCATCCTCAATCACAACTTTTTGTTTCTGAAAAAAAAAAGAAAAAAAAGCTATGATGGGAACAAGCAGCGAATGAAATTTGCCAAAAGTCGATCAAAAAATTTATCGAAAATGATATCCGTTAGATAAATTCAAAATAATACACAAAATAACTGACACTTACTTACCCATAAAGTTTGATTTTGTGGACACTCGTCCAAGGTAAAATCGACACGAAATTCGTAGACTTTTCCCTCCACGAGTCCGTCACATTCGGATGTGAGAATTTCTTTGTTTCCTCTATTGCCGCAATTTGAGTAATACTTCACTTGTAATTCCGGAGTTGAACTGTCACGAAGAACAACTTTAGTAACAATCTCGTGATAAGCTTCCTCGACTATCTCAAGAATGTTCGAACTGTTTGCCGTTAAAGTCGCCACACGAGCTTTTTCTCGCAGTAGTTCACTTATTTTGACGTATTCATCGCGACGATCTTCGGTAACTGCAAATATGAGATTGACCTTGCGGGAATAAAGGAGTCGTGAAATTTCCGCGAGTGACGGATAATCAAAACTTTTTGACATCGTGTACTCTCCAGTAACGTCCAAATGACAAGCGAAATCTTGACGATGCACCACTCCTCCCAACTGAAACATATTATTTTATACTTGTAGGTATGTTGATCCTTATAGATCTGAAAAAAAATAACGTAAAATTGCAAATAAAAAAAGATACCAATTGTGACAAATACCGCAATGGTTTTTTTTTATAACAGTTCAAGCGATATTGCTCAATAATTTCATTTTTTATTTCAGTGTAGAGAAATTTTCCTCAATGACTGTGTATTTGGAAATTTCCCTTAATTAATAACGAGTCGAATTTAAATTGCTTCATATTGGAAATTCGTGAAAGCGTTGCGGAAAAAAAATGGTAGCAACCTTTCCATCGCCAGCGAAGTGTAGAAATCCGTCTGTAGCAACTAGCATAAGTTTTCTCGCTTGCCTCGCCCAGCCCACTTGTTTGTCACACACAACGGCTTGAACGACGCCGTCCAAACCGCCTTCCAAATTGTCGACATTTCCCGTCACATCACTGGCGTTTACCTGTCGTTATCGAACAAATACATCCCATGGAATGTCTTTTACAGCGATCGAAAGAGTTTCAATCTTCTTTCACATATAAATCGAGCTACAATAACTTGTAAAATTGCGCGAAAAAAATGAAATAAAACGAACAATCCGTCAGATTTGAATAAAACTAATAACAGTTACCATCATGGCGTGAATCGATGGTTTTATTTGATGGTATAGCAATAATACTAATGCCTATATACGCAATTAAAGAAAAGCTATAAATATGATATTGTACCAATCATCAGAATAATATGATTGATCGAACCTCTTGAATAAACTTTTGCACATCGTCGGTGAGTTGCATGTGATGCCTGAACGAATAGATTGGAGAACAAGTGGTGTGCTGACTTTTGCATGGATTTTCCTCTTGTCCCGGGAAAATATACGGCATTAGCGGTTTGTCGGCGTAACTGCCAAATCCGAGGCGAAAATTCGTGGTAAAAGTGCCGAGAGTATGAGCCATTTTCCAGCCAAGGCCAACCAAAGTTTCCTTATCATCCTTCATCGACCAAGTCAGGTCCATCAAGTAATACAAATCGAGAGGATAGTTCCTGATGATAATTCTTTGTATTCGTACGTGCTTTCGTTTATTTTTATACGGAAAACAAGGTACGCAGCGTGCGTGTACAAGAGTGGCGTGCTACCGTTTCAATTAGTTAACTTTTAATTACGCTAATTCGACAATGGCGGTCATACAACGAACACGCGACACATAAAGCTCGCATCGTGATTACGCGTAGCGACGTTTCATGTCATTTTATGGGATACGGAAAGCCCGAAAATTCTGCGAATGCGTTGAAAAATTCATTACACCCATTATGTATTAAAAAAACAACCGTTCACGAATGCCCGATTACTGTAGTTACTAATTATCATTATCAATTCAAAATTTTTCATTAATGAACCTTACTACATTTTTCGATGTAACGTACTCTGATTTATTTCGATGAATGCATATTTTTTCGATACGAAATATTTCTCAATAGTCTTATTATATTTTTTTTTCGTTACTTCCAGAAACAACAAAAATCGATGTACTATACTCAATTCTCGATTATTTTTGTCATGACATGAATAATATTTTTCTAACACGACGCCAAAACTGTGAAATGTTTAAAAACAATACACGTTGACTTTAATTGATTCGTGTAAGTATCGAAGAAAAAAATCGCAGCAGATAAATTATGCTCTTGTTTGTACGTACTTGGCTGGTCGATACTTCAATCTCACAGTCTCAGTGGAATTCGGTCTAAGCTTGATGCTGATCCTTTGAGGCTTCAACTGTACGGGAGTTTGATCGACCACGACATCCTGAAAGTCGTCATTTTTTCGTATCTCAACGTTACCTCGCGGTGATTTTATAATAGCATCCGCGGGACATCCAAAAGCTTCGAGCCGTTGAGGACTGCTGCATCTTAATTTGCCAATTGTAGAGTTCGAATAAGACTGCACACACAGAAGACGAAAGGAAAAAATGCAACGACGAGATAATGTATGTCAGCGCTGAGGGTCGATAACCCGATTTCATCTCGAAACGACAACGAAGATAAAAAGTTTAATGAAACTTTATTATTAAGAGTGACGTGACGAAAGAAGAAAAAAGCATACCCATTTACTGCACCATGCGCAGAGAGGACTGCTCTCCATGCAACTCTTGCACGAAGTCTGTAGAGCACACTGTTGTATCGAGATATCGTAATCGTCACAATAAATCGACCATATCGAAATGATGAAAAATACGACGAGAATCCATTGGATCTTGTCCATTTTTCGGATCTCCAATGACTCGCGATACGACACCTCGAAATATTCCTCACTAATTATATCCCATCGTCCGTATGTTCATTTGGCATTATGCTGTTTCATCGATTGAACGATTATCATTTTGTAATTATTATTTAAAAAAATAAATAAATATAGAATGTAACGATTTGCCGTAAGCGTTAACCGCACTATTTAACCGCGCTGTATCATGACTGAGAAACGGGCGTGCCATTTTTAAATTCATGCTGTACACCTCTCTTATCGGTAGGTTGATAAAGATCTCGAGTTCAGCGATATCGCTCGTGATAGGATCGTTTCACGTTTTATCTCGAACGAGGTATTTTCTTTCTCCGAGCAAAGCAAATTTATGTAATATTGAGATATATGTTTTCTACTTTTTGTCAGTGCTGTGACTAATTAATATCACAGTTATCCTTGGTTTAATAAGCCAGCATATTACGGAGGCGCGATTTTCAGCCTACGTAAAACACGTTCGAAAAAGAATCGGACAGCAATTTTTTCTTACACACGCGAGTTGGTGATATCAACGAAGAATTCGTAATGAGGACAAGGTGTTATCGTGTGTGGGAATAACAAACGAGAAAATAGGAGTTTCTCGCTATTTTCACATGTAAGTCAGAGGCTTGACGAGCTGCCGCATGTTTGAATGGAATATATGAATAACAAAATAAACTCATCAATAAAATTACATAAATTTAAGATATGCATATAATGTATAATGTCATTTATGCATACATGTTCAATAGTTGAAAAAATATTATACACGAAAAAATGTATTGAATTGCCAATTTGTTAGAATTCCATGACAGGTCGATCTATTATGACATAGGCTCGATTGGAATTCTGCCAATTGTACAAATAATCAATTTCGTACTCGTGATGACGTTCATATTTTATAGGTTTTGTTGCTATTCCTTCATTTTCATGATGTATTTTTAACGGGAATTTTTGTAAGTCTTTTCAATTCAAATTTATTACTTTACGTGGAGATTGAAATTGATATAGCCGGGATCTCACTTCGTGTGACAGAAACATTTGAAATCGTTAGGAAGAAAATGTAGGCAAAGTTTTTTTGGCAATATACATATAGTAGTAGCGTGTATCAATGTACACATGTATGTGTAAACGGTATCTATGTATATAGGTCATTCTATTCCAACTCACCTAGTTTTAAAAATGAGATTTTTTTTATTTTGCTCGTTTCGTACATGTTTTTGTGTAATTTAAAAGGAGTTTTCCTATAAATTTTCGGGCCTTAGTTTTTGAAAGTTCATGAGTCATGAATTTTTGAGAATTTCAAAAAAGGAGTGGTTTGATGAGTTTTGGAAATGTATACTTTGGTTGATTGGACATCATTGATTTGTATTTGGGGTAATTTTTTCAAGTGGATAAGTAGTTTAAGAGAAAAATATGAAAAAAAAGAAGCCCCTTCACTGTTTTGTCGTACGCCACCGACAGGGTACGTACAAATATCTTGAATTGT